>OX365958.1:2405000-3605000 GCA_947247005.1 Spisula solida | reverse complement strand
TACCCGATGCCAATTTGAGAAAAACGTCATAAATTCCGATAATGGCGATGTAAACTCTAATGAAAACGACGTAAAACCAGATTAGATGATAAATTGGAAATTTGTAGAATTTATGAAAAAGACACAAAAGCCAATGAAACGGCGTTAACTCCGATGAAAATCCGATGCGCACAAACTTATATTCTGTCTCATGCTGTAAATACTAGCTGTTGTAATCCTCAAGGCATCTTTAATATCATGTGATTACCATACACTATGAAATCATTAACCTCCTTATTCATTCACCGAATCTTAATTGCGCGCAAGTTGCAGTTAGATCGCCAGCTTAGATCAATTGGATATTGTGAACTTACAATTCCTAAGCCACGGTTGGAATTTTACCGCAAGTCCTTAAGTTTTTCAGGGCCAGTCATTTGGAATACCATCCCTAAACACATACGTACTATGAATACACTTAAACAATTCAAAAATTCCTTTTTGCAGTTGATGTACTCTGGTCACATAATGTAACATTTACATGTTTCACACAATTACAATGATTATATCCATAATTACATTAAATTTTATCTTTTGCATATCATATCCTGTACCATTACCTTAACACCATGCTGTTTTTTTGTTTGTTTGTTTTGCCTCTTTATAATAGACTCAATGAGTCTTTCTGTTATGCTTCCCATATTTACCGTGTATTTCTGTAAATTACTGTATATAAGCCATGCTGATGTGGACCATATTGAAAATTGGTCTAGAACCAAATATGTCATCCACAATAAAAAACGTCGTTATTATTATTATTATGGTTATCGACGCGCTATATTAAACAACTCTTAATCTAAACTTTCCCTGAAACAGCAAATTCAATATAATATGTTCTCTATGCTGAGTTGCTGTATAATACATTAATAATTCACAAAATATCAATTCAAACAAACCAAACGACAGCAGTTTTCAACAACATCTTTGCAACTTACAACTTACAAAACACTCACCAACGAGCGCAATACTGCACAAATCAATCAAAGGCAAAGTAAGAGTCTTTGCATTGAAACAAAACGTATATAAATATTGATTAGCTAGACGCAATTTGGAAACTGGAAAGCAGGAGATAAGCTATGAAAAACAAGCATGAATGGTAATGAATTCTATGAACGAATAATTATGCGAATCATCCGGGACCGTCGGTTATCTCAGTTGGTAGCATTTAGCATATTGCATTCATTGACTCGTACAATTACAGCAAAGATCAGAACTAATGTACATAATAAATTTAGTTTGAAATATCAACATAAAAGCTTTGGCACAAACGCTATGTAAATACATTTAAACACATGTCAATGAATTTAAATTAATGACATATATATATTTGCATAAGTATAATATATGCATCAGTTAAGCAACACACATTCTAAATTATTACTAGAGAGGTTTTAGTTGACATCATCTAGATTGCATTAATCACTAACCTAATGTATAGCACGTTTATATAGCAGTTAATTCGATTTGTTTCTAAACATGCCTACAAAAACTTTGAACACTATAAATAGGCAACCGTTTGGAATATTTACGTGTTTCGAAAAACCTCTAAATCATACAAACTAATGGACGATTTAACGGATTTGCACTGCCATGTTGAACATATAACAAATCATATAACATTGAATCATTTAGCACGTTTATTGTACTGTTTTAAACATTTTCAAATGTTTTAAAATGAGATTTTTATTGCATCCATTATCACGAGTAAAGTACGTACATACATTTAAAGAGAGTGATTTCGATAAAGTGAAGACATTTTCTTTCAGGCCTGATCGTATTTATTTAGAAATTTGTTAGTGAACGATAGTATTTTTAAAAACTGTTACGCGTTATACCTTGTATGCTATCGGGTTCTTGTACAGTAAGAATATTTCGACTTCTTAAAATAACAAATTTGATAGGACGACCGACACAGAAAACGCAACATTTTCATTAAATTCAGGTAAACACTTTTGCACAAGAACTGACATCAATAACAAAAACATGTGTTTCTTGTGTCAGTGGTTACTATAGTAACTGCTAATTGCAACCACCGGAAATGCCTGCTAAAATTAACAGTGACAAAAGTATCTAACGAGAACTAGGTTAATGAAACTGACTGGGTATTTCCTAATGGCGTGAAGGATTTATTTCCCCAAAACTATGAAGGGAAGAAAGTCTGCTCCTAATGTTTATAAGACCTTGTAATTGTATATAACTAGAAATTAGAATTTGTTTATAACATGCACATCTACCGACAAACAATTTGTGAGTGTCTATTAACATAATATGAACTTGGAAACACAGAAATTATGTCAATAAACCACTGATAAGTAACACGCTTAAAGAAGATCAATTTAGGATATATAAACTTGAATTAATTGAATTAGTGTGCCAAATTTATTGTAGCAACGTTATATTCCACGCTTAAACAGATGATACCAAAGAGGTAATGAAAATTCGGACCGTGAAGACAGCGTTCAACTTAGCCAGCCGATCACAGAAAACATTACATACCACAATTACACGGCACAATGCCAAACACATAAGCGAACGAGATAATGGACTGCCCAATTCGTAGCTGTCGAAAAGCTAAACGAACAATTTTCAGCAATTTGTTTTTAACGTTATACACTGACAAAAAAAGAATGCGCGCGTTATAGAAAAACGCGATATCATTCAGTATTCGGCCAGTATTGTGGACAGCACTAACCGTCACTGATCCTTCTCAACATTTGTTATTGTATAACATACTACGGATATAGAAATATTTTTGAATTATAGATACGATATTTATCTAGCCGTTTACATACATTAAGTTTATGAGGATGTTATTCACACACTCATACTATAATGGTATGAAATGTTACAGTTACAATAGTAGCACGATTAACGCACTATGAACAATGCATTGTAATTAAGCTTTCTATTAATAATTTTGATAAAAACATTTTTTTCTGATAATGGTACGGTAAACACCTAGCTAAACCGATATATATCAAATCATCAAAATCACATCGCAACATCCTTAAGAGGAAGATAGTGTACTTTAATCAAAGTGAAAAATACAACATCATGTTTGAATTCTGTTTATTTGTTTTATTACCTTGTCAGCACTAATTTTGTCTTACCACACTCCCTTTAAAATGGTGCCACATTTTAAATTGAAATATTTTTTATTCTATATCATTTCTCTTTAGACTTTATCACTGTATGTAGATGAGCTTGTTCACGTCTTCCTGTCCGATTATGATATTAAAACCTCATAAGAAGGTAATTTGTTTATTTAAAACCTCGTAATAAGGCAATTTGTTTGATTTAAAACCTCGTAAGAAGGCAATTTGTTTTATTTAAGAATGACAACGGGCTTCTATTAAGATTGTAATAATGTGGGTGTTACAACTTGGATGCTTACGTTCGAGGGTAGTTCTAATCCAATCAATATGAGCAAACTAGTCTGGTTCAGACAAATGAGCATTATATATAGTGCACGACATATTCGGAAACATTCATATTTTACCATGGGCCAATAATACTAAAATTACGCCAAACGGTCATAAAAGCTGCCGAATACGAATAATATTCGACAAAAATGTACACTTAATCTCGAATAACTAAAATACATGCATCATCAATTTGGCAAATGGATCAGCCATTTACGGCCAGCAATATAATTATGATGCTAATACATCGGAAATTAGCAATATGCCTTGCAGATAATGTGCGTGTTGCACTCAGTCCACTGGTCTTTTCTGGCGGCTCCTAGCTTATCACGTACTATAATATATGCCTACTAGTGCATTGTCAAGCCATTTGATCACGTTCGGCTAAAGTATTACAAAATTCAATCCATGTTAATAGACGTACATCTATTAGCATACAGTCATAGTTTCTTTCCCTTCCCCCACCGATCACTTTTATTGCATTTGAAATCCGCTATTGAACCTCATCAGCTGTGATAAACACATTTTATATTCAATTGTATGTGCTGTTGTGAAACTTGTGTAAGTGGTCCTTTTAATTAATCAACCACTGGTCTTAAGCAGTCAGTTTAATTTTATACCAAACGGCCGTTTTTATACCCTATCCAGTTACTTATATTCTTTTGTTTAATACCATCCAAATGTATTTGTACGGAAGGCTGTTACCATTTACTTTATTAATAAGCATTTTAGGGTTGTGCCATTTACCTTTATTATTAAACGTGTTAGGACTTTGTTCAGCTGAAGCTTGGTCATTTAGATTTTTATAGCTGAAAATAGGTCATTCAGCTTTTTATAGCTGAAACTAGGTATTCAAGCTATTTGACAGCTAGGAATTGGACTTTCGCTATATTTTCCTCTATGAATGCATACATGCACGAACATATTAATTGGTTCGTTAGTTTTCACATGTGCACGAGTTAGAAGCTGATAAATCAAAATATAATTATGGTTATGGCTTTGTGGACAGAAGTTATTTATCATATATACATGCTATACGTTCAAGCATAAGAAAGTAAACATGCACAATCATAAGCAGTCAGCACGTACTCCTTACTCAAGTACAACCTTATCAATATACAACATTTAATGTAAATCAAAAGTGTGTGTTAGTTTCTGCATTTTTACTATTCACTCAATGGTATATTTGCTATTGGTAATATCGATTTCTGTCTCAAGTTCACTCCCTCTCAAATGATTAATGAATCCAACGATAATCAAAATATATCAAAACAGAAAGGGGAATTAACATGCAATCTCAACCTTTTAAATTTTAAAGGTTGTTTGTTTTAAAAGACATTAAATTCTTAATTATAGTCTCAGATGCGGAAAATACTACAAGTACCTGTTAATTTTTTTAACTTTTTAGCTTGGGATACTTCTTAGAGTTCTACCATTGGAAAGTCCACCGGAAAATTCACTGTTAATTGGTTATGTTTACCATCGAACTTACTTAATATTTGCTTGAAACATTGTAAGGAAACAGCGTATTTGTCATCATCCATTATACGGTATCTCATATTTCCATAATTCCCATTTTCTCGATTATTAAAATAGACACTACACACGCTATGTAAGATTCTCATACGTTTTGTTATACGTTAACCGCTGAAAGTCTAAGTTTCAGCTGTCAAAGGTCGAGAGTCCAAGTTCCAGGTGTCAAAGGTCGAGAGTCCAAGTTCCAGGTGTCAAAACTGTAATGCGGCATTTTCGGGCCATTTTTGTGTGTAAGTTTTTGAGGACATTTTGTAAATAGATTTTGTGTTTTGTATTCTTTAAATTGATATTTTGTACATATTAGAAATAGAAAGAAAACAGGAAATGAACAGAAATGTATGAAACAAAGAAAGATAGAAACAGATAAGCTATCACGCTGACAACCTCTTATAATTCTACTTGAAAGATTTTTATCACCTTTTACAGACTTTACAATTATGCAAATTCCACTTCTGCAGGCTTAACGATTAGATTATCAGGGAACTAAGTTGTACCTGGCAATTTTATTACAGAATTTTATGTAATACAGATATGACTGATGACACGTTTATTGTATATTCCGAATTAACAAACCGATTAAGTACAGATCTTACGTCACATAGGAACGCGGTCTGTTTAGGTAACGCAGAGGTCCGAAAGTTTACGCCCACATTTTTGATTGGTCAGGAACATTAAAGTATTGTCTGATTGCCCTAGTAACTTATAGAATACTCTTTTTTGGTTGGCTAGAGATTAACAGCATGCAACAATTATGATTCCTTAAAGTCCTTTTCCCCAAGGTCGCAGTATCAGAACTTGTAAAACTCTAGATCTACGTGAACTTGAAATAAATTGATTTGGGAATTGGACAAAGATCTTATATCTTTTATTATAGGTAAGAAATTTACTTGGTACTTTGTTTATTTTGTATGTTAATGCTGATTCATCTTAAGTGTAGCTTTTGTTCGGTTAAACTGATAGATTTTTGATGTTCTCATAAGTAAGTCACTGATTATTTTTAAGTTGTTTAAAATAACTGATTTGTTGAAAGTTATTATAAGTTGAATTTCATAGGGCTTAGAACATTTTATTTATACATGTATTTTAATTTGTAAGAACACAGAAGAGCTTTATTATTGACTGTACGCTTAATCTATTGTCTGACAGATAGCATATTTTATACACACTCAATTAAAGCGCCTTTGCGGCAGATTTTTGTACTTCGGCTACACTGTCAAATTTATCGTTGTTTTCTATCTTTGGGTTTATTTAATGCGGAAGTTACAAGCACGAGAAATGATTTTGAGAATTCTCACATGTTTTGGTAAATAAAAGAATAAATTAAGGCTTTTAATAAGTGACAGCCTGTCAGCATGATGGAGAAATATATTGTTTATCAAATGGAATCAGTAACCATGGTGAGGAAATGTTGTTTTTGATAATTTTCTGTGATGTTGTTGGTTGAAAATTGAGATGTGTAATTTTGGTGATTCTTTAATATGCTAATGACTTATATTTAAAAGGTTTATAATGTTTTATGGAAATATGTCTTTAATAATGATTTGTTATGAAATCTGTAATGATTACATGTATTATATATAGGATCAGAACTTGTAAAATTCTAGATCTACGTGAACTTGAAATAAATTGATTTGGGAATTGGACAAAGATCTTATATCTTTTATTATAGATAAAAACCCCTAAAGGCCGAGCACAAAACCTGGTGGGTAGGATCGAATTGTTCCAGTACATCTCACAGGCAAGCGAGAGATCCCCAACACATGACCCTTACTACACAGCCGTCGAATTACAGAACGCGTTCGACGGGACCAATAGTACAGCAAGAAGAGCAAGAAGAAAACATTCCACAACAAGACCAATCGGACGTTGAACAAGAACAAACAATCATGACGACTAACATCAAAATGGAAACCTTCAACGGAACGACCAACATTGAAAGGTACTTAAGCCGTTTTGACCAGTATAAAACAGTCACCAAAATGTCAGATGAACAGTCATTAGCATCGTTAATTTGGCATTTAGATGGGAATGCGCGGTTGTGGTTTGAAAAGCAAGACACACCTCCAACCACATATGATGCCTTGAAAACGGCACTGACAGACAAGTACAAGAAAGACAATAAAATTGACTTAAGCATATTTGCGATGAGTCAAAATGTATCGGAAACCACAGATATGTTCCTTGACCGGCTGGAAACAGCCATATTGAACAATGGCCGCATAAACGAAGAAATCGCGGTACAGATAGCATTGAAGGGCCTGCATTCATCAGTAGGCTCAGCAATATCAACGCACTGCCCAGAATCCCTAGATGACGTCAGAAAATTGGCGTCAAAGACACAACTACGGATCCAGCACTTCTGGAAGCTGTCAACGCCCTGACAAAAACCGTGGCCCAAATGAGTGCGAAACAACAAGATGTGTACAACCATCCAGCCAGGCAGGAAGGAAGACCTAACCCCGGACCAGCCAGTTCTAGACAGGAAACAACCAACAAATGTGGACGATGTGGTAGGTCACATTTTCATAATTCATGTCCGGCTCTTGGTCAAAAATGTTATGAATGTGGTAAATTAGACCACTTTGGCTCACAATGTAAATCAGCTAAGTTTGTACGAGATAGGTACCGAAACAGTTTTCAATCAAATAATTATAATAGGCAATAGGGATTCGCGCCTGTCCGCAGGGGTCAATTTGAGTTTCCGGCGGGTGGGCACAGTGATAGAGCTTCCAAGCTAAAAACAAAGAAATTGAAAAGTAGTGATAAATTTAGTGGAAATGAAAATCTTTACACTAACAAGTTCCGAAGTAGAAGTGCTAATGTATCACCGAGTGTAAATGCGAACTTTACTGCAGAAATGAACAAAAACACAGTTAGCGTATCTGTTCTGCAGAAACGTACAAATGCACTCTGTGATACAGGAGCATCAGTGAGTTGTGCTAGTAAGTCATATTTTGATAGGATTTTTCCAAATGGTACTGACTTATTAAAACCATCAGACATTCCTTCAATTTTAGGTGTAGGTGGCACGAAGCATGATATTTTTGGAAAAATTAGGCTAGATGTATGCATTGGCAAGAAGACACTTGCATTTGATTTTTATATCATAGCAGACTTGCATCATTCCTTGATCTTAGGCTTTGATTTTATGAATAGACATAGGGTCACAATAGATGTCCGATCTAAACTCTTGTCATTGTCAGATGGTGCTGCTGTGTGCAACTTAGTAACTAGCAAAAGCTATGCGAGAACGACAAAACCTGTAAAAATAAGTGCTAACTCATATGCAGACATTCAAGTCAAAGTTGCTAGGTCTAAAAATCTAAATAAATCAGTTTTATTAGAACCTATGGCAAATTTAGCGAAAGATAATATAGCAGGTGCTCGTTGTCTGGTATCAGTAAAGAAGAGCAAAGCAAGGTTTCGGATTGTAAACCCGACTGATGATGATGTATACTTAAAAAGTAACAAAGTTCTTGCTATTGTCTCGAGTATTGATCAGGATCAGATTTTAAATTGGGATGAGTTTGAATGTACTTCAGATTCTGAACATAAGTCAAATAATAAGGAACTAAATAGCTCAGGTTCACCAAAAATGAATTTCGACTTGTCAAACTCTGATTTAAATGAGAGTGAAAAGGAACAATTATTGAAGTTATTGCATGAAAATGAAGATATCTTTTCAGAAGGATTGCATGATTTAGGTAAGACAAATCTTGCTGAACATGTGATTCACACAACAGCTTCCGGACCAGTAAAATCACCTTACTACAAGCAAAACCCGGAAATGCGGAGATGGACAAAGGAATATACGGACAAATTACAGGATAGTAAAATCATAAAGGAGAGCGACTCTAATTGGCATTCGCCTGTAGTTCTTGTCAAGCGCGAAGGTTCAAATGATTTTAGATTTGCATGTGATTATCGTAAATTGAACAAAATTTCAGAACATATTTCATATCCCATCCCACGTCTTTCTGATGTCATGGATGCTCTTGGGGAAGCTAAAGCTAAGTACTATACAAGTTTAGATCTTGGTAAAGCATTTTGGCAAGTTCCTTTAAGTCAAGAAAGCAAAAGAAAAGCTGCTTTCATTACATATGATGGGGTTTTTGAATGGGAAACCATGCCTTTTGGACTTCAAGGGGCTAGCGCAACTTTTCAGAAATTAATGATGAGGGTGTTTTCTGGTATATGTTGGCAGTACGTCTTGTGTTACGTAGATGACTGTTTAATATATAGCTCCTCTTTTCGGGATCACCTGTCGCATCTCTCCGAGGTCTTCGAAAGGTTGCGCTCAGCGGGGTTAAAATTATCTCCTCAAAAATGTCATTTTGCACAAAAAGAACTTCACTATTTGGGGCATGTCATAAGTAAAGATGGCATTCAAACTAATCCTAAGAAAATAGAGAAAATTCAAAACTCCAAATCCCCAAGGACAGAAGTGATGTCAAAAGTTTGTTAGGATTAACAAATTATTACAAGAAGTTTGTAAAGGGCTACACTAACATTTGCGCTCCAATAATAAATTTGTTGAAGAAGGAGACTCCTTTCATTTGGTCAGCTGAGTGTGATACTGCACTAGATCAATTGAAGAGAGCTCTTACTTCGGCGCCAGTTTTGAAATTCCCTGATATGAACAAACCTTTCATATTAACATGTGACGGATCAAGGAAAGGATTAGGATTTGTATTAGGACAAATAGGAGAACATGGAAAGGAACACGTCGTGGAATATGGGAGTCGTGCACTCAGAGGAGCAGAACAAAACTACGGAGTATCGGAGTTGGAATGCTTAGGTCTGGTATCTGGAATTCAACATTTTAAGTCATACTTAAGTACAGATATTCCTTTTACGCTGGTCACTGATCACAAGGCTCTCACTTGTTTGAATAGTGTTCATACTTCAACGAATGGGAGACTTGCTAGGTGGTCAATCCTTTTACAAGGATATAAGTATAAGGTTGTGTACAGGGAAGGCTCAAAGAATCAAGCGGATGCACTTTCAAGGTTAGTGGATTATGACGAGCATGGAATACAGGAACAGGAAGTAAGGAATATGGAACCAGTGGATCCAAAGGTCATTATGGCTACCGTAGAAAATAAAGAGTGGCTTGTCACTTCTTTTGAGTACGACGTGCAATGTTCGGTCAACTCAATAGAGGCTGACGGCTCGAAAGGACAGGATATCACTGAGGACAAGTTGGAAAAGGATGAAATTGAGGACAAATTGGAAATTGCTCAAATGCAGAAGGAATGCCCAGATTTCAAGGATATTTACCAATATCTCTTGAAAAATGAGCTTCCTTTAGATGAAAGCAAAGCCAAGCATGTGGTATATGAGAGTAAGTACTATGATATTGTAGACCAACAGCTGTTAATTCACATGTACCACCCAAGGAGGAAGAAAAAGTCATTAGATGAAGATGTAATCATACAAACAGCACTACCTAGGAAACTAAGGAAAACTGTTTTGGAGGCACACCATGATGGAAATGGACACTTCGGAGTTAAGAAGACCCATGCATCCATACAGTCCAAGTATTATTGGCCAAGAATGTATAACAACATTGACTTATATGTTCGGTCGTGTGATGTTTGCCAGCGCTGCAAGAGGAACCATGGAGCGAAACCAACACCCCTGAATCCATTACCTGTAGCGGATGTCTTTGGACGGTTACATCTTGATTTCATAGGTCCACTCAACAAGACGTCAGAAGGTCATGAACATATATTGGTTGTTGTTGACAGTTTCACGCGTTGGACGGAAACATTTCCTGTAAAATCACAGTCTGCCGTTGAAGTTGCGCGCGTTTTGCATGATGAGATCTTCTGTCGCTATGGTAGCCCAATAGCTATCGTAACTGACAGGGGACAAGCCTTCTTGTCAAAACTTGTCAACGCCATCTGTGAAATTTACAAGGTAAGACGTCATCACACTGCCAGCTATAACCCAAAATGTAATGGTGCTGCAAAACGGTACAATTAAACAAGCTATCAGGATGTACATTAAAGATGATCACTCAAACTGGCATCTTCTTCTTCCAACAATCATGATGGCTATGCGGTCATCACCAAATACTGAGACTTCAGGTTATAGTCCATTCAAGATGTTATTCGGAACAGACATGCGATTGCCATATGACACAACCTTAATTCCAAGAGAATCACTAGGACTACAAGCTAAAGCACATATCGATGAATTATTGTGTCGGTTGAAGCTGATCAGGGAAAGAGCGAAGGAGAATACGGAATTAACACAGACAGAAAGCAAAGAGAAGCATGACAGAAATGCAAGGGAGTCAGACTTTCTACCAGGAGAACAGGTACTGCTTAAGGTACACAAATCAAAGCCAGGAATTTCAAGTAAGCTGACTGAAAAATGGAAGGGACCGTACTACATCAAGTTCAGAGGACCACATGATTCATACAAAATTGCTGAATGTGAAACAGACAAGGTGATGGAGCCATATGTGAATGCGAAAAACTTAAAGAAGTACCTGGATCCAAGAGACTACAGAATGTTGGATGATGATAGTCAGGACATTGAAGCTGACACAGAAATAGAGGTACAGCCACCCAATATTCAAGAGCAGGTAATAAATGAAGAGCATCAAACGGCCAGAGAGACAAACAGAAATAACAGGAACACTGAGGAACAGGGTGATAGCACGCAGGAGAAAAACGAGGTAATTGAGGAATGGTTTACAGTAACCAAACTATTGAAGACAAGAATTAGATATGGAAAGAGGGAATTCCTAGCTAAATGGAAGAACCTGAAATACAAACCAAGTTGGGTAGCAGAGGAGGATGTTACCCCGTATTTGAAGAGAGAGTATTTTGCTACTCACACGAAGACTGGAAATCGCAGAAAAAGACCGTATAAATACTTTGATCAAAACCAAGTCATGTAACTTAAGTAGTAACTTTACATTTTGTACATTGATTTAGATGATACTTAGTATATTAATAATGGTCACATTGGAAGTAAAGTAGGACAGAAAATAAGTAAATTGTCAAATAGGAAATAAATGAAAAAATGAGTAAAATAGAGGTGAAATATTAAAGATCCAACTTAAGATTTAAATAAGGTAAAATAAAAATAAAAATGAGATGAATAAAGGAAAGAGTTAGACCAAAGAGAGACAACTCTAAAATGAAGAGCTTAAATAAATTAATCATTCGGTTGCATTAAAGCATGTACTATGTTACAGTAAATTGTCCATTGACTGCATTTTAAATTCATGAATGAATGCTGCAGGAGCTTGGATGAATTGTACCGGTAAAATTCATTTTTAAAGTATAAAATTATATGTTGGATGGTCAAATTCTAAAAGAAATGTAGGCAGTTATGGATAAATAATTATATAAAGTTAATAATTTTTGCCAGAAATAGATATTGAGCAAATTTCTGCAAATTGCACTTATTTTATTTCTCCATAGCTGATGTAAAATTGTAAAATTTCATTTCTGTATATAAGTGCTAGATTGTTATAGATGGCCACCTAGACAATCACTGACTGACCACGTTTCATTTTATATTTTTAGTCCCTGGGTACAGCTTCATTTCAATAATGATCCTAATGTTCTGGTCATGGACAACTATAACAGTGTCTGCTACAAGCGTGCAAAGATTGAACTATGGAATAGTCTTTGAGAAATTGTCTCATCTTCAGTTGTCACAAGAGAGCTGGATTCATACGTTTGAAATTCAGCTACCTGAACAGCTAACATTTACAGACGCGGAAGTCTGCAGCAATAAGAAACAAGTATGCTCGGTCATTAACGAGATACTCAGTGAACTTAGTAAAATCAGAAAGGATACGGAAATAATGATAAATGAAACGATAGATAACATTGAAAGACTTATCCCGGAAAGTGTTAAGATTGTACACAGTAGATCTAGGAGAGCCATTCTGCCATTTATTGGATCTCTGAGTAAATCACTATTTGGTACTGCTACAATGGGGGACGTTGAACTGTTAGCAAAGCACATAAATGCATTGAAAAGGTCTAATAAAGCTATAGTTTCTTCTATTCAGCAACATGAAGAGCATTTATCCTCATATATTCAGGCTGCTGATAGGAGAATGACAAATCTTATGACAGGAATTAAGAATAATGAAGAGGCAATATTAAATGTTCAGAATGAGGTTGAAGAATCTTATAAAACACTTCAAAATAATTTTGTTCAAACAAATATTCTTATTACTGAGCAGCTAGAAAAGTCAAGAAAGCTTGAGATAATTTTTACGGAACTTCTAAATGGAGTTTATGATCTTGTTGAAGGCAAGTTATCACCTGCATTCATTTCAGTTCAGGATATGGAGAAGACATTGTATCAAATTCAAAATTTGTTAAATAAGAAATATAATGGATTCCATTTGGTATACACAAATTCAGCTGATATTTACAGTAATGCTAAAACTATATTTGCTAGACACGGTAGCAAATTGTATATTTCTGTTAAATTTCCAATTTCTCCATATCCAAGACCACTGACTTTATACAAGGTAAAATCGCTGCCTTTACCTGTAAATGATAGTTCAAATCATGCAACACAAATCTTAAATTTAAAACCATTGTTAGCTGTGTCTCATAATGAGGAGTACTATGTTCCATTAGATTATGAAGACTTAAATAGCTGTAAGCACTCTTCAGTGGTGTCTTGTGAGAGAAACCCAGTAACATATCCTAAGACACACTCATCATGTATATTTTCACTGTTTACAAATGACAAAGCTTTGATAAAAGAAACATGTGATTTTAGATTTTTGTCAAACCATCTTCAATCTGAAATTTTTGATTTAGATGACACATCTATTTTGGTGTATAATGTTGATTTATTAGAACTCAGTTGTAAACAAAAGAAACAAATGATCAAGGGATGCAAATTCTGTGTTATTAAAGTACCATGCCACTGTTCAGTTACTACACCAACATTTTATTTGCCTCCTAGATTGTCTAAATGTCATAATGTCAGTACATCTGCACTTTACCCAGTTAACTTGGCATTGATGCAGCATTTTTTCAATCACTCTATTTTGGCAGATATTGAAGCACATACTTTGTTTGATCAGCCTCTGGATGTAAATATCCCAAATTTTGTGCTATATAATCACTCTATGATGAATGTAATTGCTGATGATAGAAAAAGTCACTTAAGTTTAGAGAAAATGGCGGAGGCTGCTAAGAAAGATGCTACTGTTTTTCAATCATTGTCTGAACCATTATTGTCTGGTTACATTTCTATTGAAACAGAATGGCCTACAACAACTGATATTTTACTATACATTACTATGACTGTAGCCATTCTCTCTCTATTTTTGTTAATTCTTACTGCAGTAAAGCTAAGGAAAGTTATGATTATTGTAAGTGTGCTACAAACAAAGGGTATACAGCAATGCTCTGCGGCTCCAATGAAGTCATTTAATTACAAAGCTCCAAAGTCTACTGAAAATCCATCTACTGTTGTAAATGTAGAAATTGAGCACTACATTCTTATGCTGTGTATAGGTATACTTATCACAACGTTGACAATACTGTACTCTGTTTACAACTCAAAGTCTAGACGCACAACTTTGATTATGGAACTTGCTACCAGTGAAGATCAAATATTTATTCCTGTAATTAATTTATCACTGAGCCCATCTTTTTGGAAGGTAAAAGTCCCTGTTTCCATTAATTCTTTGAGTATATCTGGTAAACTGTTTCCTATTCTTCATGTTGATTGGCAGGGACTAGAAATCAAACTGGCAGAAACTGACAAAATTGAGACTGCTAGTTCCAATCTTTGTTTATCACCATTTCAGGGTAGCAAAGTTAGAAACATAACTTCTCGTACATACTCAGCTCACTTTTACTTGTGTTGTGACAAATACCTTATTCCTATAAGACCATGAGCCAAGATTTAAACCAGACATGAATGATGAAATGTTACCTACAAATTGATAAATGAACATTTTGTGCAACAGAATACTGAACGATTTACATGTGACATTATATTGCGAAGTTATATTGTGATGTTTATCTTAAACAAATTATAGAAAGGACAGTATGAGATCTACCATACATTTGACTTATGAACTCATATGTACAATTCTTCATATTTGAAAATATGAATACTGGCTGTTTTACGCAAGTGTCCATTGGAGACAAGTAAATAGGATGAATATTGAACTCTGTTTGTAAAAGTTGTATGTTGTATATATGATATTGAAATCTTACTTTTGTATGTATACATTTTGCAGTTGTTGCTTAAAAGAGATGATTGTTATACAGAGGTTGATGTATAAAGCATTTAATTTGTTGTTTGCTGCATATATGCCAGATTGAAACATAGTTTTCAGCTTATTGAGGATATTTTAATTATAGAACTGTAGAATTGACATAAAATACTTGCAGAAAATAGACATATAAGGTAATAAATTCCATTAGAGAATATTACTTAAGTCTTTAAGCCTATTTATGCAACTTCATAGGAATGAAGTTAATTAGGAGAGGGAGTAAATGTAATGCGGCATTTTCGGGCCATTTTTGTGTGTAAGTTTTTGAGGACATTTTGTAAATAGATTTTGTGTTTTGTATTCTTTAAATTGATATTTTGTACATATTAGAAATAGAAAGAAAACAGGAAATGAACAGAAATGTATGAAACAAAGAAAGATAGAAACAGATAAGCTATCACGCTGACAACCTCTTATAATTCTACTTGAAAGATTTTTATCACCTTTTACAGACTTTACAATTATGCAAATTCCACTTCTGCAGGCTTAACGATTAGATTATCAGGGAACTAAGTTGTACCTGGCAATTTTATTACAGAATTTTATGTAATACAGATATGACTGATGACACGTTTATTGTATATTCCGAATTAACAAACCGATTAAGTACAGATCTTACGTCACATAGGAACGCGGTCTGTTTAGGTAACGCAGAGGTCCGAAAGTTTACGCCCACATTTTTGATTGGTCAGGAACATTAAAGTATTGTCTGATTGCCCTAGTAACTTATAGAATACTCTTTTTTGGTTGGCTAGAGATTAACAGCATGCAACAATTATGATTCCTTAAAGTCCTTTTCCCCAAGGTCGCAGTATCAGAACTTGTAAAATTCTAGATCTACGTGAACTTGAAATAAATTGATTTGGGAATTGGACAAAGATCTTATATCTTTTATTATAGGTAAGAAATTTACTTGGTACTTTGTTTATTTTGTATGTTAATGCTGATTCATCTTAAGTGTAGCTTTTGTTCGGTTAAACTGATAGATTTTTGATGTTCTTCTAAGTAAGTCACTGATTATTTTTAAGTTGTTTAAAATAACTGATTTGTTGAAAGTTATTATAAGTTGAATTTCATAGGGCTTAGAACATTTTATTTATACATGTATTTTAATTTGTAAGAACACAGAAGAGCTTTATTATTGACTGTACGCTTAATCTATTGTCTGACAGATAGCATATTTTATACACACTCAATTAAAGCGCCTTTGCGGCAGATTTTTGTACTTCGGCTACACTGTCAAATTTATCGTTGTTTTCTATCTTTGGGTTTATTTAATGCGGAAGTTACAAGCACGAGAAATGATTTTGAGAATTCTCACATGTTTTGGTAAATAAAAGAATAAATTAAGGCTTTTAATAAGTGACAGCCTGTCAGCATGATGGAGAAATATATTGTTTATCAAATGGAATCAGTAACCATGGTGAGGAAATGTTGTTTTTGATAATTTTCTGTGATGTTGTTGGTTGAAAATTGAGATGTGTAATTTTGGTGATTCTTTAATATGCTAATGACTTATATTTAAAAGGTTTATAATGTTTTATGGAAATATGTCTTTAATAATGATTTGTTATGAAATCTGTAATGATTACATGTATTATATATAGGATCAGAACTTGTAAAATTCTAGATCTACGTGAACTTGAAATAAATTGATTTGGGAATTGGACAAAGATCTTATATCTTTTATTATAGATAAAAACCCCTAAAGGCCGAGCACAAAAAAACGCTGAAGGTTTCAGCGATAAAAACTGAATGACCTTGTAAAGCCAGTTTAGCGATATGTTTTCTGTAGTGAGAATTAACATCATCTTACCTGATAAGGGAATGCCAATGCTATGCTATTTGTATCGTCATACGAGTATCCAAAGTGCAATATCTGCATTTAGAATAGCGCCTGCCTCATATACGGCCAAATAGCGCAGCGCGTATGTACTTAAAATATTCTTCGCGTGCGAACTTGTATCGAAATACGAACAACGTGTAATGAACATATTTAGAACAAAATCTACCACAAATGTGGCCTAATAAGTTCCTTTGCATTTGCAGCGAATATGACCTGAACAAGCAACATCAACTCGATGTGTGAATGTCAAGGTTCCGCTACTTTATTAATACATTTGTAAATGAACAAACATAGTGTATTGTACATATTTAAAACAACAACTTAATCAAAAACAATGTTTTCCAATAGCATAGGTCACCGACTCTCGTATGGACAACCTTGTCACATTGCAGCAGATATGACCTCCAATCCCCGTCTACACTTGAATGTATATACATTGTATTTAAAACAACACACATCATAGCTCATCTTCATGTGAGTAAATCCAAAGAACTTTTAGAATCAGACGCTCGTCATGCCAATATTCCGTTCACATATAAACCAAATTTTTAAAGATGACTGCGATGACACAGTTTCCTGAAAATCAATACTGATCAACAGTTTGGCCAATATACCTACTAAAATCGGGGAACCTATAGCCCTATATCTACTAATATATTTATGTTTAATCTGTAACCGATCGTAGGACAGACAGAGGGGCGATCGACGAACCAATGATCGTCAAACAGACCGATGGACAAGAGCAGAGGAACATGTTGATATCCCATCTATTTCCAAGAAAGGGGGCATAATTACTCCACCCGAACGATTATCGATAAGTTCTATGCTTAGTCAGATATAGCGTAATAAAAAAGTGCGAGAATCGTACATTGCGTGCGCAATGTCCATTTTAATTACCGAGAAATTGGATTTATGGAAATATGAGAAACCGCATGATGGATGATGACACATATGTTGTTTCCTAAATCTGTATCCAGGAAATATGAAATCAAGTCGGTTCGATCATCAACATAAACCATTCACGGTGAGTTTCATGGCGACATTTCTAATGGTATCTTGAACTGAAGAGGATGTACTTTCCGCTTCTTAAACTCATCATTATGAATTGGTGTGAGCCGGTCTGCAGGAAAACCGGGAGGTAAATCACGTCGGTCAACATCACATGGTATATGTTACCCTAATTACTATTAGTATAAACTGCAAATATAAGTTATATGAATCCAACAACCTTCGGGGGAGACTTAAATTGCATAAAGATAACATTCAAAATGTATAATTTCTTTTTTAATCGTAATTCAGCATAACGTTTGATATAAATAGATCTACCCACACGATAAAATTTGAGAAATCTACGTTTCTAGCACAATGCCCCCAGGACTAGGTCTTGTCTTTTTTCGAGCGTTGATTACTTTCAATTAATGTGCTTAATGTTGTTTAAAACGCTTTTCTGAAGAATGGTTGACGATGTTTGTAGCGAAGTAACATTTGTACATTATATTCATTGAATTGTTGAATTGTAACGTCATTTAATACATGTACATATCGCATGATTTTCAAAAGTTTATCATGAAAGTTGTACATATACGTTTATAATATGTGCTTCGTAGGTGGGACGTAAAATCATGCGAGCCATTAACACATGTCAATTTATGTTTCAGCACACAACAACAACCATCAGATAGCTTCAGTTTATGCCCTCATCGTCCCTTGAAGCCGGAGATCATCGGCCAATTAGGCAGAACAAACCAGACCAAAACAGACATACGACAGTCAGTTTAACGCAAACCAACAAATAACATCGCCACATCAAAACGGATGATATAGACGGCCATAGAAGATGGAACACATATTAAGACGAAGAATGTAATTTCGTGTTAAGGACGAGCACTGGATACATTTTCGAGGTGAGAATTAAGCGTAAGAATTGCGACAAACGTGACAATGAAGTTTGTATTGTGGTATAGTTTTTACGCTTTAGAGTACATGTATCTATTTTGAAAATTGGAGAATAGTTCAAGGGTCAAAATCCGAGGCATACAAAGGCCCAAAAAATAAAATATATGGCATGAAACAACATAATACGAAACTGTACAAATTGCGAGATTTGCAAGAAAGTGGATCCTTAGAATGTTTCGAATAATGGGATCGATAGCTTATGGTGGATTATTTAATGTTGGCCTACGCAACACTAAACAGAAATATCTAGAGTACGATAGGCATAGAAAGACCACAAGAAAAAGAAAACAGACATATCTTATTCAAATCACGTGTACAACAACTTTTTTGAATAAGAACTCTATAAAACTGAACGCAAAACACCGCACTCTGACTACCATATTTGAATAAGAAAGTAATAAAAAGCTTCTTCTACGTAGATATATTAGATACTAGTGAATAATTTATAGATTATCTGAAGTACTTAAATATTCAAACGAGTTGATAATTTTAATGCATTTTCAAACTAAAATTCGAATCCATTTCTAGTTAAACAAGTCATAAACTTCAGAATGGTAATACGAAATTATACGAGACTATATTAGATACTAGAATATAATTGAGAGAGTGTCGTATAGAGATTTGTATAATCTATTTGTTGAAACTAAAATATGTAAATAAATAATTTAGGTACGGATATTTTGACCTGATCATCGACCGTCTATTAGAATAATTTATAAGCTATTATAACTGTATTGCACCATGTTTTGCTCCCGGATCTTATTCAACGATAGAACCGTCTCAAATATTCATATATATAAAGGGTGGGATCAAGTCAATATCACCGTACTATACGTTCTCGTTCAGTTATGTTGGGTATTGGGTCGTGTAAGTTTGGTCTGAATTGGTTTTATGTGTTTTGCGCACGGTTTTCTCAGCTTTTTTTTTATCTTTTGCGCGTATTAACGTTGGACATCAAGCCTTATTTTCTAGTTTATGATTTTATGTATTACCAAGTAACAAGTAGGGTATTGAGAATTGTATTGAACATTTATTGCACCCTTGACGTAATGCATCATTTGCACGTTATGCATTTTGTTATGAAACATCGAACATTGTCTAGACACCGTTTGTTAACACATCTAGAAGCACACTTACAATAACAACATATTCATATTAAGAACATAAAGCATAGTTACGTGAATAAGGAAATCACGTTTTGCTCTTAAAGCGTACGTGCACATGCTGATTGCAATAATCATTGTTTCCCCATTGTCTAGCTATTCAACGTTTGTATACGTTTTGTTTCAAAACGTCTGACATTGCTTTTGATTCACATGTGCATGGTTGCGCTCGTTGATAATTGTTTTGTAAGTTGTATGCTGCAACGATGTTTCATATTATAAGAACGTAAGGCATAGTTACGTGTATAAAGAAACCACACTTGGCTCTTACAGCTTCCGTTCACTTGTTGATTGCAATAATGATGCTTTTCGGTTTCCCCATTGTCTAGCTAATCAATGTTTGTATACGTTTTGTTTCAAGGCAAATGCACTTCTGACATTGCTCTTGATTGATATGTGTATTATTGTCATCGTTGGTGAGTGTTTTATATGTTGTAAAATGCAACAATGTTGTTTCAAAACAGCTGTCTTTAGGTTTGTTAAAATTGGCGTTTTATGAACTGATAATGCATTACGCAACTACCCAGTGTAGAAAACCTCTTATATCTAATTGTTGGTTCAGAGAAGGATTTAGATTTAGTGTTGTTTTATGGTAACCAGTGCGCATCTAATTCCGTATCTACAGCTCATTAATTAGCCCTATGTAGTTGGCAAATTACTAAGATAGTGTAGTGTTTAGATCCGATACGGGTTCGAAACATCGATAAGGGCGATGTAAACTTAACGCGGTGTAAATTTGATGAAACGACACAAAAGCTGATAAAAAAAATGCGTATTATTTAGTAGATAATACGCAATATCAAAAGAAATAGGCGCTAAATCCGATGAAAATCCGATGAATACAAATTATGATTCTGTATCATACTGTAAATATTAGCAGTCGTAATCCTCACGGCACCTTTATTATCATGTGTGTACCATGCACCATATATTAACTTCCTTATTCATTCACCGAATCTTAAATGCGCGCTAGTTCCATTAGTTGTCTCGTTGCCATAAGTTGTCAATGCGAGATAAAAAAAACCACTAAATTTAAATTATTTACCGAATCAACAAATTATTTAAATATGGTTTCTATACCTAGTATCTGTTTGGTGTAATGCATTATCATTTAAAAAAACATCAATTTTAACAAACCTAACGACAGGTGTTTTGCAACAACATTGTCGCACCTTACAACTTGCAAAAACTGAACCGTCGGTTATTATAGTTGGTAGCATGTTTTATATTTCATTCCATGACTCGTAAAGTTATAGCGAAGATCAGAACTAAAAAACGCAATGTGAATACATTTAATCACATGTTTTTAAATTGAATAAAGGACCTACATTTATTGTCAAAAGTACAATATAGGTATAACAACTCAAAGCCTAAAGAGATACTTGGAAGGTTTTAGATGTCATTAATCTAAAATTAATAGTACGTTTATCTAGAACTGGATTCGATTTCATTGTTCATATACCTACGCGACATTTGGTTTAGAAGTACATTGTAAATCATCAACCCGTTTGACACATTTCAAATAACCACAGAAGTACACAAATAAGTATCAAATCTATCTAAAAGAGTCTTCAATTTGTTTCAAACCCAACGTTGGTTTGAATGTCGATATGCCTCGAATAACATCTATGTCCGTTTTGGCAATAAAACTCGTGCATCAAATATGCTATTTGTGTCAGATCCCTATGATACGTAACCAGAAACACTTTACGTGCGATTAAACGGAATTTGCACTGGCATGTCGAAACTTTTAACAAGCCACACAACCTTGAATAGTTTATCACTTCCAATATACTGATTTTGGGTACTATTTACAAAAGTTTTAAAAATGAGATTCTGGTTACATATTTCGTCTAGAGTTAAGTACATACGTACATTTAAAGAAAGTAATTAAGATAAAGTGAAGACGTTTTCTTTCAAGACTGATCGTATTTACTTGTATTTTTAGGTTTAGAAATTTGCTATTGTGTGCAAGTAGTTACGTAAAACGCATTATTCCTTGTGTGCTATCGTTCATAAGAATGTGTCGTCTTGTTAAACCAACAGATATGATAGGAAAAGGGAAAAGCACGATATCCAGTTAAACAATATTGCTTCATAACTGCCATCAATAACAAATCACGTGTTTCTTGTGGCAGTCATTACTATAGTTACTATTGCAACCACTGAAAATGCCTGCTAAAATTAACAGTGACATAATTATGTAACGCGAAATAGCTTAACAAAACCGACTGGGTAGTTCCGAAAGGCGTGAAGGATTTATTTAACCTAAACTATGATCGGGAAGAAAAGTCTGCTCCTAATGTTTATAAGACCAAACAACTGTATATAACTATATATTAGAATCTGTTTATAATATGCACTACTACCGACAAACAAACTATGAATGTCTATTAACATAATATGAACTTTTAAACACAGAAATTCTATAAATAAACCACTGATAAGAACCACATTTGAAGAAGATAATTTCAGGATAAATAAACTTATTAATGGAATTCTTGTGCCAAATGTACTGTAACAACATTACAGTCCGTACTTTAACAGATGATAACAAAACTATAACATTAAGTCAGACAGGGAAGGCAGCAAGCAACTTATTCAGCCGAGCACAGAAAGCATTAAAACACACAAATCACAATGCCCAACTGGACAACCGAGCACAGGAAACATAAAACACATACAAGGCACAATGCCCAACTAAGATCCGCAAAAGTCCAAGCTGTTGAAAAGTATAATGAATCATTAGTTTCAGCAATTAAAAGACTAAATGTCTTAGCTGAATGACCCAGTTTCCACAGCAAAACGACTATAATGCCTAGTTTTAGCTGTCAGAAATCCTAAAAAGAAGTTCCCAACACACTGCCGAACAAGAAAATTAATCCGCCCTAGTGTCAGCTGTTAAAAAGTTGAATGGAATAGTTTCAGCAAACAAAAGGCGGAATGCCTACACTGAATGACCTAGTTACAACAAAAAAACTGCTGAAATATATAGTTTTAGCTGCCCTAAGCCCCAATAGTTAAGTAACAGTATTAAAACGCTGAAATGCATGGTTCCAGCTGAAATACCTATTTTCAGCAATAAAAAAGATTGAACGCGCTAGCCGGATGACCTAGTTGCAATACGTAAAATATCCCAGCTGAATGCTCCAGCCAAAACAAGTCACATGACGAAAAGAAATTGTTGACTGCAATGTTCTACATTTGTCAAGATAGTTAACGCGCCTTATGGGGAACATGTTGTCGCATGGTAATAAACATTCTAGCACATCAGTGTTGAAAGGCAGTTGTACGCAGATATGCGAGACGTGTTTTGATTCTCGGTGCTTTTTGGAAGCAAAGACAAAATTTGCGTATATGTTAGGTTATTAAAAACAGAATTGACCACCCAACTTTTATAACTGAGCAAAATGTCGTGACCCAATACGGATAAATGCATATGGTGTCTATGCTTATCATCGGTAAAACTAGCACTGTCATCTCGTTTTGGATAGAACCAGTTATGTCATAATACATGGGCAGTCGGTTGATCGATACATGTCTGAGAATATAATTTAACTTGGTACTTTTTTATTTAGCATGAACATTAAATTGCTGTTTCCGTTCACTACATATTATGTTCCTTCATAACATAGGCTAGCGTTGTATCCTTCACATATAGAAGCTTGCTTGATACAGGAGGAAGAAGAAAGTAAGTCAATAGCAAATTCCCGGAAAATTGACTAGGTCCATTGACCGTAGAATAATAATATCTGAAACTACTGCATATAAAGAGAGTGAAATAGTACGAAAATAGACACGTTAACTAACCAACTGCTATCCAGCAATACAAAAGATTATAAAACTATCATTTCTACAGACAGACGTATTACAATACGTGACACTTATGAGTAATGCCAATTAGTTTTCTTGTTCAAGGAAATTATTTGTCTTCCTTACAATTTCCTCTAAGTAGAGTATTGTTGCATGCATGAACCTATCTTACGGCCATTATAACATTCCCATCCACCATATATTTGAAGCAAGGAGTAAGTTTCATCTACAAAACGCAACGTTTGACCAAAGAAACAATATGACTAAACAGTGTTGGATACTATGAAACATTCCATAAAACGATTTAGGTATTAAAGGTGCTGCCTCACAGATAAGGCTAAAATTTTTGTATTTCGTAATTTTCCAACCTAACTATGTATTGATGTAATAGAAAGCCACTGACGGTTGCTTAATGAAGGATTTGGTGCAAATAAGAAATTTTAACCACTCTTGATATCGCCCACTGAGTATTTTTTTCTTGAAAAAAAAGCGCTAAGTTTCCTTCCAACATGCTTTGAGAATTATGTAATTCACACATGATCAAACTGTAACATCAACAAACTACAGCGTAAACATCAGTGAGGTATTCGATTCGATTTTCGATTCGTTTTCATCAAATGCGAACAAATTTCAGCCGATTTAAGTAATAGTAGTGTTAATTCTATAGGGTATTAATACCCTATAGAATTTTTGATGTAAAAATACTAAATAACTACCAAATGCCGAAGTTTCTCAAGTTATTTTAAATGTCAGTGTGGTTGTTTATGGGATATACAGCCAACTATACCAAATTTTGTGAATGTTTAACAATTTTATTTTATTTTTGCAATACACTTTTTTTAAATAGTCTTTATAAGCATATCCCATTTGAATATGTAAATTCTCCTTTAGCCCCAGATGATGTACTTCTTAACTGACTATGTTTACGGTTTAACATCGACACTAGCAATGTCATAATTCCTATTTGAAAATATCAGTTATTCTTGTAATGATTGATCCCGTAGGAAACAAGAAGATATCAGAAATTTAATGGTACATGTACATCTTATATATTTGGTGTCAGATAGAGGATATTGCGAGTTTTATTAAGCAAGTGGACAAAACAATATGACACCAGGCTTTGTCGCTTAATAAAACTCGTATGTAACTTTACTTAGAGCATTATATTAAACGCTCGATCAACCGTTTCTGCCGCATGAATAGTTTATTGACAAAATAGTCTCTCTACCGCCCTCCTCTATCATGAGTTTTCTTTGGTTGCTTTAAACGTTTTAGTCGTCGTTTGTCAACAATATTCTTGTCATCTTATGGACAGTTGGTCTGCTAGTAACCAGTTTTTCTAGACTAAAGTATTAACCATGCAGTACTAACACTTCATGTTCATACGCAAGCAATTGAGAACTTCTTATTACGTGGCTAACTCAATGTAGCCAGTAACACTGAATAACATTTCATTTTAATAAACGTAGACATTGAAACCGGTGCCATGATCACAAAGGATTTGCAATTTACTGATGCATACGTTATAGCTATCCTTGAATATTAAAATGAAATTTGTCTGAGTTAGATGCTGATCCTGAATTATTATCTTTAATGAACATAGTACATGAACGGGGACAATTTACTCTCCCCCAACAAAGCAGCAAGCTTCAACATTACACCACAACATTAATTTTGATACCAAACAGACACCTCGCAATGCGTGCAATGATAAATCAACTGCTAATGTAGCGTCTGGTGTGTTTGAATGTGCCTGAATATTACATTAATGATGAATTAACATGAAATTGGAAGAGACATCTATATACTAAGGTAGGTTCTGTCAGCAATTATGTTTATTATGATGAAAGAATGTGCTTGCAATTGAAACATGTACTTGTATATTTACTGATTGAACCCCCATTTTCAACATGACCTACTTAAATCTGTAATTGTTACGTACGACATTCAGTCTCAGACATAAATCATTTTTCACTTTGGACAAATAAGACACAACGATCTTTTTTACACGAATAACACCAGAAAAATGCCTGGAAATGTAAGACTTACTCATTTTGCTGGTATATCTGTGCGAATGCTACACGTCTTGCAGAAACCATGACATCATTGGTGACGTCGTCCCGATCGCCCTAAGGATCTCTACTTGAGCAAAATTTCATCTCAAATATTATCATTCATCTTTGAAGTGATTACCATAAAAGGTTGACCTCAAAATTAGCATCACAAAACGGACACTTTATTCTGAGTTTATTACAGGAAAATGTCAAGTTCACGAACTTCTGATGTATCTAAAATTAGAACTCTGATTTGAGCACAATCTCAATTGAGCTGATATTTCTATTTGAGATGCTTCGGCAGATCGGGGCCAGGTGAACGAAGCTCATATGTCCCTCTTGTGGACAACAAACACGTTCAATACCCATTCTCAACATTTGCTATTGAATTTTATGTATACATATACTAATATAATAAATGTATGTGTATGTATACATTATTGAAATAATAGGTATGATGTATTTCTTGATGCAAATAACACTTTAAACGAAATTTGCATTTCGTATTAAGATTTGTTTCCTACACATACAACTTTTATTGATTAACATACTAATTACGAGCAAACGCTGTTTATTAAACGGGCCTATTATTTCAATGGTTAACGCACTATCAACGATACATTGCGTTGTAAAAAAGCTTTCCATTACGTCTTAGACATATTGGTATGTTTTAAGTTAAACAAACCTAGCTGTAATTGACAATATTGAACATATTGTTTATGTAACGTTGTGTGTGTGTTTGAAACCTTTTGCCCAATAAAACATTTGTATTTGGGTATTTTTCGTTTATTTCTCCAACAAATACATTTAAAGCACTCATCGTGTTTTGAATTCATAATGACGTTGTCTACAAAATTTCATGGATAAAAAATTATATTATGACATTCTCTACAAATAGATAAAAATATACTATGACATTCTCTACAAAAGTATAAAACTTATATTATGACATTCACTACTAATGAATAAAACTTATATAATGACGTTCTCTACAAATATATACGAATCGGAAGCCGCCTAATAGGTTTTGTTTTACCAATGAATCCGGATAAGTATGTTAACATATTTTGTTATTCCGCCTGATTGTGCATCATTTAGCGGTAACCGAGATATATGGCTTTATTTCTTCCATTTCTCTATATATCTAATACATTCACCTATTAATATATAATATATCTTTTACGAGACGCATAGTATCATATACATTGTACCTC
This sequence comes from Spisula solida, assembly GCA_947247005.1. NCBI lineage: Eukaryota > Metazoa > Mollusca > Bivalvia > Venerida > Mactridae > Spisula > Spisula solida. Next base: position 3,577,675 of record OX365958.1, on the reverse strand, counting down.
TTAAATACATCATAAAAGCTTTTATGTACACCGCAGACAGTCTCAATACATTCCTATCATCTCATGCAGAGATTTAGCAAACGCTTAGTAATATCTACTAAAAGTCGTATCGTTTTATACAAGTTAATGTTAAATATAAATATTATAAAGGTTTTGTGCAATGATATTTTTATAGCTGAAAGCAGGTATGCCTGTTTTTTTACCTCTGGGACCTGGACTTTGAATAATAAATGTAATAAAAAATTGTGAAATGCGGGTAGGTTTTCGTTCATTTATGTGTTGGACATTTTGTCGTGTAATTGTAGTATGTGGTGTTTTTATGATTTCTCTACTGCTGCCTTCCCTGTCCGATTTTCTTTTGATCGTCTAATTCTAATATGCGTGTACTACCACACACCATTTTTCGAAAGTAGAACGAAAAAACATACCGAACATTGAACCGCTGACAACTATACACATTCATAATGGAGCGGTATTGTTATTCATAATATTAGATGATAAACGAGCCGAAATCGATGAAATAATAAGTGAGGAATTTTGACTGTTATTATATACAGTATTTGTGTATATATTGCAGAAATGGTTATGGTTAACTTGTATACTTCGCCCATGGTTGGATTAGTAACCTAGACTGTTACTCAAGACATGGCACGATTTACACATTCACATCACTGTACCATCGAAAGAACTATAAAAACAAACTAAACCATTTAATAACAATACAAACTGTATATGACATTTGCCTGTATCATATTTTCTTGCCTCGTATTACGATATATGTCTTACATTGATTAAGGTCCATAATAGGCATTATGTGGTTAATCTGTAAAATAGACACATTTTAAACATTGGTGTAGATTCTGTTTTTCATTTTTCTCTAACTACAATTTGTACGTACACTTATATGGTGTCAGTACAACATTGCTAGCAACATAATCTATATACATTTTACAGTATGTTATACCCACATGGCGATAGATAACATTATGATTGAGGTGTCTAGATCAATTAATAAAGGTTAAGAAAACTTGTTTCACAGTCGCTCTACAAACATTAGCATCAACTAAACTATCAGACAGACTGTTATCGAAACTGAATATCGCATAAACCAGATAATGGATGGTTTATTGATTTGCAGATGTCGGATTGTTAGTTGTTCTTTTTCCAAGAAATATTCTGCATAAACATGTACCAAGCTGTGTTCAGACGGAATGAAAGTAATTAGTAGTTATGTAAACAATTAAGCCACTAGGGACCAACCAACAAACAAATCAGATTCGTCCAAGTTTTTAGCGAAATAAAACCGACAGACTAAGACTTGTAAAAGTGTTTAGCCACACGAAACCAACAAACTATCAAACCAGACGTGTCCAAGTTTTTAGCCACACGAAACCAACAAACTATCAAATCAGACGTGTCCAAGTTTTTAGCCACATAAAACCAACAAACTATCAAATCAGACGTGTCCAAGTTTTTAGCCACATAAAACCAACAAATTATCAAATCAGACGTGTCCAAGTTTTAAGCCACATAAAACCAACAAACTATCAAATCAGACGTGTCCAAGTTTTTAGCCACATAAAACCAACAAACTATCAAATCAGACGTGTCCAAGTTTTTAGCCACATAAAACCAACAAACCGAAAACTGTAAGGCCATTGCGTATTCTGGGTGCTTTTGTTAACATCATATACGACACGCAGGTTCATTCAACTTGAGATAACACGAATCCTACAATTCACCTTTAAGATCCCCTGATTCATTATTGTAACTACAAACTTTTTTCACTCGGAACGTAAAAGTTCTCCCTTAAACCATCCAAAACAGAAAGCCAACACTTAGTTCTACATGTGTACATGTATGAACGCAAAATATCATCAAAACCGGAAGTAGATTTTTATCGAAAAGGGTTTATTCCACATTCAATGCGTTTAGCTCCAAATATCAGCCTATTATATGACTTTATAAAAGTCCCAAACCCTTCTCTGATGCAACACATAAGCCGACACTGAGGATTATTCAACTTAGATAGTAATGATGTGTACTTTTAACTCCCCTAACAAAATCGTTGAACTTCATAAAATTGCATTTTAATTACTTTAGCTCAGGCGTATGACGTATGGGTGTGATTTATGACGTTTATATTGACCAATTTAACGCATGTATACTCGTTACTAGGTTGTTTGCATCTTTAATCGGTTTGACGAAGCGTTTCATGAGTAGGGGTGGGCCGATGCATCGAATTATCGATGCATTGCGATTCCGAGTGTCCCGATAGTATGGATCGATAGTAAAAGTCTCGATCCAATAACTGTCGCCGATAGTTAGCTCAACTATCGATAGTTACGATATTTTCCATTTTATAAATAAAGGTTATTATTAATTTTAAAAAAACATCCGTTTTCGCATCAAAACAACCACAATGGACCAATATCGCATTAATTTTAATAATCTGTTTCTGTCAAATTCATTTTAAATCATTTCCAAAAATAGTAGATTTGTATGTTGTAAAAAATGATATCTTAAACAGTGCAAAATTGCATTTACAAGTTAATCTCTTGTTTTCAAATCTTGGCAATAACTATTGCAACAGTATCGCAATAGTTTCCAGCAGTACAACAGTATCGCAATAGTACTTTCAGTAATAGCAATAGTATTGTAATAGTCAAAACTTTACGCAATAGTCACCCCTATTCATGAGTGGAAAACTCTCAGAAGAGCAATGCTGTAACTGGTAATACAAATATTGTAACAACAATTGCCACAACAACAGAACAACTTAACTGCACTTCAGTGTAGTTATCATTCATAATTACACCGCTTTATGGTTGTTAAGCACGACATTCAAACAACACAGAATGTCATTTATTACGAGGTGGGTATATAGGCTAGCTTGAAATATCAGTTTTTGGTTTGATGGACAAGTGGTCCAGTGGTGAGAGCTACTAACTGCTGATCCAAATGTTGTGGGTTCGAAACCGAGGTCCCGTGTATGATGCTTTACATTAGGCACATTAACCTTAATCTTTGGGGGTAAATGTTTTCTAGCTGCAGAAAAATGAGAACAATTGAATAAATATGAAATTCATTACCGATTTAGCTTAGCAGAGGAAACTTGAACGGGTGTGGTTTAATTGTTTATCGTGAGGTCAAAAAAGTAAAACACACGATGACTTGAATATTTTTTTATAAACGGAACATTATCATTTCTGAAGAGTACCACAAATGCAACATAATACAAGAAATAAACAATGCATCAGCATCTAAGTATCCAAACAGCTCTCATTGATAATGCTCTATTGTTCATAAATGCATCATAAAAATGTCAAACTGCTAAATTACTGAAACATGCAACCCCACATAAAACAAGCAAACATTCAGTAAAAAAGTGCAAAGATTGAATGAGATATTGTTTTACAGTAGTGTAGCATTTCTTCATAAATAAGAGTGTACAATTTATAGTTTTGCAAGGAATGTAAATGTATCTGTGAATATTTTAAAATTGTGAGTTATTTTTGCTATAATATTTCATATAAAGTATAGTGATTATTTTGCACCAGCAAGAAAAAATAATTACATCATATTTTCAATTTCTCTTTTGCTCACAAATAAAGACACCCTTTATTAATATCAAGAATAAACGAATCGTGCAATTGGCGTTTATCGTAACCATATTTTTTTCTGAATTTGTGCTGATTTAGAAGCAAACAATGGAAACATGCATACTTATGAGTTAATTCTCAGTCAATATGTGTTCAGTTTAGAGTGCATCAAATGCTTTGAAAGTAGTTCAGCTTGTCTAACTTGTTGCAGAACCTTCAATGTACGTGTTTTGAAAGTAGTTCAGCTTGTCTAACCTGTTGCAGAACCTTGAATGTACGTGTTTTGAAAGTAGTTCAGCTTGTCTAACCTGTTGCAGAACCTTGAATGTACGTGTTTTGAAAGTAGTTCAGCTTGTCTAACCTGTTGCAGAACCTTGAATGTACGTGTTTTGAAAGTAGTTCAGCTTGTCTAACCTGTTGCAGAACCTTGAATGTACGTGTTTTGAAAGTAGTTCAGCTTGTCTAACCTGTTGCAGAACCTTGAATGTACGTGTTTTGAAAGTAGTTCAGCTTGTCTAACTTGTTGCAGAACCTTGAATGTACGTGTTTTGAAAGTAGTTCAGCTTGTCTAACTTGTTGCAGAACCTTGAATGTACGTGTTTTGAAAGTAGTTCAGCTTGTCTAACTTGTTGCAGAACCTTGAATGTACGTGTTTTGAAAGCAGTTCAGCTTGGCTAACCTGTTGCAGAACCTTGAATGTACGTGTTTTGAAAGTAGTTCAGCTTGTCTAACCTGTTGCAGAACCTTGAATGTACGTGTTTTGAAAGTACATAAAATGTAGTTCAGCTTGTCTAACCTGTTGCAGAACCTTGAATGTACGTGTTTTGTAAGTAGTTCAGCTTGTTTAACCTGTTGCAGAACCTTGAATGTACGTGTTTTGAAAGTACATAAAATGTAGTTCAGCTTGTTTAACCTGTTGCAGAACCTTGAATGTACGTGTTTTGAAAGTAGTTCAGCTTGTCTAACCTGTTGCAGAACCTTGAATGTACGTGTTTTGAAAGTAGTTCAGCTTGTCTAACCTGTTGCAGAACCTTGAATGTACGTGTTTTGAAAGTAGTTCAGCTTGTTTAACTTGTTGCAGAACCTTGAATGTACGTGTTTTGTAAGTACATAAAATGTAGTTCAGCTTGTTTAACCTGTTGCAGAACCTTGAATGTACGTGTTTTGAAAGGAGTTCAGCTTGTCTAACCTGTTGCAGAACCTTGAATGTACGTGCTTTGAAAGTAGTTCAGCTTGTCTAACCTGTTGCAGAACCTTGAATGTACGTGTTTTGAAAGTAGTTCAGCTTGTTTAACCTGTTGCAGAACATTGAATGTACGTGTTTTGAAAGTAGTTCAGCTTGTCCAACCTGTTGCAGAACCTTGAATGTACGTGCTTTGAAAGTAGTTCAGCTTGTCTAACCTGTTGCAGAACCTTGAATGTACGTGTTTTGAAAGTAGTTCAGCTTGTCTAACCTGTTGCCGAACCTTGAATGTACGTGTTTTGGTTTATGAATTCAATTTATTTTGGTGCGATAGTGGTTGACAGACGATACGTGTAATTGGCATATCTGTCTCGTGTGCTTCCTGAACATTTGTACTTTTACTACTTGTTTTGTTAAATTCTGAAGACATGCCAAGTTTATTCAGTATGTAGATTTCGATGCTAGGCTTAACCGGGTTATCATGTGCATCAAATTGGCAATGAGGGCCACGTCTTCGACCTGTAAAGTTGTTAATTTCTTACTACAGTTCATGAAGAAAACATTTCTGGAAATGTGCTAAATACCGTACAGTAAACAGTTCAAAAAGTTTTAAAACTACACTAAACCAAAGGTAACTAAAAGTACATTATACATGTTTAGTTTGTGATAGTTTATTTTCAAAAGGTCGTAAGCCCATGAGGGCAACATATTTACATACATAGCATGGTGAAAAAGGTACAATTAATAATTGTATATTACATATATTCATCTATACATCCACGCATGCGTACATCCATACACACATACATATATACATACATACATTCATACTTATAAACTAGCACACGTGTATACATACAAAGTTATATTAAAAAGCAAATATATTACAGAACAGAAGCAATAAATTATGATACATGTCTATATCAGTCTATAATAATGAATCAGTTTGTGTACATAATATTATTCCTAGTACAAAATGCTTTAAACACGTAAGTGCTAAGTCGTCTTACGAGATATTTATTCTTAGAGTTAAATAGTTCTACCAATTTGTATATACTTGGATTTCTTCTTAAATAAGCAGGAATACATGTTTCTCCTATAATTCTTTATTAAATGTACATTAAAAAAAAAATGTGAAATTCGTCTTCTAAACGGTCTGAGCATAAACATTTTCTTTCACCTAATGGAGTTGTAATTGTTTTTTTCCATCTACTATTTTCAATATGTAATCTGTGTGGAGATACCCTTAGCTTGGTTTGGTTTGAAACATTGACAATATCAAGATAAGGTTGAAACATGTTGACAAACGTGACAACTGTAATGGAAATGATTTCACTAATAATGTTTGTAATAAATATAAAAAATAGAGAATTTGATATACGTTCAAGAAATAAGTCGATAAAAGCAATGTAACATATACTTACATCATTGCCCTTGTGGGAATTTCCTGCCAATACCATTATCACAAAATAATTATAAAGCACAGTACACTTCATCGTAATATACATGACGTTATTTGACACTGACCACTGAGATAAACAAGTATTAAATGTCTCTAATTTTGTATCACATTCTCACAACTTCAATTTGTCCTTGACAATTTCCATATTTACTGATTCTATAATTCAGTGTTATTCACCTAACATCGAATTAAATGTTTATCCGTAAGTATTTAATGTGATTATGTTAAAACAAACCAGTAATAGTTATAACGAAAACAGATAACACAAAATCAAAAGGGAAGATTGCACTCAACAAAAACAACAGAGCACAAGTCACAAGAATACGCCGACCTACACCCAACAGAAACATGATACTTGCCTTTTTGATATTATATTATTTTCGATTTTAATTCGTATTACAGTAAGAGCTTACACTTCTATTTAAGCAAATAAACGATTAAAAATGTTTATATAAACGATGTAAAGTTGTATTAAACAGTAATAGCCTACACCACCAGTTAAAGAAAAAAACGATTAAAGGAAAGTTATAAACAATAATTATATCGACATTCGTTTGTTGTTTCCTCACGGCTAAGAAGAACAGTTGTTGCTGCTGCAGTTGTTGGTGTTGGTGTTTATATATTTCCTAGTGTTTCTGTTGCTGCTGATTTTTCGGTTGTTATGCTGTTGTTATGCTACTGTAGATGTACGTAGTTGGTGCTTATGTTTTGTTTACTGCCTTTGTTTCGCCTAATAATATTGCTACAAGTTTATGTTGTTGCTTGTATTACCATAATATATACTGTACACGTATCACTGAATTAACGTAACTGTTGTTGGTACAATGACGTCAATATTCGTTACCCAGTGTTGGTGTTAAATAAGTGTTGCTCTTAAAGTTTGATGTTACGTTAATTGAATTACACTATCACCTAACCGATACACGCGCTGCAAGAGGTTAATACCAAACATTAATTAACGCGTTTAAGATAAAATCCAATGAATGTCATGATTGGTTTATTCACATTTTTCGATCGGCGATGTATATTATTCAATATGAAACCAACTCAATTGGAGAAATAATATTTGAAAAATCAAATCAAACCCTTCATCTTTATGACGCTGTTGTATATCAGATATGTTGTTATGGAAACATGTTTTGGCCACGAGGTTTAAACCTTATAGCTTATCACTTAATAATCAATATGTTGAGGCTCATATATTGGGGATTGCATAATTGTAAATATGTTAGACTCGTAAAATAAAGACCTAACCCACTTAAGTTACTTACTTTACTTACAAATACAAACCATTTCTGGCACCGATCTCCCGAAGCATCTCAATCTGAGCTGAGATAAATCTCAAATAATGCCATGTTCCTTTGAGATAATTTCCATGGGAGACAAGACTCTAAAAGTTGACACCACAAAACAGATACATTGTTCTGAGTTTAATACCGTAAATATTTTGAGCATAAAACTTAAGAATGATCTCATATTTATACTCTTGACTTGAGCAAAATCTCAATTTGAGTTAAGATTTCTACTTGAGATACTTCGGGAAATTGGGACCAGATGGTATCCGTTGCACCGAGGATAACAGAGATGCCTGTTCCATTTCCCAAAGAAACCCTTTTGTCAGTGATTCGTAAACTATATCCTAAAATGATAATTGTTAAACAGTCCCGAGTGGTATCAAATGAAGTGTTTGTAATCGTATTATTTCGGACGTTTTCTGCAGAATACTTCAGTATGTAGGATAAAGTTAATTAATGAGTTCATACTTTCAAACTTCATTGACCGATTATTTACGTTCACAAGCTGTGCAATAGTTACATCCTGAAAAACTGTTTATCTTATGAAGTAAAACACAATATAGTATCGAAGCCACATGCTTTAGATAGATTATTATACAAATCAACACATCTAACGCGTTGAAATCTTTGATGTGCATGAAAGATTCATTTTCTTTGATTTTGTGGATGGACTCAACCAGGAATTCAAATGAATACAGTTAATCAAACTCCAAAGAACTTTGAGTTCCCTCGCAATGCCTTTTAAATTCACACACTACTTGTAATATGATCGTCAACATATACGGGTAGCTACGCGTATATGTACTCATACACGCGTGTTTTCAAACACTAAATTCGACGTCGTACTAAAATCACATCATTTAATTTCATCAGCATTGAATATCGATGCATTTGTTTCAGGTAAACAGATACATTTGCTTACTGTATTTCAAGTTACATGGCACAAACAGTACTTCTTAATTTTCAACAGGCGACCAGTACATTGGCACATACAATTATTTACAACCCCCCTGAGCAAATTTAGTCCATGTGTACTCGACAAATTTTAACCCAAAAAGATTATATTAAGTCAGACCTTTCATGTTTATCGTATATTTCAATACCATAAACAGGTCGTAAATAAAATGTTGTTGATATTCTTGTGTGTTATAATGTATTATTACTACATGAAGCATAAATCTATAGATATACTTATAATATTCAGAACTACGCATCGTTTCTTCATGACCTTTTTGTACTTTGAACTGCGTATTGGTCATACACCTGCACTAATTGCATACATCACATAATATAATATTTGATAGGGTGGCCAATTCGGAATTCGTTGAAGTGAACTGTAGAGTAATGGTAATTCTAACACGATCTGCGGATTGATCCATGTACGCATAGAGTAAACCAAGCCGTGTATTATTACCGCAACAAAATACACCTGGCAAATCGGCTGGTACTATTAACGCCCCATAAACAGCAAATTTGTCATATTTGTTTGTGGGCTCGAAAATGACTTAACAACTCATGCAATACTTAATAAGCATGTAATGAATATACACGTGACATATTTATGAATGAATTAACGTAAACTTTGTAGTAAACACTACAACCAGTGAATACAACACAGTCACTCGTTTGGATGCGGACAATCAAATCACTCTTGCTACACACTGGTGATTTAATTTTTACGCATCCGAACTCCTGTCTGTGTTTTATTCACCGAAAAATACTAGAACAGATTTTCATTTCTTAAGTAATACTGATTTCATATTTTGAATTGTGTCATATTTGATAAGACGCATAAATGAACGAAATCCTACACAGACGACCCTAATCTTTTAGATGAAAGTTAGATTGAAATAGAGCACACTTAATACATGGAGTTTATTCCATTAGTTTTCCATTAGTGTAATCATTGTGACCAACTGAAATATGGATATCAATATTGTTGGTGTTGTTATAGTATGTATCAGTGGATTCTGGTGCTTCCATAATGTGTTTGGAGAGAGCGATAGTATGGTGAGCATGTTTCATGATATCCGTAACGAACTGAATAATTTGAAGTTATCAGCTGAACACAACCGCCGTAAAATAATGCGTTTAGAAAAACAAGTTAATGAATGTCATACGGAATACGAACACTTATTTGGACAAATAACGGCTTTGAAACATTTTGAAAATAGGCTAGCAGACATGTGCAGTGATTTTGAAGCTCAATATCAGGAGCTTTTAAAAAGAATAACATCCGTAGAAAATTCAAGTCATGCCGAAAGCGGTCATGGCGAATCCAACAATTCTGAAACCATTGAAGGAAATGAACAGAGAGAAGACGTTGAACACGTTGATAATGAGCTAAAGACTCGCGTTGACGGTGTTAAGGATGAACAGATGGTGAATGTTCATGGCGTTAAGGATGAGCTGAAGGAAGACTTGGATGGTGTTGAAGATGACATGAAGACACGTGGCGTAAATAATGAGCACGGAGCGAATGTTCACTGCGTTGAGATTAACCAGGAGACTGACTTTGGTGACGTTGATGATGAGCCGAAGATGGACTTTGACGTTAATTACAATGAAAATAGATCGGGGCATTCCAATACAATAGGTAATTGGTCGATTTAACTGCTTTTGGAAGATTGATATATTGCATATTTTCCTTTCTGATAAATTTGAACTACAGGTAATTTGTTTACACCGAATACAGCATAAACTCCCTAATCCGAAACCTCTCCAATCCGAACTCCTCCACAATTCTTATATTATTTATTGTAACAAAATTGTTTTTAAAATAACATAATTGTTTCGGCTGAATGTGAATATTATGTGTTTTTTCATTGTTCAAAATATAAAATTATTTGTGAACAACGTCTTTACTACTGGTATACATCTGATAACAATGTAGATAATTTTTATAGAACACGTTGTATTCAAAAAACAGCATTTATCCAGACTGCTCAATTTTATAAAGCAAATTAGCGATTTTTCGCAGGTTAAAATGCAATATAAAACAGATAATGAACACGATATTTTTATAACTAAATTTATTTTCAATATATTTTGCAAAATATAACGTGAAATGACATGAAAAATACAAAATATAACGTGAAATGACATGAAAAATAATATAACATGCATGACTCTTAGAACGTTCTAAGAGAAATTGACCATATCATATCAAAAACTCTGATGAATAATGACCAGTCCTCTTAGAACGTTCTAAGAGAAAATTGTACAAAATTGATCTTAACTATACAGCGTTTTAGACAAAATAAACAAATATCTTAGAACGTTCTAAGAGAAATTGACCAATACATTTATTACATTCTTAAAGAATATGACTGAATCTCTTAGAACGTTCTAAGAGAAAAAAGAACACAATTGGTCTTAATTCTAAAACGTTAAAAAACAAAATCAACGAATCTCTTAGAACATTCTAAGAGAAAAGTGAGCAAATAAGTGTTTACATTCTCCGCATAAATGACCAAATCTCTTAGAACGTTCTAAGAGAAAATTAAACAAAATTTGTCTAGAGTATAGACCGTTTTAACAGAAATTTAGCAAATCTCTTAGAACGTTCTAAGAGAAAATTTACCAATACATTATTCTCAAAGAAAATGGGTGAATCCCCTAGAACGTTCTAAGAGAATACTGAAGAGAAGTCTACTTAATTACAAAACGTTTGAGCAGAAATTTAACAAATATCTTAGAACGTTCTAAGAGAAATTGACCAATTCAATATGAATACATGTATTACATTCTTCAAGAATATGACTGAAAAAATGACCAAATAGTATTTACATTCTCCGCATAAATGACCAAATCTCTTAGAACGTTCTAAGAGAAAATTGAACAAAATATGTCTCGAGCATAGACCGTTTTAACAGAAATTTAGCAAATCTCTTAGAACGTTCTAAGAGAAAATTGACCAATACATTTTTTACATTCTCAATCAAATGGGTGAATCCCTTAGAACGTTCTAAGAGAATATTGAATAAAATTCTACTTAATTACAAAACGTTTGAACAGAAATTCAAGAAATCTCTTAGAACGTTCTAAGAAAAATGATTAATTTTCCCAATGTGTTATAATATTAAAAATCTCTTAGAACGTTCTAAGAGAATGTGAAAAACGTAGATTGAAACATTTTACAGAAAATTACCAAATCTCTTAGAACGTTCTAAGAGAAAACGACCAAAGTTGGTTGACAGTCATAATATAAACATGTACACATCTCTTAGAACGTTCTAAGAGAAAATTATATATTAATAGCTTGAAACATTTTAACAGAATTGATCGAATCTCTTTGAATAATCTTAGAGAACTTGACAAAATATGCAAAAATCTCTTAGAACGTTCTAAGAGAAAATGACCAAATCTGGTAGAATATTATAACAATAAAATGCACAAATCTCTTAGAACGTTCTAAGAGATTATGACACAATTTGATTGAACATATTTCTGATGAAAGTATCCAACATCTATTCTAATGTTATCATATAAATTAACCTATCTCTCTGAACGTTTTAAGGGAAAATGACAAACATTTCTTATCATGTCTTGAGAGAAAAAGATGAGATGTCGTAGAACGTTCTATTAGAAATTTAAAAAAGTAAGACAGAACTTTTTTTATCTGTAACACAGAGGTAGTATGGTGAGTATCGTCGCTATACAACAAGAACATTTAAGACCCAATGTGTCTATTCGGATAGTGTTACTGTATCGTATGCGGTTCTCACGTATCAAACATTCTTTCTCAAGTTTTCTTCCATTGAAGCCGGAGGTCATTCGTAATTAAGAATGACCACGCACTTGCGACTGTCTGAGTCGGACGCAACAACGTTGTAATAGAAATTGACCAAATCTCTTAAAACGTTCTAAGTAAAAATGCCAATAAGTTCATATTAAAGTGTTTTAAGACAAAATGGCGAAATGTCTTAGAGAATATTCTTAGAGAAGACGAATAAAAACGACCGGATCTCTTAGAATGTTCTAGGAGAAGTCGAAAAAAATGACAAAATCTCTATGTTTTTGAGAAATGAAGAGTCGAGCTAATAAAATTTTTCTCAACAAAGTCATCGTATGTTTGATTACAATGTCCTTTCAAGTGATTATATTCCATTCCAGTCTTTTGTGATGGTTATCTCCCTGATTCGTCATAGTCTGCAATATAAAAAGTGACGTGGTAATACATAATAATAATAACATGTAATTTTCACTTTATCAAAGTCAAACGTTTATTTAGAAGACATTGGTCGTAAGACATTTATATGCGATCCATGCACATTCTTTACTTTCTTATAATAAAATACTTAATGTAATGTAAAAATGTAATACTTGTACCAGTAATACAATTATTTATATCCTTTCCGCTACCATAGCGTTCTAATGCAGAACGGCCGGGATGGCCATTTCGGCTTTCCATAGTTCACGGCCTAAATGCCCAAATTCGGGAATTGTGCTGTCATGGATACACACGCATCCTAGACTTAAGGATATCACGTGTCCAATGTCGCGCACAGGTTTTTGGTTCCGATGGTCCCCTTTAAAGAGGGATTCTAACGTAGGTCTTCTATAACAGAAATTAATGCGGTACGAGTCCCTGTGGAATTACATTAACAGTTAGCGCCCAAATGTGTTTATCTTGGTATAAAAAGAGGCCAACCTAGCTTAAAAAAGAAGTTATTCACGCAAAGGTCACTGTCAAAAGTTTTTATAATTGGCTTACAACCTAATCATAGTTATAATAAATATACAATATTGATATAGCGCTTTTTTCATGCACACGTTCAAAGGCACTTTACGTTGTGATGCAGCCACAAAGGCGCATGTGCATTCTCTACCAGTGCAGATACAGCATGATCTGACCAGAGGGACAAACTGAGAGCAAGTCCCTGAAGGAAGAGAGAGACATTAGATACATGCATGTCGGGCGATGCAAAAATGCGCCTAGCTCTTATTTCGAATAGACAGCCAGGTTCTTTAATGTGTCCCGTTTACAGCACCGATACACAGCTTCGTAGTACCTTTACCAAGATACTTTGCATTACACCCGGTACTGCGGGAAATATTATAAATATTTCAGAAATTCTCCGATGCCGAGAATTGAACCCTCGACATCTGAATTGACAGCCCAGTGCATTACCACATAGCTAAATCCGCTTATATTATTCTATAATGTTGATATCGAGGATTTATACTGGAATATACTGGAGTATATATAGTCCAGAGAATTTAACACGACTCTCGAACTTCTATTAGCATAATTTCACAGCTGATTTAGTGTCTATATTATAATCCCGGTTGTGTGTTTTCATAAGCGGGGAGTATCACGATGACGCTCGATTAATATCAACACTAATCTAAAGGACCGACTTTGCACGATTTGCTCGCGGAAATTTATATATTCAACGCAAGGAGTCTGTAATATATTCATGCATATAGGTCAGGATCATGTCAAATTCTCCGTGCTATATACTACTAGTATTTTCTATAAACATACTTTATTTATTTTACGTAGCCGTCATCAATTTAAGCGGCGTTTTACGAATTTACTTAAATTATTAAAATTGCGATTTATTTCTTATTCATAACCCACCGTGCGTGCTTTTAGCAAGACTTAGTATTGAATCGTATGTAACATATATCAGCGACTTTACTCTTTATGCCCATGATGAAAGCTCTTACCTTTCCTCAATAATTTAATTAATTGACAGGGTCAAGAATACAATTAGGTTTACACATATCATCAGTAAATTAACAAAGATCATCCACTGTATTCTTCAACTTTAACTTTTCAATATGCAATACTTCGATCCTGATTTATCAACGAGATCAGTAGGCGGTCTCTGTGGTTATCGCTAGTCGGCGTAGTTAGTTTGGTATTTTCAAGAGAACACAATGACAGAGGGGGTATACAAGTATTTTAATTGCTTGTACTTCCAAAAGTAACCGGCTTAAGCGTTGATCACTTTGATTGGTATCTATTTAATAGGTACGATATTTGAATAACTACCATTCAGCTACATATTAATAGAATCGGAAGAATATCACATTTTGACAGCAAAATTACGCCTACGGTTGCTAGGGGTTTTAACAACCTTATAACATTATACATAGCAACAAAACTGACGGTAAATTGTGTTATGTCGTATTATAATTATAATGCAATGTAGCTGTTACCGCTGTAATATATAAGAATCTTCCTACTCCAAGAACATTCAACTACTAATAAACTATCCATGTAGCGAAAAGTATTTAGGTATTTGACGTTACACGCAAAGTCTATGAAATAATATAGAACTTACCATGCGACCGCTGTAGATGATAACATGTCTTGCAACTCTCAACAGCACTCCTGTCACAATTAGTTATTATATTTTCTTTATAAAAATGTGTCCAATTGTCCAGCCCGCTATTTTCCATTGAACTACATACCCGCCAAAATGTAATAAACTAAAGGTTTCCGAGTGTGCAGATATGTGTCACGTGACCAACAGCGGACAATGCAGCGAGATAACGAGACCACCGACAGTGATGAGAACACGTTTACAGTGGCTAACATATTTGTAAGTATATTTAAGGCCATTACAATTCACTACTAGATTATCATCTTTCTTAAATGGGGGTTTGTTTCAAATATTGATATAAGCCTGTATGCGTGTTATTTAAATTTGAATTGATACTTTTAAACCATGTTTAACTCTCTATGTACATCGCTGGTTTCAAATAAAACAAAATGTATGATTAGACGCAGCAGGCCTGAGGCGCAGGAAAGTATGACGCGGACAATGATGGTGCTATTTTTTTAAGTGTGGCCTTAAAAAATAATGTCTGCAGATCTATAACAAATGATAAGCACGCGTCATTTGCATACCAGGTTCCATTGAATTCACGAGAAGTATATACATGTATTTATCAAGGTAATGAATTCATTGCCTTGGAAATAGGATATAGATCTTACGCTGGTTTAATAATACACGTTTACACGTAAGTTATCTTCTTAACAAGATTTGTAAAATACATATGTATATATTTTATGTAATTATTTGGTGTAATTATTTTGTAGTAGATTATATTTATTGAGATGATTTAAATTATCAATGCAAGAATAATTATTGTTAAATTGATGTTACCAGTACATGTTTTAATTGCATGCTACAATAGTACAATATATAATATTTTATGTTATTATACAAACTAATTTTAGTTTTACAAACTCGGCATACATATTGCATTTGGTAAAATAACACAAAACAGCATTCAGACATAACTAATTTTAATACTAGTATATACATACTCACATACATGCACATTGAGAATAATCTTATGACGCGGGGTTTAAAAAGAATATATTTCGACTGATCGTTACTGATAAAAGGGCGTCCTTTTTAAAAGAAGCAATTTCATAGAAGTTTCTAAAATTTTGAAACCAGATAAGAAATTCAGACAACATACAATTAATATTAAAATATAGCAACAAACTTTGGCTGATAGGATGAATCGATTGGCAGTTTATGGTCAGTCGGTAATTTCCGTTAGTGGTCGTAAAATTTCCGATTTTTAACGATAACTGCCGGTACACGGTACATAAACTGCGTTGTCTCGTGATATCGATTATTAAAATATACCGACGATAGTCAAATTTCGCGAAATGGACCTGAATGCCTAGTTGTCATGTTTTAATTTCAGTATCATGTAATGTTGATATGCATATTATGAGGTTCTCGGTACACTATACAGGTTAAAGATGATTTTATATCCCGACGTAAAATAGAATAACGTTAGTATTGTATTTTGTGAAACCTTCACAGAACATTTCAATGGAAATTTAAGAATTTCTAAAAAAAATCACCACATTAAAATAGTACAAAAAAATCAACACATATAGTGTTAAATCGGATACAAAAGTTTGGTTAATAATGAATTTATACATTGTTCATGAAGTTATAAAGATACATTTAAGCCATCAGTGCACACTAAAATACATTACATATCTGAATGTTATCACGTGGTCAAAGTAGTGAGATGTGTGGTCAATATCGAAGGGATTTTAGCGCAAAAATCACACATTTCCGTGATTTACTACGGCATTTTAATATTCAAGAATATAGAAATTCAAAGCTGCAAATAAAATCCACAAGACAAGAGGCGATCGCCGCCCCAATATTTCAGCGAGCAACGGAAAAAAATTCATACAAATATACAAAATCTCAATTTTAGCTGAACATTGGAGAGGCAAAACGGCGAAAAAAGGGCTAGGGGTTTCCTTCCTTCTAACATAGCATATGTCGATGATGACATCTTGTTAATTATGTATCAATTAGGTGTGAAAATGTACGCTATAGATTTACATGTATCTAACTGTCACAGTCCGTTAATCGTCGTGGTGATAATAGGATTACCGACAAACGCAAGTCATTAAAACAACTTTAACTTTATTTGTATTTACTCAAAATCGCAAAAAAAGAAAATAATGAAAATTTAATTAATTCCGCGAAATAACTTGTAAATGTCAACATGACTAAAGCTAATCAGCCTTATAACTTCAATTTTCCTAGGCGTTATTTTGGCAAAAAGTCGCCTGAACTCGTTATTCAATGCTGGCTGGTTTACGGGCCACTCTTGGCTTCCTAACGATGAGATATGTACTATGTCTTCGAAGTTTGAGTCTACATGGAATGTTTATATCTATATCTCTTTTGTGTCAACGATTAAATGCATATACTGCACAACTACTAAAGAGCAACGCCCTTTGGGAGATGCAAGTATAGATCGTTGTTTAGAGGTTGTTACTCTTCAGAGGTTTTATTGATGATAAATATCGGCTTACGGAAAGTTTGAATTGGATGCTGCAAATAGGCTGTAGCCGTTACGGAGAGGTGGTACTATATTAAGTTACTTTCATGATATATTTTGATAAAAGTAATATGTCCATATTTTGGTGCATTTAACTGACAACCACTCATTTGTTTATTTGGTTATCGTATTCATAAAGCATTAATTTATGTAACATATACATGTATGTAGTATCATAAAAGTTTAGACGACAGAAAACAGTAGTTAATATGGCTTATAACCGAGGTATATTCAAATATTTCTCCAGAACAACAGTCTACACACAACAATCCGAAGTTTTCATCATTCAGAATACACGATAAAAGTCATGGAAAGTCACGGAAATGGCCCCATTTATGCTTTATTTTATAAAAAATCGTACATAAAGGGAGGGGAATCCCCTCCCTTCAAATCCTCCCCCGCCTCCCCAATGTTCGGGAGCGCGCGACGCGCCTGCAAGAAAATTCATTCTCGAGAAGTTTTCTTTCTTACAATGTCATGTCACGTGTTTCAGTAAACTGTTGATTTCTACATATAACATGTATAGTGATCAAGATCAGGGACAAACACTAGTGGTCACCTAAATCATGATCAACAGACGCTTTCGAAATTACAGGTGTGAAAGCGTCCGGCTGATTTAGATCAAACTGTAATCAGAGCCTAAAGCTACACTTTATTGTACTCGCTTTCGCAATATGTAATAAACCGAGACCAATATCACAAATTATAGATCAATAGCCCAATATTTTAAGTAATATTTAAGGATGTATAACTAACTCCGAGACCAATATGGAAAGTACATCCACTGTGCCGGTGGATCTGGGCCTGCAACTGGTTATTAAACTACATGTAAATACTTGCTTGGAAGTTTTATTTCAGGTTACGTTGTACATGCACATTATGCATTTTATTCATATAATTTCAGAGATGGCATACAATGGGTGATGCGCTGGATGGTCTTTTTAAAAATTCACAGGGCTGTGTGGATGAAATCTGAGTTTCTGAGAACTTAGAAAAACTCCGCAAATCAGTATGTATCATACTTACCGCGAGGTTGTTTAAACTGAATATTTTTTATTTAATATAGCATGGGTTTACCAGCGTCGAGTAAATGTAATTTATTCTCATAAATAAAAAAATGTTAAAGTATGTTTACGACTTCCGATTTACACAGACATAGAGTGTAGCTCATAAAACCCAATAACTGTAATAAATAAATATTTATTGTATATTTAGTTTCCAAAAGTCAGGCTATTTTGAAATCTTAGGTGACACTCAAGCCTGATTATTACGACTGATAACGCCATAATTGTAGCGTAATTTACGCAGCGGGTGTCTGTCTAGTCTTGTTATATGATGTAAATGATACATTTTGTAAATATGAAAACAATGACCCCACATTTTGATGAAATGCAATCTTACATAATTTGATTGTTCGCTTTGTCGGCATTATACATCATAACATGTACTAGGATAAAACCCGTTAGTTTTTCGGAATTTCCGGATTAATTGTTCGAGATATTCTGAATTGAAACAGATATTGTCATAGTGCAGAATGGTACAATATTCTCGATACTTTTGGCCAAAAATGGATGAAAATTCTTACTTGCACCTCTTATCCTAACTGTTTATAACAGACATGGAATGTTAACTTTAGAAATGCGGGCACATCGGCTTAAAGCCCGTTCACTGCATATTTCGGATATTTGAACTTGGTTTAATCGGGGTTAACTCAGTTTCTAAACAATTTCAAAACTAATAGCTCCAGCAACACAATAAATGTAGTAATTAATAACGAAGAGATCTTCTGGCATTGCACCGATGGGTTTGGACGTGGAGTACATGTTACACGTACTGCTTCGCGAACTTCCTAATACCTAATACGTACTACTAGTATTTATGTTATCTATGATTAACTACTTGGCGACATTCTCACATATCGTATCACATATCAGCCGGTGTCCGAAAAAACAAATGACATACTGTACTTAATAATATATCCCCGTGTTATATATGGTTCAGACGTTTGATGTAAGGAGCATTGTGCCAGTGTGCCATTAGATGGATATATCTATTAGCTAGAGCTGATTTATTCAGTTGTGACTACCCGATGTCACAATATGCTCCATATACGCGATGACTTTGTGACTGTACGTCAATACATATATATCTATGTTTTCAATATAGCCTATACAAACGCGTTATCAATTTTGATCCGTTATTGTATTGGATTATTCAACAAATGCATGACCAGTGGAATAGACGAAACATATACAATGCTTATTTATCACGTGTTCATATGCTAGTATCAACAACAAAGTGCGCACGTGTTAGTTATCATGTACACACGTGGTTAGGTAAACTGTCACGTTCGAACGAATCACGTGTACCTGATAAATAAAGTATTTCCCATGTCCCCACCATACGCTATACTAAGCATTGGTACATGTAATAACATATCACGTGAACGATATTGTGTACACTTGTATGTTGATTGAGGTCGACATACATCGTCGTAACATTATTAAATGTATTAACACTTAATTTTTTCCGCGTACTAGTGCTTTACTGTAATTTAGTACATGTAGTTGACATTATAATTTTCAGTTGCAGAACGTGATGTTAAAACACGCCTCATCATGAAGTGGAATGAGTCGGCGAAATCCTGATCAACGGAGCAAACTATCATGTGGCTAATGGTATATTTACATGAAACAATGTGCGGATCGTATATTATTGTGATGAGCCTTTCTTTATGAATTGTGAACTAAGTTAAAATGTAATTGATGTATTGGTAAATTTTCTCTTAGAACGTTCTAAGAGATGTGTTTAATTTCGCTTAAAACGTTTTATAATTAGGACCAGTTTCGTTTAATTTTGGTCAATTTTTCTATGAGGTAATCAATGTATTAGTCATTTTTTTACAAGTTTTGTAATGAAGTAGAATTTTGATCAATATTCTCTTAGAACGTTCTAAGAGATTCGACCATTTCCTTTGAGAATGTAAAAAATGCATAGGTCAATTGCTCTTAGAACGTTCTAAGAGAATTGTCAAATTTATGTTACATGTTTTGTAATGAAGTAGAATTGTGTTCAATATTCTCTTAGAACGTTCTAAGAGATTCACCCATTTACTTTGAGAATGTAAAAAAATTATTCATCAATTTCTCTTAGAACGTTCTAAGAGATTTGCTAAATTTCTGTTAAAACGTTTCGTAATGAAGTAGAATTTTGTTAAATATTCTCTTAGAACGTTCTAAGAGATTCGGCCATTTTCTTTAAGAATGTAAAATTGCATAGGTCAATTTCTCTTAGAACGTTCTAAGAGATTCACCCATTCACTTTGAGAATGTAAAAAATTGATTCATCAATTTCTCTTAGAACGTTCTAAGAGATTTGCTAAATTTCTGTTAAAACGTTTCGTAATGAAGTAGAATTTTGTTAAATATTCTCTTAGAACGTTCTAAGAGATTCGGCCATTTTCTTTAAGAATGTAAAATTGCATAGGTCAATTTCTCTTAGAACGTTCTAAGAGAATTGTCAAATTTCTGTGACATGTTTTGTGATGAAGTAGATTTTTGTTCAATATTCTCTTAGAACGTTCTAAGAGATTCACCCATTTACTTTGAGAATGTAAAAAATTGATTCATCAATTTCTCTTAGAACGTTCTAAGAGATTTGCTAAATTTCTGTTAAAACGTTTCGTAATGAAGTCGAATTTTGTTTAATATTCTCTTAGAACGTTCTAAGAGATTCGGCCATTTTCTTTAAGAATGTAAAATTGCGTAGGTCAATTTCTCTTAGAACGTTCTTAGAGAATTGTCAAATTTCTGTTACATGTTTTGTAATGAAGTAGAATTTTGTTCAATATTCTCTTAGAACGTTCTAAGAGAGTCACCCATTTACTGTGAGAATGTAACACATTGATTCATCAATTTCTCTTAGAACGTTCTAAGAGATTTGCTAGATTTCTGTTAAAACGTTTCGTAATGAAGGCGAATTTTGTTCAATATTCTCTTAGAACGTTCTAAGAGATTCGGCCATTTTCTATAATAATGTAAAATTGCATACGTCAATTTCTCTTAGAACGTTCTAAGAGATTTGTTTAATTTCGCTTAAAACGTTTTATAAATAAGACCACTTTCGTTTCATTTTCTCTTAGAATGTTATAACAGATTTGCTGAATTCGTCTTAAAAAGTTTCATAATAAAAAAAATTGTATAGGTTTCTCTTAGAACGTTCTAAGAGACTCAGCAATTTTCTTTTAGGATAAAAATGCATTGGTCAATTCTTTGAGAATGTTATAAAATATAAATGTATGGGTGCATTTTCTCTTAGAACGTTCTAAGAGATTCGTTGAATTTCTCTTAAAACGGTCTATACTCGAGACAATTTGTTTAAATTTTCTGTTAGAACGTTCTAAGAGATTTGGCGGAGAATGTATAAATGCATTGGTCAATTTCTCTTAGAATGTTCTAAGAGATTTGTTAAATTTCTGTTAAAAGTTTGGTAATGTAGTAGAATCTTGTTCAATATTTTCTTAGAACGTTCTAAGAGATTCGCCCATTTTCTATGAGAATGTTAACAATGTATTGGTCACTTTTCTCTTAGAACGTTCTAAGAGATTTGTTGAATTTCTCTTAATACGGTTTATACTCAAGACAAATTTTGTTTAATTATCTTAGAACGTTCTAAGATTCATGCATGTTATACTATTTTTGCTTGTCATTTCATGTTATATTTTGCAAAATATATTGAAAATAAATTTAGTTATAAAAATATCGTGTTCAATTTCTCTTTTATATTGCATTTTAAACTGCGAATTTCGCTAATTTGCTTTATAAAATTGAGCACTCTGGATAAATGCTGTTTTTTGAATACAACGTGTTATAGGTACATTTGTGTAATTGAGTAACACAGACAATACTACTGTTTAAAAAATTGCATTATTTATATATACACTAATAAATGATCATGTGTACCAGTGGCCTTTTGTACAGACATAAACTTGATTTCCATCTCGTCCGACAATGTAGTGCCAATTTAACCGCACTGTAGTGCCAATCACGTCGCTCAAAACTGTTCAAATGTATGTTAATGTTTCAGACAGACAGAGCCAACACAACAAACGAATCGTTCCAGTCACCAGTCGGCCTACAATTAACTCTAGAGTAGCATTCTCTGCATATATCAGCCAGACTAAGGTAGATCTCGGAAACCAGGAAATATTACCTTTTGATGCCGTAATAACAAATGAAGGGCAAGCATTCAACACCGTCTCCCATATATTTACATGTCCAGTTAGCGGGATATACTTCTTTGCAGGTTCGCTCGCGACTAATCATCAAAGCAAAAATGTTATTATAGAAATCGTACAAAATGGATCTAGGCTAGCTGTGATTTTTGCAAAATCAGACAAAGACGCAAGCCAAAATAGGTATGACCAAGGTTCAAATTTCGTTGTAAAAGTGTGCCATAAAGGCGAAAGAGTTTGGGTGCGATTGGCGGAAACTCTTAATGTGACTGTAGTTGGTCGAAGTTTAATATCATTCAGTGGATTCCTAATATCGGAAATGTAATATGTGTATAGTGAATATATTGTACTGATAATAATTGTGCGTATCGTTGTTACAATAATAAAGTAAACATCCATAAGCACCGAAATTGTAACGTTTTAAGTTAATGCGATTATTTGCATCTATAGTATGATCCTAACACATTCTGTACGGGTCCATCGCCTACAATGTAGCAATGCGTGATTATACTTAAAGATGATATGCTTATCACACAGTACGGCGTTAGTTGAACCGAACATGGGTGCATACTGAACAGCACGGCGTCATATTATTATACAAACGGGCCCTGCCCAAACACATATGCATCACAGACTCACATATGCATCAAACTTCAGTTAACTTAACGATAATGAAACAGTCAGCCAAGGAAGGCAACACAGTGTAGCACAGAAGCAAAAACACAGACCACAATCACATGGCACAATGACCAACACACAACTGAACGAGAACATGAACATTGCCGACGAAAATCCAAGTCCATGATGTTAAAATGTTGAATGACTTTTGAGTCATTACTTAAACCTCCCTCTTCATTAGAAACATTCAAGTTCCGGCTGTCAAAATCTAAAATACATAGTTTCTGATGTAGAACCGCTAAATAATCCAGGTTTTGTAATGAAACAATTGAAAAACACCTAGTTTTAGTTGTTAAAATGTCCTAAAGGTTTTAGAATATAACAGTAACTGGTAAATACCTGCAGCCTCACAGATAATATTTGACAAACGTATGCTAATACATTTAGTATGCATCCATAATGCTCTTTTGTACAGGAATGCATCATATAAAGGTCAAACTGCATTCTTACAGAAACATTCAGCTTTAATGTTATGTTTATATTTACGGTCTGTATTGTTAGAAATACAGGTTGATTTATTTTTTATTTTATTTCTTTGAATTAGATTTATTCTGGCGCGATATTTGTTGACAGACAATACGTGTAATTGATATATCTGTGAAGTGCGCTACCTGATCATTTGTACGTTTACTGTTTGTGTCGTTTAATTCTGGATACATTTTCATTTAAGATAATGCATGCGATAATTCTAATAAGTTATGTGTTTGTTATCAGAGTTTCCGCATTTCCGAAGAAATTTACTGTAGTATTTAGTGGAACTAGTATTCAGTACATATATTTCGATGCTTGGGTTAAGCAAGTTATCATGTTCATTATATTGGCAACGGGGTCATGTCTTAGACCTGTAGAGTATTAGCTGATTTCATACTACTGGTGGAATACATAATTTTAGGAATATTAACAATTACTGTACTGTAACTGAATCGATGTAAAACTACACTTAACATTTAATGGAATTAAATTTACGTTATGCGTGTACACGAAACGTGTTTTAAAACGTGATAACTAAATGAGCGTTTTCCAATTACCAACTCGGGTTACACGAGTAACACGAGTTGTAAAGGGAACGGGTCGGGTAAACGCAGTGCGCATGCGTATAATCTCTAACCTACTTGACCCAAGTAACCTTCAGTCCTTCGCGGGTTTTCTAGAGTCAAAATGGCGGAAAGCGTGAGGCATGCGTAAATCTCTAACCTAAATTTTGAACTTTGGGAACATTACGTTTCGTTGCACATATCAGACAGTTTATTATAATACAGTTGTTTTCAGTCATAATGTCATCCTCCTCGTCGCTGTTAAACATTTCTTCTAACATCATAATGGGGAAAAATAGTAAGTTATCCCCCCTTACTACTCTCTAAAACTCTACAGGTCCTATCATGCGGATTACTCTGTTTTTATCCCTGTTTTGTTTGTTGTACATGGTAGTAATTAGGCTGAAATATTTTCAACATTAATTATCAGATCAAATAATAAGTTTGGCTACATGTTGTTTACACACCATGGTATATAAATTTTTATGGCCCTAACATATTAGATAATACAGAAGTGAGAAATTTCATATCTAAAATCAATGATATTTCTGTTAGAAACAAGGATAAAGTCCGAGGATCTCAACTAGTTAGGACCTGTATGCTAATTGGTCTACCTCGGACTTTATCTTACAAGGGAGATAATTTATATGTCACTTATGTCTCTCATTGCTAGACATTTGGTCGCCATTTTGAACTCGACTCGATACGTACTCGATATGTTCTTGATATCACTACCGAGTTATCCGACTGTGCATGCCCAAATTTTTTACTCGGGTTACTCGGGTTGCTAATTGGAAAACGCTCAATGGGAGTAGGTTTACTGATAATGTGTGTCGTAAATAGTATATTAGTACACAGATCCTTTCCAAAGTAGCACAAACAAGTACTTACACCATTGGCCACGAGGGAATTATAAAATGTACATTAAAAAAGTGAAATTCATCTTCTAAACGATCTGAGCATAAAGATTTTCTTTCACCTGATTGAGTTGCAATTGTTTTTTTCCATCTACCATTTTCAATATGGTATCTGTGTGAAGACATCCTTAGCTTGGTTTGGTTTGAAACATTGACACTATCAAAAGAAGGTTAAAACATGTTGAAATACGTGACAACTATAATGGAAATGATTTCACTGATAATGTTTGTAATAAATAATAAAAGTATACAGAATTTGATATACTTTTAAGTAATAAGTCGATAAAAGCAATGTAACATATACTTACATCATTGCCCATGTGGAGATTTCCCGCCAATACCATTATCACACAATTATATAGAACTGCAAACTTCCACGTAATATCCATGACGTCATTAACACTAACCACCGGGATAAACAAGTATAAATTGTCACTGTCAAAATACACTATATCCTGACGATTCCTTTTCCCATAAACGCTATTATTCCGTGATATTCATGTAAAATATAATAATATAGACTAGAACATGTGTATTTAGTCCAATTTAGTATTTGTTATAACAAAGTTCGTTTCCGGTAAACGACGTGGATGTGAATACACATATACTGTAATATTCTGCACCATTCATTTCCTAAAATGTTTAAAAATATTTTAATGCAAGCATGTCCTGTTTTCGCTATGTTGTTAAAGTCTTGTTTTGTTACTATTATTGTTGCAGCCGTTGATAATGCTTTTAAAGTACTGTTGTAATTGTCGCTTTTGCGGATGTTTTAATAGTTGTTGCTATTGTTGCAGTTGTTGTTATTATCTTTGATATAAGTGCAATACTTTGTGTTGATTTTGCTGCTGCTGTCTTGTAGTTACTGTCAGCTATTATTGTTGCTTCCTCTGATTTCCACTGCTTGACGGATCAGTTGTTGCTGATAATGTTGTCAGGCTGTTGTTGATTGGTTCTTTGTGTTTAACTGCCTTTACTTCACCTTTAAATATTGCCACATTTGAACTGATGATAGTGCATTTATTACCACATCTTTTATATTATTAGTACACTTTTATCACTGAATTATATGTTGTTGTTACGATGACCTCTCTATTCATTATCGTGTATCTATAGTTGTTGCTTAGATAATGAAGACGGCTCAACATTAGCTGCTGTAAATGAATTGATGATGTTTAATAACTGTTGTTCTTAAACGTTGGATATATAATTAACAAAATAGCTATAACACACAGCCAATACTGGCGCTGCGATACGTTTATGCCATACAGTTAAATGTAATGGTTAAGAAAATAATTATCCAATAAATAAAACGATTGGTTTATTCTCACTTTTTTCCTTCCGGCATTGTCTAATCCTGAAGCCGGATCGTAACCTCCTTCCAAATGTACTTGAATCGCTTTTTTGAATTCGCCCATGATAGAATATCGATCTACATCATAGTTACGAGTACGAAACACTAGTTAACTGTATTACAAGTTAAATCGCACTTAAAAGTACCTCTTAATTTTTCACAATCCACAAGTATATAAACAATTTCAATTTACCATCTCATGGAGCCATTTAGCCAACGTGTAAGTGTTAAACTAAACCAATCTGTTCATATCTCATACTACAATGCCATAAATGGGTCGTAAATAAAAGATTGTTTAATATGTACTTTTATTTACTAATAATCTATCATTGCAGTATTAACTTATCTATGTACTCTTTAAATACAGCACTAAATATTTTATGGCCTTCATGTGGTATTGCTATTGGAATTGAGAGTTTGTAAAACAATAAATTACATGTAGTTAAAGGGATTTTATTAAAGCCATAAACATAATAACACAATGTAAAATTTTATTATAACACATTGCAAAATGTGTATTGTATAGTCAACATATTTATATAAAACAACAATTTAAAGTTGAGAAAATGTCTATCATAAAGTGCAAATGCGTGAATTTTATCCCGGTAGGGATAATTACCAGCCAAGCCGTACCGTTTCATCGGCACGTGCAAGCTATATAGAAAGGACACATTCGTCCATGAAACATTTTAATCAACATAAAATACTTATACATACGAGCATACTGATTGCTTAGAGAACCTTAGGTTTAAATGTGACATACTTTATGATACAATGGTCTAATGAATAACGTTCCCGACGATGACTCACGTGGTCGCTCGCTAGATTTCGGACCGGGTCAATTGGTCATTTCTGAAACGCCTTTCATTCTTTCCCAATCACCTTGAGATAAACTATGTACAATGTAGTATCGCGTTTATCGGTGCTGTTCTTCAGACATTTTTATAACCAATGCGTCTATCCGGAAAGAGCTGTCTTTTCTCCGATCACCCACAGGGATAATGGCCACGCTCAATGTATGTCATAGTCAAACGAAAAAAACTATTTGTTCGTGGTTGAAAAATCTGGCAATGTTACATGTCACCGTAAACTTTGGAAACTTGTTCAAATCCCATGAGAATATTCGACCGTATGTATACATTCTTCCTAACGTTTATAAAGCCTATAAAGTGCGTTATAATCTATCCGATGGTAGTAAGCTTAATGTGAAGCCTATTTCGTTTCATGACATGCGTTATCTTCAGACAAATATCAAGTTATTATAGGGTTTTTATTATGTACTTTAAGCGAATCTGTATTAATGTGCTCATCTAGTTCTGTAAGATGTTTTGAAAGAGACAAAGCATTCCATTTTAAGAGATTTTATGACACATTGTATAGTTTAAAGAAACATTATACATGCAATCCATTACAGAAAAGAGCTTGCTTTTAAGTATTAAATTTAATGGTATTCAAGAAATGAAATACACGAATGTAGGAAAAGTAGCCGATCCATAGTGACTGCTTTCCAGAGATTTGGAGTTCCGGGTTCTGTTCTACGTATGCATATTTCTCTACGCAAATATCTAAGTGCGTTTTACTAATCGATAGCAATTTGTTGTATACATTTTCGTAAAAATATTGAACGGAGGCCGGGCCACTATCTCGCCATTATAACAGGAACCATAATAAATATATATACATACAAACGTGTGATAAGTTCTGACCCAATACACTTTTTAATTTTTTATTGAACATGTTTTTGTGACTAAAAACACTCTACAGGGTGTCCTAAAAAACGGGGACCTAGGCTAAACATTTGTAAGTTTTTCTCTTTTATAAATAACACATTGCCATTACGACAAAACATTTAGGGATGAATACAGTTCAAAATACCAACATCATAATTGTAATTATTTAGTCCCTATATCCAGAGTTATCTCCCTTGTTTTCAATCACATATTTCAGTATATTAGCATAGAGTGAAAAGGGAATTTCAACGTGTTCGTAAATAGATTTACAAGCTGACCCCAAATGTCATCGCATGTGTCCAATAGTCAAGAATAATGGATCTACATACACGTGTTCATCATGTATGTTCAAACATATTCACTATAGGGCCCATCGAATTCATTAAAAATTAAAAAAGTTATAAAGGATTTAGGTAGGTCCCCGTTTTTTTGGACTCCCTGTATACAATCATAAATCAGCAAAACTCAACAGTATACGTAGACATTCGCCAAGACATAGGGCAGAAAAAATATTTCAGTCAAACGCACTTGCGCAAATATAATCGAGTTACGCAATATAACCACGGAAAGCTTAGAGTTACGCTAACGTAAATGCTTTGACAAAAACAATACCCTAGTGCGTATACATTTTATAACCAGATCATATATACATGCATGACAAGTAAATGACAATAACGTCAGAATAACACCCTATTTATAAATATACGTAAGCGAAGGCTCTTGGATAGTCCATTTCGATTCTAACATGACCTGATTGCTATGGCAACAGACACATTGAAAATGGCTTAAAACCGGTAGGGGACTTCTGTATTGCTTGCAATTCTTAATGACTTGTTCATTACGTTATATCTCGATTTTTTCAATTACGTCATTTTACTAATTGAAAGTAGGTCATTCGATTATACGGGCCTTTCAACGTTTTAATACTTTTATTTAACTTTTGAGATTAAAGGCTGCTACATGTAAAGCTATGTAGTTCAGCAGTTTACTGTTGTAACTAGGTCATTCAGCGTAGGCATTCCGCTTTTTTTTCTATTCAGCTTTTAAACAGTGGGACAGGGGATGTTTAATTTTCTTGGCCGGTAGTGTGTTGGGCACTTCTTCGTTTTAAGTTTTCTGACAGCTAAACTTGGCATTATAGTCATTTTGCTGTGGAAACTGAGTCATACAGCTAGTTATAATTTATTATACTTTTCGACAGCTTGGACTTGGGCGGATCTGCACTTGTTTAGTTGGGCATTGTGTCTTTATGTGTTTTATGTTTCCTGTGCTCGGTTGGTTCAGTTGGGCATTGTGTGCTTTTAATGTTGTCTGTGCTCTGCTGGTTAGGTTGAGTGCTGCCTTCCCTGTCTGACTTAATATAATCTTTTTTAAACGATCAATTTATAATTATGGTAACTGTAACTTTACCCGAGTATGTTTTACTTTACTCGTGTACCTCTATGACGTCACTGCCATTGGTATACACATTTCGTTCTTGGTCTACAGAGGCAATATCGTAAGTCATGTTTAAATGTACAATAAACGATCATGATCAATTATCCCAACCCGGAAATAGCATTCATCACAAGGGTTATACTGTAGAACAAGAGTGAAACTGGTTTCATCAAATCGTTGACCTAACCCCGTAAAGTAGGACCTTCCGCATTCTAGATAAGATATAGATTTTCGACTTGTCTATTCTTTTAGTTGAACTTTAGATTAATATAGGGCACATGTCAACGTTCCTTTAACATTCCTTTAATATTTGATTCCTTGTGTGTTACAAACAGTATAACCTGCTGAAATATGGATGCTAATTTTATTGGTGTTATTATATTACACATCAGTGGATTATGGAGCTTCCATAATGTGTTTGGTGAGACTGATAGTATGGTGAGCATGTTTCATGATGTCCGTAACGAACTGAATAATTTGAAGTTATCAACTGAGCGCAGTCACCGTGAAGTAATGCGTTTAGAAACCCAAGTCAATGAGTGTCATAGAAAATACGATCGTCTATATGGACAGATAACGGCTTTTGAACATTTTGAAAAGAGGCTCTCGGAGATGGAAAATGAGATTAAAGCTCGAAACCAGGGACTTTTAAAAAGTATAGAATCCGTAGAAATGTCAAATGTAATCACTATAAAGCATGACAAATCTAACACCATTGAGGGCTCTAAAGGGAATGAAAAGAGAGCAGATGTGCCAGACGTCGCAGATAATCTGAAGGCGCGTGTTGACAACGTTAAAGATAACCTGGGAGGGAATATGCACGTTGTTGACGATGACCAGATGGTGGATGCAGTTGAAGATGAGCAGAACTCTGACTTTGACTTAAATGGTGATGGAAGTAGACATGCTCTGTCAAATACAAAAGGTAAGTTAAAGGGAAAGGCAAGGCTAATAACAAGTTGATTTTATTTTAAACTAGCGTTCATTTGAAACACATGGGCGAAAACAGAATGAAAATCAGACAATTATTAATGGAGCTATCGCTTTTTGAAACCCCCGTTTTGCGTCTTTTCAGCTAGTACATGTAAGTCGCCATGTTGGAAGTTATCCCACAATAACGGTCACTCTAACTCTACTACAATAGTCATACGCAGTGATCTCCCTTGCCGATACGCTACATTTTCAATATCGTGACGCGTAATTTATGCGGTAACATTTCGGATTATGTAAACATTTTAATTAATGTTTATATATGATGAATTGCGCATAATTTCTGAGTTAACAATAGTAAAGTGTACGCAACAACGCATGTTAATTAACATGCGTGACGCAACATAAAAAATGATAAATCATACGGCCAGAAAAAGATTATTTAGCTCGAATAGAATATGCCGAATGATCGACTTGAAATCCGTTATGTTCGTCTTTTTCAGCGGAAATTAGTTGTTTACACATTCTAATTTGTGTAGAGGCCATCATCCGACAACTTATGTAACTGCCCGTAAGGAATGTCAGCGGGTGTTCTAGTATGACACTGGTTGAGGTTACCGGACTATCTTCATCGGGGCTATATACATTCCAAACTGTATGTCACGCTGTTTTACGGCGGACAAAAAAGAAAGTTAAAACAATAACACAGCGAGAGGTCCCGTTAAAATCGATTAGATCAGCGACTCTATATTGATAGAGATTAGGATGATAATCTACGACATCTACGAATCTATATGGCCACTTTTTCATTTTCTGGTTTACAAGAATATTTTGGAAAAATATTCACCGACCGGTCAAAAACAAAATAACTCTTTCCCTCACCATGGAGTTAAGATACGAATCCGGGATAGAACAGTATTTATAGAACAGGTCTTTCCCACACTAACAAATTTCGGTGCGTATTTCATCCTAAAGCCCAAACCTTGGTATTTAATACTACATTGTATTTATGATTTATATACACCACTTTACTTACTAAAAGATTCGCGACAGAAGCAGAAACTCGTTTGAACGATCCATAGCAACGACGTTACGTACACGTCCGGCCATAGCAACGTATACGGCAGTCTACGTGCGTAATCGTACGAGCGAGAAAATCGTGAAGTATTTATAAAACGCGTGCAGGTTATGGAGAAATTATGAAAACATACTATACGTAGATCTATATGGTCAACAAATAGCGAGATAAAGGTGTTAAAAAACATCGCAACTTTAAAATACCACGCCCTTACTGTTATTCCGATCAAAAACAGTCGTACCAACATTGCAACTTCAGAAGTCGCCGACAATAGTAGATCAAAGAAATGCCGCCGCTAAATATCAGACGTTGCCGACGTATGTCGGGCAATCAAAGGAAACTGTTGAAGAACCGACATCAAATATATCGTAGCTGAACTTTATGCACTTAGGAATTTTGACTGAATTTCACGTACACATTGACACATCGTTGCTTATTTATTTGACTTCACGCTACATACGTGTTTTTTAATCGGTGCTATTGGAATAATGTATGATAGGTATATTTAATTGATAAAATATATAACCTGTTACGTAACAATAGTGGACTAATAGTTTCTCAAGAAGGTAATTAAATTTGTCCTTTCTTAGCAAAACATGTAAATTAGAAATCAACATTCTACAGTATATTATTTGTAATTAAAATCTGTTTTAAAGGATTCATGTGACAAGGTATACGCTTTGCCAGAGCGATATGAGGGGCGTTTCCAGAGGAGGTCCAACTGGGTGGCTGGGAAGGGGTGGGCACGGGAGAGGCGTCTCCTCCCGGGAAGATTTTTTCGAGTTTTGCCTAAACATGGCGCAATTTCCTGCACTTTTACCTTTGAAACAATACCTAAACTAATTTAAGTAGTGCTACTAATTAATGACCGTTCCAGTCGAAGGTTTTTCGAGATTTGACTAATCATATATACGGAAAGTTCGCGTCATTAAGATCCAGTATCGAAATGATCAAACGTAAGACAAATATATTAGTCTTCAATCAAATAATCACGATAATCCATTCACGAGATCAAACAAGCGCTGAATGTAATAAAGATGTCGATTTGTCTCAAATTCTGGGACATTCTTCCGAGCTCAATTCAAGGTCGTCAGTTCGACCGAGTAATACTCACGTAGCCCCGCGCGATGTCGGAACGATGCCATTTACAAAGAATTTTACGACCTGCTATAAAAAGCTTGCATCCTGGAAAACTATTATGAATAAAATAAAATCTACGCACAAAATACACAAACTTATGCACACAGAGAACTAAATTAAATTGCATGTACATTTCGGTCGCATTTTTGATGTCATCCGTCTATTTACGGAAAATCTAGTCAAGTTTTTTGAAAATGAGGTGACCTAATTCACGTAAGGGTATGATTGGTAGGCCTCAATTTCGATACATTTCCAATACGACAACTGCAGTTTAATAGAGGTAGCTAAATGATTTGGTCATCATTTTTACATAGAGAATTTTCGATCTTTTGACGAATCGTGCCATCGGCAAAAATAAAAAGGTGAAATTCGATTTTTATTTTTTTCCAATTTCGTAAAAAATTAAACCAAAAATAAATAAATGTGTATTTTTGTACTATACTGTTTCGATGTCGCTATTGCGCGCAGTCGCAATATAGGCACAACCTAAGATCACACAAATCCCGTCTTGTTATTTGTCATTCCAATTGATATGTTGGATACCAGTTACAGTTTATTAGCTATCGGCAAAACATTTGCCTTTGGCCATTTACAAAGACATGATAAATCATGGCAATTGGTACATATTTTTTCTTTATGATCTTAATTGGTCTAATGTGCAATAAACAACCTTTAATTTTCTGATGTTTAAAGAATAAATTGCATTTATGAACTCTGAAGCCAAGGTGTGACAATCAAATTACTATAGTAATTGCATACTTATGTACCACAGCATAATGGCTATAGATCAAACAGGTGTATTCTGTGCATTTTACCAAAACTATTTCTATATCATAACCATGGATGACACTGACCTACAACCATACAATTTTGAGCCTGAATACACGGAAGAGGAGTTACACGAGTTGAACAACAGACAACTAGACAGTTCACGTTCCAGTATAGCTAGTCAACAGGTTATAGCACGGATAATTTGACACGATCCTGACCTTTATGCATGAATATATTTAGGGTTCTTGCGTTGAATATAAATTTCCGCGAGCAAATCGTGCAAAATCGGTCCTTTAGATTTGTGTTAATATTACACATCGAGCGCCTTCGTGATACTTCCCGCTTATGAAAACACTCAACCGGGAAATAAACAAGCTGTGAAATTATGCTAAATAAGTTGAGAGTCAAATTCTCTTCACTATACATTGGTAAATAAAGGTTAGTTAGATCTGGTGATTTAATAGCGCGCGTTCATTTCCCCGCAAGATCATGCGAAAAAAATATGCGTTAATTAAACTTCGAAGTATAAAAATGAATTTATCATTACTGTAACTTATGTTAAACATTTCTGTGGAAATTGGCAAGTGCCCTCTTAGTTTTGTACTTGACTTGATCAAATTCACGGACAATCTGTGATCTAATTCATAAATGCCAATTAGCTATTCACACGTTGCTTATGCGTGAACGTGAGATACGATCTCATTGGTTGATAACCGTTGTAGATGACGAGCCCCGCCTCCGATGTTATTAATTTAAGAGTGTCTTATGGGTGATTGACGTATCCGATTAATATACAACATGTCACGTTGTTTATTACTCGTTTGACCCAATTTTTTACACACATAAGAAATTAAAAAGGGCAGGGCCGCTTTGACATCAAAGGGCACAGCAGGGCGTAGGAAAAGGGCATGGCGCCCTGCTATTAACGTCTAGCTGGGGCACTGTCAGACATGTCAAGATGCAGTCCCATGAATTTATCCGCACAAGTTTGTTTATGTCGATTTGTGTAATCGCCGCACAACAATGTTTAACCAAATATAATACGATGTGACAATAAATATGACAACGATGTTTAAACAAAATAATTGCAATATCACGCCTCGTTTGGCTACATGAAGTTAAAATTATCCCTTTTTTAATTAATTCCGCGTAAAACGGCAGCCATTACTTTTCTGCAAATTTCCCCGAGTGCAATGCGCGTCCGTCTTTGAACGTACGGTTAACGGGTTTTATTCACGACTGATTACGACGAACGATAACTCGATGCTCTTAAGAGTTGTCGTTATTGAGGGATAAATTACAAATGGCGATCTCCATGTGCATCACAAAACATTGATTTCAAAATGCCCTAGCTCCATTAATAATCGTCTGATTTTCATTCTGTTTTCGCCCATGTGTTTCAAATGAACGCTAGTTTAAAATAAAACCAACTTGTTATTAGCCTTGTCTTTCCCTTTAATTGTTCCCCGTATATACTGGACAATTTAAATTAAGATTCCGGGCCCGATTTGATATAATCCTGAATTATAGAACCAACGACACGCAGATTAGGCGTTACCCGCTTAACCACTAATAGTACATGTAATTCAATCATATAGGTAACAAACCACCAAATGCCTACGCGGACCAAGATTTTTCTTATATGATACGCAACCCCCTGATTTGTTTTCATTTTCTTGAGGCTATATGCTATTTCTTTTGATTGGTGGATTTTGAGAGGTCCCCATGGACAAAAGTTTGACATTTTGTGGGTCAGCAATTTGTCACTTTACATTGAGTTAAAGAAAACAAATTTATTTGGTGGTTTGTTACCTATACGGGGATTAATGAACTACAAGTATCCAGATTTTTCGTAGTTTCAAATCAGCACAAAATTTGACATCTGAAAAGATCTTACAACTATTGCAAAAGTACATGTAGAAAACAAGACAGTGCTCAGTTATCTGTCAAGTAAACAAAAACTGATCTAAGTTATCTGTCAAGTAAACACAAACTGATCTCAGTTATCTGTCAATTAAACAAAAACTGATCTCAGTTATCTGTCAAGGAAACACAAACTGATCTGTTATCTGTCAAGTAAACACAAACTGATCTCAGTTATCTGTCAATTAAACAAAAACTGATCTCAGTTATATGTCAAGTAAACACAAACTGATCTCAGTTATCTGTCAAGTAAACACATACTGATCTCAGTTATCTGTCAAGTAAACACACACTCATGATCTCAGTTATCTGTCAAGTAAACACAAAATGATCTCAGTTATCTGTCAAGTAAACACAAACTGATCTCAGTTATCTGTCAAGTAAACACAAACTGATCTAAGTTATCTTTCAAGTAAACACAAACTGATCCACTTTAATATATGTAAAGTGTTACATTTTAATCGTTATTGGCCCAAGTGTAGTCAGCCTAACTATATTTATACACACTCAACCTGAAGGTCAGGGCCCGCTATGACAACCAATACTTATACTAGATAGTAAGATCTATTATTAGCAATATGCTTTCCTTAAGTCAAGTAAGATCAATATTGAATACCACCCCTGGTCTATTCCATTTTGTCAGTGTGTATTGTACTGTAGTACATGTACTTTATAATATATACATAATATTTATGTATATTTGTCAAATAAAATATTTGTAAGTTTAAACTAGGAATTACACTCAGCACTCAAATATACAAATTCACCTTTTTTAGAGGTTCAAAGTGATGCGTTTCTCAGGACAAGAATGTGTGGCAATATTTATTTGGTACTCTATATTATCTGCGGTCTATTAATTAGCGTAAATTGTGAGCTCTCAGGTTAATTTTAATATTTCAGTCTGAATGTTGAGTTTGGCATCAGTTTCACTACATTTATACGAACTGTACAATACATAGAGGATCTTGCATGAGTGATCATTACATACGAGTTTTATTAAACGAGTGGACAAAATGATATGACACGAAGCTTTGGCATATTGTTTTTGTCGACGAGTTTAATAAAACTCGTATGTAATGAGCACGAATGGTAGATTCTATTTATCACATAACCTTAGAAAACGCTCATTATTGTTCAAAATGATGATGTACGCTGCATATGTTTCAGCCAAAATTCAGCGGTACAACGAACGCGACGTCATGACGACGTTGGTATTATCCTGACGTCATTGACGGATCAATGCTTGGATAGGCTAACGTCACGTCGAGCTAATTTAAATATTTATTGCACAGTCTGGGAGTGCCGAACGATATTTACGGCACGGCTTTACGGCACTCCTGGACCGCAGGTTATGTGGTAAACAATGACAATGACCATGTACCAAAGCTTAACTAATAATAAATTAATTAATTAACAAATGAGCCAGTCTCCAGGAAAACCTGCTATTTTGACAAAACAGTTACAGCTGTTTAGTTGAGGACCTATTCAGACCCTTTTTGCGTGACGTCGCAAGCGCCATTCAAATGTTCTTCGACGTCCTTGTAACAAGTACTTTATAAATACTGCATTTGACGTAAACTGGTCAAAATGGTATCAAGTTTTAGAATGATGTTTTAAGTTTTAAAATATACATCCAAATTGTAAATGTTCAAATTTAGAGAAAGACTACTACTGTTTTAAACAACTAACTCCTCGTTTTTCTCAATCAGAGTACTTTTCTGAAATTGGTCACCATAGCAACGAAGTAAATGATTTCAACATTATTCATAAGAAATTTTAATGCTAAGATAAAGTAATACACTCGGCAAAACTTATAAGTACACACTTGTTTATTTGCCCATAGCTCCGTCATTGCGTGCATGATCGTGCTGAAAATGTCAACATATGTAAATTGGATATGTAGGGTTACAATACAATCGATGTTTTTAACATCTAATTTAAATTGTCACAAACAGAATAAACTAATGATGCCAACAGCAGAATCTAAAAAAAAACAATAATGCCGTGTGTTCGTCGGGCGATTGTCAGGTAGCTAATGCACATATGGCCCCGCTGCGCTGATACAGTACGGTTTCAAGTCTATGTTTCTATCACGGACACAGTAATAAAGAAAACAATGATAGGAACAAGCACACTTTAGGTTTAAAAATATCAACTTCTGATAAAAAATGAAATTTTGAACATGGTTAACTCCCCTTGACCATAACAATAAAAAATATTTTTTAAAGTAAAAAAACACCATGTTGTTGTTTGAAAAATCGAATTATTTTGTGTTTTTTTAATTTAACAATATATCTAAAATTCAAATTTACCTTACATAAAAATAATTTGCAAATACGCGTCAATTTCACGGCCATTTTACGGTTTTTGACGTTTCATGGTTCAATGAACCGCTGTGTTTAATTTTGTAGAAAAACCTTTATTTATCCAGTCCTTTGACAGTCAATACCATGTACACAAAATTTCATGCAAAAATAATAAAAAATAAAAAAGTTATAACGATAAAACGACGTGTGTACTTATAAGTTTTGCCGAGTGTATATGGATCAATGACTTAAAATTGAATCCATGGATATGTCATTTTTTCTTATTTGAAAGCTTTTTTAAAAGCTTGTTACATGCAGTAATTACATAATGCCAATATAGCAGGTTTTCCTGGAGACTTGCTCAAATATTTTCAACATCCATATGATATGCTAATTGCATGTTTTTCACACAGTGATTAAAGTCTGTCTTTACCCGTAGATTAGCAATTTTAAATAATTCATAATACCACATTTTGTTTATTTGAGGGCTGAGAACAAGAATTCTATGTAATCACGAGTCCTGGCCCAGATCTCCCTAAGCATCTCAAGAAAAAATCTCAACTCAAATTGAGATTTTGCTAAAATCAGAGTCATAATTTGAGATAAATTTTAAGTTCGAGCTCTCTCACTTTTACTGTCATAAACTTAGAATAATGTTTCCTTTTTTGTGATGAGAATTTTAAATCTAATCTCTCATGGCAACTATCTAAAGACATATGGCAATATTTGAGTTGAGATTTATCTCAGATTGAGATGTTTCGGGAGATCGGGGCCTGGTCTCGGCGACCATTATCAAATATATAACGTTCTGTTCAGTTAATAAATGCAGTACCAATTAAACCAACAGTTGCTGTTGAAAATATACATTTTCGTACTTCAGGCAGAGTAAACGAAATAGACAAACGAATAGTTCCAGTCACTAGTGCACCAAAGATCAACACTAGAATTGCCTTCTCTGCTTACATCTTCAACCATGCGATTGCGCTTCGATACATGCAAACGCTACCATTCAACACGGTAAAAACGAACGAAGGGCAAGCATTCAACACCGTCTCCAATATATTTACATGTCCAGTTAGCGGAATTTACTACTTTGCAAGTTCTCTCATGGCAATGCACCATCAACACGCTAATGCAGAAATAGTAAAAAATGGCTTGACTCTAGTTGCTATGTATTCCGAACCAGACACCGACATCAATCATGGAGGGTACGACCAAGGTTCAAACTGCATTGTTACATTGTGTAATAAAGGCGAAAGTGTTTGGGTGCGAGTGGCGGATCCGACTGGCATGATTGTATCCGGTGATGCTTATACAACATTTACTGGGTTCCTAATATCAAAATTGTAATGCGTGTATATACCGTGCATTGTTACATTTGTAGTATAACAAGGATAAATACGAATATATCAGATCGTAATACACATTTTGTTCGTATTAATTGTTAAAATAAGACAGGGCTCATCTATAATGACGATTCGTGCGGTTATAGATCGACCTTCTAACATTTTGTAAAGCCATAGAATTATCAATACTTAAATGACCATAACATCTGTTCTTTATTCAGTATGTCGTTTAATTACTTTTTAAAAACTACATGTATAACTACTATGTATCAGCTACGTACATGTACATGTAAATTCGTTATTAACAGATTGTAGCTTATTCCACACAAATTAATAAAAACGTGTTATTGAGGCATGCGTGTCAGAAATTAATACGTAATATATGTACGTGTCCCACTAAAACGCAGACCTAGGCTAAACATTCGTATTTTTTTCTATTTTACTAATAACACATTGCCAATATGACAAAACAATAAGGGATGAATACATTTCAAAATACCAACATTATAATTGTAAATATTTAGTCCCAGTATCCAGAGTAATCTCCCTTGTGTCAAATCACGGATTTCAGTATATAAGCATACACTGAACAGGAAATTTCAGCGTGTTCATAAATAGATTTACATGTTGACCGAAAATGTCATCTCAAGTGTTCCATAGTCCAGGATAATGGATCTGCATACACTTGTCTTGTTCATCATGTATGGCAAACAGATTCAATAAAGGGCCCATCTCCAAGCTATATCTGGGCGAATAGCCCGAAGGTATGAGGTCAAATGTCAGTACTTTATTGCGAATGTATCATTATTTTGCTATTGATTTGTTATAATTAGTGGTTTCTGCTTTCTTATAATTGCTGACACACTAAATGAATCTGATATACATCTATGAACTTTTAATTTAGATATAAGTTAACATTATTACCTTTTGCTTCTTACTAAGCTTTCTTATTGATTTCTCTCAATAATAATAAATGAATCTTTATATTTTGCTGCTTTGGTGATTGTTTATGAATATTTTGAAGGTTGTCTGCTTCTCTTGTATTTAGTAAACTTGCCATTTTCTCCCCTCTTTCATTATTTCATTGCAAAGATCTTCGATTTTAACAATATTGTCATCTCCTCCGTGACTTCAAAACTTTGTTTTCTGAATATGAACACTCAAGACAACAATGTCTTTTCTAATGATGACATTTTCGAGACAAGTCATCAAAAAAAGGAAATGACGCCGTATGTCAAATGATGACGTTATTTCCTGTTGTACAGGTAAACCTATTAACAAGTACCTATTTTAGAATTAAAAATTACTTTTATACACTCTCACAAAACAACAGTCAAATTCATAAAAGAATAAAAAAGTTATAAAGGACTTAGGTATGTCCCCGTTTTTTAGACACCCTGAATATTGGGAGTATAACCTATACTGCACGACGTCATCACCTAACAATGCGAAATATACGAACGCAACAGGTTGTACAAATACGTAGCATCAATGCGAGCTTTTTCGAAATAATACTGCAAACTCTGAAATTCACATTGTTTGTGATAATCTGCTAGGTGAATAACCTAGAATGACAACATCGCAGACAAAAGGATCATGAACCAATATCCCCCAGTTGGAAACTTAATTTAATCTACACCATA
This sequence comes from Spisula solida, assembly GCA_947247005.1. Classification (NCBI taxonomy): domain Eukaryota; kingdom Metazoa; phylum Mollusca; class Bivalvia; order Venerida; family Mactridae; genus Spisula; species Spisula solida. The sequence continues at coordinate 3,536,767 of OX365958.1, read as the reverse complement.
TATGTCAAAAGGTTCCCTTGGTATATTAGTTGTATCGTTCTGGAATGATACGAGTAATAGTAACAGAGAGAAAACAATTCGCTTCTATTATTTCTCTAAAAAAAAAAACAACGGACTTAGAAAGTAGTACTATGTAAACTGTAGAAACTCTAAAACTGACGTAAGTAAAACGTTACAACAATGATTAACTATCGCTGCTTACACGCGTAAACAATGACAAAACGCCACAAAGTAAAAACAAACAAAAGCAGCTTATGCAAATAAATGCATACGAGTAAACTTACAAAACAAAAAAGTAATTAAACTTCAATATAAGGTGTTTAGCCCTGGACATTACACACATGCAGTGTTGGAGAGGTGGATAACGCGATAGCTACGTCTTGAATAACAGTAATGAGAGGGAAGGTATGTATTGGACGATAGCCATCATGTGACTAAAAGCTTGAACACGATTGGCTTACACTAGAATATGACTAGACTAAACTTACATAGATGGTGGAATAAATATCTGACGAGCCCTATATGGTACAATGACATCTACTGTTATACGTGTACATAAAAGTTCATTTATTATAACCAAGCAATCATTCCAGACAGTCACATGCCTGAGAGTAAGTTTGTAAACAAACCTACAGCTCCCAGTACCAGGAAGTGATGAAATAGATGGATTTGATAATGTATAGTATTCACAAAGATTGGATAATGCTGACATAATACATGTTCAACACCTAGTATTTAGAGTTATATTTTTGATAGAATGTATTGAATAATAGCCACATTTGTTTAATATATATAACTCCCTGCATTCTATCACTTGAGAATGTCTGTATTAAATCTAGAATTTGTGAAGTTCTCCATATGTTCCTAGAATTACAATATCATGGTTTTATACGACCCTACAATCATGTACAGTGAAGTTCCGCTAATAGGACCACTTCAATTATTTCGAAATCATGCAGATTTTTGCAATGTTGAGGTCCCAAAAGTATTAAATTTAGAACAAAAAAGGTCCGCTATTAAGACCGATTCACTAATAATACCACTTTTTGACTGGTCTTATTAGCGGAACTTTACTGTATATATACATCAACACTAGAATATCTATATTGCTGTTGATGCTTATAACTCGTATTGCATTCATTTCCAATAAATCATATTTTAAGGATGCAATACCATCTGGTTATTATCATTTTCTGGTTACTTTGACCTCAATCATGCCTGTAGTGGTTTGTTAAATGTATACGCATTATAATTTATTTCTTGCACCTTACTACCAATTAATACATTAGTTGAATGTGGCTACAGACTGCTAACCAGTGTCTGTCTCAAGGGCCATATCAACGAAAACATTCATGTATTTTGAGGTAATAGTAATACAACGTAAACAAACATATCGAATCAATAACTTTTCGAGAGGATAATGTGTTCGAAGATGAGATGTAATGGAGGATACTATTTCATATATTTAAGCGTGAAACTCACAAATGGCTTGACATATGGTATTAATTAATATTACCAATCACAAATAGTTTCCGTTTTCTCAAGCAACTAATAACTTATCATCAGAATACTCCATGCTATAAGCCGAATACAACGACATGGATGATGTTAACATGTCCATTCAGTACAGATATCATCGTGTTTGCACATACCGAAATATATTCTTACTCATATATACGGCGCAACCACCTAGCAATGCGAGGTACAAAAGCATTAGACCACTCTGCTATCGCAACAACCCAAAACGATTGTGTAAATAATCAGTAGGATTGTAACTACATCACACCACACATGTGTGTTCTGTTCTTAAACAGACATCGCTGGCTTGTTCGTGTATTCGTCAAAATTACTTAGAATAGCTTTGAACTATATGTGATATGTAACGAATGTCGTGTGTGTTTTCATTCGTCTAATAACCACCGTTAATTAACTAACATTCCAAATGCTGTTTCAGCTCATACGGACATTTGAAACAGTGCTTATATGGTACATGTAGTCATAACATGTGAGATAAAAATGGGAAATCAGTTGAACTTAATTAAAAGTATTGTGGGGGCTGAAAGTACATTTGGTTGCATGTATAACTTTAATCAATCCCATTAAAAACGTCTCCTCACGCAACAATCGAACCGCTGCGAACTAGGAGTTAGGAACATCGTGTGTACTTAAGTCACTTGGACGTCTATTATTTATAACCTATAACCTACTTAAAAGGTACATCGCATGAGTAGATACATGTAAATGCTAGCAATTTGAATATATATAGTATACCTAATTTTCAATGACAGACAGGACGAAACCGAACTGGCCGATTGCAATATAACATCATTGGTTGAACACATTACATACAACTATTAAGTATGTAAATCGTGTTCATTCGTCATTACATATTCAAATTGCTGTATCATCATACTTATTCAACGGCGTTGTTACAGTTCATTGGCATTAAGCATGTGATTAAAGACAATATGACATGGAAGAAAGCCAGTTTATCGTCCGGAAACTATGCTAATACATGTAATACCATATCGTGACAAAAATGATGATATGCTAGTGCAACAAAGCTACCTTACGTCGTTAAATGTACAGATGCCTCCTCGATAGCTTAGTTGTAGAGCGTCCGCTCCGAGTGCAGGAGGTCATGGGTTCGATCGATTAAAGTACGCGTAGTACCAAAGACGAAATAAAAATGGTGTCAGAAATGCCCTTGCGAAGCGCTCAGCATTAAAAGGAAAACTGGCGTTTCTTCCCTTATGTCCTCGTGGCGATGGATAACATCAGGAATGAGGTGTCGATAGTGATTAATATAAGTTGGAAAACCTTTTTTCACAATCGACCTTAAATAAATTAATATAAACTACGGAAGTAAACTTAGTTATAATATTAAGAGAAAGAAGCATCATGTTGCATTTGAAAAGTATTTTGTAATTAAATGAATATATCATTTTGTGACTTTACGCACAGAATGGTTTAATATTCTTATTGAATAAACTTGATACAAACCCGACACTGTCACGAGGGTATGAGAGAAGATAGGTCAGTTTCTTTTTTATGCTGGACGTTTAAAGAAAACATTATATCACCATAACGAGTGTACTACACGATTCCCGATTCGTGTCACTCTTGACCTATTTATTTGACATTAATCAATCGAGTCATATCATTCAGAGAAACTAAATTGTTTGCATTCAAGTCGTTCAATGTTGAGGAAATGACATTGACTGATGTACTGACGTCATGGTTTATGAATAATACATTAATCAAACTGATTCATCTTTAGTCACGTTTTATCATGCATTTTCTTGTATTTTGCAACTTAATATTGACGAATTTAATGATTTGGTCTCTCACATGCTATAATTTATCCAAATTTATTTACGATCAAAAAGCTTGACCCTTCTTTTGGAATGAGTATTACGAAGTGGCTGTTAAATGCAACGCGCAAAACAATATATCAAATTAAAGCTAATTTTATTCACAATAATATTGTGGAAGTATGTTCCAATTGTAAAATGGTCAAGATCGTTGACGCTTCCTAGTCATTCCAAACGTTGACATACCTTGCATTTTTAAAAGATCCGATGAAAGCTCAACATAGATATGAACTGGCCATTTAGAATGTCACTCTATTCCTTCAATGATGTTCTGTGCTACATTGTTAACGAGCAACTCACTGTTTGAGTGCTGCCTAATTGTATTATATTTTTGTAGCATTATCAAGCTAGAATCTCATGCACGGACTATTTACAATCAAATCAATTCCATAAGAATAACTGTCTAACAGGTATTTTACAAATTTACAAACTGTTGTTTACTTAATACTAGATACAATATGACTGTGATTTTTCATTTAGGGGTGCGTCGTTTGTTTAGTAAAATAAATGATTTATTCAAAGTGTATTGTTATTTTTCACATTCATTTTTAGTGTGATTAAAAGTAGCTTCAGTATGATTATTTTGCTTTGGATAATGAACAAAAATGTATGTTATTGACCAGACACGTTTTTTAGCACGAATATTTGTTTTAGGGGAGCGTGAGATCATTTCTTTCTCCCACTTTAACTGATGTAAGATAGGTTTTCAGCTCATGTAAGGAACTCCTATCTTACATATTAACCAACATCTATCCTACATGACCGACCACCTCGCGTGATTTCATTCCGACAGTAGTTTCGGTATTTACGTGTTAATGGCGATATAAAACTAATGACGACGAATGCCAATAGGATCTATACCATTTAAAAAGCATATTCTTGGGAATAACATAACAGCGTATGCTTTAACATTACATTATTATTAATGATTGTTTTGAATGAGAACGTACGGCAAGCATCACGCTATGATGACGTCATGTTGACGTCATGAAAGCTAAATAATGTTGTAAAGCCTCGTCCCTGGTTAAAATCCGACCCCGAATGCAAATTTCAAATGTGCATGCGTCTTATAAGGTCGTAAGACTAATTCTAAACCAGCGATATGATCAAAAGCCTTATAAGCATCGAATTATTATTACTCGTACGATAAGATAGTTAATCCACATTCAATTACCTTGGCCCGGAATTGTAAGGAATACTTACACTCAACACTAAAATACTGTAAAAGTGACAAACTTAGGTACAATGTAGTATTTGTCTTAGATTGCAGAAGTAGATGAGGAAAATGTATACAATATTGTTATATGAGTGATGCAAATGTCATCTGGAAAATTGTGTTTGCCATTATATTCTACTAATAAGGTATAGCTGTAATTATTGAACCTGAGTGCCACACTATACACTTCAGACTGATAAATTACAAACTTAATATAGCCTATAAGTACACTAACTTACACATGAAATGAGCCACAAAAAATATTCATTACTGTATTAACATTTTAACATCACCCAAACTTCTTTATCTCAAGACAATGTCACTATGAACCACAAAAAGTGAAGTTCAATATTTCAGTGCTGAGTGTTATTCCCGGGGCCTGGATTAAATGCTAGTTTATGGAGTCACGTTTTGCACATTATAAACATAGGAGACCATATGTCTTATGCATCCGTCGACAGCTAATAGTTATGTTTAGTTAATGTCCATTCACAAAATTGTGATGCAGATTCATAATCCAATAATGTTATTGGAAACAAAATACTCACGTCAAATAGGCTTCAGTGCTATCCAAATCAATCTCTACCGAGTTCTCAAGGTTTCAACTTTTACTACGTACGTTTAAGTGAAATCCGAGGAGGTAATTAAGAAAATGCACTTTCTGATTTTTGTATAATCTGAAAATGTTATCGTTATCATGTTTCGCAATATAGTTGAAAAACACAACTATCTTTCAATACTTTCAGTACATCACCCAATTGCATGCTGTGTTCATTAGATATATATCGACCACACCAATGTTGCTTATTAAAAAAACAAGGTATACCAGATGAAACATTACATTTAATACCTCTACGACAACCTAGTTGAAGAGCATCCACTTCGCCGTTGAGAAGTCCCGGGTTCAATCACAGACAGAAGAAATACAAATGGCACTCGAAAACGCTTTTGTTAGACGCTCAGCATAAATGGGAAACTGGCCTCTCGCCTCTCTATCATACCTACGTGTCGATGGATAACATCAGGACTGGGGTGTCCTAGAGTGATTGATATATGTCGACAAAACTTATTCCACAATAGAGCTCAAATTAATTACGTTTGCATTTTAAAATGAAAATTACCTTTATTTGGATTGGATGTGACTTGCCACCAAGATAAACCACCAAGTTTCAATATTTATAAGTATTCCAATCACTCCGTTACATTTTAGACACGCCATTGAATTTACTCTAATGACTGGTAATATGTAAATAGGTCCAAGCATAGAACACATTTGCCCTACTTAGTTTAAACTGTATTTATTTTCATGTCAAACGTAATGTCGTCATATTTCATGACGTTATAACTCATTACGTTGTTTATCTATTTGTCTCAATTCCTGATGAAGACTTGTTATTAAACTCGAAACGAACGAACATCTTGCAGTGTGTCTTGGTCAATTTTATTTATGTTCATTTTCAGTGATTTAATTGCTGTACATAATGTGTCCATCCGATGATGTTTATTGATGTTCGCAAGTTCGTTTTCCGTCCAGATGTCATTGGAAATCAGGTTTTCATATTCACTTTGCTGACTCATTTATCTGTTCATGTGCTGTGCTATTAGGTTGTAAATAATATAGTATTACGTCAATGCGACTAAGGTATAAGATGTTCCTTTTAGTTGGAAGCGCTGCAATCGTCGCGTGATGATTCTAATGAAATTGATAAATGTTTTGCAGACAACCAAATGTACATTTCACCCACACAATACTTTTGATGAACCATTTCTGTCTCACATATTACAAATGTATGATTACCATATATTCAACACACCATGAATCAGACATATGTCTGAGCTGAAACAGCATTTGGTATGTTAGTTAACAAACGGTCGTTATTAGACGAATAAAAACATACACAACATAAAGTATCTATACAAAGCTAATTATTCGTGACATATCAAATATAAAGTTCGAAGCTATTCTAAAACATGAGTTCTCTTGTCAACGATGTCTGGATTGGAATAGTACATGTCCGGTGTGATGTAGTGGTTGCGCTGTATGTATGGGTTAGACTTATAATGTATTACTACGTGTATGTGCTAACGTGAAGATATATGTACCTATACCGAATGGACATGTTAACTTCCTCCGCGTTGTTGTTTTCGGCGTATAGCATAGAGCCTTCTGATGATAAGTTATTAGTTGCTTGCGGAAAAAGAAACTAGTGGTTATTGGTAATATTAATTGATACTATGTGTCATGTTTCTGAGTTAAAAGCTTAAATATATTTAAAAGTATCGACTCATCATTTACTGAGTTTAGGTTTTGACAAATTAAAATCATAATCAATATAAGTTTGACGGTCAGAGCTGATCAAAGCCCGTTCATACCTTTGCTACGTTAGAGAAATATTTCAATTGTCTTATATATGAGTATTTGACGCACGATAAAAGTGTTATATTTACTAATCATCTAGTGGAAACCAATGCCAATTGGCGTCTTACATGAGCCAATTCATCGCTGCATATCATCATGATGGAATGCAACGTCAATCAGTTTCTTTACAAATGCTATTGACATTTTTTAAAAGAATATTTGAACCGTGGTGTATATTGACAGTTAAAATTCGTCATTTGTTTCAGAAAGGCATGATAGTAATACAATTGTAATTAAATAATGTCTTTATATAAAGATTTTATTCACTTTTATTTATTTAATCCCATAACATCACTGAAAACTTCAGTCAAATTCTTTGAAGTAGTCCTTCATAACAACGAACCTTCAAACACATTTTGCTCTCGAAAAATTCTATTCATTCGATAAGTATGTTTACGTTGTATTTTGTTTATTTAGTTTAACCAAACAAAACATTAATGTTTTCTTTGATATGGCCCTGGAAACAGATCGTTGCTTAGCAGCCTGTCGCCACAATTAGCTAATATATTAAGTGGTAGTAAGGTGTCAGAAAGAAGTTATAATGTGTATTAATTTAACACATCACTACAGAATAGTGATTGATGCCAAAGAAACGAGAAAATGATGCTAACCAGATGCTGTTTCATCTCTAAAACAATTCCATTGAAAAATAATACATTGCGAGTTATAAGAAACAACTGCAATACATATAGTCTAGTCATTCTAGTGTTAGTACGTATATACTGTATATATAAATGAAGAGAGATTGTAATTCTAGGAACATATGGAGAAATTCACAAATATTAAACGTTATACAGACATTTTCAAATGATAGAATGCCGAGTGTAATGTAAATTCTAACACATGTGATTGTCCTGCAATAAATTCTAAAAATATAAGTCCGATTATTAGATGTTGCAAACTAAATAATATTAAAAGTGGAATGAATGTCAACATTAACCAATTTATCTCTCAATTATATATACATGTGTTTTCAATTCGATCGTTTCCCCAACTCCTATTGCAGAGAGCTGACAGTTGGCAAATTACTCTCGGGTATGTGACTGTCTGCAATTATTGCTCTAATAAAATGAGCTTTTATGCACACATATTACAGTAGATTGCATTGACCATTTAGGACTCGTCAGATATTTATTCAATCATCTATGCGAGTTTAATATTGTCATATTCCAGTATTTGCGTGTTAGTCAATCGTTTGGTCACGTAATTGATATCGTCCTTCCTCCTCGTTACTGTTATTCAAGTCGTAGCTAATCTTGTTATCAACGTCTGTCTTCCCACGCCTCGTGTGTGTAATTTTCAGGGCTAATACATGTACCTCTTTTATTTATGTTGAGTTATTTTTTAATTGTGTAAGTTTACTCATATGTCTTTGTTTACATAAGCTGCTTTTCTGTTGTGACTTTTTGACATCGTTATAAGTTCAAGCAGCAATGATTGTTCACTATTATAATATTCTAATTAACTGTTAGTATTCCGTCAGTAGTATAGAACAGTTTTTTAAAAAATAATAGGTGCAAATGTTATTTTCTCTGTTATTATTACTCGTGTCATACACAAATGATGAAATTAGCGTACAAAGGAAACCTATTGATGTAAATTTAATTCAGGTTCCAATTCTTGGATATTGGTTTGTGATCTGTTTGTCTACGATGTTGCAATTTAAGGTTGTTTACTACGTAAAACAGAAGCAGGGCACTCGCAAACAGTGTGATTGACAATTAGTTAAAGTAAGTTCAGAGTTTGCCAATACCATTTTTCATAATCTCTCGTTGACGTTACGTACAACCGGTTTGCGATTGCGGAGTGGTCTGATAATTCTATGGCTTTACGAAATGTTAGATCGTTGATCTATAACCGCACGAATCGTCATTATAGATAGGCCTTGTCTTTTTTAAACAATTAATACGAACAATATGCGTATTACGATCTGATATATTCGTATTTACCCTTGTTATACTACAAATGTAATAATGTATATACACGCATTACAATTTTGATATTAGGAACCCAGTAAATGTTGTATAAGCTTCGCCGTATACAACCATGGTATTAGGTTCCGCCGCTCGAACCCAAACTCTTTCGCCTTTATTACACACTGTCACAATTGAATTTGAACCTTGGTTGTACCCTTTCTGGCCTACGTCGGTATTTGATTCGGAATACATAGCAGCTAGAGTTAAATCATTTTTTACTATTTCTGCAATAGCGTTTTGATGATGAATTGCCATGAGGGAACTTGCAAAGTAGTAAATTCCGCTAACTGGACATGTAAATATATTGGAGACGGTGTTTAATGCTTGCCCTTCGTTCGTTTTTACCTTGTTGAATGGTAAAATTTGCATATAACGAAGCGCAATCGTATGTTCGGTGATATAAGCAGAGAAGGCTATTCTTGTACCAAACGTTGGTGCACTCGTGATTGGAACTATTCGTTTGTCGACTTTGTTTTCTCTTCCTGAAGTAAAACAAGAAGAGGTACATTGTAAACATCAACTGTTGGTTTATTTCTATATTCAGGTATTGTGAGGTTCTTTTTACTTAATATTATATAACTAAGTGATTAGCATGTCAAGCTCTTTTATATATTATATATAACCTTGTTTACTTATACACATTTATATATGTACTAATTTAGAATTTGTAAGGTGTGTACTTGGATGCCCTCGACCCAGGCACACCTATTAACAAGAGTAATAAACTTTTGGTTTAATTGTTACTGCATTTATTGTCTGAACAGAACGTTATATATTTGATTATGGTCTACGAGACCAGGGTACTTTTTACCAAAGCTCTTCCGGACATCATTTACCTTTAAAATTAAATTCTTTATACCTGTTAACACCTAAAGCTATGGTAAAATGTTGTTTATAATTGGTTACTATTTAGTAAATGGTCTCCTACAATCCATATCCGTCAAAATCATGTAGGTTTTGAAACAAAAACTAAATAATTTACATTTGATATAAGTTTAAAATTGTCGTAAGTGCTTTGATAAAACCGTACCCAGGTCCCGTGATTACAAAGAATACTTGCACTTAACAAGACCGAATTATGAGTTTAGATTTAGATTTCAAATCTACTGGTACACGCGGAACACTTAATAACAAGTATGCTTATCATATAAGTATTGACACGAAAATGTAATTTTCGTACATGGGCATTGTTATTGTGTATGATAATGTGTCAGAGGTATGAGTGTTGTGAAACTAACTAACGCAAAACTTAACACCAATAATGAAATATTACACTTAACCTCATAGCTCACAATGTAAGCAAATAAATATGCGATAGATACTATAAACCCATGTTGTTCCAAATAAATATTGCCACGTATTCAAGATTGCCCTTAGAAACATGCCATTTTATCACTAAAGAACGAATTTCAATATTTCATATTTGAGTGTTACTTATGGTTCAAACGTGTACGTAATTTATTTGTCGATATATTGTACAGTACTACCATTCAATACACAGTGGCCAAATGGATCGGTCTAGAAAGCGTATTCTAATAAAATATCTTCAATTATAAGTAATAGTTGAAATACCGGGCCATGACGTATGTTGAAGGTGTTTGGTTGACTAAATTTTGGTAAATTAATATTAAAATTTAACAATCTCCAAATATTACAGTAGATTAACTTAACGCTTTAAAGGTGCCTCCATAACATAAGACTGAGGGCTGCCTTGTCCTCCTAACGTGCACTAGCTGTCAGATATTTCGGTTGAGCGATATTGTGCTGGCTTTACACAACAAGAAAATATAGGTACTTATAGATATATATATTGGAATCATGGTTTGAATCATAATTTTAATAGGCACGATAATTTTTTCAATATATATAATGAAACTATGAACTTACCTTTTGAATTTGACAGACGATGTCTACTTTCATCACCATTAGATTCAACGTCCGCCTTCTGGTCATCCTCAACAACGTGCATATTCACTCCCTGGTTATCTTTAAAGTTGTCAACGGGCGCCGTCAGTCCATCCCCGATGTCCACAACGTCCACTATTTTTTCATTCCCTTCAGATTTCCAACTGTTGTTAGATTGCCCATGATTTATGTTGATGACACTTGATGTTTCTAAGGATTCTATTCTTTTTAAAAGTCCCTGATTTCGAGTTTCAACCATATTTCCGATCTCTGAAAGCCTCTTTTCAAAATTTTGAAAAGCTTTTATCTGTCCAAATAGATGTTCGTTTTTCCGATTACATTGAATTTCATTGAATTGTGTTTCTAAACGCAAAATTTTACGCTTGTTGCGTTCAGTCGATAACTTCAAACTATTCAGTTCGTTACGAATATCTTGAAACATGCTCATCATACTATCTGTTTCTCCAAAAACATTATTAAAGCACCATAATCCACTGATACATAATATAACAACACCAGCAACATTGATATCCATATTACAGCAGGTTCTAATGCTTGTAGCGCAAAAGGAATAAAAATTTAAAGAAAATTTAAAGTGTGTCCTATATGTATCTATATAATATCGTTAGGAACAGGCACTGAAGAATCATTATCTTATCTATAATTCCGAAGGTCGAACTGTATATACTTTATCGCTAAGAACAGTCCAGTCAAAAACCGCTCTCTAATCTAGAATTTACAAGGTCATACTTTACATGATCAGGTCAACGATCAAGTGAAATCAGTATCACAATTGCTCTACCGTATAACCCCGTAATGAATGACATGTCTTGGGGTAATGATAATTGTATCGTACATTTCAACAAAATAGCTTAGACTTGGTGGATATTTTATATAAATATATCTGGTATGTGGCTTGTAGTTATAACATTCATACGCAATAGGGCACTGTTTTTTTCAAAGCATTTACGCTTATATAACTATAAGTTGTCCTAAGTATTGCATACGTTGATTATCTTTGCGTAAATACAATGCACGTTTTACTAATTATTCATATTGTCAGTCGTTAGTTTTTGCGCTATTCTACGCAAAATCAGAGCGACCCTAGGATATAAAATACGAACGAGGTGAGGAGAAATTAACACGCACTGATAATTTTGGGTGCCATATGTTTTATAGACTGTGATTGGAAACAAAACATGTTTTATCATTCAAACTATTGTGTATTGGGTCATGACATTTAAATGTATATTTATTTAATCCATGTTTGAATTCGCCAAAGGTTCGCTTAATAACCTGTGTTTTCTAGACTCGTTTACAAAATGTCAGTTCATGACGGATCCTATATATCTAGAGCATTATATTTGCAATTATATTTTATTAGGCATTGATGTCACTGTATTATTGAACTTGAATGGCAGACACTACACCATACAATAACATATATACACTAAATTACGCCACAAAACAAGCCATAAATACTATGTACATTGTATTACCATTTTAACATCACCCAATACTCTTGATCTCAAGAATTGTCACTATGAACCTATCAAGAGATCGATTCGCCGAGTTGTTCAACGAAATTGTTTTATAAGCGCTATACTCACTAGTGACGTCATAGACCACATGATTGTGCACCGTGATCTAGCTCTGCCGCATAGTTGTGACCACTATGCAGAACATTGATTACAATAGCAACGGATGACTATGACAGTTCAACCGTATAACCAGTCCCATGTTGCGCAGATGATTAACGGTCTTTTCGTGTTCAGACATTGTCAGTTATAGACAAAAAAATTAAATTTGCACAGTGTCGTCAACTCTCCACTTATAGGTGGATTCGAACCAATACGGAGCGGCGCAGTTGAACAGCAATGCGAAGTTTAAGCGTGTCACACCTCTAGATTATTGAAACAACTCTTCATAAAGGTTGCACAAAAAACCAGTATACATGTGACTACATCACACCACACGAATTATCGGTTGGTCAATACGATATATAAAAAGCTAAAAAAAAGTGTGCATTACCACAAAACAAACAAAAATACGTATTTGTAAACCGGAAGCAATGTTGTTAAATGACAAAGTCTTTTACTTTCCCCGGTTTATCAGGCACCATGCACTTGTAATTCTAAAGCACTCGTTCTCTCATTCTCTAAATATCTTCAACACCTTACATAATTGATAGGTACGGAAGCAACTATCATCAATTTCGATTTTCAGAGATAATTTGGGAATGTGTTTATTTTCGAGTTGCTGCAACATTAGTGCCATGAAAATGTAACGACATATTTAACCGTAAATTATTATATGTCTACTTTGTATTTGTTGAGATTACAAGCCCTAATTATTCGTTTATAGAGTTATTACAAAACAAAACACATCAGTGCTTAATTTGTTGTACAATTAGAAGATATGTTTGCATTTTACTCACCAGTTAGCTAAATTACAATTGGCATTGATCGTCTTCATTTGTAGACTGACATCCTTTATGTGTATACATCACATGATATATGTTTAAATAAAACAGAGTGGCTAGTCTGCTACATGTATTTTAGTAACAACTCAGCTTTAACAATATTTACGTTTTTAAAATAGAAAATAGAGAGAAACCACCAAACACGAATAACATTTTTTTTTATTTCGCTTTTAAAATACACAGTCTAGGGCTGTTGTAGAGACAAATGAAGTGTTCTACAATTGTGTTTTTGTCAAAATGCACGGAATATTCTCCGAGTTTCGAAGAGCATAACGAATTTTAGGTTGCGCTGAAATTAAACTTCCGATGTACTGGGTACTGTTTTATCAAAGCATTTACGCTCGCGTAACTCTAAGTTTTCCGTAAATATTGCGTACGTCGATAATATTTGCGCAAATGCGTTTTGTTTTGTCGTAAGTCTTGGCATAATTCTACACAAGGTCAGAGTAAGCATAAATATCAAATATGAACGCAGTGAGGAGTTTTTGCCACGCATTGATGTTTTTCGACCGTCACTTGTTGTTATATACGTGATTAGTAATAAAAACATGTTTAATCATCAAAACTTATCGAACTTTTATGTATGTTTATTCATCCTGGGTCCCGTTATATTGTTAATATTGTGGCCCGGTCTACGTCCAATATTCAATATTTTTACGTAAGTGTATGTGGCAAGTTGCGATCGGTTAGTAAAACACACTTACGTATTTGCGTAAGTGACAAATATATCCGCAAACTTACGCGACATTTACGCAATATTAGTAAAACAGAACCATGGGTGTAAGTACGTTTTTCAATTTATAAAATGGAGTAAGTCCATGTATAGTTTCCCTATAATGTTTTTCAAGTAGGGTTTGAATGTTAAAACTCCGGCTGCTTAAATTTGCACTGCCTTAACTTCTTTTTATTGCTTTAAAATGGGTATAATAAAAGAAATATACATTTTCTCTAAGCAAGAACGAGAAAGAGTAAATTAAAGGAAACGTCGAAAAGCTAATTCTAACTTACGCTTTGATGAACTCTGTTCTGATGAGATCATTCCATATGATAGTTCTGATAAATATACAGCCGGTTGCCACCCGTAATTCAAACTCTTTACATTTGTTTAGACCAGTCACAAAACACATAACATGAATTCTATAATCTTGTACATAATGTCGGTACTCGACCAGAATGTAGCTCGCTAAATTAAGATCTAACAAAAAGGAACATTGTTGAATCTTTCCTTTATACGTGCAACTGTGTCGAAAATGCTTCACACTACTTACTCTACGTAGTGCCCGCTTTATAATAATCAATAACATCCATTCATGCCAAATCTCTTGTTATGGACCAACCGCTAATAATCTTTTGCTCGGAGACGAAAATGTAAGTTTGTATCTTTCTAAGCATTCAAAATTTCATACTTTCTACACATATAATATAATTATTTCACAGTTAAGCGATAGTGACCCTCAATTTGAGAGTGTGAGTTAAACATATGACATGTACCGTTGGACCACAGTGTGAGCATCGCTTGGTCTGAACGATTGGAACGTCGCGTGCAGCATTTGAGAAGAGCGGTTCCTAAAATATGTTTAATATCATAATTTCACCGTCAGGTTGTAAGCGTTAAAAATAAATATTCTGGAATGGAATGACTGCAATACTGTAATGAATAATTAAGAGTGAAAAGTTAATGCTAGTGTCTGTTCCTTTATCTTGTTTTGTTCATGCCTTTCGTGTTTTTGTTCATGCCATTCGTGTTTTGTTCTTGCCATTCGTTTTTTGTTCATGCTTTCGTATTTTTTTCTTGCCTTTCGTGTTTTGTTCTTGCCTTTCTTTCGTGTTTTGTTCATGCCTTTCGTATTTTATTCTTGCCTTTCGTGTTTTGTTCTTGCCTTTCGTGTTTTTGTTTGAACCTTTCGTGTTTAGTTCTTGCCTTTCGTGTTGTGTTCTTGCCTTTCGTGATTTACTCTTGCCTTTCGTGTTTTTGTTTGAACCTTTCGTGTTTAGTTCTTGCGTTTTGTGTCTTTGTTCTTGCCTTTCGTGTCTTTGTTCATGCCTTTCGTGCTTTGTCATGCCTTTCGTGCTTTGTCCATGCCTTTCGTGCTTTGCCATGCCGTTCGTGTCTTTGTTCATCCCTTTGGTGTTTTGTTCATACGTTTCGTTTTTTGTGCATGCCTTTCGTGTTTTTGTTCTTGCCTTTCGTGTTTTGTTCATGCCTTTCGTGTTTTTGTTCATGCCTTTCGGGTTTTGTTCATGCCTTTCGGGTTTTGTTTTTGTTCTTGCCTTTCGTGTTTTGTTCATGCCTTTTAAGTTGTGTTTCTGTTTGAACCTTTCGTGCTCTGTTGTATTTGTTATGTGCAGCCTCCTCTTTCTGTAGTTTTGGTATCTTGTATTCAGACTTATTTTATATTAAAATGAAATGGCGAACTTAAAGCGTTTTACACGATGGTCATATTGTATGTGCATGGTTCATGTCATAAAGTTATTCAGAAATATTGTTCACAAGAAACCATTGACCTAGTTGAGTTTTGCATTTGCGTAATACATACAACCAACATAATTCACCTTCGTATTATGTTATTTATCGTGCTCTCAAACTCTACCTTGTATGACAGTATCATCCATATAACATTGAGTTTTTCACCCGGTTATGGTCGCATTAGGTTGTAATGTCAATGATCTTATCTGAGCGATAAACAGGTCATTCCACGACGTAATTGTCAGTCGTGCAAAGGTTACGAAGAAATTAGTTTTAAAACAATTCTACATTTATCATTCTTGATCGCCTTATATTAAAGGGGCATTCCCAGAAACTGGAGTGTCTTGGTTTGCATACAACAAAATTGCATTTATCACTTGTAAAACCAACTATTACCGACAAGTCAAAGAAGAATTTGATTTAAAATTTAACTCTATAACGCGTGCTTCCATAGTTTGTATATCGATTAGATTTTTGTTGTTAATTCAATGCTCGGGTATCCTTCTTAATATGCGGAACTTACATTTTTTATTATTTGTTGTAACTGTTAATGAAAAGTGTGTTAAAAGTTTAAATTTAAAATTCCATCAATTCATTTATTGCAAAAAAATTGAATTGAATGGATTTTGCTATTGCATTTTGCTTGCTTTTAATTGACATGTGAAACATTTCCTGTATTTTCAGACTGCTTGCATGTAGTTTATTACATTTCACGCATTGCGTTCCATTGCTTCAATACAGAAATAGATTTACGCAATATACTGTGCTCTTAAATGCAATGCAATAACATTAACAAATCGGTATGCGGTACCATCCTGTCTACACTAGTGTTAGATTAATGTAGTTGTTGATATTTTGGTAATTGAAGTGACAAAACATAATGGTTTCTTTTCAACAGACTGTTTTACGCCTTGTTGCAAGTAAGATGTCGTTAGTTATAAATCTACTACTTAAATTGCTTAATGATGAAAATTTCAATGCAAATGTATGCACATATGTAGTAATGTTTATTGAGACGTAGTGCAGAAATATAGACAAACAACATCAGCCTTATTTTGGTGGCTTGATTCTGAAGCTTTTTATGACATTTTTGTGGCATAAGTTAGGAATTATAGCATTTTAGTCCCATTTTTTCTTTCTCTTTTCCCATTTATCTCGTATTAGTTCACTTATTCTATGATTGTTGACGACCATCATAAATCATGTATGCAGCTGAAGGGATACACCATTAACACTTAAAATTATAATTAAGACTTCTAGCGGTTTTCTATTCATCTTTTAAACAGTGGGATGTTTAATTTCCGTGGTCGGTAGTGTGTTGGGCTCGACTTCGTTTTAAGATTTCTGACAGCTAAAACTATGCATCATAGTCCTTTTGCTGTGGAAACTGAGTCATTCAGCTAGTAATAATTTATTATACTTTTCGGCAGCTTGGACTTGGGCGGATCTGCGCTTGTGTAGTTGGGCATTGTGTCTTAATGTGTTTTATGTGTCCTGTGCTCGGTTGGTCAGTTGGGCATTGTGTGTTTTTAATGTTTTCTGTGCTAGTCTGGTTAAGTTGAGTGCTGTCTTCCCTGTCTGACTTAATTATGATCTTTTGTAGTTGCTTTTTGTTGTTAATTTTTGTTACGCATAGTTTAGTATGCTTGTGATCTCTGCTATTTTACGTTTTTTGTCTGTGTTTTCCTTTTCGTGCTCGGCTGTTTCTGTTGAGTACTACCAGTCAATATTTTGCCCGCCGAGGGGGGGGGCGACCCAGGTGGAATTAGACATTTTCAAGTTTTTGAAGTCTAAATCCCCACCCAGGCGACAATGCCAAATGTCTAATTCCCCACCGCGGGGCATAGTCTTTCATCTGAGGACTTTAATAAAACTAGAATAAAAATATCACCGTCGTCTTTCGCGGTGTCGAAATTCCCGGACCAAAGTCTTTTCACCGGGACTCGGGGTCGATAAGGTCGTCTAATTCCCGCCTGTTGGGAATAATTGTCTGTCTTATTCCACTGTATCCGCCCCTGTCGGGCATAATATTGACAGATGCATTACCCTCACCGATTGAATTATCTTTTGACACAGTCAGATTATCCACCAGACCACCAAGCAGTTATCCCCGCTATGGTTTTGGCGAGTGTCATCTACCGACGATTCCTAATGTTTGGCGACTAAAATTGGACTGAACAATCGGAGTATGTACAGCATTTGATTAGAACTATTCTGATCACAAGTCATATTTTAAAGCATAGGCTGGTAACCATCATCACCTCAGAATGATAATGTTCCTTAATGAAAGCGTTTAACAAATATAGGTTAGCTGTAATTGAGACTAATTAGTAAATGATGAAACATTTGTGTGTATCCCCATAGCTGATATCGTTATAGCCTTTGTACATCGATACTCACGAAATACCAATTAAATATTAATTTACGTCCCACTGGTCAGCATTAATTTAGTCATATTCTACTGACAACGGACGAACCAGTTGTTACCTGGAGCTACAAGCAAGAGGGATATATCAATACCCTTTATAACGACTGTGGTATTATTGCGGTCTGGTATCGTACCTGAGCCCCCTCCAGTACTAAAAGCGGAGGGAGGATAAACACAAGAATTCTGACATATTAGTAAATGAGGAGTCATCTATGGGGATACACTCCACTTTTAATGTAATCTTGTTTTTAGAATCATGTTTACTAATATAAAGCAATTTCGAAATTCCATTTAATGAACCACAACTATTTTCAAAAGATTGATTGCCCAGTATATTTTAGGTACAATGTTCTCATATTTCCCGTGGTTCAAATAGTTATGCCATTATTATGGAAGAGGCTACTCCAAATTATGTTGCACTGTTTTGGTCCCGTCTAAATTTAGTATCTTTATTTTTAATAAATATTTATAGCAACATTTGTTTCTTTTCAGACGATATGTCATCTGGTTGAAATAATGTTTCCACTATGCTTTGAAGTCATTCACTGCATTGCGTGAGAACAAAACGGCAAAATTTTCTGCATGCTATTGTTGAACGCACGGACCTGCTATAAACAATATACTAGCAGCTGGTTGTTATAGCCTTTGTACATCGTTAATCACGTAATACCAATAAAATAGATCACGAAATTCATATTATTGTTAAATCATATATAAATTGTTTTCATGTCAGGCAGAATTATAATTGCATTTTATCTTGTAGGTGTACAAGTATTTATTCTGCGATTACCGTAAAATAGGCGGCGTTGTCTTCCCTGTTCGATTTGTTCTTCTTTGTGCGGCTTATTGAATTCCTACAAGGTTCGGTCTCAAGGGTCGCATTATAGATAACAGATCTATATAGTTGTGATAACGTAGAAAGTAAACAAATAGCGGAATCAAGGGAATTTTCGAGAGGAATGTTGTGTATATTTGATGGTTGTTGTTGAGGAGTATAAATGAGATGTTACGGAATAAAATAAACAAATGTTAAAGTGAACAAAGAAGCATTTTTGAGAGATGTTTGTACATTAGGAACATTATCAATACATATTGAAAGGTTTCGTGAAGCTGATATGGAAGATTGCCGTTCTGGAAAATTTGACCTACTTGCGTTGACTGTTCTTTAGATAATCCTTCGTAGTTAGACGTTTTATAGTTCTCCGAAGCTCTTCTCGTGTCAGTATCAGCCTTATAATACTGTGTGGGTTTTTGCAAAAGCGAAAGGGATATTGGTTAGGGTTGAATTATAACTAATGATTTAGATGTCATGAGACCGATAAATAAGTTTCATAATACGACTTAAACTATCAGTCGGTAATTCTGTCCCGCAATTACTTGTCAGTCAAATGTTTTATGTTTGGCATTCTTTATCGTCTTATACTGTCATTAAGGACAATACAATACGATATTATTATGATGTTCATTATTTCAATACACTTGAATAATATTGTACAATGGAGTCTGAATGGTCTACATTGTATGAATCGAGATTTGATTTCGTCCCCAGAAGTAAGGCATAACATTGTCTTATATAGACATTATCTTAGATAATGACCGAGTAAATCCTTGCAATGATAAAGGTCATAAAAATGATGAAGTCGGTTTGATTTGTTTCTGTCATCATCTGGACAATCAAATGTATCATATGTTTTACCAACAAGATGACAGTAACATATGTTAACTGAACATTTATTTCTCTGGCGTAGAAAAAATGTTGATATACGAGATTTATAGAGCGCCCTTTTCATGCGACATACACGACCTAAGGCGCTTAAGACATTTACCACAGGAGTAGTCATAGGTAAGTCATTATTTTGCTTGTCATCTCCGGATATTATGCAAGTGGCCATAAAGTGTTTTTTTACAATTGTGGGTAATAAATATTACATGACAAACCACGGAAGAAAGTTATTTTGTGGAGTAAGAGAGAATACTTGTGAAGAAACTGACGTAGGAAGCCAATTAAACATAATTGATACACTAAGGCAAATTCCAGACCGTATTCATTTGTGTTGTGGACCAGTGGCTACATGTAGGACAAATCGTTGTCTTAATGCCCAAACTGTAAAATTCAGGATTTATTATTTCAAAATAACCGCATGTCTGTATGTGAATTATTAGTATTATGGTAAACATACATGTAACTATATATTTCTTTATGGATTATATAGGTGATATTTGTTTATCTTAATCTTTAATCTTCTGCTTATTATTTGCTTTAATTTATCTTACAATTTGACCGTAATATGCTTAATTAGATAAATCACATTGGGATTAGAACGTCACAACGTGAAATGTATGACGTCATGATGACGTAACGCATGCCTTAAAGACCGGCTCAGTTAACGTTACGTTTCTTTTCTGTATGAAACTGGAACCAACTTCTGAACAATGAATGACGATCTGTGTACATTTTGAATTTCGTGCATAATAATCCATAAAGGGAAGGAATAATTACTGATAACTACACCCCTGATTGTCTATTTTACACTTACATGTACTGTAAATAACCAAAAAATCCATTAGCAACAACTACTAGTATTTGATTTCCTACTCTGGTTGTTCTATAAGACATGTTATTCCTCTTACCACGTGAATGCCAAACATCACATGCTACTGACACGTCATTAATTTAGAACGATCTAATGATTGACTTCCCTTTAAGTACTTCTGCATAAAATGGTCATTAAAAGAACATCGTTTTATTGAGCTTGCTTTACATTAATTGGTTCAGAAATGTAGCATCAATTAACTTTTAGATTTTATGTAGTATCCCGCGTAATATTAAGTTGATTAGCATTGACATCATTCGCGTGGGTGATCCCTATACGAATAAACGTACAAGAAACCACATGATGTGATCTGAATGTTAAGCGATATATCAAAGCAGTTCAAACAAGCTTGTGTAACACAACAAGTAGATGGTCCTGTTAAATAAGAAAACAAGCTAAAAGCGAGAAAAAATAGCAAACCATATAATGTCATCTGTATGTTAAGCGATATACTAAATCAGTGTAAGACAGCATGTGAATGATCCTGTTGAGATGAAAGAGTGAAAAAGTGAAGGAATAGCACACCCAGTCATTCACCTACTCCCCTTGCACATTTATAGAAGTTAGATTTTGCAATTGACACAGGACTAATAACCAAAACCGATATAACACAGTTCTTTATAAATATAAAAAATAGGCAACCTTGAGAACCTGACAATGTCACGCGAGAAGCGAAGACAGTAGCAACATTCTGTTCCTTGTCTCGCAATCGGAACTTCATGCTAAATTCTTTACTACTTGTATTTATGTCAATTTTAATATGCATTTATGTTATGTATACTAACACTCCATCTCGTTGTTTAGTTGTTTCAGATAGCGTGGTCAATAATGAACCGAATAAACTATCGGACACTTGCATCGGATACTTGAATATCTGCGATACACACTTATCTCATCTAGTTAATCGACACAGCATTCCCGTGAACACATAACTTTCTTAGAGGCCAATATCTGCCAGACTGATTGGCTGCCTGGTGAATTCCCAATTGTGATAAGCATGAACGATCAGAGTTATGATTTAAACAGATTAACCTTACATACGTTGATATCCCAAACCCCCGTTTTCAATATTCTATAATGATCATAATTTGGGCTTGTTTTTCGTGTGTTTTTGTGCCATTATTACTGGGCTGTTCCTGATCACTGCTCTATTGCCTTTTCGATTTGTTAGGGTTTGTCGTTAAAATGAAACATCCGCAATATATATAGAGGAATCATAATTACGTATGCAAAAAGCAGGATAAATTGTTTCTAACTATAAACAGTTGATGGTTTTGTTTAGAAAGCATTCGTTTTTGACCGACATTTGTATGATTTATTATGACGGATAGGATACTTTTGTCGAAATTACTCTATTAGCTTCCCATTAAAACTAATTTGAAAATTTCTAGCTTAAGATTTATAAATGACACATTTTTTGACATTACTTAAAGGGACTGCCTCACGTATTGGTGTATTGCAAAAATAAAATTAAATTGTCAAATATTCATGTTTCCTGTATAGGCCATAAACAACCACATTGACATAAAATAACTTGGGAAACATCGGGCTTTTGTAGTCATTTAGCATTTTTACACCCAAAATTCTATAGGGTATTAATACTAATACCCTATACAATTAGCACTACTATTACTTTAATTGCCTGAAAATTGTTTCCGTTCAATGAAAACGAATTGCGAAACGAACCGAATACCTCCTCACAGATGTTTCGGCTTTAGTTTGTTGAAGTTACAGTTTGATCATGTGTGAATTACATAATTCACAGAACACTTTGGAAGGAAAGTCTGCGATATTTTCAAACAGAAAAATCCTGAGAGCCAAATATCAAGAGTGATTTAAATTGCTTATTTGCCATAAATCTTTCATAAAACAACCACCAGTGACTTTCTATTACAAATGTATATAAATACTTGGTTAGGCAGGAAAATTACGTCATACAAAAATGTTAGCCTGATCTGTGAGGCAGCACCTTTATCAACCCATTATCTGTTTATCTTCCAATACACCGCAACGCTTGTAGCTCTCTTCCACAATATTTTTATAGAATATGTCTTCATTGGTGCTGACTATATACAATATTACAGTGTTGATGACGCGATTCATTGAATATGTCATCATAGTGAGAAGTAATCGAACTGAAAACATTCAAAAACTACCTCATGAATCGGTAAATTCATAAGACAACCTTGAGACCTAAGCAACGACAAGGTATACTGATTACACACCTGTTGGCATGTTTATTCTTTCGCAAAAACAACAAATTGCTAAGTATGCGTTTATGTCAATTAATCATGCATGCTATCTATATTACCGTACAAACCAGATGTAACGATAAGATATGCCTATTTTTGGCACTTCAATGCTGAATCAAACGATATGTGCAGCTATAACTGACTAGTATGACATGGCGTCTGCTCGAAGGTATATATGGTATATAGATATAGATTATTGTATGCCCTTAGAAATTAATTTAAAACCTCAGATATGGTCAATGGAGACGTTCATTTCTTATTAAAACAATGGATTAGAGAAATATGTATATTACGAACTGATATTATCTTATTTACCCCGTTGCAATGTATATACACGCATTACAATTTTGATATTAAGAACTCAAAAAGTGTTTTATAAGCATGATCAGATACAATCATGCCATTCGGTTTCGCCACTCGCACCCGAACTCTTTCGCCTTTATTACACATTGTCACATTGGAAGTTGAACCTTTGTCGCACTCTCTCTGGTATGAGTCGGTGAAATTCTTCGGAATACATGACAACTAGCGTTAAACCATTATGTACTCTTTCTGCAAACGCATTTTGATATCGATTAGCCATGGCTGAACTTGCAAAGTAGTATATTCCACTGGATGAACATGTAAGTATATGGAAGGCGGTGTTGAAAGCTTGCCCTTCATTCGTCTATTCGGTGTCAATAAGTAATATTTACTTGTACCCCAGCCCTCTCAGTAACGACAACTCTCTACAACGACTAACGACACTCAAAAGTCGTACCGACACAGCCGATTTACCTCCCTTGACCGGTCCGGAAAATATCGGAAATTATCGAAACTTAATTTATTCATGCTGGCAGTTTGGTTTCCGATTGCGCGTCACTTCGTATGGTTTAGCGATAATAACTCGAGAACCAGCGACGTGTGAGCGGCATATGTGTAGTTGAATAAACACGCGTGATTGGGGATTAGCAATCAGTGCAATTTAAGGGAAATTATAGCAATTAAAGGGTCATCAGCTGGCCATCGTTGACGATTATGTTGTTCACACCTATGGTAGGTATCATTTTACCTAAAAAGCTTTTGTCTGACGTATTATTTTAATGCTTGATAATTAATTCGGCCGTGTTAGATGTGCACGGCTGTATTGTTGTTTAATTGTTTACATTCATCGAGTTTGTTGACAAACTGTAATTGATTGAATTTGACCAAAACAATTTGGCTTGACGACTGACACACTTTCATATTGTTCTCATGCTTCTGTCTGTCTGTCACATCGCAAAAAATTTCTAAATCCTGATAAGTCTGCATTTTTACTGTTTAAATTCATAATTTTGCATCATGAGTGCTAAGAAGAAAAAGGTTTATTTGTCAGTAGATCAGCGTTATGCTGCACTTCAGTTGCTTGCTCAAGGCAAAACTGCCCAGTCTGTAGCAGATCAGTTTGGTTGTGGTAGAACTCAGATTCAGGTACAGTGGAGATGAGGCTTTTTATGATTTTAATCTAAGTCTGTGGTGTAAACCCTGCAAATTTCATACATACAATTGTAGGCCTACAGTCTGCAGTAGACCTAAATATTTTTTTTTCAAAAGATGCGGTTTGTTGGAAACTTGATAAAAATAGACTGTGATAAGCCAATTTATGATTCATTTAATTGTCTGCATTTGTTGATTCTCTTCATGAATTTTTCATAGACTGTGATAAGCCAATTTATAATTCATTTAATTGTCTACATTTGTTGATTCTCTACATGTATTTTTTCAGAAATTGTAGAAATGATATGTGTTACAAATTGTTTAAAATTAATCTCACTTGTATTTTTTCAGGAATGTAAGAAGCGGAAAGTAGAGATTACGGCTGAATATGAGAGTAATGTTGGTGGGGACCGTAAACGTCTGAAGTCTGCAACATCAATAAATGACAAGTTAGAAGAACTAGTTCATCGCTGGATCTGTGATGCAAACAGTCGTCGAATTAGTCTGACAGGTGCGCTGATCCAGGACCGTGCTAGAATGTTCGCATCTGAACTTAACATTCCCGACTTTAAAGATTCGAATGGCTGGTTGGACAAATTCTTGAAGAGGAACAACCTTGTCTCTAAGACGATGAGCGGTGAAAGAGGAGACGTTAGTATGGAAAGTGTGAATGGATGGAAGGAACGATTGCCTACAATATGTGAAGGATATGATCCTAGGGACATCTTCAATATGGACGAAACTGGTGTGTTCTTTAAACTTGGGAGACGAAGTACGTATTGCTCGAAGGAAGTGGATTGTGCTGGGGGAAAGAAGGCAAAGGACAGGATAAATGTGGCCTTGTGTGCTAGTATGGCTGGAGAGAAAGTGAAACCGCTCGTGATTGGACGCTCAGCCAAACCTCGTTGTTTTAGAGGATAAACATTGATTCGCTCCCAGTAACCTACAGGAACAACAAGATATCATGGATGAATTCTAGACTGTTTGAAGAGTGGGCTTTCAGCTTAAATAAGAAGATGAAGCGTCAGAATAGGAACATTCTCCTCTTCCTGGATAACGCTAGTTCACAGAGTGAATTGAACCTGTCCAACATTAAGATTGTGAGACTTCCTCCCAACACAACATCTTTACTACAGCCAATGGACCAGGGGATCATACAACCTGTCAAGCTTAAATTCTACAAACAGCAAACACAACATGTCATCAACCGAATGGATAAAACTACGCTGACTGGAACCGAGCTTCTTAAGGAAATTACAGTGATGGACACTATTTATTGGTTAAGTAGAGCTTGGAATAATGTTGAACCCAACTGTATCCAGAGATGTTTTGAGAAGTGTGGATTTGTTCGAACAGTTCCAACAGAAGAGGATAGTGATGATGAAGATGACGACATACCTCTGGCAATTCTGGCCCAAGCTAAATCAATCTATGGACAAGAAATCATGGAAATTGTCAATACGGAAGTTCATGGTAGTGATCCTGAGTTGATAGACTAGGACAAACCTGTTAATGAAATTCTCAACGAGGATAGTGAGTCAGATAGTGATTCAGAATGTGAGTCAGAACGTGAAATGGAAAATGTGATAGACTTCAATGAGGCCCGTGACTATATCGAGAAGCTGAAAGTGCTTGCATCAAAATGTGGAAATGCCAAGTTTTTGGACAGTATGATGGAATCCGCATCAGCATTTACCGAAATGTCTGTTCAGCGTATGACAGTCCAGAGCAAAATTTCTGATTTTTTCTGAGGACTTCAAAAGTGAAAATCAAAGTGTAGTGTGTTGAAGTATGCTCATTGAATTGAATTATTGATTGATCAACCATACATGAACATATGATGATTGTGTCTCATGATGACCGTGAGTGATGAAAAATGATTGATATGCTCATTTTATTGATTTATTAATCATACATGTACATATGATGATTGTGTCTAATGATGACAGTGAGTGATGATAAATGATTGATATGCTCATTTAATTGATTTATTAATCATACATGTACATATTAATGATTTGTTGCTATTTTGAGTGAGGTTCATATAAAGCTTGGATTTATAATAATATATTTTGTTCACATATTCACTGTGTTTGTTTCTACCTTCATATTGAAAGAGTATCGAAATCAGGGGTTTCATTATTAGTTTACGGAAAACTTTGTAATTGTGTTTTGGTGTTTTTATAAAAAATATATTTTAATTTATAATACTAAACATAAAACTTGATGATCCAATCAGTTGTTTTACCTGCAAATATGTTATTAATAATGAAAACCCTGATTGAAAAGCACCACACTGATGTTTGAGGATGGTGAAAAACAGAAAATCGAGTGCAAATGTATAAACAATGAATTAATATAATCACACAATATCATTATTTCTGTTAAATATCTTTCAAAATCATAAAATAATTGTTTCTCAAATACATGATACACATTGATATTGTGTGATAATACTAATTTAATGTATTGAAATCGCAAACAAAACACCTACATAATACTTATATTAATTTTATATGAACACACATCTCACACCAAACCATTCCCTCTCCACAACAACTCCCTCTCTACAACAAACACTCCGCTCGTCTCCGCAAGATGTTGCTCAAGAGAGGGAACACTGTATATATATTTATATAATACATCATTTTATTTATGACGTCAAATAAACTTACTTTGTGGCAAGTAATGCAAATATTTTGTTTTATTTGACCTATTTAGATATGAGCCGTTCTCCAGGAAACAGGGCTTAGTGACAAAATTATGATTATCATGTTAATATAGCGTTAGAAAGACAAAACCTTCATGAACAATTTGAGCAAATGATAACACCCACTTACAAAGTTACAGACCTTTAGGACTAACCACACCAGTGAGTAACGTCGCAAACGTCATTCAAACGTTATTTGACGTAACGTTAGCAAACACTTCTGAAATCCAGCATTTCCTGAATTATTGATGTAAATGTTTCAAAGTAGTATCGCAATATAGAATTATTTTCTAATTTAATATGATATATCTAAAGCATGAATATTTGCTTTAAGGGAAAAGTAGCTACTGATTCTAACCACACACCCTTTGTTTTTCTCAATATGTGTGCTTTTAAAAAATGGATCATTGTCCATAACCACTGAGGCTTGACAGTTATATAATACTAATTGATCATGTTGCTTTTCGATCAGCTGCATAATTAGTGCGAGCTGTTATATAAACGCTAAATAACTGTGTTTTGTATTGCGTCTTGTGAATTGTCAGCAATTCTAATTTATCAAAGGTTAGAGCCTTGTTGGTTCCCAGACTGATCTCTACGGAGGGAAA
Organism: Spisula solida; assembly: GCA_947247005.1. Classification (NCBI taxonomy): domain Eukaryota; kingdom Metazoa; phylum Mollusca; class Bivalvia; order Venerida; family Mactridae; genus Spisula; species Spisula solida. The sequence goes on along the minus strand of OX365958.1, from coordinate 3,508,881 downwards.
TGCTACATGTGTGACAACATCTGCGATGCGTTTCCGACGTCGCGCGTCTACGGAGTTCTTCGTTAGTTGTTACCTATATTTATCGTAATGTTTGTTGTATGTGTTCCATTCGTGGTATCTTAATGAAACTGTCAGGAATAATCTATATTAGATTGGTTTATCAGCTGGTACAATGTCAAATATATCTTCTCAGTGGATTGGATTATATGTATGCAATCTCAAAACTTTCCGGACACCCCTCGTACTAGTTATCCTTACGAAATATAACAATATAAACTCTATTCGTTTCAGTTCCAAATACCTTGAGATAGACTAAAATTATAAATTACAAGACACATATAAAACGTGACTAAAGATAATTCAATTTGATTAATGTCTTATTCATAAACCCTGGCGTAGTACATCGGTCAATGTCATTTCATCAACATTGAACGATTTGAATGCAAACAATTTAGTTTCCTTGACTGATATGTGGCCATTGATAAATGTCAAAGAAATAGGTCAAGGGTGGTACGAATCGGGAAGCATGTCGTAAATTCGTTGTACTGATATAATGTTTTCTTTAAAAGTCCAGCATAAACGGGAAACTGGCGTCTCTTCTCTCATACCCTTGTGGCGATTGATTACATCAGGAATGAGGTGTCGAGAGTTGGAAAAACATGTTTAACAATCGACCTTAAAATAGTATGAATTGAAATGAAATTATACGTTTTGTACAGTAAATTTGGCAGTTTGAATAACATGCTGATACAAATCGTCGCCTCACTCTTAAAGTGTCCTATCTCCATTTTTGTCAAAAATGAGATAAATACGACATTCGATTAGTCTTACTTTGCTCTATCTTTTAAGCCCTTGATGTCATGCATATACGTCATATTAACCGATTTAGCGGGTCGTATTTTGCTCTATCTCCCGTTTTTCAACTGCTATTAGCGTGTACTTTGTCGTATATCCACCACATAGGACAGTTTAAGAGTAAGAAATGGTATGGACCAATCAATGAGCTTCAGTTGCCCACGTGACTACAGAAATATTTTGGAAAATGGCTGATTTATTGTGAACTTCCGGAGAAGAAATTTCTTTGAACCAATGCCAGAATGAGTAAAAGATATATTGCATTTTGACAATGTAAGTGTTATTTGTTTAACTATTTAATTGGAATACGTATCATAACATTAGTTCCTCTGTCGAATGCCAAAATGTTCCTTTAAAAAGTTCAAGGTACTTAGACATATTTTCGGATAGCTATTTTTCGGATAGGTTATTAATGTTTGATCTGTACAGATTGGCGTTGAGTATTGGCACAATGTGTGTCAATGTACTAGATCAAGTATAGGTATATACGATCATGTTTGGTTTTCAAAATACACTGGAATCGTCGCGAATGAGTTGCGATAGATGTTTATTTCTACATTCCTTACCTACTGAAATAATACTGTGTATTATGTAATTTATCAGTATTGAATAAAAACATCAGCTACAACTTTTATTTTTTGCTTAATTAACCAGTACTAATTGACTAACGTGGCCAGAACAGACACAAAGTGTTTGTATCTGATAAGCCGAAAATTCGTGTCTTTAGCAAGACTGTATTGTTGCTTTCCCATTGGGCTTAACGACTTGTGTATTAACTAAAACTAAAAAGTCGCGGAATTTCAGGAGGTACATTATATAATAGAATATAATAAAGAGTATGGACTCAAGCATTATTGCCTTGCTTATGAATTGACATAAACAGTTAGGTAAGACAAGGGTGTTCCTAGTTTGGCGAATTCTGATAATAGTGATGAAGGCAATGAATGCGAGATGGTTAAAATAATTAAACATGTGTAAACGAATTGAAAAACACAAAACGAGTTTCATTTCGAATAGAACTCCTAAATAAGGATGATGAACATCAAATTTTAATGTCAGTCCGTCCACCAACACACATTAATAGTCATCTTAAAACGTTAGGTTACCATATAATCATACTAGATTATACAATGTCAAAATCATTTGCAAAATATCCAGCCATTTATACAACGATCATACTATATAAAAATAATTATACTATATAGATATAAAAATAATTATCATATAAATAGTATAAGCTTAATTATTTGTTTAACTTACATTTCTAAAATACTGTTTTTCAGCTTAAAGTTGCCTTATATTGCGCTATCTCCATAAACGCACTTTAAGAGTGAAAAAATATCAAAATTTCGGGAAATTTTGCTCTATCTCCAAATTAATTTTGCTAATTACATGAAATTGCTTTTACAAATCATAAAAGTAATACCAAACTAATAATGTATTCGTACATATTGATTATGATCTAAAATTTATTTTAATTCTGACGGAACGTTAAAAAGATATTCGAATGTGAATCTTCAAACCTCATTTTCTCGAAAAAGTGAAATTGGTAGATAGGACACTTTAAGACTAAGGCGACGAAATGTTAAAGTGTATGCACAAGGCAGTTATTGAAAACGATAATGAAATATCGGATAGGGAAGGCGGCACTCAACCGAAAGAGCCGAGTACGAAAGGTACATCAAGAGCACGCATACAAATAGACAACACGCAAGTCATCAACCGTACTATACAATGTTGTTAACGCATAACTAACAGGACATTAGACGTAAATCGTGAATTTATTTGTCTAGCGAAAGGATTTAATTGTACAAATATTGAAGCAGCCAATAGATTTGCTTGATAAGCTCTGACTAACAACCAATACAAATAATTTATAAAGTTTACTGTACAGCGTCTGGTCAATTATGAGCATTATAAAGAGGGCACATGTATAACATTTAGTTTGAATAAATACAATGTACAATCATAATCCGTGAGGAATTATCTTGATTGTATCAATAGTATTCAACAAGTATAATACATTCGATGTGTAAAGTCACGTATGTTATAATCATTTAATAACCTGTTACTTTAAAAACAAAATTCCTCTTTTTCTTGATATTATATATAAGCCATTCTCCAGGAAAACCGGGCTTAGTGACATTGTATTAGTATTTATGTAATAAGGTTAAATAAACCCTCTTAAATGACAAAAAAGTCATGCTCTTTGATTTAAGTTTAAACACTTGGATAATATATAACAATGTCTTAGATTTATTTTTTCTCATGAATCATGTTAAAATATCTTCTGTCGTTGCTATGGTGATCAATTTCTGAAGATTATCCATACTGAGAAAACGAGGGGTTAGTGGTTGAAAACAGTAGCTACGTTTCTCTAAAGCTAAAAAAGGAATACAATTCTAAAATGTGATACAATTTTGCAAAGTTTACGTCAAGAACTCATCAAATATTAGATTTATGAACTTCTTGTTAACGTAACGTCAATTAACGTTTTAATGACGTTTGCGACGTCACTAACAAAATAGGGGGGATTGGTTAGTTTTAAGAGTCTGTAACTTTGTAATTTGATGTTATATTTTGTTCAAATTTTCAGAAAATGTTCAAAAGAGAATTGTCTTACTTATGCTATATTATCATGATTTTCATATTTTTTCTACCTAGCCCGGTTTTCCTGGAGAACGGCTCATATAAATTTACATCTGTACACTAAACGACGTAACGTCAAAGCTTTATTACACTAGTTTATCATCATGTTTATGCAATGGCTTTATTACCATTTCGTTTGTCACGAGATAAGACTATTAGCGCAGTTCTAAGACTGACTTGCTTCCATATTATATTTTCGTTTACCACATGATTGATGCCACGGAATTTTAATATAGCCATTCTATACACATGATGATTCAGCAATTTGTATATGTAATGACGAAAGAACAAGATTTACTTACTTAATAGTTGTACGCAATGTGTTCATCCTATGACTTGTTTGCGATCGGCCAGTTTGGGTTTAGTCCTGTTTGTCATTGGAAATTATGTTTACATATTGAAATTGCTGACATTTGTCTACGTAAGCGCTGTGCCGTTTAAATATGTTATAATTAATAGACGCCCTGTGTAACTAAAGTACACGATGTTCCTCCTAGTCGCGGCGCTTCGATCGCCGCGTGAGGAGATAATTTATATTGGATTGATTAAAGTTATGCATACAACCAAATGTACTGTCTGCTCACTTAATACTTTAAATGAAGTTCAACCGAGTTCCCATTTTCGTCTCACATATAATGACTACCATATAATCAACAAACCATGTTTCAGACTTCAGTATGAGCTGAAACAGCATTTGGTTAGTAAACGAATAAAAACATACACGATAGAAAGTATCCCTACAGAGCGAATTATTAGTAACACATCACGTATAAGGTGCTAAGCTATTCTAAAACATAAGTACTCATGACGAATGCACGTATTTGGCCATACGCACAGAGCCTTCTGATGCAAAGTTATCAGTACAATGTAGCTTGCGGAATAGGAAACTAGTTGTGATTGGTAATATTAATATTATTTATCTGTGATCTAGATTTGTCACAGCAGACCAAAGCTTATTCGTATCTTTGCTGGATATATCTTTCAATGGTCTTTAATATGAGTACTGGATGCACGAAAAAGAACGATGTTGAAAATTATGTTGGAGAAACCAATGTCAATTGGCATCTTACAAGAGCACAAGTATCACTTCATGTCATTGTGATGGAATGAAACGTCAATCAGTTTTGATACAAATAGTTCTAAGTCCCTACATCATTTATGTATGCTATTTAGATGCAGAATACTTAAATCGTGCTGTATGTTTAAACCCCGACAACCAACCATCTATGTTCAAGAAATATATTTGTTTATTTAGTATAATCTAACAATACAAGTTTTCTTTGATATGGCCCTTGAGAAAGATCGTTGCTTAGCAGCCTGTCGCCACAATTAGCTTATATATTAAGTGGTAGTAAGGTGTCAGAAAGAAGTTATAATGTGTATACCTTTAACACATCACTACAGAAAAGTGTTTGATGCCAAAGAAACGAGAAAATGATGCTACCGAGATGCTGTTTCATCTTTAATATGATTTCATTGAAAAATACTGTAAATCACTTTATATTCGCGTGAGCTTTATTTCGCGATTTTCGGTTTTGAACTTATTTCGCGAATTGATGAATTCCCGATCGAGCAACCCAAATATTAAATTCGCGATAAATCCACAAAAAGTCAATACTTTAAGCATGTAATCAATATAACCAAACATTGATTATTTTTCACAGTTATTAGTTGACAGGGCATTGTATGTTACATGTCTATTTATCTTTATTGTCTTCTAAACAAGGGTTTTAACAGTTTCATGCTTGTGACGATAATTGTCTCTTAAGTCCAGTATACAGATACACGTACAATATACAAATATACTACATGCATACCAAAATGATATTTACGACCCAAAACGTCTTGTTCATGTTGTTTATAAATATTTATTTTGAAATTTCCCAGATATGCCTTATGTTATGAAAATATATTTACGCGGAATGACGAATTCGCGATGAGTACGAATCGCAAAAATTAGCGAAAATTAAACTACCGCGAATAATATAGGATTTACAGTAATACAGTTCGAGTTATAGGAAACAACTGCAATACATATAGTCTAGTCATTCTAGTGTTAGTACGTATATACTGTAAATATAAATAAAGAGAGATTGTAATTCTAGGAACATATGCAGAAATTCACAAATATTAAACGTTAGACAGACATTTTCAAATGATAGAATGCCGAGTGTAATATAAATTTTAACACATGTGATTGTCCTGCAATAAATTCTAAAAATATAATTCCGATTATTAGATGTTGCAAACTAAATTAAATCAAAAGTGGAATAAATCCGCTTCAATATGTCAACATTAACCAATTTATCTCTCAATTATAGATACATGTATCTTTAATTCCATCTTTTTCCTTAACTTCTATAGCTAAGAGCTAACAATTTGCAACTTACTCTCGGGTATGTGACTGTCTGCAAGTATTGCTCTAATCAAATGAGCTTTTATGCACACATATTACAGTAGATTTCATTGTACCATATAGGGCTCGTCAGATATTTATTCCACCATCTATTTGAGTTCAATCTTGTCATATTCCAGTATTTGCGTGTTAGTCAATCGTGAGCAAGTGTTTGGTCACGTGATTGATATCGTCCTTCCTCCTCGTTACTTTTATTCAAGTCGTAGCTAATCTTGTTATCCACGTCTGTCTCCCCACGCCTCGTGTGTGTAATTTTCAGGGCTAATACATGTACCTCTTTTATTTATGTTGAGTTATTTTTTAATTGTGTAAGTTTACTCATATGTCTTTGTTTACATAAGCTGCTTTTCTGTTGTGTAATATTCATTTTGTGACTTTTTGACATCGTTATAAGTTCAAGCAGCAATGATTTTTCACTATTATAATATTCTAATAAACTGTTTGTATTCCGTCAGTAGTATAGAACAGTTTCTCTTAAGCGCTATTTTTTAAAAGATGATAGGAGCAAATATTACTTTCTCTGTTATTATTACTCGTGTCATACACAAATGATGAAATTAGCGTACAAATGAAACCTATTGATGTAAAATTAATTCAGTCCCCGGTTATCTTTAACGTTGTCAATGCGCGCCGTCAGTCCATCCGCGATGCCCACAACGTTCACTCTTTTTTCATTCCTTCAGATTTCCCACTGTTGTTAGATTGGCCATGCTTTATGTTGATGACACTTGATGTTTTTACGGATTCTATCCTTTTTAAAATCCCTGGTTTCGAGCTTCAACCACATTTTCGATCTCTAAAAGCCTCTTTTCAAAATTTTCAAAAGCTTTTGTCTGTCCAAATAGATGTTCGTTTTTCCGATTACATTCATTGAATTGTGTTTCTAAACGCAAAATTTTACGCTTGTTGCGTTCAGTCGATAACTTCAAACTATTAAGTTCGTTACGAATATCATGAAACATGCTCACCATACTATCTATCTCTCCAAACACATTATTAAAGCACCATAATCCACTGATACATAATATAACAACACCAACAAGACTGGTATCCATATTTCGGCAGGTTATAATTTAAAGGAACTTTGAAGTGTGTTATACATTTTTCTATAGCTTATCGCTAAGAACAGTCCAGTCTAAAATCGCTCTCTTATCTGGAATACATCAGGTCATACTTTACAGGATCAGGTCAACGATCAAAATTTATGAAATCAGTATAACCCCGTGATGAATAACATTTCTCGAGGTAAGGATATTGTACATTTGAATGATCAAACAATATAACTTGGACTTGGGCTTTTACTTTTTCAGTTGGACATTGTGTGTTGTATTTTTTGTTTTATGTTTTCTGTGCTCGGCTTATTAAGTTGAGTGCTACCATTGCTGTCTGACTGAAAATTACCTTTTTAAGGTAGTGTCTATGCAGACAAAGAACGAGATTGTATACCACTGGCAGTAACGTCGTAGATGTACATTTGTTGTACCCGTAAAACAAAAATTTACTCGGGTAAAGTTACAATGACCATTAACATAAATTAACCGTTTTAGTCAAGTAAGAAACGAAATGAAAATCCAAAAGAGTTGGCATACGTTTATTAAAAACTATGGTGTTGTTCTGACGCTATTGACATTTACTTGTAACATACATGTATATCTTGTCTGCTGCTTGTAGTTATAAAATGTATTCGCAACAGGGCACTGTTTTGTCAAAGTATTTACGCTAGCATACCTCTAAGTTTTCCTAAGTATTGCGTACGTTGATTATCTTTGCGCAAAGACAATGTACGTTTTACTAAGATAATTTTTCACATTGTCTGTCGTTCGTTTTGGCGTTTTTCTACGCATAACTAGAGCGACCCTAGGACAACAAATACGAACGAGGTGAGGAGAAATTAACACACCCTGTTGATTTTGGCTGCCACATGCTTTTATAGATTGTAATTTGAAACAAAAGAAGTTTAATCATACAATAAATTGTGTATTGCGTCGAGACGTATAAATGTATATTTATTTAATCCATGTTTAAACTCGCCAAAGGTTCGCTTAACAACCTGTGTTTTCTAGACTCGTTTAAAAAATGTCGATCTCCAAAGACAGCTCATGACGGATCCTATATATCTAGAGCATTATATTTGCCATTATATTTTATTAGGTATGGATGTTATTGTATTATTGAACTTGAATGACAGACTCTACATTATACAATATCATATATACACTAAATCACACTAGAAAACAAGCCACAAATAATATGTTCATTTGTATTACAAATGTACCATTTTAACATTACCCAAACTTCTTATTTAACTTTTGAGACTAATGGCTGCTAAAACTATGTAGTTCAGCAGTTTTACTGTTGTAACTAGGTCATCCAGCGTATGCATTCCGCCTTTTGATTGCTGAATCTTTTCTACTGGGTCATTCAGCTAGTTATAATTTATTATACTTTTCGACAGCTTAGACTTGGGCGGATTTGTGCTTGTTTAGTTGGGCATTGTGCTTTGTGTGTTTTTAATGTTTTCTGTGCTCGGCTGGTTAAGTTGAGTGCTGCCTTCCCTGTCTGACTTAATATAATATTTTTCTTGCTCTCAAGAAATGTCACTATGAACCTATCAAGAGATCAAATCGCCGAGTTGTTGAACGAAATTGTTTTATAAGCGCGATACTCACTAGTGACGTCATATACCACGTGCTTGTGCACCGAGATCTAGCTCTTCCGCATAGTTGTGACCACGGTGCAGAACATTGATCACAATAGCAACGGATGAATATGACAGTTCAACCGTATAACCGGTCCAATGTTGCGCAGATGATTGACGGCGTTTTCGTGTTCAGACAATGTCAGTTATGGACAAAAAAAATAAATTTGCACAGTGTCGTCAACTCTCCACTTATAGGTGGATTCTAACCAATACTGAGTGGTGCAGTTGAACAGCAATGCGAAGTTCGAACGCATAGCACACTCGACTATTGGAACAACTCTACATAAAGGTTGCACAAATAACCAGTATACATGTGACTTCATCACACCACACGAATTATCGGTTGATCAAAACGATAGATAAAATGTTGAACAAGAGGGCCCAAAGGGCCCTAGGTCGCTCACCTGTCGAACTTGACCTAGATTTTGTTCAGATGATCATTGTGACCAAGTTTCATACAGACTAGGCCAATATCGTGACCTCTAGTGACTACACAAGGTTTTTATATGATTTGACCTAATGACCTAGTTTTTGACCCCAAATAAACCAATATCAAACTTGACCTAGATTTTGTTGAGATGATCATTGTGACCAAGTTTCATAAAGATAAGGTCGAAACTGTGACCTCTAGTGACTACAAAAGGTTTTTCTATGATTTGACCATGTGACCTAGTTCTTGACCCCGGATGACTCAATATCGAACTTGACCTAGATTTTGTTGAGATGATCATTGTGACCAAGTTTCATACAGATTAGGCCAATATTGTGACCTCTAGTGACTACACAAAGTTTTTCTATTATTTGACCTTGTGACCTAGTTTTTGACCCCGGGTGACCCAATATCGATCCTGACCTAGACTATGTTAAGATGATCATTGTGACTGAGTTTAATAAAGATTATACCAAAATTGTGACCTCTAGTGACTACACAAGGTTTTTCTATGATTTTACCTTGTGACCTAGATTTTGACCCCGGATGACCCAATATCCAACTTGACCTAGATTTTATCGAGATGATCATTGTGACTGAGTTTCATAAAGATTTAGTCAAAATCATGACCTCTAGTGACTACACAAGGTTTTTCTATGATTTGACCTTGTGACCTAGTTTTTGACCCCGGATGACCCAATATCGAACTTGACCTAGATTTTGTACAGATGATCATTGTGACCAAGTTTCATAAAGATTAAGTCAAAATTGTGACCTCTAGTGACTACACAAGGATTTTCTATGATTTGACTTTGTGACCTAGTTTTTGACCCCGGATAACCCAATATCGAACTTGACCTCGATTTTGTTGAGATGATTATTGTGACTGAATTTCATAAAGATTAAGTCAAAATTGTGACCTCTAGTGACTACACAAGGTTTTTCTATGATTTGACCTAATGACCTAGTTTTTGACACAGGATGACCCATTATTGAATTTGACCTAGATTTTGTTGACATGATCATTGTGACTCTGTTTCATAAAGATTAAGTAAAAATTGTGACCTCTAGCGACTACACAAGGTTTTTCTATGATTTGACCTTGTGACCTATTTTTTGAGCCCAGATGACCCAATATCAAACTTGACCTAGATTTTGTTCAGATGATCATTGTGACCAAGTTTCATAAAGATTAAGTCAAAATGGTGACCTCCAGTGACTACACAAGGTTTTTCTATGATTTGACCTAGTGACCTAGTTTTTGACCCCAGATGACCCATTATCGAACTTGACCTAGATTTTGTTGAGATGATCATTGTGACTAAGTTTCATAAAGATCAGGCTAAAATTGTGACCTCTAGTGTGTTCACAAGCAATTGTGGACGGACGGACGGACGGACGACGGACGAAGAGCGATCACAAAAGCTCACCTTGTCACTTTGTGACAGGTGAGCTAAAAAATGTGTGCATTACCATAAAAACAAACACAAATACGTAAACCGGAAGCAATGCTGTTCAATGACAAAGAATTTTACATTCACCCGTTTATCAGGCATCATGTACTTGCAATTCTAAAGCGCACACTTTCTAATTATCTAAATATCTTCAACACCTTACGTTATTGATAGATACGGAAGCAACTATCATCAATTTCGATTTCCAGAGATAATTTGGGAATGGGTTTATCTTGGAGTTGCTGCAACTTTAGTGCCATGAAAAAGTGTAACAACATATTTAACTGTAAATAATCACATGTCTACTTTGTTATTGTTGACAATACAGCAATAAATATTCGGTAATAGAGTTATTATAAAAATAAAACCACATCCGTACTTAATTTGTTATACAATCAGAAAATATGTTTGCATTTACTCACCAGTTAGCCTAATTACAATTGGCATTGATCTTCCTCATTGACATCCTTTATGTGTATACATTACATGATATATGTTTGAATAAAACAGAGTGGCTAGTCTAGTTAAAGGGCATCTGCTATTTTAGTAACAAATGCGCTTTCACGATATTTACGCTTTTAAAATACACAGTATCGGGCTGTTGCAGGGACAAATGAAGTGTTGTACAATTGTGTTTTAGTCAAAATGCACGGAATATTCTCCGAGTTTCGACGAGCATAACGATTTTGAGGTTGCGCTTTAATTAAACTACTAAGGTACTGGAGTGTAAGTCCGTTTTTCTACTCATAAAATGGAGTAATTCAATGTATAGTTTCCCAATCAAGTTCTGCAAGTAGGGCCTGAATGTTACAATTCACGCTGCTTAAATTTGCACTGCCTTAACCTCTTTTTATTGCTTTAAAAGGGTTATAATAAAAGAAATATACATTTTCTGCAAGCAAGAACGAGAAAGAGTGGATTAAAGGACACATAGAAAGCCAATTCTAACTCAGGCTTTGTTGACCACTGTTCTGGTGAGATCATTCCATTTGGTATTTCTGACAAATACGGCCGGTTGCAAGCCGTAATTCAAACTCTTTACTTTTTTCAAACCAGTCACAAAACACATAACATAAAGTCTATAACCTTATACATAATGTCGGTACTCGACCAGGATGTAGCTCGCTGAATTATAATTTAACAAAAAAACATTGTTGAATCTCCCCTTTATACGTGCAACTGTGCCACAATACTTACTCCATTGTCCGCTTTATAATCATCAAAGACATCAATTCATGCGAAATCTCCTGTTAGGACCAACCGCTCGGTTGTTCGGAGCGGAAAATGTTAGCTTGTATCTTTCTAAGCTTTTAAAATTACATACTTTCTACAAATAGATTTACACACTTAAGCGATGGTGACCCTCAATTTGACAGTGTGAGATCAACATATGACTTGTACCATTTGACAACAGTGTGAGCATCGCTTGGTCTGAACGATTGGAATGTCTCGTTCAGCATTTGAGTAGAACGGTTCCTGAAATATGTTTGATATCATAAGCTCAACGTCAGGTTGTAAGCGTTAAAAATAAATATTCAGAAATAGAATGACTCCAATACTGTTACGAATAATTAAGAGTTATAAGTTACTGCTAGTGTCTATTCCTTTAATATCGTGTTTTATTTTAGCATTTCGTGTTTGTATTTGTACCTTTCGTGTTGTGTGAATGCCTTTCGTGTTTTGTTCATGCCTTTCGGGTTTTGTTCATGACTTTCGTGTTTTGTTCATGACTTTCGTGTTTTTGTTCATGACTTTCGTGTTTTTGATCATGCTTTTAGTGTTTTTTATTTAAACCTTTCGTGCTCTACTGTTTTTGCTACCATGCTACATGTGGCGTACCATTCGAGCGTTTGCAATATACTAGTACATGTACACACATACACGGGATGTACAATACCGACAAGCGAATGGGCAAATGACGTCATGAAACGTTAACCAATACAGCAGCCCTATCATATTAATAACATTTAAAGTGCATATGATGTGATGGAGTTTTATTAGTCCACTACCGGGTTTTAACCTGAGGGGACTGTATGTTTACATTCAGTCAGTCAGTCAGTTCGTCCGTTCATCTATAAATCTAGATCCTGCCATAATTGAGACAGCTTCCAAGCTTGGTTTATGAAACTTGGTATGTAAATAGGGGCCAATCAGGCAATTATGTACGTCTAAATCATTTGTTGTGGTTACAATTGATACCGATACGCTAAAATCTGGATCCTGTCAAAACTCTCACAGTTTCCAAGCCTGGTTTATGAAATTATGAACTTGGTATGTGGAAATGGATTAATCAGGCGATTATGCACATCTAAAACATTTGTTGTGGTTGCTATAGATACCGATACTTCAAAATCTGGATCATGTCATAACTCACGTGTCAATATGGAAATAATGCACATCTTTATCTTTTTGGATTCATGACTTCAATCCGGTAGGGGACTTTCGTATTGCTTGCAATTCTTAATAACTTGTTACCCGCGATCTGTTAACTGTTAACCACACCAACATGGCAGTCAAACATTTCCAAGATAAGAAAACTAATTGAGGAGGTTTTAGTTTAATTGTAAAATTAATGGTATTTCACGCCACATGTATTACACTTGACGCTAATGGCAATTCTATCATCCCACAATTCTCTTTTTAAGACTACAGTGAAGTTCCGCTAATAAGACCAGTCAATAAGGTGGTCTTAATAGCGAATCGGTTTATTAGTTCTAAATTTAATACTTTGGGACCTTAAACTGACAAAAATCGGCATGATTTCAAAATACATGTAATTAAAGTGGTCTTATTAGCGGAACTTTACTGTACTGGATTGTTACTTCTTGAATATCAAATTCTGAAACAAATTAACACAAAAGCCATATCATTGTCACTTTGTTCAATGTAAGTACCAATTACAAAAACTATATAAGCATTTTTTGAATTTTTAAATCTTGCTTGACAGCGGCTACTTGGACTTTCAGCGGAGAAGTTTTTCGTTTAGTTGTGGTATGTTGTTTTTGATGTGTTTTTGTGTGCTCTGCTGTATAAGTTGAATCCTGTCTTTCCTGTCCGATTTTATTATCTATAGTATTGCTTCTAAGTCTGTCAATAATTTAACGAGACCACTCATCAGTCTACTATTCTTTATGAAATTATTAACCTTTGCACCCACAAACATAGATAATTGAGCCCGAAATAAAATTTAGCTGTAAATTAAATTTAACATGTAATTAAAGATAAAGTTATGATAATTGATTGACACAATAATATCTAGTCGGGTAGCCAGACTAATTGCTTCTGTATGGCTATGAATTGTCATTGTATAACAGTATTTAATAGTTGATACATCATCATTAATTAGTTTTGTAACTGTTAATGAAAAGTCTGTTAAAAGTTTAAAATTAAAATCCCTTCATATCATTTACTACAAAATTGAATTGAATGGATTTTGCTATTGCATTTTGCTTGCTTTTAGTGGGCATGTGAATTTTTTCTGTAATTTCAAATTGCTTGCATGTAGTTAATTACATTTCACGTACTGAGTTCAATAGCTTCCATACAGAAATGTATTTACGCCATATACTGCGCTCCTAAAATGCAATGCAATAACATTAACAAATTAGTATGTGGTACAATCCTGTCAACACTAGTGTTAGATTAACGTAGTTGTTGAGATTTTGGTAAATGAAGTGACAAAACATCTGTTAAATTTTCAACAGACTGTTTTATGCCTTGTTGCAAGTAAGATGCCGCTAGTTATGAATCTACTACTTAAATTGGATATTGAGGAATATTTCAATGCAAATGCACATATGTGGTAATGATTATTGAGACGTAGTGCGGTAATCTAGACAAACAACATCAGCCATATTTTGGTGGCTTGATTCTGAAGCTTTTTATGACATTTTTGTGGCATGAAATTAGGAATTATAGCATTTTAGTCCCATTTTTTTCTTTCTCTTTTGCCCATTTATCTCGTATTAGTTTATTTATTCTATTTTTGTTGACGACCATCTTAAATCATGTACATGTATGCAGCTGTATGGATACACCATTAACAGTTTAAGGGCTTTATGGCACCTATGACACCGAAAATGTAGACTTGTAGCGGTTCAGTTGCTTTTTGTTGTTAATTTTTGTTTCGCAAAGTTAAGTATGCTTGTGATGTCTGCTATTTTACGTTCTTTGTCTGTTTTTACCTTTTTGTGCTCGGCTGTGTCTGTTGATTGCTACTGATGCACCAGACAATATCTAAAACCCCACACAGGCGACAATGCTAACTGTCTAAATCCCCAGCGGGGGCATAATTTTTCATCTGGGTACTTTAATAAAACACGAATAAAAGTATCACTGTCGTCTTTCGCGGTGTCGAAATTCTCGGGCGAAAGTCTAATCCCCGGGACTCTGAGTCGATAAGGTCGTATAATTACCGCCTGTCGGGAAGATTGGTCGGTTTAATTCACCCTGTATCCCCCCTGGCGGGCATAATATTGACAGATGCATTACCCTGACCGATTGCATTATCTATTTACCCAGTCATATTATCCACCAGACCAACAAGCAGTTATCCCCGCTATGGTTAAGGCGAGTGTCATCTACCGTCGATTCCTAATGTTTGGCGACTAGAATTGGACTGAACAATCGATGTACAACATTTGATTAGAACTATTCTAATCACAAGTCATATTTCAAAGCATGGACAGCTAACTATCATCACAACCTCAGATAAGCATGTTCCTTAATGTACAAGCGTTTAACACATATAGGTAAGCTGTAATTGAGACTTATGAGTAAATGATTAAACCTTTATTCGGCAACTTTTTTAAATATTAATTTACGTCCCACTGGTCAGCAGTATTTCAGCCATATTATACTGCCAGTTGTTACATGGTTCGTCAAGCAATAGGTATATACCAATACCTTTTATAACAACTGTGGTATTATTGCGGTCTGGTATCCTACCCGAGCCCCAACCCGTACTTGAAGCGAAGGGAGGATAAACACAAGAATTCTGACAAATTAGTAAATGAGGAATCAGCTATGGGGACACACTCCACATTTAATGTAATCTTGTTTTTAGAGTCATGTTTACTAATGTAAAGCAATGTCGAAATCCCAATTAGTGAACTTCAACTATTTTCAAAAGATTGATTGCCCAGTATATTTTAGGTACAATGTTCTCATATTTCTCGAGATTCAAATTTTTATGCCATTATTATGGAAGAATCTACTAATAATTCTGTTGCGCTGTTTTGGTACCGTCTAAATTTAGTATCTTTATTTTTAATAAATATTTATAGCAACATTTGTTTCTTTTCAGACGATATGGCATCTTGTTAAAATCATTTTTCCACTATGTTTGAAGTCATTCACTGTAACGCGTGAGAACAAAACGGAATAGATTTTCTGCATGTTATTGTGAACGCATGGACCTGCTATAAATAACATTAAATTAGCAGCTGGTGGTTATAACATTTGTACATCGATACTCACAAAATACCAATGAAATAGATTACGAAATTCATAAGTATTGTTAAATCATATATAAATTGTTTTCATGTCGATGACTATTAGGCATAATTATAACTGCATTTTATCTTGTAGGTGTACACATATTTATTTTGCGGTTACCGTAAAATAGGTGCCTTTGTCTTCCCTGTCCAGTTTGTTCTTCTTTGTGCGGCTTATTGAATTCCTTCCAGGTTCTGTCTCAAGGGTCGCATTAAAGATAACAGATCTATATATTTGTGATAACGTAGAAAGTAAACAAATAGCGGAATAAAGGGAGTTTTCAAACGGAATGTTGTGTATTTGATGGTTGCTGTGAAGGAGTGTTACACGTATTGAGATGTTACGGAATAAAATAAACAAATGTTAAAGTGAACAAAGAAGCATTTCGCGAGATGTTTGTACATTAGGAACATTATCAATACATATTGAAAGGTTTCGTGAAGCCGATATGGAAAAGTGCCGTTCTAGAAAAATTGATCTACTTGCGTTGTCTGTTCTTTAGATAATCCTTCGCAGTTAGACGTTTTATTGTTCTCCGAAGCTCTTCCCGAGTCAGTATCAGCCTTATAATACTTTGTGTGTTTTTGCAAAAGCGAAAGGGATATTGGTTAGGGTTGAATTATAACTAATGATTTAGATCTCATGAGAGCGATAAATAAGTTTCATAACACGACTTAAACTATCAGTCGGTAATTCTTTCCCGGAATTACTTGTCAGTCAAAGGTTTTATGTTTGGCATTCTTTATCGTCTTATACTGTCATTAAGGACAATACAATACAATATTAGTATGATGTTTATTATTTCAAAGCACTTGAATAGTATTGTACACTGGAGTCTGAATGTTCTACATTGTATGAATCGAGATTTGATTTCGCGAAAGGGTTCATCTACGAATTTAACGAAAATTATTCCGCCGCGAATTTTAATAATTTAAAAGTAGTCACCTTATCAACCGAAGCAAAAATGGGGAGGTTTGAAAACTTGCAATCACATCCATATTTGTAGGCCAAACAAGTGTGCATGTACATCAGATGTAATCGAACCACCCTGTTGTGTGTTTGTCATTGATTTGTCGTTCCAATTGTACAAAACGTGTATTGCATTACACCACCATAAGTAAGGCATAACAGTGTCTTATGTAAACATCCTCTTAGTTAATAACTGCGTAAAACCTTGGAATGGTAATGGTCATAAATAAGATGAAGTTGGTATGAAATTGTTTCTGTCATCATCAGGACAATCAAATCAATCATATGTTTTATCAACAAGATGACAGTAACATATGTTAACTGAAGATTTATTTATCTTCCGTAGACACGTTAATTATTAAAAATGATAATATACGAGCTTTATAGAGCGCCTTTTTCATGCGACATACACGACCATCGGCGCTTAAGACATGTGCCACAGAAGTAATTATGCGTAAGTCTTTTTTTTGCTTGTCAGCACCGGAATACATTTTTTTTTAAATTTTGGGTAATAAGTATTACATGACAAACAATGGAAGCAAAGTTATTTTGATGGAGTTAGAGAGAATACGTGTGAGGAAACTGACGTAGGAAGCCAATTAAACCAAATTTATACACTAAGGCAAATTCCAGACCGTTTTCAATTGTGTTGTGAACCAGTGACTAGGACAAATCGTTGTCTATATGCCAAAACTTTAAAATTCAGGATTATAAAGCATTAGAAAGACATGATTCTGGTGAACATGTGTTGAAAATTCAAGACAAATTCCACTAACCGTGAACCTCGTCATATTTGACGAGACACAAAATATAATACAACTTCTAGCTACAGTTTTGTATTTGCATTTACGTAACTAGTACAATGTAGAATCACTTTGAGCTTTATAGGAGAAAACTGCTTCAAAATCGGTTTGATGTTACGCTAGACGTTACATTTCATACTTTAACAGTTACTGATTTTCGCATGTTGACGGTGAGCACTATCACCTAAAACATTGCCTACTTAGATTTAAAAAATAGTATATATATGCCGAATAGAAAATGCATAGCTAACGGATCTGACGAATTGCGTTCTAAATGCACATTTTCTGGATAGTCTGTCTTACTGTGTGTAATAATCAACATTCGTGGAAGAATTTAAGTACATAAAATCTACGACTTACCTTAAAATATTTTATGAAAGGCGTTTCAATTTATCCATCTCGATCTCGAGACTCTCTTTCGTTCGGTCCAGCTCCGCTGGAGAATGAAGAATCTGCTAAGTGACACCACATGAAAATTTGCAGATTCAACCATTCTTACCAGAAGTATATTTAAATCTCTGCTAGACTTGCATACATTATACGACCTGCACCCCGAGACGAAATGTTAGACAAACTTAATGGTGCTCGAATGTCAGTTTTAAAGATATTGTAATAAATACATACTAATGATAAAATACTAGTTCCCAAATGGCCCGAACATCTACGACAATTGTGTGATGTTGTTCCTAAACAAAAGACAAACTTAACAAAAAAGCGTCTAGTGCTTACGGACCGACATCGCGTGTCGTTGTTGCCAGACACTGTATCAGTTATATGTATTTTATGTTTAATGTCTATGGGAGGACCTATAAATTCAAATATGTGATCTTAAGAAAAGGTTAAAACCATTATTTCTGGTAAAACTATGCAATAACATAATGTCAAAATAACCACAAACGCATTAAAATGATCACTACATACCCGTATGAATGTGAATTACAAGTACTATGGTAAACATATACGAGTGTGTATATATTTCACTATGGAGTATATAGGGGATATTTGTTTATCTTAATGTTTAATCTTCTGCTTATTATTTGCTTTAATTTATCTTAAAATGAGACCGTAATTTGCTTAATTGGAAAAATCACATTGGAATTAGAACTTCGTGACGTGAACATTTTTATGTCAAAAATGACGTGAAGCATATTTTAAACCACGTCGCATTTGACGTTACGTTTCTTTTCTGAGTGATACTGGAACCAGCTTTTAAATAAGTACAAACAAAACAAAATGTTATTTTCACAGTTATGTCGCTGATTAATCTCTATAATCCATTGATAGCATATTCTAAATACACATACTCGTTACTGATTGAACACCTAGAATGTATTTACTTTCATTTATTCCTATCTATATCTAATGTACCATGATCATCTTTTTCAGTCCATGCATACTGATATCAGATACTGGAAAAGACAATCCAAAGACACATAAAAAGATGGACACAGTACGAACCATCCATATTTCCGAAAATGGATATTTCAAGCAAGCCTATATACTCATACCGCAATGAATGACAAACCGTGTACTATGAATTTCGTGCATAATAAACCATAAAGGGAAGGAAGAATTACTGATAACCACACCCCTGATTGTCCATTTTACACTTACATGTAATGTAAATGACAAAAAATCCAGTAGCCACAACTGCTT
Source organism: Spisula solida (assembly GCA_947247005.1). Lineage (NCBI taxonomy): Eukaryota > Metazoa > Mollusca > Bivalvia > Venerida > Mactridae > Spisula > Spisula solida. The sequence goes on along the minus strand of OX365958.1, from coordinate 3,489,452 downwards.
GATTTCCTTGTCTGCTTGTTTTTAAAAGACATGTTAGACTGCACCCTTCGTTATTTCTCTGACAACGTGAATGGTAAACATCACTTGCTATTGACAAGTCATTTATTTAGAAAGATCAAATGTTTGACTTCCTTTTAAGTACTGCAGAAATTGATCATTAAAATATCAATCCGTTAAGTTTTAACGGTCTTGCTTTACATTAGTTGGTTCAGAAAAGTAACATCAATTACCCTTGTCTCCTGTGTAATATTAAGTTGATTAGCATTAACATCATTCGCGTAGGTGCTCCTTGTTTCAACAAACGTACAATAGACAACATAATGTTATCTGACAGCAAATGAATGATCCCGTCTAAGCCAGAAGACAAGCTGATCAAGTGAAAGAATAGCACATCCAATCATTCACCCGCTTCCCTTGCATATTTATAGAAGTGAGATCTTGCAATTGGCACAGGACTAATAACCAAAACTGATATCATACAGTACATCAGGAATATACAAATAGGAAACCTTGAGGACTTGACCAAATTACGCTAGAAGTGAAGACAGTAGCAACATACTGTTCCTTGTATGTATGTCCATTTTAAAATGCATTTATGTTTACTTACATTACAAACTCGTTGTTTAGTTGTTTAAGATAGCGTGCACAATAATTGGCCAAACAAACGATAGGAAACTTGCATCTGATACTTGAATATCTGAAATACAAACTGATCTCATCTGGTTAATCGACACAGCATTCCCGTAAACCCATAACTTTCTTAGAGGCCAATATCTGGCACACTGATTGGCTGTCTGGTGAATTCCCAATTGTGATAAGCATCAAACGATTTGCGTTATGATTTTAACAGATAAACCTTACATACGTTGATATTCCAAACCCTCGTTTTCAATATTCTATAATTATCATCATTTGGGCTTAATGTTTGTTTTTCGTGTGTTTTGTGCCTGGCCCATTATTACTGGGCTGTTCCTGATCCCCGCTCTATTGCCTTTTCGATTTGTTAGGGTTTGTCGTTAAACTAAAACATTCGCAATATATATAGAGGAATCATAATTACGTATGCAAAAAGCAGGATAAATTGTTTCTAACTATTAACAGTTGATGGTTTTGTTTAGAAATCATTCGTTTTTGACAGTCATTTGTATGATTTATTATGACGGATAGGATGCTTTCGTCAAAATTACTCTACTAGCTTCCCATTAAAACTAATTTGAAAATTTCTAGTAAATTTCTAAATCTGTTACATTTATTTATTGATTATTTAGATGATATTACATGAGTGTCTTTCCATTTTGAATTTATTAAACGAGTTGAATAAAATAATAAAATGCGAGGCTATGCCGAGCCTTTTATCGATCGTTTTCAACGAGTTCAATAAATTCAATGTGGAAAGTCACAAATGTAATGTTATTTTTATCACATGTTAGCCTTTTCCGGCCGAAACATAAAATAGCTACTTATTTTTCACTATAATAAGCGCGCAACTTTGACGACGTCGCCCTATCCTTTGAATAACGTCGCGTGATAGCTATATTACACTAGTGTATTATCAAAAATAAATAATGGCTTTATTACGCTACCGCGACGTCAAGCATGTGATGAATTCATGATATTTATTACTTAGCTGTAAGTATGCAAGAATGTGTTCTGAAAAAGTATGCGGTCACGTCCTCTTCACGGTGAAAAGTTGCCGGTAAGTTCATGGAAGAATAAAATAATAATACTTCAGATTTATATTGCGCCCTTTTCATGCAAATAATACGTTCAAAGGCGTTTACATGTAGTGTTGCAGCCACTAGGGCACAGGTGAATCCTCGACTAGTGCGTATATAACATGATCTGACCAGAGGGATAGCCTGAGAGAAAGCCCCTGAAGGGAGAGATATTAGATACAGGTATGTCCGGCGCTGCAGAAGTGCGACTAGCTCTTATTTCGACAGCTTGGTTATTTAATGTGCCCGGTGTTTAGCACTAATACGCAGCCACATGGCACCTTTAACCAGATACAGCGGGAACTATAAATACACACACAAAACTTATTAAGTACTACATTTTTAAAGAACCTTTCCTTACGTGCACGCATGCAATAATGTCTAAATAAGTATTAATTATTACATGGCTTTATGAATGAATAGATTTACCTCCCCGTGAAGTTGCCTATGTTTTACCAATTCAATGAAGATTTGTAGTTATATGTGTACTGCAGTTTATGGTTGTAGACAGTTCGATGATTTAGAATGAGAAGATCGTAAATGCTACTTACGACGTTATGAGACACATACATATTTGTAATCTGCATCACAATGCACTTCTTATGAGCGTTTTGCATGCAAATCGGAACTGGTCATGTGGACCAAAGCTGAGATTAAAGCTTGTTTTTCCATAAGTAAAGATTAATTTTCAGACACATTTTTGTTTTCTCAAAATATTGATTTTGTTCATATATTGTACGACCTTCTCATTCTAAACCAGCGACAGAGTGTTGAAGAGTTTAATTTTCTGCCAAATTCTTGCAGCACTTGCATGGTCTGAAAATGATACAATTCAATGGTCTGATCATAATTTTCTTTATATGTATTGTTAGAATATGTATAAAAATGTAACCGAGCATGCACGAGTCCTTAATTTGGAGTCATTTTGCTGTAAGAAAATGTTTTTTTTCAGTAAAAATATAATATATGATTGCCGGTAAGCTATACCAAAAATAGACTTTAAAAAGTCAAACGTTGAAATAAAACAAAAAAATTAAACACATGTGTCCTTCTAGAAGGGGCGTGAAATAAGATGCCTTGTGATCAGCATATGCATGGTAAGTTATACAACAACTATTAAATACGGTAGTTTGTATTTCGAACTGAAATAACCCCACGCTGTCATACATGTATGTGTATAAATACAATTATATACTACACGTGTATTACAATTCCGATATTAGGAACCCAGAAAATAGTGTAAACACATCACAAATGCAGTTACATCATGATGTTCCATCGATTGCACCCAAACTCTTTCGCCTTTGTTGCACTGTGTCACACTAAAATTTGAACATTGATCGTACTCTAGTGTGTTGCTTGCGTCGCTGTCTGAATTGGAAATGATTCGAGCCAGCCTAAAACCATTTTGGACTAATTCTGCATTTTGTTTTCACTAGTCGTGAGAGAACATGCAAAGAAGTATATTCCACTGACTGGACATGTAAATATATGAGAAGCGGTGTTGAATGCTTGCCCGAAATTCGTATGTACGGTGTCAAAAGGTAAAGTTTGCCAGACCCCAAGTGGTATTGAGTGACGGCCGATATATGCAGAGAAGGCTATTCTAGTGTGAATAGAAGGGCCACTTGTGACTGGAACGATTCGTGTGTCGATTTCATGTTGTTTTTCTGAAGAAGAACAATATGTGGTTTAATTGTCATGTCACTACATAGACTGACTGAATTAAAAAAAGTTATATATCATCACTTGAACAATTCTTGAATTTGGCGACAAAACCGATAAAAGGTCATTTATCATAATTCAAGTAAAAAAATAAAGTCAAAATGTATTTATTGTCGGAAATTTGGTACAAACAAACAAACACTAATAGTGTGGTTTTGATATGTTCTGTGTAAATCAAACCTGTTCAGAACAACTCGCAATGTACACGTACATGTTATAATATTTCAAGATAATTAAGAGTAAACCATATAACTACCTTTCGCATTCAAAAAGCCTGGTCTAGTTTCATCATCAATATCGTCAATGTTAGGTTTCAGCTCATCTTTAACGCCACCCGCATTCTCATCCACAACGCCGTGAACAGTCACTCTCTGCTCATTCTCAACGCCATCAAAGTCCGCCTTCAGCCCATCTTTAACGCCAGCCGCCTTTTCATCCTTAACGCCGTTTACAGTCACTCTCTGCTCATTCTCAACGCCATCAAAGTTCGCCTTCAGCCTATCTTTAACGTCACCCATCTTCTCATTCTCAACGCTGTGAACATTCACTCTCAACTCATCCTGAACGCCAAGAAAGTCCGCCCTAAGTTCATTCTCCACGCTATCAACGTATGCTCTTTGTTCATTCATTTCAGTTATTTCACTATTAGTGGATTTGTCTTGCTTCTTTTTCACTTTGCTTGACATTTCTACGGCTTCTATCCTCTTTAAAAGCTCATGATTTCGAGCTTCAATATCATTGTCGATATCTAATCTAAGCCGCTTTTCAAATTATGCGAAATCCATTACTGATATTCGACCAGATAGATCTTTGCATTTCGTAAAACATTCATTCACCTGTTTTTCTAAACGTATTATTTTAAGTTTGTTGCGTTCAGTCGACAACTTTAAACTATCCATTTCAGCGCGGATATCATTTATCATGCTCACCATACTATCGGTTTCTCCAAGCACTTTACTGAAGCACCACAATCCGCTGATACATAATATAACAACACCTGCAACATTGGTAACCATATTTCAGCAGGTCCTTATGCTTACAAACTTTACGAACTGTTTGAACGAACTTGAATTTAAAGTTCATCTTAATGAAAAGATTAGTCCACATGTCCTACTTTCACGCATGTCAAAGCATTTTTTTTATTGTTCTACACGATTTGGTAAACAAGGTTGTATACAAGAAGTTTGGATTTCTCACGCGTAGTAGTAATTAATCTCAAAGACCGAAAAATAATTCAACGTCAGGACTCGAAAATCCTTTTACATGTATAACAACCGTCATAAATCTACCATGGTTTTACACATGTCTTAAGCTTGGTATTATTACATTAACCAAAAGCAGTTTAGCAATACCACGTGGTTTTTGACTACAGTTCCAAGTAGAAATTTGTAAACATTGGAACACAAATGCAGCAATAAGTATTTTATTTCTTCATCGATTTCTATGAAATCTACGCCAGGCTAAGGGGAACATTATTTGCTTTCCATGAAATATAAAATCTTTTTCAGCGGATGTGCCGTTTTGTCCATTACCCTGTGAAACCGTGGAACGTGTAGGTTTCACAGGGTAATGGACAAATCGGAAAAGCTGCTGAAAAAGATCTTATATTTCATGGGAGGCAAATAAATCCCCTCTTAGTGTGGCGTATATTTAATAGAAATCGATAAAGAAATAAAATACTTATGGCTATTTTATTTTCCAATGTTTACAAATTTCTTCTTGTAACTGTAGCCAAAAATCACGTGGTATTGCTACACTGAAAAGGGTGATAAAAAGACAGGGACGGAATGCACCATTCAACAGAAACAGTCTAGACCACATTTGCATAAAATTACTAGATCTGTATGAAAGTGTCCCCTGATGAACTTTGATGACTTGAGATTAATTATTTCAGTTTGAAGATTATTATTTTGGACGGCATTGGAGCTAAAATCAGATCGACGTAGCACCATTTTCTAGATATTTTTGTTGAAACACGGAACTAGAGAATACGAATAACACATAAATGAACACACACAAAATGAAGGCAAAAACCACAAGGATAACTACAAAAATGGTTGAGACACAACTGAAACCGAAAAGTTACAAACACCAATCGTGACAGCTCGGCCCTTTCTGTTAACCTCCGGTATTGAAAGTCGAGGTGATAGAAAGCTACAAACACATGACATGGCACTCCTTCGAAATTAATATATATTTTTCTGTAATAAAATGTATTATTTCGTTACAGTATTGTATTAGCGATACGAAAAAGAGTTAGGTTTTCTTAGTAAAAATATATAGATCAGTATAGATCTACTGACGTATGCGGTCATGTCACCTACTCGGGGAACCGATGTCGGTTGCTGCAGACGAGCTAGTTATTGCAGATTAACAATACATTTGTTAGTATAAATAGTAATAGATTTAGGCTGTTTTCCTCTAATAATATATAAATGCCAAATTCACCTGCGTTCTTATGCATCCTCTTTAATTAAACATGTGTTAGAAGTGCGTAAAACCTGATGTGTATGTTTTCATTCCTTGCTATTTGTAAGATTTATAAATGACACATTTTTTTAACATTACTTAAAGGGACTGCCTCACGTATTGGTGTATTGCAAAAATAAAATTAAATTGTCAAATATTCATGTAATTTTGGAATAGTTTCCTGTATATGCCATAAACAACCACATTGACATAAAAAAAATTGGGAAACATCGGCCTTTTGTAGTAATTTAGCATTTTTACACCCAAAATTCTATAGGGTATTAATACTAATACAATTAGCACTACTATCACTTTAATTGCCTGAAAATTGTTTCCGTTCGAAGAAAACGAATTGCGAAACGAACCGAATACCTCCTCACAGATGTTAAGGCTTTAGTTTGTTGAAGTTACAGTTTGATCATGTGTGAATTACATAATTCACAGAACACTTTGGAAGGAAAGTCTGTGATATTTTCAAACAGAAAAATCCTGAGTGCCAAATATCAAGAGTAATTTAAATTGCTTATATGCCATAAATCTTTCATAAAGCAACCACCAGTGACTTTCTATTACAAATGGATATAAATACTTGGTTAGGCAGGAAAATTACGTCATACAAAAATGTTAGCCCGATCTGTGATGCAGCACTTTTAACAACCCATTATCTGTTTATCTTCGAATACACCGCAACGCTTGTAGCTCTCTTCCACAATATTCTTATAGTATATGTCTTCATTGGTGCTGTCTATATACACTATTACATTGTTGATGACACGATTCATTGAATATGTCATCATAGTGAGAAGTAATCGAACTGAAAACATTCAAAAACTACCACATGAATCGGTAAATTTATAAGACAACCTTGAGACCTAAGCAACGACAAGGTGTACTGATTACACACCTGTTGGCATGTTTATTCTTTCGCAAAAACAACACATTGCTAAGTATGCGTTTATGTCAATTAATCATGCATGCTATCTATATAGCCGTACAAAATAGATGTAACGATAAGATATGCCTATTTTTGGCACTTCCATGCTGAATCAAACGATATGTGCAGCTATTACTGACTATTGTGACATGGCGTCTGCTTAAAGGTAGATATGTTATATCGATAAAGATTATTGTATGGCTTTAGAAATAAATAAATTTAAAACCTCAGAAATGCTCAATGGTGACGTTCATTTCTTATTAAAACAATGGATTAGAGAATGTATATTCCGAACTGATATGTTCTTATTTACCCTGACGCAATGTATATACACGGATTACACTTTTGATATTAAGATTATATGGAATTTGAACCTTTGTCGTACTCTCTCTGGTATGAGTCGGTGAAATTCTTCGGAATACATGACAACTAGCGTTAAACCATTATGTACTCTTTCTGCAAACGCATTTTGATATCGATTAGCCATGGCTGAACTTGCAAAGTAGTATATTCCACTGGATGAACATGTAAGTATATGCTTGCCCTTTATTCGTCTATTCGGTGTCAATAGGTAATATTTACTTGTACCCCAGCCCTATTTGTGTCATTGGCCATATGCCTGTATGCAGAGAACGAATATCGCGAAAATAAGTTCAGATGGTATATACGAGGGGTGTTCGATATGTATTGTCACTTGGGTCACAAATAAGAAACTTCGTTGATATCTTTAAATCTTTTTGAATTTCTGGAACCATCAAGATTTCCGCAATATTTCGTGAAAAAAATCAATAAAATTTAATTACCGGAATGTTGTTTCTGTTGTCTTTTCAAAGGGCTAGTAATAGACACTGCGACCTTTTGCGAATAACTGTCGATTAAAACTTCCTTTCGGGAAATAATCTTATTCCACAATTATCATACCGTGAATAATCTAAATTCCCTCGATAAAAACATGATTTGCTGTACTTGATTGCCATTTTGAACAAAATAAGAGCATTTCAAAGTCACGAAAATAGGTGTCAAAATTAGTCAAAAAAGCATGCTCTTTTTCATTGACAATTTTCGATTAGTTTTATTGATTTGAATTTGACATATCATCCATGTTTGTAAGCCATAGACCATCAACATTGATTTGCGGGAAGAATTTGCGATCAAAATACAATTGATATGAAGTTATTGGTGCGTGAAACAACAAGCATCATTTGGTATAAATAAGAGTGATCTCTCTTGTTTTGACCGTCTTACTCGTAGACAACAAATAATTTCATTTTGATTTAAAGTTCTAATGGAAATATAAGGATCCAGTTATCGTATCGTATGTTGCAATTTAACGAATACTGACATTTACTTTTCTAAACAACTACTGCAAAGATGACACAAATTTAGCTTAAAATGAACATTAGGCCAGTGAACTCGATCATACCCTCTTCTAAGTTCAATAAATTGTTTAATTGTTGACGAAAGGCTATGTAATTTCCCAGTTATAGAAGAGAAACATACAACTTTTTGACAGTAATCGTAGAATCCGTCTAAATAGTGTCATAGAAAAATGCAACCGACAGTGACAATACATATCGAACACCCCTCGTATTATATACAAACATGTTAAACGCTCGGTTTTCCGACTATAGTGACTTGTAGGAAACAATGTCCGTATATACGTAGGGTGTTCAAGAAATAATAGGATATTGTTCATAGCAGCACTATAAATCAGGAGTTTAGAAAACTATTTGCTGTAAATAACACTTTATCTATCAATGACAAATATGCGAACTATCAAAGCAATTGATTGAAAATTAAAACATCTATTTAAAATTAAATATACCATTGTACCCTGGAGGTTGGTTGTGCCGTGACGTTATGATGTCGTCACCTTTCACACACAGTATTTCAACCGAAATGCACCCTTAAAATTCTATATATAGCAACCCTGACTTTCGATATATATTTGATGTTACTGTCCCCATTGTTAAAAATGTGTCTCTACACCACTGTTCCCAAAATGGGTTACAGTGATGTTAGAAATTGCTCTAACCTTGAAGCGTCTATCAGTGTACGAACGGTGTCTATCAACATCTGTCCAATTACTTTTTGTGTGACTTGGCCTGTGTTCATTTCTTATTTTATACCACCGCCATCTGTGAACAATTTGTGCCAACAGAACACGAATGTATATGTTGAATGCCACTGCATTTTGCTTATTTAATTATTTAATTATTTCAATGGTTTGCATTGTATTTTTTTTCACGATGTAGGATATAGATTATATATATATATTTATATAATACATCATTTTATTTATGACGTCAAATAAACTTACTTTGTGGCAAGTAATGCAAATATTTTGTTTGATTTGACCTATTTAGATATGAGCCGTTCTCCAGGAAACAGGGCTTAGTGACAAAATTATGATTATCATGTTAATATAGCGTTAGAAAGACAAAACCTTCATGAACAGTTTCTGAAAATTTGAGCAAATGATAACACCCACTTACAAAGTTACAGACGATTAGGACTAACCACACCAGTCTACTTTTTGAGTAACGTCGCAAACGTCATTCAAACGTTATTTGACGTACCGTTAGCAAACACTTCTGAAATCCAGCATTTCCTGAACTATTGATGTAAATGTTTCAAAGTAGTATCGCAATATAGAATTATTTTCTTATTTTAATATGATATATCTAAAGCATGAATATTTGCTTTAAGGGAAAAGTAGCTACTGATTCTAACCACATTCCCTTTGTTTTTCTCAATATGTGTGCTTTTAAAAAATGGGTCATTGTCCATAACCACTGAGGCTTGACAGTTATATAATACTAATTGATCATGTTGCATTTCGATCAGCTGCATAATTAGTGCGAGCTGTTATATAAACGCTAAATAACTGTGTTTTGTATTGCGTCTTGTGAATTGTCAGCAATTCATAATTTATCAAAGGTTAGAGCCTTGTTGGTTCCCAGACTGATCTCTACGGAGGGAAATGCTACATGTGTGACAACATCTGCAATGCGTTTCCGACGTCGCGCGTCTACGGAGTTCTTCGTTAGTTGTTACCTATATTTATCGTAATGTTTGTTGTATGTGTTCCATTCGTGGTATCTTAATGAAACTGTCAGGAATAATCTATATTAGATTGGTTTATCAACTGGTACAATGTCAAATATATCTTCTCAGTGGATTGGATTATATGTATGCAATCTCAAAACTTTCCGGACACCCCTCGTACTAGTTATCCTTACGAAATGTAACAATATAAACTCTATTCGTTTCAGTTCCAAATACCTTGAGATAGACTAAAATTGTAAATTACAAGACACATATAAAACGTGACTAAAGATAATTCAATTTGATTAATGTCTTATTCATAAACCCTGGCGTAGTACATCGGTCAATGTCATTTCATCAACATTGAACGATTTGAATGCAAACAATTTAGTTTCCTTGACTGATATGTGGCCATTGATAAATGTCAAAGAAATAGGTCAAGGGTGGTACGAATCGGGAAGCATGTCGTAAATTCGTTGTACTGAAATAATGTTTTCTTTAAAAGTCCAGCATAAACGGGAAACTGGCGTCTCTTCTCTCATACCCTCGTGGCGATGGATTACATCAGGAATGAGGTGTCGAGAGTTGGAAAAACATGTTTCTCAATCGTCCTTAAAATAGTATGAATTGAAATGAAATTATACGTGTTGTACAGTAAATTTGGCAGTTTGAATAACATGCTGATACAAATGTTAAAGTGTATGCACAAGGCAGTTATTGAAAACGATAATGAAATATCGGATAGGGAAGGCGGCACTCAACCGAAAGAGCCGAGTACGAAAGGTACATCAAGAGCACGCATACAAATAGACAACACGCAAGTCATCAACCGTACTATACAATGTTGTTAACGCATAACTAACAAGACATTAGACGTAAATCGTGAATTTATTTGTCTAGCGAAAGGATTTAATTGTACAAATATTGAAGCAGCCAATAGATTTGCTTGATAAGCTCTGACTAACAACCAATACAAATAATTTATAAAGTTTACTGTACAGCGTCTGGTCAATTATGAGCATTATATAGAGGGCACATGTATTATCATTTCAGTTTGAATAAATACAATCATAATCCGTGAGGAATTATCTTGATTGTATCAATAGTATTCAACAAGTATAATACATTCGATGTGTAAAGTCACGTATGTTATAATCATTTAATAACATGTTACTTTAAAAACAAAATTCCTCTTTTTTTTGATATTATATATAAGCCATTCTCCAGGAAAACCGGGCTTAGTGACATTGTATTAGTATTTATGTAATAAGGTTAAATAAACCCTCTTAAATGACAAAAAAAGTCATGCTCTTTGATTTAAGTTTAAACACTTGGATAATATATAACAATGTCTTAGATTTATTTTTTCTCATGAATCATGTTAAAATATCTTCTGTCGTTGCTATGGTGATCAATTTCTGAAGAGTATCCATACTGAGAAAACGAGGGGTTAGTGGTTGAAAACAGTAGCTACGTTTCTCTAAAAGCTAAAAAAGGAATACAATTCTAAAATGTGATACAATTTTGAAAAGTTTACGTCAAGAACTCATCAAATATTAGATTTATGAACTTCTTGTTAACGTAACGTCAATTAACGTTTTAATGACGTTTGCGACGTCACTAACAAAATAGGGGGGAATTGGTTAGTTTTAAGAGTCTGTAACTTTGTAATTTGATGTTATATTTTGTTCAAATTTTCAGAAACCGTTCAAAAGAGAATTGTCTTACCAATGCTATATTATCATGATTTTCATATTTTTTTTACCTAGCCCGGTTTTCCTGGAGAACGGCTCATATAAATTTACATCTGTACACTAAACGACGTAACGTCAAAGCTTTATTACACTAGTTTATCATCATGTTTATGCAATGGCTTTATTACCATTTCGTTTGTCACGAGATAAGACTATTAGCGCAGTTCTAAGACTGACTTGCTTCCATATTATATTTTCGTTTACCACATGATTGATGCCACGGAATTTTAATATAGCCATTCTATACACATGATGATTCAGCAATTTGTATATGTAATGACGAAAGTACAAGATTTACTTACTTAATAGTTGTACGCAATGTGTTCATCCTATGACTTGTTTGCGATCGGCCAGTTTGGGTTTAGTCCTGTTGTCATTGGAAATTATGTTTACATATTGAAATTGCTGACATTTGTCTACGTAAGCGCTGTGCCGTTTAAATATGTTATAATTAATAGACGCCCTGTGTAACTAAAGTACACGATGTTCCTCCTAGTCGCGGCGCTTCGGTCGACGCGTGAGGAGACAATTTATATTGGATTGATTAAAGTTATGCATACAACCAAATGTACTGTCTGCTCACTTAATACTTTAGAATGAAGTTCAAATGAGTTCCCATTTTCGTCTCACATATAATGACTACCATATAATCAACAAACCATGTTTCAGACTTCAGTATGAGCTGAAACAGCATTTGGTTAGTAAACGAATAAAAACATACACGATAGAAAGTATCTATACAGAGCGAATTATTAGTAACACATCACGTACATGTATAAGGTGCTAAGCTATTCTAAAACATAAGTAATCTTGACGAATGCACGTACAAGCCAACGATGTCTGTATTGGAATAGTACATACATGTGTGGTGTGATGTAGTTACAATCCTACTGATTATTTACGCAACCGTTTTTGGTTGTTGCGATAGCAGAATTGTCTAATGCTTTTGTACTTCGCATTGCTAGGCGGTTGCGCCGTATGTATGTAAAGTGATGATGCGTACACCAAATGGTTATGTTAACTGTGTGACGTTGTATTTGGCCATACGCACAGAGCCTTCTGATGCAAAGTTATCAGTACAATGTAGCTTGCGGAAAAGGAAACTAGTTGTGATTGGTAATATTAATATTATTTATCTATGATCTAGATTTGTCACAGCAGACCAAAGCCTATTCGTATCTTTGTTGGATATATCTTTCAATGGTCTTTAATAAGAGTACTGGATGCACGAAAAAGAACGATGTTTGAAAATTATGTTGGAGAAACCAAGTATCACTTCATGTCATTGTGATGGAATGAAACGTCAATCAGTTTTGATACAAATAGTTTTAAGTCCCTACATCATTTATGTATGCTATTTAGATGCAGAATACTTAAATCGTGCTGTATGTTTAAACCCCGACAACCAACCATCTATGTTCAAGAAATATATTTATTTATTTAGTATAATCTAGCAATACATGTTTTCTTTGATATGGCCCTTGAGAAAGATCGTTGCTTAGCAGCTTGTCGTCACATTTAGCTAATATATTAAGTGGTAGTAAGGTGTCAGAAAGATATTATAATGTGTATACATTTAACACATCACTACAGAAAAATGATTGATGCGAAAGAAACGAGAAAATGATGCTACCGAGATGCTGTTTCATCTTTAAAATGATTTCATTGAAAAATACTGTAAATCACTTTATATTCGCGTGAGCTTTATTTCGCGATTTTCGGTTTTGAACTAATTTAGCGAATTGATGAATTCGCGATCGAGCAACCCAAATATTAAATTAGCGATAAATCCACAAAAAGTCAATACTTTAAGCATGTAATCAATATAACCAAACATTGATTATTTTTAATTACTAGATCTTTCATAAGTTTTATACAGTAGTTTGTTAAATGCTTTTCACAGATTGTATCAGTTAATAGTATTTTTACAGTTATTAGTTGACAGGGCATTGTATGTTACATGTCTATTTATCTTTATTGTCTTCTAAACAAAGGTTTTAACAGTTTCATGCTTGTGACGATAATTGTCTCTTAAGTCCAGTATACAGATACACGTACATTATACAAATATACTACATGCATACCAAAATGATATTTACGACCCAAATCGTCTTGTTCATGTTGTTTATAAATATTTATTTTGAAATTTCCCAGATATGCCTTATGTTATGAAAGTATATTTACGCGGAATGATGAATTCGCGATGAGTACGAATCGCTAAAATTAGCGAAAATTAAACTACCGCGAATAATACAGGATTTACAGTAACACAGTTCGAGTTATAGGAAACAACTGCAATACATATAGTCTAGTCATTCTAGTGTTAGTACGTATATACTGTATATATAAATAAAGAGAGATTGTAATTCTAGGAACATATGCAGAAATTCACAAATATTAAACGTTAGACAGACATTTTCAAATGATAGAATGCCGAGTGTAATATAAATTCTAACACATGTGATTGTCCTGCAATAAATTCTAAAAATATAAGTCCGATTATTAGATGTTGCCAACTAAATTTAATTAAAAGTGGAATGAAGCCGCTTCAATATGTCAACATTAACCAATTTATCTCTCAATTATAGATACATGTATCTTTAATTCCATCTTTTTCCTTAACTTCTATAGCTAAGAGCTAACAAATTGCAACATACTCTCGGGTATGTGACTGTCTGCAATTATTGCTCTAATCAAATGAGCTTTTATGCACACATATTACAGTAGATTTCATTGTACCATATAGGGCTCGTCAGATATTTATTCCACCATCTATTTGAGTTCAATCTTGTCATATTCCAGTATTTGCGTGTTAGTCAATCGTGAGCAAGCGTTTGGTCACGTGATTGATATCGTCCTTCCTCCTCGTTACTGTTATTCAAGTAATAGCTAATCTTGTTATCCACGTCTGTCTTCCCACGCCTCGTGTGTGTAATTTTCAGGGCTAATACATGTACCTCTTTTATTTATGTTGAGTTATTTTTTTAATTGTGTAAGTTTACTCATATGTCTTTGTTTACATAAGCTGCTTTTCTGTTGTGTAATATTCATTTTGTGACTTTTTGACATCGTTATAAGTTCAAGCAGCAATGATTTTTCACTATTATAATATTCTAATAAACTGTTTGTATTCCGTCAGTAGTATAGAACAGTTTCTCTTAAGCGCTATTTTTTAAAAGATGATAGGAGCAAATATTACTTTCTCTGTTTTTATTACTCGTGTCATACACAAATGATGAAATTAGCGTACAAAGGAAACCTATTGATGTAAAATTAATTCAGGTTCCAATTCTTGCATATTGGTTCGTGATATTTTTGTCTACGATTTTGCAATTTAAGGTTGTTTACTACGTAAAACAGAAGCAGGGCACTCGCAAACAGTGTGATTGACAATTAGTTAAAGTAAGTTCAGAGTTTGCCAATATCATGTTTCATAATCTCTCGTTGATGTTACGTACAACCGGTTTGCGATTGCGGAGTGGTCTGATAATTATATGGCTTTACGAAATGTTAGATCGTTTATCTATAACCGCACGAATCGTCATTATAGATAGGCCCTGTCTTATCTAAACAATTAATACGAACAATATGCGTATTACGATCTGATATACTCGTATTTACCCTTGTTATACTACAAATGTAATAATGTATATACACGCATTACAATTTTGATATTAGTAACCCAGTAAATGTTGTATAAGCTTCGCCGTATACAACCATGGTATTAGGTTCCGCCGCTCGAACCCAAACTCTTTCGCCTTTATTACACACTGTCACAATTGAATTTGAACCTTGGTTGTACCCTTTCTGGCCTACGTCGGTATTTGATTCGGAATACATAGCAGCTAGAGTTAAATCATTTTTTACTATTTCTGCAATAGCGTTTTGATGATGAATTGCCATGAGGGAACTTGCAAAGTAGTAAATTCCGCTAACTGGACATGTAAATATATTGGAGACGGTGTTGAATGCTTGCCCTTCGTTCGTTTTTACCTTGTTGAATGGTAAAATTTGCATATAACGAAGCGCAATCGTATGTTCGGTGATATAAGCAGAGAAGGCTACTCTTGTACCAATAGTTGGTGCACTCGTGATTGGAACTATTCGTTTGTCGACTTTGTTTTCTCTTCCTGAAGTAAAACAAGAAGAGGTACATTGTAAACATCAACTGTTGGTTTATTTCTATATTCAGGTATTGTATAATAATACGCTTTGAAAGAGAAAGGTGTTACTATGTGAGGTTCTGTATACTTAATATTATAACTAAGTGATTAGCATGTTAAGCTCTTTTATATATTATATATAACCTTGTTTACTAATACACATTTATATATGTACTAATTTAGAATTTGTAAGGTGTGTACTTGGATGCCCTCGACCCAGGCACACCTATTAACAAGAATAATAAACTTTTGGTTTAATTGTTACTGCATTTATTGTCTGAACAGAACGTTATATATTTGATTATGGTCTACGAGACCAGGGTACTTTTAACCAAAGCTCTTCCGGACATCATTTGCCTTTAAAATTAAATTCTTTATACCTGTTAACACCTAAAGCTATGGTAAAATGTTGTTTATAATTGGTTACTATTTAGTAAATGGTCTCCTACAATCCACATCCGTCCAAATCATGTCGGTTTTGAAACAAAAACTAAATAATTTACATTTGATATAAGTTTAACATTGTCGTAAGTGCTTTGAAAAAACCGTACCCAGGTCCCGTGATTACAAAGAATACTTGCACTTAACAAGACCGAATTATGAGTTTAGATTTAGATTTCAAATCTACTGGTACACGCGGAACACTTAATAACAAGTATGCTTATCATATAAGTATTGAAACGAAAATGTAATTTTCGTACATGGGCATTGTTATTGTGTATGATAATGTGTCAGAGGTATGAGTGTAGTGAAACTAACTAACGCCAAACTTAACACCAATAATGAAATATTACACTTAACCTCATAGCTCACAATATAAGCAAATAAATATGCGATAGATACTATAAACCCATGTTGTTCCAAATAAATATTGCCACGTATTCAAGATTGCCCTTAGAAACATGCCATTTTATCACTAAAGAACGAATTTCAATATTTTATATTTGAGTGTTACTTATGGTTCAAACGTGTACGTAATTTATTTGTCGATATATTGTACAGTACTACCATTCAATACACAGTGGCCAAATGGATCGGTCTAGAAAGCGTATTCTAATAAAATATCTTCAATTATAAGTAATAGTTGAAATGCCGGGCCATGACGTATGTTGAAGGTGTTTGGTTGACTAAATTTTGGTAAATTAATATTAAAATTTAACAATCTCCAAATATTACAGTAGATTAACTTAACGCTTTAAAGGTGTCTCCATAACATAAGAATGAGGACTGCCTTGTCCTCCTAACGTGCACTAGCTGTCAGATATTTCGGTTGAGCGATATTGTGCTGGCTTTACACAACAAGAAAATATAGGTACTTATAGATATATATATTGGAATCATGGTTTGAATCATAATTTTAATAGGCACGATAATTTTTTCAATATATATAATGAAACTATGAACTTACCTTTTGCATTTGACAGACGATGTCTACTTTCATCACCATTAGATTCAACGTCCGCCTTCTGGTCATCCTCAACAACGTGCATATTCACTCCCTGGTTATCTTTAAAGTTGTCAACGTGCGCCGTCAGTCCATCCTCGATGTCCACAACGTCCACTATTTTTTCATTCCCTTCAGATTTCCAACTGTTGTTAGATTGCCCATGATTTATGTTGATGACACTTGATGTTTCTAAGGATTCTATTCTTTTTAAAAGTCTCTGGTTTCGAGTTTCAACCACATTTCCAATCTCTGTAAGCCTCTTTCTAAAATTTTGAAAAGCTTTTATCTGTCCAAATAGATGTTCGTTTTTCCGATTACATTTAATTTCATTGAATTGTGTTTCTAAACGCAAAATTTTACGCTTGTTGCGTTCAGTCGATAACTTCAAACTATTCAGTTCGTTACGAATATCATGAAACATGCTCATCATACTATCTGTTTCTCCAAATACATTATTAAAGCACCATAATCCACTGGTACATAATATAACAACACCAGCAACATTGATATCCATATTACAGCAGGTTCTAATGCTTGTAGCGCAAAAGGAATAAAAATTTAAAGAAAATTTAAAGTGTGTCCTATATGTATCTATATAATATCGTTAGGAACAGGCACTGAAGAATCATTATCTTATCTATAATTCCGAAGGTCGATCTATATATACTTTATCGCTAAGAACAGTCCAGTCGAAAAACCGCTCTCTAATCTAGAATTTACAAGGTCATACTTTACATGATCAGGTCAACGATCAAGTGAAATCAGTATCACAATTGCTCTACCGTATAACCCCGTAATGAATGACATTTCTTGGGGTAATGATAATTGTATCGTACATTTAAACAAAATAGCTTAGACTTGGTGGATATTTTATATAAATATATCTGGTATGTGGCTTGTAGTTATAACATTCATACGCAAAAGGGCACTGTTTTTTTCAAAGCATTTACGCTTATATAACTATAAGTTGTCCTAAGTATTGCATACGTCGATTATCTTTGCGTAAATACAATGCACGTTTTACTAATTATTCATATTGTCAGTCGTTAGTTTTTGCGCTTTTCTACGCAAAATCAGAGCGACCCTAGGATATAAAATACGAACGAGGTGAGGAGAAATTAACACGCACTGTTAATTTTGGCTGCCATATGTTTTATAGACTGTGATTGGAAACAAAACATGTTTTATCATTCAAACTATTGTGTATTGGGTCAAGACATTTAAATGTATATTTATTTAATCCATGTTTGAATTCGCCAAAGGTTCGCTTAATAACTTGTGTTTTTCTAGACTCGTTTTCAAAATGTCAGTTCATGACGGATCCTATATATCTAGAGCATTATATTTGCAATTATATTTCATTAGGCATTGATGTCACTGTATTATTGAACTTGAATGGCAGACACTACACCATACAATAACATATATACACTACATTACGCCACAAAACAAGCCACAAATACTATGTACATTGTATTACCATTTTAACATCACCCAATACTCTTGATCTCAAGAATTGTCACTATGAACCTATCAAGAGATCGATTCGCCGAGTTGTTGAACGAAACGCTATACTCACTAGTGACGTCATAGACCACGTGATTGTGCACCGTGATCTAGCTCTGTCGCATAGTTGTGACCACTATGCAGAACATTGATTACAATAGCAACGGATGACTATGACAGTTCAACCGTATAACCAGTCCCATGTTGCGCAGATGATTGACGGTGTTTTCGTGTTCAGACATTGTCAGTTATAGACAAAAAAATAAAATTTGCACAGTGTCGTCAACTCTCCACTTATAGGTGGATTCGAACCAATACGGAGCGGCGCAGTTGAACAGCAATGCGAAGTTTAAGCGTGTCAGACCTCTAGATTATTGAAACAACTCTTCATAAAGGTTGCACAAATGACCAGTATACATGTGACTACATCACACCTCACGAATTATCGGTTGATCAATACGATATATAAAAAGCTAAAAGAAATGTGCATCACCACAAAACAAACAAAAATACGTATTTGTAAACCGGAAGCAATGTTGTTAAATGACAAAGTCTTTTACTTTCCCCGGTTTATCAGGCACCATGCACTTGTAATTCTAAAGCACTCGTTCTCTCATTCTCTAAATATCTTCAACACCTTACATGATTGATAGGTACGGAAGCAACTATCATCAATTTCGATTTTCAGAGATAATTTGGGAATGTGTTTATTTTCGAGTTGCTGCAACATTAGTGCCATGAAAATGTAACGACATATTTAACCGTAAATTATTATATGTCTACTTTGTATTTGTTGAGATTACAAGCCCTAATCATTCGTTTATAGAGTTATTACAAAACAAAACACATCAGTGCTTAATTTGTTGTACAATTAGAAGATATGTTTGCATTTTACTCACCAGTTAGCTAAATTACAATTGGCATTGATCGTCTTCATTTGTAGACTGACATCCTTTATGTGTATACATCACATGATATATGTTTAAATAAAACAGAGTGGCTAGTCTAGTAAAAGGGGATCTGCTACATGTATTTTAGTAACAACTCAGCTTTAACAATATTTACGCTTTTAAAATAGAAAATAGAGAGAAACCACCAAACACGAATAACATTTTTTTTTTATTTCGCTTTTAAAATACACAGTCTAGGGCTGTTGTAGAGACAAATGAAGTGTTATACAATTGTGTTTTTGTCAAAATGCACGGAATATTCTCCGAGTTTCGAAGAGCATAACGAATTTTAGGTTGCGCTGAAATTAAACTTCCGATGTACTGGGTACTGTTTTATCAAAGCATTTACGCTCGCGTAACTCTAAGTTTTCCGTAAATATTGCGTACGTCGATAATATTTGCGCAAATGCGTTTTGTTTTGTCGTAAGTCTTGGCATAATTCTACACAAGGTCAGAGTAAGCGTAAATATCAAATATGAACGCAGTGAGGAGTTTTTGCCACGCATTGATGTTTTTCGACCGTCACTTGTTGTTATAGACGTGATTAGTAATAAAAACATGTTTAATCATCAAAACTTATCGAACTTTTATGTATGTTTATTCATCCTGGGTCCCTTTATATTGTTAATATTGTGGCCCGGTCTACGTCCAATATTCAATATTTTTACGTAAGTGTATGTGGCAACTTGCGATCGGTTAGTAAAACACACTTACGTATTTGCGTAAGTGACAAATATATCCGCAAACTTACGCGACATTTACGCAATATTAGTAAAACAGTACCATGGGTGTAAGCACGTTTTTCAATTTATAAAATAGAGTAAGTCCATGTATAGTTTCCCTATAATGTTCTTCAAGTAGGGTTTGAATGTTAAAACTCCGGCTGCTTAAATTTGCACTGCCTTAACTTCTTTTTATTGCTTTAAAATGGGTATAATAAAAGAAATATACATTTTCTCTAAGCAAGAACGAGAAAGAGTAAATTAAAGGAAACGTCGAAAAGCTAATTCTAACTTACGCTTTGATGAACTCTGTTCTGATGAGATCATTCCATATGATAGTTCTGATAAATATACAGCCGGTTGCCACCCGTAATTCAAACTCTTTACATTTGTTTAGACCAGTCACAAAACACATAACATGAATTCTATAATCTTGTACATAATGTCGGTACTCGACCAGAATGTAGCTCGCTAAATTAAGATCTAACAAAAAGGAACATTGTTGAATCTTTCCTTTATACGTGCAACTGTGTCGAAAATGCTTCACACTACTTACTCTACGTAGTGTCCGCTTTATAATAACCAAAGACATTCATTCATGTCAAATCTCTTGTTATGGACCAACCGCTAATAATCTTTTGCTCGGAGACGAAAATGTAAGTTTGTATCTTTCTAAGCATTCAAAATTGCATACTTTCTACACATATAATATAATTATTTCACAGTTAAGCGATAGTGACCCTCAATTTGAGAGTGTGAGTTAAACATATGACATGTACCGTTGGACAACAGTGTGAGCATCGCTTGGTCTGCACGATTGGAACGTCGCGTGCAGCATTTGAGAAGAGCGGTTCCTGAAATATGTTTAATATCATAATTTCACCGTCAGGTTGTAAGCGTTAAAAATAAATATTCTGGAATGGAATGACTGCAATACTGTATGAATAATTAAGAGTGAAAAGTTAATGCTAGTGTCTGTTCCTTTATCTTGTTTTGTTCACGCCTTTCGTGTTTTTGTTTATGCCTTTCGTGTTTTGTTCTTGCCTTTGGTTTTTGTTCATGCTTTCGTATTTTTTTCTTGCCTTTCGTGTTTTGTTCATGCCTTTCGTGTCTTTGTTCATCCCTTTTGGTGTTTTGTTCATACCTTTCGTTTTTTGTGCATGCCTTTCGTGTTTTTGTTCTTGCCTTTCGTGTTTTGTTCATGCCTTTCGTGTCTTTGTTCATCCCTTTTGGTGTTTTGTTCATACCTTTCGTTTTTTGTGCATGCCTTTCGTGTTTTTGTTCTTGCCTTTCGTGTTTTGTTCATGCCTTTCGTGTTTTTGTTCTTGCCTTTCGTGTTTTGTTCATGCCTTTTAAGTTGTGTTTCTGTTTGAACCTTTCGTGCTCTGTTGTATTTGTTATGTGCAGCCTCCTCTTTCTGTAGTTTCGGTATCTTGTATTCAGACTTATTTTATATAAAAATGAAATGGCGAACTTAAAGCGTTTTACACGATGGTCGTTATGAACGCATATTGTATGTGCATGGTTCATGTCATAAAGTTATTCAGAAATATTGTTCACAAGAAACCATTGACCTAGTTGAGTTCTGCATTTGCGTGATACATACAATCAACATAATTCCCCTTAATATTAAGTAATTTATCGTATACTTAAACTCTACTTAGTATGGCAGTATCATTCATATAACATTGAGTTTTTCAAACGGTTACGGTCGCATTAGGTTGTAATGTCAATGATCTCATCTGAGCGATAAACAGGTCATTCCACGACGTAATTGTCAGTCGTGCAAAGGTTACGAAGAAATTAGTTTTAAAACAATTCTACATTTATCATTCTTGATCGCCTTATATTAAAGGGGCATTCCCAGAAACTGGAGTGTCTTGGTTTGCATACAACAAAATTGCATTTATCACTTGTAAAACCAACTACTACCGACAAGTCAAAGAAGAATTTGATTCAAAATTTAACTCTATAACGCGAGCTTCCATAGTTTGTATATCGATTAGATTTTTGTTGTTGATTCAATGCTCGGGTATCCTTCTTAACATGCGGAACTTACAATTTTTATTATTTTTTGTAACTGTTTATGAAAAGTGTGTTAAAAGTTTTAAATTCAAATTCCATCAATTCATTTATTGCAAAAGATTGAATTGAATGGATTTTGCTATTGCATTTTGCTTGCTTTTAATTGACATGTGAAACATTTCCTGTATTTTCAGATTGCTTGCATGTAGTTAATTACATTTCACGCATTGCGTTCCATTGCTTCAATACAGAAATAGATTTACGCCATATACTGTGCTCTTAAATGCAATGCAATAACATTAACAAATCGGTATGCGGTACCATCCTGTCTACACTAGTGTTAGATTAATGTAGTTGTTGATATTTTGATAATTGAAGTGACAAAACATAATGGTTTCTTTTCAACAGACTGTTTTACGCCTTGTTGCAAGTAAGATGTCGTAAGTTATGAATCTACTACTTAAATTGCTTAATGATGAAAATTTCAATGCAAATGTATGCACATATGTAGTAATGTTTATTGAGACGTAGTGCAGTAATATAGACAAACAACATCAGCCTTATTTTGGTGGCTTGATTCTGAAGCATTTTATGACATTTTTGTGGCATAAGTTAGGAATTATAGCATTTTAGTCCCATTTTTTCTTTCTCTTTTGCCCATTTATCTCGTATTAGTTCACTTATTCTATGATTGTTGACGACCATCATAAATCATGTATGCAGCTGAAGGGATACACCATTAACACTTAAAATTATAATTAAGACTTCTAGCGGTTTTCTATTCATCTTATAAACAGTGGGATGTTTATTTTCCGTGGTCGGTAGTGTGTTGGGCTCGTCTTCGTCTTTCTGACAGCTAAAACTATGCATCATAGTCCTTTTGCTGTAGAAACTGAGTCATTCAGCTAGTAATAATTTATTATACTTTTCGGCAGCTTGGACTTGGGCGGATCTGCGCTTGTGTAGTTGGGCATTGTGTCTTAATGCGTTTTATGTGTCCTGTGCTCGGTTGGTTAGTTGGGCATTGTGTGTTTTTAATGTTTTCTGTGCTAGTCTGGTTAAGTTGAGTGCTGTCTTCCCTGTCTGACTTAATTATAATCGTTTGTAGTTGCTTTTTGTTGTTAATTTTTGTTACGC
This sequence comes from Spisula solida, assembly GCA_947247005.1. Lineage (NCBI taxonomy): Eukaryota > Metazoa > Mollusca > Bivalvia > Venerida > Mactridae > Spisula > Spisula solida. The sequence continues at coordinate 3,465,857 of OX365958.1, read as the reverse complement.
ATAGTTTAGTATGCTTGTGATCTCTGCTATTTTACGTTTTTGTCTGTGTTTTCCTTTTTGTGCTCGGCTGTTTCTGTTGAGTACTACCAGTCAATATTTTGCCCGCCGGGGGGGGGGGGGGCGACCCAGGTGGAATTAGACATTTTCAAGTTTTTGAAGTCTAAATCCCCACCCAGGCGACAATGCTAAATGTCTAATTCCCCACCGCGGGGCATAGTTTTTCATCTGAGTACTTTAATAAAACACGAATAAAAATATCAACGTCGTCTTTCGCTGTGTCGAAATTCCCGGACCAAAGTCTTTTCACCGGGACTCGGGGTCGATAAGGTCGTCTAATTCCCGCCTGTTGGGAATAATTGTCTGTCTTATTCCACTGTATCCGCCCCTGTCGGGCATAATATTGACAGATGCATTACCCTCACCGATTGAATTATCTTTTTACACAGTCAGATTATCCACCAGACCAACAAGCAGTTATCCCCGCTATGGTTTTGGCGAGTGTCATCTACCGACGATTCCTAATGTTTGGCGACTAAAATTGGACTGAACAATCGGAGTATGTACAGCATTTGATTAGAACTATTCTGATCACAAGTCATATTTTAAAGCATAGGCTGCTAACCATCATCACCTCAGAATGATAATGTTCCTTAATGAAAGCGTTTAACAAATATAGGTTAGCTGTAATTGAGACTAATTAGTAAATGATGAAACATTTTTGTGTATCCCCATAGCTGATATCGTTATAGCCTTTGTTCATCGATACTCACGAAATACCAATTAAATATTAATTTACGTCCCACTGGTCAGCATTAATTTAGTCATATTCTACTGACAACGGACGAACCAGTTGTTACCTGGAGAGACAAGCAAGAGGGATATATCAATACCCTTTATAACGACTGTGGTATTATTGCGGTCTGGTATCGTACCTGAGCCCCCTCCAGTACTAAAAGCGGAGGGAGGATAAACACAAGAATTCTGACATATTAGTAAATGAGGAGTCATCTATAGGGATACACTCCGCTTTTAATGTAATCTTGTTTTTAGAATCATGTTTACTAATATAAAGCAATGTCGAAATTCCATTTAATGAACCACAACTATTTCAAAAGATGGATTGCCCAGTATATTTTAGGTACAATGTTCTCATATTTCCCGTGGTTCAAATAGTTATGCCATTATTATGGAAGAGGCTACTCCAAATTATGTTGCACTGTTTTGGTCCCGTCTAAATTTAGTATCTTTATTTTTAATAAATATTTATAGCAACATTTGTTTCTTTTCAGACGATATGTCATCTGGTTGAAATCATGTTTCCACTATGCTTTGAAGTCATTAACTGCATTGCGTGAGAACAAAACGGCAAAATTGTCTGCATGCTATTGTTGAACGCACGGACCTGCTATAAACAATATACTAGCAGCTGGTTGTTATAGCCTTTGTACATCAATAATCACATAATACCAATAAAATAGATCACGAAATTCATATTATTGTTAAATCATATATAAATTGTTTTCATGTCGATGACTATAGGCAGAAGTATAATTGCATTTTATCTTGTAGGTGTACAAGTATTTATTCTGCGATTACCGTAAAATAGGCGGCGTTGTCTTCCCTGTTCGATTTGTTCTTCTTTGTGCGGCTTATTGAATTCCTACAAGGTTCGGTCTCAAGGGTCGCATTAAAGATAACAGATCTATATAGTTGTGATAACGTAGAAAGTAAACACATAGCGGAATCAAGGGAATTTTCGAGAGGAATGTTGTGTATATTTGATGGTTGTTGTGGAGGAGTATAAATGAGATGTTACGGAATAAAATAAACAAATGTTAAAGTGAACAAAGAAGCATTTCGAGAGATGTTTGTACATTAGGAACATTATCAATACATATTGAAAGGTTTCGTGAAGCTGATATGGAATATTGCCGTTCTGGAATATTTGACCTACTTGCGTTGTCTGTTCTTTAGATAATCCTTCGCAGTTAGACGTTTTATTGTTCTCCGAAGCTCTTCTCGTGTCGGTATCAGCCTTATAATACTGTGTGGGTTTTTGCAAAAGCGAAAGGGATATTGGTTGAGGTTGAATACCAACTAATGATTTAGATCTCATGAGAGCGATAAATAAGTTTCATAACACGACTTAAACTATCAGTCGGTAATTCTTTCCCGGAATTAATTGTCAGTCAAATGTTTTATGTTTGGCATTCTTTATCGTCTTATACTGTCATTAAGGACAATACAATACGATATTATTATGATGTTCATTATTTCAATGCACTTGAATAATATGGTACACTGGAGTCTGAATGTTCTACGTTGTATGAATCGAGAATTGATTTCGCGAACTAGTTCATCCACGAATTTAACGAAATTTATTCCGCTGCGAATATTAATAATTTAAAGGTGCTACCTCACAGATTGGGCTTACATTTTTGTATATCGTGATTTTCCAACCTAACCAAGTATTGATGTAATAGAAAGCCACTGACGGTTGCTTTATGAAAGATTTGGTGCAAATAAGCAATTTTAACCACACTCGATATCGCCCACTCAGTATTTTGTTCTTGAAAAAAACCCGCTAAGTTTCCTTCCAATATGCTTTGTGTATTATATAATTAACATGTGGTCGTACTGCAACATCAACAAACTACAGCGTAAACACCAGTGAGGTATTTGGTTCGTTTTTGATTCGTTTTCATCAAATGCGAACAAATGTAAGGCACTTTAAGCAATAGTAGTGTTAATTCTATAGGGTATTAATACCCTATAGAATTTATGATGTAAAAATACTAAATAACTACAAAATACCGAAGTTTCTCAAGTTATTTTAGACATCAGTGTGGTTGTTTATGGGATATGCAACTATACTAAAATTACGCGAATATTTGACAATTTTATCTTATTTTTGCAATACACCAATATGTGAGGCAGTCCTTTAACAGTAGTCACCTACATTGTAATTAACCGAAGTAATAGCCAGGAGGTTAGATGACTTCCAATGACATCCAGGATTTGCAGGACAAGCATGCGTGTACATGTAAGTACATGTCATCGAACCTTACTGGGGTGTTTCATTCATGTGTCGTTCCCCTTATACATTTCATCACAAGAAGTAAGACATAACATTGTCTTATATAAACATCCTCTTAGATAATAACTGCGTAAAACCTTGCAATTGTACTGGTCATAAATAGGATGAAGCTGGTATGATATTGTTTCTATCATATGGACAATTAAACCCATCATATGTATTATCAACACGATGACAGTAACATAATTATGTTAACTGAAAAATAACATTTATTTCTCTGACGTAGACACATGAATAATTAATAATGATAATATACCAGATTTATATAACGCCTTTTTCAAGCGTCACAAACGTTCAAAGGTCATTTGTAAGTCATTACTTTACTGGTCTCCACTGCAATATTATGATTATTTATACAGGTGGCCATATCTTTTTTTACAATTTGGGGTAATAAGTGTTTCAAGACAAAAAACTGATGCAAAGCATCACAGGGCGCTGTGAGTTAGTTTGATGGAGTAAGGCAGAATACTTGTGACAATACTGAGAATATTTGTGAAAAACTTAACTAGAAAGCTAATTTTACCGAAGTTATGTAATATTATTTAGGGAAATGCTCGATCATTATTAAATGTGCTGTGGACCTGTCGCTAGGAAGAATCGTTGTCTTAATACCAAATAATAAGGATAATGAAGCATTAGAAAGACACGATTATTGTAAAAAGTCATGTCTAATTTCATTTATCGTATACCTCATCATATGTAACGACTTATAAAATATAATATAACTTCCAGCTATATAAGTCGCATGTACGTAAGAAAAAGACCCATTTTGATATCCTCAAGAGAATCCCGTTTAAAATCGGTTTAATTATATTTCAACAGAAAAAAATTGTTACTGATATGTTCGCAAGTTAACATTCCCTACCTAGGTTTTATAAAAGTGTGTATTCCGAATTAAAAATGCATTTTTACATTTGTGTTTAAAGACTATTGGCTGGTATTCAATATTGTCCGAGTTACAGACCATTTTCCCGAAAAGGGTCTATTTCACCAGATATCGAAAGTGTATAAAAATATGCTGAAATATTGAAAATATCACCAGATATCGAAAGTGTATAAAAATATGCTGAAATATTGAAAATAATAAATACTTTATTTTACGAGGAAACTCCTCTTTCCGGATACTGCCTGGCTCTCGAGACGAAATGCTAGACAATGCTAGATGGTGTTCGATTGTATTCTTTTGATTCGAATGTCAGTTTAAAAATATATTGTAATTAATACATATTATAATGAAATACTAGTTCCCAAATGGCAACTGTGAGATGTTGTTTCTTAACAAACGACACACTGAACAAAAATAAACGTCTATTGCTTATTCAACGGCGGCGCGTAACGTTATTGCTAGACACTGTATCAGTAATATGTATTATTATGTTTAATGTATATGGGAGGACTTATAAATTCAAATTTTTGATCTTAAGAAAAGGTTAAAACCATTATTTGAAATGGTTTTGTATAAAACTATGCAATTAAATGATGTCAAAATAACCGCAAACACATTACAATGATCAATACATGTATGTATGTGAATTACTAGTATTATTGTAAACATATATGTATATACTTTACTATGGATTATACAAGGGATATTTGTTGGTCTTAATCTTCTGTTTATTATTTGCTTTAATTCATCATAAAATGAGACCATAATTTGCTTAATTGGAAAAATCACTTTGGAATTAGAACTTCTCGACGTGAACATAATATAGAGGATATTTGTTGATTTTGGTGTAAGATCGAATTTTATTTCAACGAGTGATCACAGCAAATGAATATTTGAAAATTGACTTTTCCGTGCTGACGATTGAAATAAAATTGATCTTACACCAAAATTCAACAAATTTTCTGTTTATTATATGCATCAATTTCTCTTAAAATGTGCCGTAATTTGCTTAGTTTGAAAAAATTAACTCGAAATTAAAACGTCACGACGTGAAAATGATGACGTCATGATGACGTAACGCATATTTTAATGCCCGGCGCCGTTGACGTTACGTTCCTTTTCTGTACGATACTGGAACCAGCTTCTTAAACAGTGAAAATAACAAAGAGGTAATTTCATTGTTATTTTCACTGTTATTTTCACTAAATATGTATCCATAATCAATTGAAAGCAAATAATAATACGTCATAATGACGTGAGCATATTTAAAACCGCGGCCCATTTGACGTTAGTTACGTTTCTGTTCTGAATGATACTAGAACCAGCTTTTAAAAAAGTGAAAACATTTATTTTTCACAGGTATTTCACTGATCAATCTTTATAATCCATTGGTAGCATATCCTAAATATACATATTAGTTACTGCTTTAACACATGGAATGTCTTTACTTTCATTTATTCCTATCTTTTCAGTCCATACATATTAATATCAAATACTGGACACAACGAAAAGACAATTCAAAGTCATATAAAATGATGGACACAGAACGAAACCATCCATATCTCCGAAATTGGATATTTCAAGCAAGCCTATATACTCATACCGCAATGAATGACAAACTATGTACATTTTGAATTTCGTGCATAATAATCCATAAAGGGGGGAATAATTACTGATAACTACACTCCTGATTTTCTATTTTACACTTATTGTAAATTGTATTGTAAATAACAAAAAAAATCATTAGCAACAACTACTAGTATTTGATTTCCTACTCTGGTTGTTCTTTAAGACATGTTGGACTGTACCATCGTTATTCCTCTTACAACGTGAATGCCAAACATCACATGCTACTGACAAGTCATTAATTTAGAACGATCTAATGATTGACTTCCCTTTAAGTACTTCTGCATAAAATGGTCATTAAAAGAACATCGTTTTATTGAGCTTGCTTTACATTAATTGGTTCAGAAATGTAGCATCAATTAACTTTTAGATTTATGTAGTCTCCCATGTAATACAGTATTAAGTTGATTAGCATTGACATCATTCGCGTGGGTGATCCCTATTTGAACAAACGTACAAGAAACCACATGATGTGATCTGTATGTTAAGCAATTCAAACAAGCTTGTGTAACACAGCAAGTGGAGGGTCCTGTTAAATAAGAAGACAAGCTAAAAGCGAGAAAGAATAGCAAATCATAAAATGTAATCTGTATGTTAAGCGATATACTAAATCAGTGTAAGACCGCAAGTGAATGATCCTGTCGAGATGAAAGAGTGAAAAAGTGAAGGAATAGCACACCCAGTCCTACTCCCCTTGCACATTTATAGAAGTGAGATTTTGCAATTGACACAGGACTAATAACCAAAACAGATATAACACAGTTCATCATAAATCTAAAACATTAGGAAACCTTGAGAACCTGACAAAGTCATGCGAGAAGCGAAGACAGTAGCAACATTATGTTCCTTGTCTCGCATCGGAACTTCATGCTAAATTCTTTACTACTTGTATTTATGTCAATTTTAATATGCATTTATGTATACTAACACTCCATCTCGTTGTTTAGTTGTTTCAGTAGCGTGCACAATAATTGGCCAAACAAACGATCGGACACTTGTATCGGATACTTGAATATCTGAAATACAAGCTTATCTCGTCTAGTTAATCGACACAGCATACCCATGAAAACATAACTTTCATAGAGGCCAATATCTGGCAGACTGATTGGCTGTCTGGTGAATTCCCAATTGTGATAAGCATGAACCATAAGAGTTATGATTTAAACAGATAAACCTTACATACGTTGATATCCCAAACCCCCGTTTTCAATATTCTATAATGATCATAATTTGGGCTTAATGTTTGTTTTTCGTGTGATTTTTGTGCCATTAGTACTGGGCTGTTATGTTGACTGCTGCCTTCCCTGGTGGATTTGTTTGTTATTTCTCGTTAAAATGGAACATGTCAAATCTATAGAGGGGTCGTGATTACTCCTTACAAACAGCAAGAGAAATGATTTATAACTGTTGACAGTTGATGGTTTTGTTGATGGTTGTGTTTAGAAAGCATTCGTTTTTGACCGACACTTGTAAGATTTATTATGATGGATAGGATGCTTTCGTCGACCTTCCTCCTTTAGATGTCCATTGAAACCTATTTGAAAATTATTATGTTAAAAACTGTTATTTATGCTTAATGTTTGTTTTTCGTTTAGTGTTGTGCCATTGGTACTGGGCTGTTTCTGGTCACTGCTCTATTGCCTTTTCGATTTGATAGGGATTTTCGTTAAAATGAAACATGTGCAATATATATACGTATGCAAAAAGCAGGATAAATTGTTTCTAACCATTGATGGTTGTGTTTAGAAAGCATTCGTGTTTGACCGACATTTGTATGATTTATTATGACGGATAGGATGCTTTCGTCGAAATTACTCTTCTAGCTTCCCATTAAAACTAATTTGAAAAATTCTAGCAAACTTCTAAATATGTTTCATTTATTTATTGACTATATTCATGATAGTTATTCCTTAGCTGTAAGTATGCTAGAATGTGTCTGAAAGGTATGCGGTCACGTCCTCTACACGTTGAAAAGTTGCCAGTAAGTACATGCAATGATATAATAATAATACTTCAGATTTATATAGCGCCTTTTCATGCAAAACACATGTTCAAATGCGTTTACATACATGTATAGTGTTGCAGCCACTAGGGTGCATGTGCATCCTTGACCAGTGCATATACAGCATGATCTGACCAGAGGGATAGCCTGAGAGAGAAAGCCCCTGAAGGGAGAGAGATACATTAGATACAGGTATGTCCGGCGCTGCAGAAGTGCGACTAGCTCTTTTTTCGACAGCCTGGTTATTTAATGTATGTTATTATGTGTCATTTGTGTATTTTTGTAATGTGGATAGCTTATCCGTTTGTATAGGAAGCATTGTTCATCAAATTTGATTTTCACCTGTCACCTGTCCACTCATTGGTATCCATGTTTGGCAATTTTTCACAAAAAAGGCTGTTTTGATATACTCCACTGAATCCCACCCACTTTGACAAAAACGTCCTTTTTGACGAAATTTACCACTTTGAGCATCATTTTCACATTGGTGGCATCTTAGAACGGTAATTTAACTTTTAGCACTGCTTTGTATCAGCAAAAGCAACCAAATGCATCAAATCATTGTCGTTCTTTAATGCCGCTAGGTTGAAAAAGTAAAAAAAATCTTAAGTTAAGACTGCAGAAATCAGATCAGACGTCTTTTTTAGAAAAATGACGTCAACAACAATTTTGTTCAATAATTTGAAAACAATATTTATTTTTAACATATTTTGTCAAAACCTTTTGTTTGTTTCCATGGATACAGACTAGCAGTTCACAAGTAAAACTTAAATTGTAAAGCACAGAAGAAATACATGTGATTTATTTCTAAAACTGTTCCGTAGCGACGTTGTATTTTAAGTTGAGGCTTAAATAGTTTTCTTTGTAGTTTTTTCAAATCTGTTGCCATGGTAGCCAAATCAAAATAATTGTAAATGTTCTTGTTTTACTATGTATGAACATTTTGATGATACAAACATATTTCTTCAATAATCAAAATAATTAGATCTAACTGGTTTCAATTTTTTTTGATCTTTCAGCAAAATCTTATTTTCGTTGCTATTGTATCAAGAAATATATAAATAACATGTATATGTTTTGTTAGAATTATGTATAAAAAGGTAACGTAGCATGACTGTGTAAGTCCTTAAATCGGAGTCATTTTGCTATAAGAAAATGTTTTTTTCAGAAAAACATAATATATGAATGCCGGTAAGCTATACCAAAAATAGACTTAAAAAGTCAAAAGTTAAAATAAAACAAATAATACACCAGTCCTTCTAGAAGAGGCGTGAAATATGATGCGTTGTGATCGGCATATGCATGGCAAGTTATACAACAAATATTACATGTGGTAGTTTGTATTTAGAACTGAAATAACCCCACGCTGTCATACATGTATAATTATGTATAAATACAATTATATCATACACGTGTATTACAATTCCGATATTAGGAACCCAGAAAATGGTGTAAACACATCACCAAATGCAGTTACATCATGATGTTCCATCGATTGCACCCAAACTCTTTCACCTTTGTTGCACTGTGTCAAACTAAAATTTGAACCTTGATCGTATCCTTGTGTGTTGCTTGCGTCGCTGTCTGAATTGGAAATGATTCGAGCCAGCCTAAAACCATTTTGGACTAATTCTGCAATGACATTTCGTTTTTCACTAGTGTGAGAGAACATGCAAAGAAGTATATTCCACTAACTGGACATGTAAATATATGAGAAGCGGTGTTGAATGCTTGCCCGAAATTCGTATGTACGTTGTCAAAAGGTAAAGTTTGCCGGACCCCAAGTGGTATTGAGTGACGGCCGATATATGCAGAGAAGGCTATTCTAGGGTGAATGGAAGGTCCACTTGTGACTGGAACGATTCGTGTGTCGATTTCATGTTGTTTTTCTGAAGAAGAACAATATGTGGTTAAATTGTCACTACATAGACTGACTGAATTAAAAAAGGTTATATATCATCACCTGAACAATTCTTGAATTTGGCGACAAAACCGATAAAAGGTCATTTATCATAATTCAAGTAAAACTAATCAAATCCACATTTATTTATTGTCGGAAATTTGGTACAAACAAACAAACACTAATAGTGTGGTTTTTGATATGTTCTGTGTAAATCAACCTTGTTCAGAACTACTCGCAATGTACACGTACATGTTATAATATTTCAAGATAACTAAGAGTAAACCATATAATTACCTTTTGCATTCAAAAAGCCTGGTCTAGTTACATCATCAATATCGTCAATGTTAGGTTTCAGCCCATCTTTAACGCCATCCGCCTTTTCATCCTTAACGCCGTTTACAGTCACTCTCTGCTCATTCTCAACGCCATCAAAGTCCGCCTTCAGCCCATCTTTAACGCCATCCGCCTTTTCATCCTTATCGCCCTTTACAGTCACTCTCTGCTCATTCTCAACGCCATCAAAGTCCACCTTAAGCCCATCTTTAACGTCACCCACCTTCTCATTCTTTACGCCGTGAACATTCACTCTCAACTCATCCTCAACGCCAAGAAAGTCCGCCTTAAATTCATTCTCCACGCTATCAACGTATGCTCTTTGTTCATTCATTTCAGTTATTTCACTATTAGAGGATTTGTCTTGCTTCTTTTTGACTTTGCTTGACATTTCTACGGCTTCTATTCTTTTTAAAAGCTCATGATTTCGAGCTTCAAAATCATTGTCAATGTCTGATCTAAGCCGCTTTTCAAATTGTGCAAAATCCATTACTGATATCCAACCAGATAGATCTTCGTATTTCGTAAAACATTCATTCACTTGTTTTTCTAAACGTATTATCTTAAGTTTGTTGCGTTCAGTCGACAATTTTAAACTATCCATTTCAGCGCGGATATCATTTATCATGCTCACCATACTATCGGTATCTCCAAACACATTACTGAAGCACCATAATCCGCTGATACATAATGAAACAACACCTACAACATTTGCATCCATGTCTGCAGGTTCTAATGCTTACAAAATTTACAAACTTTTTGAACGAACTTGAATTTAAAGTTCATCGTAATGAAAAGATGTCCTACTTTCACGCATATCAAAGACTTTTTTCTATTGTTCTACACGATTTGGTAAACAAGGTTGTTATACAAGAAGTTTGGATTTCTCACGCGTAGTAGTAATTAACCTCAAAGACCGAAAAATAACTCAACGTCAGGACTCTAAATACCTTTACATGTATAACAACCGTCATAGATCTACCATGGTTTTACACATGTCTTAAGCTTGGTATTATTACATTAACCAAAAGGATGATAAAAAGACAGGGACGGAATGCAGCATTTAAGAGAAACAGCCTAGACCACATTTGCACAAAATAACTAGATCTGTATGAAAGTGTCCCCTGATGAACTTTGATGACTTGAGATTAATTATTTCAGTTTGAAGATTATTATTTTGGACGGCATGGGAGCTAACATCAGATCGACGTGGCACCATTTTCTAGATATGTGTGTTGAAACACGGAACTAGAGAATACGAATAACACATAAATGAACACACACACAATAAAGGCACATACCACAAGGATAACTACAAAAATGGATGAGACAAAACTGAAGCTGAAAGGCTACAAACACCAATCGTGACAGCTCGGCCCTTTCCGTTAACCTCCGGTATTGACGGTCGGTGTATTAGAAAGCTACAAACACATGACATGGCACTCAATTGAAATTAATATATATTTTTCTGTAATAAAATGTATTATTTCGTTACAGTATTGTATTAGCGATACGAAAAAGAGTTAGGTTTCCTTAGTAAATATATATAGATCAGTATAGATCTACTGACGTATGCGGTCATGTCACCTACTTGGGGAACAGATGTCGGTTGCTGCAGACGAGCTAGTTATTGCAGATTAACAATACATTTGTTAGTATCAATAGTTATAGATTTAGGCTGTTTCCTCTAATAATATATAAATGCCAAATTCACCTGCGTTCTTATGCATCCTCTTTAATTAAACATGTGTTAGAAGTGCGTAAAACCTGATGTGTATGTTCTCATTCCTTGCTATTTGTAAGATTTATAAATGACACATTTATGACATTACTTAAAGGGACTGCCTCACGTATTGGTGTATTGCAAAAATAAAATTAATTGTCAAATATTCATGTAATTTTGGAATAGTTTCCTGTATATGCCATAAACAACCACATTGACATAAAAAAATTGGGAAACATCGGCATTTTGTAGTAATTTAGCATTTTTACACCCAAAATTTTATAGGGTATTAATACCCTATACAATTAGCACTACTATCACTTTAATTGCCTGAAAATTGTTTCCGTTCGATGAAAACGAATTGCGAAACGAATCGAATACCTCCTCACAGATGTTTCGGCTTTAGTTTGTTGAAGTTACAGTTTGATCATGTGTGAATTACATAATTCACAGAACTATTTGGAAGGAAAGTCTGTTATATTTTCAAACAGAAAAATCCTGAGTGCCAAATATCAAGAGTAATTTAAATTGCTTATATGCCATAAATCTTTCATAAAGCAACCACCAGTGACTTTCTATTACAAATGTATATAAATACTTGGTTAGGCAGGAAAATTACGTCATACAAAAATGTTAGCCCGATCTGTGAGGCAGCACCTTTAACAACCCATTATCTGTTTATCTTCGAATACACCGCAACGCTTGTAGCTCTCTTCCACAATATTTTTATAGTATATGTCTTCATTGGTGCTGACTATATACACTATTACATTGTTGATGACACGATTCATTGAATATGTCATCATAGTGAGAAGTAATCGAACTGAAAACATTCAAAAACTACCTCATGAATCGGTAAATTTATAAGACAACCTTGAGACCTAAGCAACGACAAGGTATACTGATTACACACCTGTTGACATGTTTATTCTTTCGCAAAAACAACAAATTGCTAAGTATGCGTTTATGTTAATTAATCATGCATGCTATCTATATTACCGTACAAACCAGATGTAACGATAAGATATGCCTATTTTTGGCACTTCAATGCTGAATCAAACGATATGTGCAGCTATAACTGACTAGTATGACATGGCGTCTGCTCGAAGGTATATATGGTATATAGATATAGATTATTGTATGGCCTTAGAAATAAATTAATTTAAAACCTCAGATATGGTCAATGGAGACGTTCATTTCTTATTAAAACAATGGATTAGAGAAATATGTATATTACGAACTGATATTATCTTATTTACCCCGTTGCAATGTATATACACGCATTACAATTTTGATATTAAGAACTCAAAAAGTGTTTTATAAGCATGATCAGATACAATCATGCCATTCGGTTTCGCCACTCGCACCCGAACTCTTTCGCCTTTATTACACATTGTCACATTGGAATTTGAACCTTTGTCGCACTCTCTCTGGTATGAGTCGGTGAAATTCTTCGGAATACATGACAACTAGCGTTAAACCATTATGTACTCTTTCTGCAAATGCATTTTGATATCGATTAGCCATGGCTGAACTTGCAAAGTAGTATATTCCACTGGATGAACATGTAAGTATATGGAAGGCGGTGTTGAAAGCTTGCCCTTCATTCGTCTATTCGGTGTCAATAAGTAATATTTACTTGTACCCCAGCCCTATTTGTGTCATTGGCCATATGCCTGTATGCAGAAAACGAATGTCGCGAACATAAGTTCAGATGGTATATATTATATACAAACATGTTTAACGTTCGGTTTTCCGACTATAGTGACTTGAAGGAAACAATGTCCGTATATACGTAGGGTGTTCAAGAAATAATAGGATATTGTTCATAGCAGCACTATAAATCAGGAGTTTAGAAAACTATTTGCCGTAAATAACACTTCATCTATCAATGACAAATATGCGAACTATCAAAGCAATTGATTGAAAATTAAAACATCTATTGAAAATTAAATATACCATGTACTCTGGAGGTTGGTTGTGCCGTGACGTTATGATGACGTCACCTTTCACACACAGTATTTCAACCGAAATGCACCCTTAAAATTCTATATATAGCAACCCTGACTTTCGATATATATTTGATGTTACTGTCCCCATTGTTAAAAATGTGTCTCTACACCACTGTTCCCAAAATGGGTTACAGTGATGTTAGAAATTGCTCTAACCTTGAAGCGTCTATCAGTGTACGAACGGTGTCTATCAACATCCGTCCAATTACTTTTTGTGTGACTTGGCCTGTGTTAATTTCTTAGTTCATACCACCGCCATCTGTGAACAATTTGTGACAACAGAACACGAATGTATGTTGAATGCCACTGCAATTTGCTTATTTAATTATTTCAATGGTTTGCATTGTATTTTTTTTCAATTTTGCCCACGATGTAGGATATAGATTATATATATATATTTATATAATACATCATTTTATTTATGACGTCAAATAAACTTACTTTGTGGCAAGTAATGCAAATATTTTGTTTTATTTGACCTATTTAGATATGAGCCGTTCTCCAGGAAAAAGGGCTTAGTGACAAAATTATGATTATCATGTTAATATAGCGTTAGAAAGACAAAACCTTCATGAACAATTTGAGCAAATGATAACACCCACTTACAAAGTTACAGACCTTTAGGACTAACCACACCAGTCTACTTTTTGAGTAACGTCGCAAACGTCATTCAAACGTTATTTGACGTAACGTTAGCAAACACTTCTGAAATCCAGCATTTCCTGAATTATTGATGTAAATGTTTCAAAGTAGTATCGCAATATAGAATTATTTTCTAATTTAATATGATATATCTAAAGCATGAATATTTGCTTTAAGGGAAAAGTAGCTACTGATTCTAACCACACACCCTTTGTTTTTCTCAATATGTGTGCTTTTAAAAAATGGGTCATTGTCCATAACCACTGAGGCTTGACAGTTATATAATACTAATTGATCATGTTGCATTTCGATCAGCTGCATAATTAGTGCGAGCTGTTATATAAACGCTAAATAACTGTGTTTTGTATTGCGTCTTGTGAATTGTCAGCAATTCATAATTTATCAAAGGTTAGAGCCTTGTTGGTTCCCAGACTGATCTCTACGGAGGGAAATGCTACATGTGTGACAACATCTGCGATGCGTTTCCGACGTCGCGCGTCTACGGAGTTCTTCGTTAGTTGTTACCTATATTTATCGTAATGTTTGTTGTATGTGTTCCATTCGTGGTATCTTAATGAAACTGCCAGGAATAATCTATATTAGATTGGTTTATCAGCTGGTACAATGTCAAATATATCTTCTCAGTGGATTGGATTATATGTATGCAATATCAAAACTTTCCGGACACCCCTCGTACTAGTTATCCTTACGAAATGTAACAATATAAACTCTATTCGTTTCAGTTCCAAATACCTTGAGATAGACTAAAATTGTAAATTACAAGACACATATAAAACGTGACTAAAGATAATTCAATTTGATTAATGTCTTATTCATAAACCCTGGCGTATTACATCGGTCAATGTCATTTCATCAACATTGAACGATTTGAATGCAAACAATTTAGTTTCCTTGACTGATATGTGGCCATTGATAAATGTCAAAGAAATAGGCCAAGGGTGGTACGAATCGGGAAGCATGTCGTAAATTCGTTGTACTGACATAATGTTTTCTTTAAAAGTCCAGCATAAACGGGAAACTGGCGTCTCTTCTCTCATACCCTCGTGGCGATGGATTACATCAGGAATGAGGTGTCGAGAGTTGGAAAAACATGTTTCACAATCGTCCTTAAAATAGTATGAATTGAAATGAAATTATACGTGTTGTACAGTAAATTTGGCAGTTTGAATAACATGCTGATACAAATGTTAAAGTGTATGCACAAGGCAGTTATTGAAAACGATAATGAAATATCGGATAGGGAAGGCGGCACTCAACCGAAAGAGCCGAGTACGAAAGGTACAGCAAGAGCACGCATACAAATAGACAACACGCAAGTCATCAACCGTACTATACAATGTTGTTAACGCATAACTAACAAGACATTAGACGTAAATCGTGAATTTATTTGTCTAGCGAAAGGATTTAATTGTACAAATATTGAAGCAGCCAATAGATTTGCTTGATAAGCTCTGACTAACAACCAATACAAATAATTTATAAAGTTTACTGTACAGCGTCTGGTCAATTATGAGCATTATATAGAGGGCACATGTATTATCATTTCAGTTTGAATAAATACAATCATAATCCGTGAGGAATTATCTTGATTGTATCAATAGTATTCAACAAGTACAATACATTCGATGTGTAAAGTCACGTATGTTATACATGTAATCATTTAATAACATGTTACTTTAAAAACAAAATTCCTCTTTTTCTTGATATTATATATAAGCCATTCTCCAGGAAAACCGGGCTTAGTGACATTGTATTAGTATTTATGTAATAAGGTTAAATAAACCCTCTTAAATGACAAAAAAAGTCATGCTCTTTGATTTAAGTTTAAACACTTGGATAATATATAACAATGTCTTAGATTTATTTTTTCTCATGAATCATGTTAAAATATCTTCTGTCGTTGCTATGGTGATCAATTTCTGAAGAGTATCCATACTATGAAAACGAAGGGTTAGTGGTAGCTACGTTTCTCTAAAAGCTAAAAAAGGAATACAATTCTAAAATGTGATACAATTTTGAAAAGTTTACGTCAAGAACTCATCAAATATTAGATTTATGAACTTCTTGTTAACGTAACGTCAATTAACGTTTAAATGACGTTTGCGACGTCACTAACAAAATAGGGGGGATCGGTTAGTTTTAAGAGTCTGTAACTTTGTAATTTGATGTTATATTTTGTTCAAATTTTCAGAAACTGTTCAAAAGAGAATTGTCTTACTAATGCTATATTATCATGATTTTCATATTTTTTTACCTAGCCCGGTTTTCCTGGAGAACGGCTCATATAAATTTACATCTGTACACTAAACGACGTAACGTCAAAGCTTTATTACACTAGTTTATCATCATGTTTATGCAATGGCTTTATTACCATTTCGTTGTCACGAGATAAGACTATTAGCGCAGTTCTAAGACTGACTTGCTTCCATATTACATTTTCGTTTACCACATGATTGATGCCACGGAATTTTAATATAGCCATTCTATACACATAATGATTCAGCAATTTGTATATGTAATGACGAAAGAACAAGATTTACTTACTTAATAGTTGTACGCAATGTGTTCATCCTATGACTTGTTTGCGATCGGCCAGTTTGGGTTTAGTCCTGTTTGTCATTGGAAATTATGTTTACATATTGAAGTTGCTGACATTTGTCTACGTAAGCGCTGCGCCGTTTAAATATGTTATAAATAATAGACGCCCTGTGTAACTAAAGTACACGATGTTCCTCCTAGTCGCGGCGCTTCGATCGACGCGTGAGGAGACAATTTATATTGGATTGATTAAAGTTAAGCATACAACCAAATATACTGTCTGCTCACTTAATACTTTAAATGAAGTTCAACTGAGTTCCCATTTTCGTCTCACATCCATATAATCAACAAACCATGTTTCAGACTTCAGTATGAGCTGAAACAGCATTTGGTTAGTAAACGAATAAAAACATACATGACAGAAAGTATCTCTACAGAGCGAATTATTAGTAACACATCATGTATAAGGTGCTAAGCTATTCTAAAACATAAGTAATCTTGACGAATGCACGTACAAGCCAACGATGTCTGTATTGGAATAGTACATATATGTGTGGTGTGATGTAGTTACAATCCTACTGATTATTTACGCAACCGTTTTGGGTTGTTGCGATAGCAGAATGGTCTAATGCTTTTGTACTCCGCATTGCTAGGCGGTTGCGCCGTATGTATGTAACGTGATGATGCCTACACCGAACGGTTATGTTAACTGCGGGACGTTGTATTTGGCCATACGCACAGAGCCTTCTGATGCAAAGTTATCAGTACAATATAGCTTGCGGAAAAGGAAACAAGTTGTGATTGGTAATATTAATATTATTTATCTATGATCTAGATTTGTCACAGCAGACCAAAGCCTATTCGTATCTTTGTTGGATATATCTTTCAATGGTCTTTAATAGGAGTACTGGATGCACGAAAAAGAACGATGTTTGAAAATTATGTTGGAGACACCAGGTATCACTTCATGTCATTGTGATGGAATGAAACGTCAATCAGTTTTGATACAAATAGTTTTAAGTCCCCACATCATT
This sequence comes from Spisula solida, assembly GCA_947247005.1. Taxonomy (NCBI): domain Eukaryota; kingdom Metazoa; phylum Mollusca; class Bivalvia; order Venerida; family Mactridae; genus Spisula; species Spisula solida. Next base: position 3,448,040 of record OX365958.1, on the reverse strand, counting down.
TATGTATGCTTTTTAGATGCAGAATATTTAAATCGTGCTGTATGTTTAAACCCCGACAACCAACCATCTATGTTCAAGAAATATATTTATTTATTTAGTATAATCTAACAATACATGTTTTCTTTGATATGGCCCTTGAGAAAGATCGTTGCTTAGCAGCCTGTCGTCACATTTAGCTAATGTATTAAGTGGTAGTAAGGTGTCAGAAAGAAGTTATAATGTGTATTAATTTAACACATCACTACAGAATAGTGATTGATGCGAAAGAAACGAGAAAATGATGCTACCGAGATGCTGTTTCATCTTAAAAATGATTTCATTGAAAAATACTGTAAATCACTTTATATTCGCGTGAGCTTTATTTCGCGATTTTCGGTTTTGAACTTATTTCGCGAATTAATGAATTCGCGATCGAGCAACCCAAATATTAAATAAGCACGATAAATCTTCGAATATATATATGGGGAATCATGGTTTGAACCATAATTTTAATAGGCAGGATAAATCGTCCTGTATATATAATGAAACTATGAACTTACCTTTTTCATTTGACAGACGATGTCTACTTCCATCACCATTAGATTCAACGTCAGAGTTCAGCATATCTTCAACGGCGTCCGCCTTCTGGTCATCCTCAACAACGTGCATTTTCACACCCCGGTTATCTTTAACGTTGTCAACGCGCACCGTCAGTCCATCCTCGATGTTCACAACGTTCACTCTTATTTCATTACCTTTAGATTTCCCACTGTTGTTAGATTGGCCATGCTTTATGTTGATGACACTTGATGTTTCTACTGATTCTATCCTTTTTAAAAGTCCCTAGTTTCGTGCTTCAACCACATTTACGATCTCTAAAAGCCTCTTTCAAAATTTTCAAAAGCTTTCATCGGTCCAAATAGATGTTAGTATTTCCGATTTCATTCATTGAATTGTGTTTCTAAAAGCAAAATTTTACGCTTATTGCGTTCAGTCGATGACTTCAAACTATTCAGTTCGTTACGAATATGTTGAAACATGCTCACCATACTATCTGTCTCTCCGAACACATTATTAAAGCACCATAATCCACTGATACATACTATAACAACACTAACAAAACTGGTACATGTATCCATATTTCAGCCGGTTATAACTTTAAAGGAACCTTGAAGTGTATTATACATGTTTCTATAGCTTATCGCTAAGAACAATCCATTCGAAAATCGCTCTCTTATCTAGAATACATCAGGTCATACTTTACAGGATCAGGTCAACGATCAAAATTTATGAAATCAGTATAACCCCGTGATGAATGACATTTCTCGAGGTAAGGATATTGTACATTTGAACGATCAAACAATATAACTTGGACTTGGGCTTTTACTTTTTCAGTTGGACATTGTGTGTTGTATTTTTTGTTTTATGTTTTCTGTGCTCGGCTGATTAAGTTGAGTGCTACCATTGCTGTCTGACTGAATATTACCTGTTTCAAGATATTGTCTATGTAGATAAAGAACGAGCTTGTATACCAATAGCAGTAACATCGTAGATGTACATTTTTTACCCGTAAAACAAAAATTTACTCAGGTAAAGTTACAACGACCTTTAACATAAATTAAACGTTTTAGTCAAGTAAGAATCGAAATGAAATATCCAAAAGCGTTGGCATACGTTTATTAAAAACTATGGTGTTGTTCTGACGCTATTGACATTTACTTGTAACATACATGTATATCTTGTCTGCTGCTTGTAGTTATAAAATGTATTCGCAACAGGGCACTGTTTTGTCAAAGTATTTACGCTAGCATACCTCTAAGTTTTCCTAAGTATTGCGTACGTTGATTATCTTTGCGCAAAGACAATGTACGTTTTACTAAGATAATTTTTCACATTGTCTGTCGTTTGTTTTGGCGTTTTTCTACGCATAACTAGAGCGACCCTAGGACAACAAATACGAACGAGGTGAGGAAAAATTAACACACCCTGTTGATTTTGGCTGCCACATGCTTTTATAGACTGTAATTTGAAACAAAAGAAGTTTAATCATACAATAAATTGTGTATTGCATCGAGACGTATAAATGTATATTTATTTAATCCATGTTTAAACTCGCCAAAGGTTCGCTTAACAACCTGTGTTTTCTAGACTCGTTTAAAAAATGTCGATCTCCAAAGACAGCTCATGACGGATCCTATATATCTAGAGCATTATATTTGCCATTATATTTTATTAGGTATGGATGTTACTGTATTATTGAACTTGAATGACAGACTCTACATTATACAATATCATATATACACTAAAGCACACTAGAAAACAAGCCACAAATAATATATTCGTTTGTATTACCATTTTAACATTACCCAAACTTCTTATTTAACTTTTGAGACTAAAGGCTGCTAAAACTATGTAGTTCAGCAGTTTTTCTGTTGTAACTAGGTCATCCAGCGTATGCATTCCGCCTTTTGATTGCTGAATCTTTTCTACTAGGTCATTCAGCTAGTTATAATTTATTATACTTTTCGACAGCTTAGACTTGGGCGGATCTGTGCTTGTTTAGTTGGGCATTGTGCTTTGTGTGTTTTTAATGTTTTCTGTGCTCGGCTGGTTAAGTTGAGTGCTGCCTTCCCTGTCTGACTTAATATAATCTTTTTCTTGCTCTCAAGAAATGTCACTATGAACCTATCAAGAGATCAAATCGCCGAGTTGTTGAACGAAATTGTTTTATAAGCGCGATACTCACTAGTGACGTCATATACCACGTGCTTGTGCACCGAGATCTAGCTCTTCCGCATAGTTGTGACCACTGTGCAGAACATTGATCACAATAGCAACGGATGATTATGACAGTTCAACCGTATAACCGGTCCAATGTTGCGCAGATGATTGACGGCGTTTTCGTGTTCAGACATTGTCAGTTATGGACAAAAAAAATAATTTTGCACAGTGTCGTCAACTCTCCACTTATAGGTGGATTCTAACCAATACTGAGTGGTGCAGTTGAACAGCAATGCGAAGTTCGAACGCATTAGCACACTCGACTATTGGAACAACTCTACATAAAGGTTGCACAAATAACCAGTATACATGTGACTTCATCACACCACACGAATTATCGGTTGATCAAAACGATAGATAAAATGTTGAAAAAAGGTGTGCATTACCATAAAAACAAACACAAATACGTAAACCGGAAGCAATGCTGTTCAATGACAAAGAATTTTACATTCACCCGTTTATCAGGCATCATGTACTTGCAATTCTAAAGCGCAAACTTTCTAATTATCTAAATATCTTCAACACCTTACGTTATTGATAGATACGGAAGCAACTATCATCAATTTCGATTTCCAGAGATAATTTGGGAATGGGTTTATCTTGGAGTTACTGCAACTTTAGTGCCATGAAAAAAGTGTAACAACATATTTAACTGTAAATAATCACATGTCTACTTTGTTATTGTTGACAATACAGCAATAAATATTCGGTTATAGAGTTATTATAAAAATAAAACCACATCCGTACTTAATTTGTTATACAATCAGAAAATATGTTTGCATTTACTCACCAGTTAGCCTAATTACAATTGGCATTGATCTTCCTCATTGACATCCTTTATGTGTATACATTACATGATATATGTTTGAATAAAACAGAGTGGCTAGTCTAGTTAAAGGGCATCTGCTATTTTAGTAACAAATGCGCTTTAACGATATTTACGCTTTTAAAATACACAGTATCGGGCTGTTGCAGGGACAAATGAAGTGTTGTACAATTGTGTTTTAGTCAAAATGCACGGAATATTCTCCGAGTTTCGACGAGCATAACGATTTTGAGGTTGCGCTTTAATTAAACTACTAAGGTACTGGAGTGTAAGTCCGTTTTTCTACTCATAAAATGGAGTAATTCAATGTATAGTTTCCCAATCAAGTTCTGCAAGTAGGGCCTGAATGTTACAATTCACGCTGCTTAAATTTGCACTGCCTTAACCTCTTTTTATTGCTTTAAAAGGGTTATAATAAAAGAAATATACATTTTCTCCAAGCAAGAACGAGAAAGAGTGGATTAAAGGACACATAGAAAGCCAATTCTAACTCAGGCTTTGTTGACCACTGTTCAGGTGAGATCATTCCATTTGGTATTTCTGACAAATACGGCCGGTTGCAAGCCGTAATTCAAACTCTTTACTTTTTTCAAACCAGTCACAAAACACATAACATAAAGTCTATAACCTTATACATAATGTCGGTACTCGACCAGGATGTAGCTCGCTGAATTATAATCTAACAAAAAAACATTGTTGAATCTCCCCTTTATACGTGCAACTGTGCCACAATACTTACTCCATTGTCCGCTTTATAATCATCAAAGACATCAATTCATGCGAAATCTCCTGTTAGGACCAACCGCTAATAATATTTTGTTCGGAGCGGAAAATGTTAGCTTGTATCTTTCTAAGCTTTTAAAATTACATACTTTCTACAAATAGATTTACACACTTAAGCGATGGTGACCCTCAATTTGACAGTGTGAGATCAACATATGACATGTACCGTTTGACAACAGTGTGAGCATCGCTTGGTCTGAACGATTGGAATGTCTCGTTCAGCATTTGAGTAGAACGGTTCCTGAAATATGTTTGATATCATAAGCTCAACGTCAGGTTGTAAGCGTTAAAAATAAATATTCAGAATTGGAATGACTGCAATACTGTAATGAATAATTAAGAGTTATAAGTTACTGCTAGTGTCTATTCCTTTAATATCGTGTTTTATTTTAGCATTTCGTGTTTTTATTTGTACCTTTCGTGTGGTGTTGATGCCTTTCGTGTTTTGTTCATGCCGTGTTTTGTTCATGCCTTTCGTGTTTTGTTCATGCCTTTCGTGTTTCTGTTCATGCCTTTCGGGTTCTGTTCATGCCTTTCGTGTTTTGTTCATGCCTTTCGTGTTTCTGTTCATGCCTTTCGGGTTCTGTTCATGCCTTTCGTGTTTTGTTCATGCCTTTCGTGTTTTTGTTCATGCTTTTAGTGTTTTTTGTTTAAACCTTTCGTGCTCTACTGTTTTTGCTACCATGCTACATGTGGCGTACCATTCGAGCGTTTGCAATATACTAGTACATGTACACACATACACGGGATGTACAATACCGACAAGCGAATGGGCAAATGACGTCATGAAACGTTAACCAATACAGCAGCCCTATCATATTAATAACATTTAAAGTGCATATGATGTGATGGAGTTTTATTAGTCCACTACCGGGTTTTAACCTGAGGGGACTGTATGTTTACATTCAGTCAGTCAGTCAGTTCGTCCGTTCATCTATAAATCTAGATCCTGCCATAATTGAGACAGCTTCCAAGCTTGGTTTATGAAACTTGGTATGTAAATAGGGGCCAATCAGGCAATTATGTACGTCTAAATCATTTGTTGTGGTTGCAATTGATACCGATACTTCAAAATCTGGATCCTGTCAAAACTCTCACAGTTTCCAAGCCTGGTTTATGAAATTATGAACTTGGTATGTGGAAATGGATTAATCAGGCGATTATGCACATCTAAAACATTTGTTGTGGTTGCTATAGATACCGATACTTCAAAATCTGGATCATGTCATAACTCACGTGTCAATATGGAAATAATGCACACCTTTATCTTTTTGGATTCGGACAAATGTGGTTGTCATGACTTCAATCCGGTTGGGGACTTTCGTATTGCTTGCAATTCTTAATAACTTGTTACCCGCGATCTGTTAACTGTTAACCACACCAACATGGCAGTCAAACTTTTCCAAGATAAGAAAACTAATTGAGGAGGTTTTAGTTTAATTGTAAAATTAATGGTATTTCGCACCACATGTATTACACCTGACGCTAATGGCAATTCTATCATCCCACAATTCTCTTTTTAAGACTACAGTGAAGTTCGGCTAATAAGACCAGTCAAAAAGGTGGTCTTAATAGCGAATCGGTTTATTAGTTCTAAATTTAATACTTTATGACCTTAAACTGACAAAAATCGGCATGATTTCAAAATAATTAAAGTGGTCTTATTAGCCGAACTTTACTGTACTGGATTTTTACTTCTTGAATATCAAATTCTGAAACAAATTAACACAAAAGCCATATTATTGTCACCTGTTCAATGTAAGTACCATTTACAAAAACTATATAAGCATATTTTGAATTTTTAAATCTTGCTTGACAGCGGCTACTTGGACTTTCAGCGGAGAAGTTTTTCGTTTAGTTGTGGTATGTTGTTTTTTGATGTGTTTTTGTGTGCTCTGCTGTATAAGTTGAATCCTGTCTTTCCTGTCCGATTTTATTATCTATAGTATTGCTTCTAAGTCTGTCAATAATTTAACGAGACCACTCATCAGTCTACTATTCTTTATGAAATTATTAACCTTTGCACCCACAAACATAGATAATTGAGCCCGAAATAAAATTTAGCTGTAAATTAAATTTAACTGTAATTAAAGATAAAGTTATGATAATTGATGGACAAAATATTATCTAGTCGGGTAGCCAGACTAATTGCTTCTGTATGGCTATGAATTGTCATTGTATAACAGTATTTAATAGTTGATACATCATCATTAATGGCCAGTCTTTTGTATCTGGATAAGAACATTCGTGAACATTCGCATTTTTGTTGTTAATTCAATGCTCGAGTTTTCCTTCTTAACATGTGGACCTTACATTTTTTATTAGTTTTGTAACTGTTAATGAAAAGTCTGTTAAAAGTTTTAAATTAAAATCCCTTCAATTCATTTACTACAAAATTGAATTGAATGGATTTTGCTATTGCATTTTGCTTGCTTTTAGTGGGCATGTGAAATTTTTCTGTAATGTCAAATTGCTTGCATGTAGTTAATTACATTTCACGTACTGAGTTCAATAGCTTCCATACAGAAATGTATTAACGCCATATACTGCGCTCCTAAAATGCAATGCAATAACATTAACAAATTAGTATGTGGTACAATCCTGTCAACACTAGTGTTAGATTAACGTAGTTGTTGAGATTTTGGTAAATGAAGTGACAAAACATATGTTAAATTTTCAACAGACTGTTTTATGCCTTGTTGCAAGTAAGATGCCGCTAGTTATGAATCTACTACTTAAATTGGATATTGAGAAATATTTCAATGCAAATGCACATATGTGGTAATGTTTATTGAGACGTAGTGCGGTAATCTAGACAAACAACATCAGCCATATTTTGGTGGCTTGATTCTGAAGCATTTTTGTGGCATGAAATTAGGAATTATAGCATTTTAGTCCCATTTTTTTCTTTCTCTTTTGCCCATTTATCTCGTATTAGTTTATGTATTCTATTTTTGTTGACGACCATCTTAAATCATGTACATGTATGCAGCTGTATGGATACACCATTAACAGTTTAAGGGCTTTATGGCACCTATGACACCGAAAATGTAGACTTGTAGCGGTTCAGTTGCTTTTTGTTGTTAATTTTTGTTTCGCAAAGTTAAGTATGCTTGTGATCTCTGCTATTTTACGTTCTTTGTCTGTGTTTACCTTTTTGTGCTCGGCTGTGTCTGTTGATTGCTACTGATGCACCAGACAATATTTTGCCCGCCCTGGGGGCGACCCAGGGGGAATAAGACATTTTTTGATTTCTAAAACCCCACACAGGCGACAATGCTAACTGTCTAAATCCCCAGCGGGGCATAATTTTTCATCTGGGTACTTTAATAAAACACGAATAAAAGTATCACTGTCGTCTTTCGCGGTGTCGAAATTCTCGGGCGAAAGTCTAATCCCCGGGACTCTGAGTCGATAAGGTCGTATAATTACCGCCTGTCGGGAAGATTGGTCTGTTTAATTCACCCTGTATTCCCCCTGGCGGGCATAATATAGACAGATGCATTACCCTGACCGATTGCATTATCTTTTTACCCAGTCATATTATCCACCAGACCAACAAGCAGTTGTCCCCGCTATGGTTAAGGCGAGTGTCATCTACCGTCGATTCCTAATGTTTGGCGACTAGAGTTGGACTGAACAATCGATGTACAACATTTGATTAGAACTATTCTAATCACAAGTCATATTTTAAAGCATGGACAGCTAACTATCATCACAACCTCAGATAAGCATGTTCCTTAATGTACAAGCGTTTAACACATATAGGTAAGCTGTAATTGAGACTTATGAGTAAATGATGAAACCTTTATTCGGCAACTTTTTTAAATATTAATTTACGTCCCACTGGTCAGCAGTATTTCAGCCATATTATACTGCCAGTTGTTACATGGTGCGTCGAGCAATAGGTATATACCAATACCTTTTATAACAACTGTGATATTATTGGGGTCTGGTATCCTACCCGAGCCCCAACCCGTACTTGAAGCGAAGGGAGGATAAACACAAGAATTCTGACAAATTAGTAAATGAGGAATCAGCTATGGGGACACACTCCACATTTAATGTAATCTTGTTTTTAGAGTCATGTTTACTAATGTAAAGCAATGTCGAAATCCCAATTGGTGAACTACGACTATTTTCAAACGATTGATTGCCCAGTATATTTTAGGTACAATGTTCTCATATTTCTCGTGATTCAAATTTTTATGCCATTATTATGGAAGAATCTACTAATAATTCTGTTGCGCTGTTTTGGTACCGTCTAAATTTAGTATCTTTATTTTTAATAAATATTTATAGCAACATTTGTTTCTTTTAAGACGATATGGCATCTTGTTAAAATCATTTTTCCACTATGTTTGAAGTCATTCACTGTAATGCGTGAGAACAAAACGGAATAGATTTTCTGCATGTTATTGTGAACGCATGGACCTGCTATAAATAACATTAAATTAGCAGCTGGTGGTTATAACATTTGTACATCGATACTTACAAAATACCAATGAAATAGATTACGAAATTCATAAGTATTGTTAAATCATATATAAATTGTTTTCATGTCGATGACTATTAGGCATAATTATAACTGCATTTTATCTTGTAGGTGTACACATATTTATTCTGCGGTTACCGTAAAATAGGTGCCTTTGTCTTCCCTGTCTAGTTTGTTTTTCTTTGTGCGGCTTATTGAATTCCTTCCAGGTTCTGTCTCAAGGGTCGCATTAAAGATAACAGATCTATATATTTGTGATAACGTAGAAAGTAAACAAATAGCGGAATAAAGGGAGTTTTCAAACGGAATGTTGTGTATTTGATGGTTGCTGTGAAGGAGTGTTATTGAGATGTTACGGAATAAAATAAACAAATGTTAAAGTGAACAAAGAAGCATTTCGCGAGATGTTTGTACATTAGGAACATTATCAATACATATTGAAAGGTTTCGTGAAGCCGATATGGAAAAGTGCCGTTCTAGAAAAATTGATCTACTTGCGTTGTCTGTTCTTTAGATAATCCTTCGCAGTTAGACGTTTTATTGTTCTGCGAAGCTCTTCCCGAGTCAGTATCAGCCTTATAATACTGTGTGTGTTTTTGCAAAAGCGAAAGGGATATTGGTTAGGGTTGAATTATAACTAATGATTTAGATCTCATGAGAGCGATAAATAGGTTTCATAACACGACTTAAACTATCAGTCGGTAATTCTTTCCCGGAATTACTTGTCAGTCAAATGTTTTATGTTTGGCATTCTTTATCGTCTTATACTGTCATTAAGGACAATACAATACAATATTATTATGATGTTTATTATTTCAATGCACTTGAATAGTATTGTACACCTGAGTCTGAATGTTCTACATTGTATGAATCGAGATTTGATTTCGCGAACTAGTTCATCTACGAATTTAACGAAAATTATTCCGCCGCGAATTTTAATAATTTAAAAGTAGTCACCTTATCAACCGAAGCAAAAATGGGGAGGTTTGAAAACTTGCAATGACATCCATATTTGTAGGCCAAACAAGTGTGCATGTACATCAGATGTAATCGAACCACCCTGTTGTGTGTTTGTCATTGATTTGTCGTTCCAATTGTACAAAACGTGGATTGCATTACACCACCATAAGTAAGGCATAACAGTGTCTTATGTAAACATCCTCTTAGTTAATAACTGCGTAAAACCTTGGAATGGTAATGGTCATAAATAAGATGAAGTTGGTATGAAATTGTTTCTGTCATCATCAGGACAATCAAATCAATCATATGTTTTATCAACAAGATGACAGTAACATATGTTAACTGAAGATTTATTTTTCTTCCGTAGACACGTTAATTATTAAAAATGATAATATACGAGCTTTATAGAGCGCCCTTTTCATGCGACATACACGACCATCGGCGCTTAAGACATGTGCCACAGAAGTAATTATGCGTAAGTCATTATTTTGCTTGTCAGCACCGGAATACATTTTTTTTTAAATTTTGGGTAATAAGTATTACATGACAAACAATGGAAGCAAAGTTATTTTGATGGAGTTAGAGAGAATACGTGTGAGGAAACTGACGTAGGAAGCCAATTAAACCAAATTTATACACTAAGGCAAATTCCAGACCGTTTTCAATTGTGTTGTGAACCAGTGACTAGGACAAATCGTTGTCTATATGCCAAAACTTTAAAATTCAGGATTATAAAGCATTAGAAAGACATGATTCTGGTGAACATGTGTTGAAAATTCAAGACAAATTCCACTAACCGTGAACCACGTCATATTTGACGAGACACAAAATATAATACAACTTCTAGCAACAGTTTTGTATTTGCATTTACGTAACTAGTAGAATCACTTTGAGCTTTATAGGAGAAAACTGCTTCAAAATCGGTTTGATGTTACGCTAGACGTTACATTTCATACTTTAACAGTTACTGATGTTCGCATGTTGACGGTGAGCACTATCACCTAAAACATTGCCTACTTAGATTTAAAAAAATAGTATATATATGCCGAATAGAAAATGCATAGCTAACGGATCTGACGAATTGCGTTCTAAATGCACATGTTCTGGATAGTCTGTCTTACTGTGTGTAATAATCAACATTCGTGGAAGAATTTAAGTACATAAAATCTACGACTTACCTTAAAATATTTTATGAAAGGCGTTTCAATTTATCCATCTCGATCTCGAGGCTCTCTTTCGTTCGGTCCAGCTCCGCTGGAGAATGAAGAATCTGCTAAGCGACACCACATGAAAATTCGCAGATTCAACCATTCTTACCAGAAGTATATTTAAATCTCTGCTAGACTTGCATACATTATACGACCTGCATCCCGAGACGAAATGTTAGACAAACTTAATGGTGCTCGAATGTCAGTTTTAAAGATATTGTAATAAATACATAATAATGATAAAATACTAGTTCCCAAATGGCCCGAACATCTACGACAATTGTGTGATGTTGTTCCTAAACAAAAGACAAACTTAACAAAAAAGCGTCTAGTGCTTACGGAACGACATCGCGTGTCGTTGTTGCCAGACACTGTATCAGTTATATGTATTTTATGTTTAATGTCTATGGGAGGACCTATAAATTCAAATATGTGATCTTAAGAAAAGGTTAAAACCATTATTTGAAATGGTTTCTGGTACAACTATGCAATAACATAATGTCAAAATAACCAACAACGCATTAAAATGATCACTACATACCCGTATGTATGTGAATTACAAGCACTATGGTAAACATATACGAGTATGTATATATTTCACTATGGAGTATATAGGGGATATTTGTTTATCTTAATGTTTAATCTTCTGCTTATTATTTGCTTTAATTTATCTTAAAATGAGACCGTAATTTGCTTAATTGGAAAAATCGTGACGTGAACATTTTTATGTCAAAAATGACGTGAAGCATATTTTAAACCACGTCGCATTTGACGTTACGTTTCTTTTCTGAGTGATACTGGAACCAGCTTTTAAATAAGTACAAACAAAACAAAATGTTATTTTCACAGTTATGTCGCTAATTTAATCTCTATAATCCATTGATAGCATATTCTAAATACACATATTCGTTACTGCTTGAACACCTAGAATGTATTTACTTTCATTTATTCCTATTAGCTATATCTAATGTACCATGATCATCTTTTTCAGTCCATGCATACTGATATCAAATACTGGACACAGCGCAAAGACAATTTAAAGACACATAAAAAGATGGACACAGTACGAACCATCCATATTTCCGAAAATGGATATTTCAAGCAAGCCTATATACTCATACCGCAATGAATGACAAACCGTGTACTGTGAATTTCGTGCATAATAAACCATAAAGGGAAGGAAGAATTACTGATAACCACACCCCTGATTGTCCATTTTACACTTACATGTAATGTAAATGACAAAATATCCAGTAGCCACAACTGCTTGATTTCCTTGTCTGCTTGTTTTTAAAAGACATGTTAGACTGCACCTTCGTTATTTCTCTGACAACGTCAATGGTAAACATCACATGCTATTGACAAGTCATTTATTTAGAAAGATCAAATGTTTGACTTCCTTTTAAGTACTGCAGAAATTGATCATTAAAATATCAATCCGTTAAGTTTTAACGGTCTTGCTTTACATTAGTTGGTTCAGAAAAGTAACATCAATTACCCTTGTCTCCTGTGTAATAATAAGTTGATTAGCATTAACATCATTCGCGTGGGTGCTCCTTGTTTCAACAAACGTACAATAGACAACATAATGTTATCTGACAGCAAATGAATGATCCCGTCTAAGCCAGAAGACAAGCTGATCAAGTGAAAGAATAGCACATCCAATCATTCACCCACTTCCCTTGCACATTTATAGAAGTGAGATCTTGCAATTGACACAGGACTAATAACCAAAACTGATATCATACAGTACATCAGGAATATACAAATAGGAAACCTTGATGACTTGACCAAATTACGCTAGAAGCGAAGACAGTAGCAACATACTGTTCCTTGTATTTATGTCCATTTTAAAATGCATTTATGTTTACTTACATTACAAACTCGTTGTTTAGTTGTTTAAGATAGCGTGCACAATAATTGGCCAAACAAACGATAGGAAACTTGCATCGGATACTTGAATATCTGAAATACAAACTGATCTCATCTGGTTAATCGACACAGCATTCCCGTAAACCCATAACTTTCTTAGAGGCCAATATCTGGCACACTGATTGGCTGTCTGGTGAATTCCCAATTGTGATAAGCATCAAACGATTTGCGTTATGATTTTAACAGATAAACCTTACATACGTTGATATTCCAAACCCCCGTTTTCAATATTCTATAATTATCATCATTTGGGCTTAATGTTTGTTTTTCGTGTGTTTTGTGCCATTATTACTGGGCTGTTCCTGATCCCCGCTCTATTGCCTTTTCGATTTGTTAGGGTTTGTCGTTAAACTAAAACATTCGCAATATATATAGAGGAATCATAATTACGTATGCAAAAAGCAGGATAAATTGTTTCTAACTATTAACAGTTGATGGTTTTGTTTAGAAATCATTCGTTTTTGACAGTCATTTGTATGATTTATTATGACGGATAGGATGCTTTCGTCAAAATTACTCTACTAGCTTCCCATTAAAACTAATTTGAAAATTTCTAGTAAATTTCTAAATCTGTTACATTTATCTATTGATTATTTAGATGTTATTACATTTTGAATTTATTAAACGAGTTGAATAAAATAATAAAATGCGAGGCTATGCCGAGCCTTTTATCGATCGTTTTCAACGAGTTCAATAAATTCAATGTGGAAAGTCACAAATGTAATGTTCTTTTTATCACATGTTAGCCTTTTCCGGCCGAAACATAAAATAGCTACTTATTTTTCACTATAATAAGCGCGCAACTTTGACGACGTCGCCCTATCCTTTGAATAACGTCGCGTGATAGCTATATTACACTAGTGTATTATCAAAAATAAATAATGGCTTTATTACGCTACCGCGACGTCAAGCATGTGATGAATTCATGATATTTATTACTTAGCTGTAAGTATGCAAGAATGTGTTCTGAAAAAGTATGCGGTCACGTCCTCTTCACGGTGAAAAGTTGCCGGTAAGTTCATGGAAGAATAAAATAATAATACTTCAGATTTATATTGCGCCCTTTTCATGCAAATAACAAGTTCAAAGGCGTTTACATATAGTGTTGCAGCCACTAGGGCACAGGTGAATCCTCGACTAGTGCGTATATAACATGATCTGACCAGAGGGATAGCCTGAGAGAAAGCCCCTGAAGGGAGAGATATTAGATACAGGTATGTCCGGCGCTGCAGAAGTGCGACTAGCTCTTATTTCGACAGCTTGGTTATTTAATGTGCCCGGTGTTTAGCACTAATACGCAGCCACATGGCACCTTTAACCAGATACAGCGGGAAGTATAAATACACACACAAAACTTATTAAGTACTACATTTTTAAAGAACCTTTCCTTACGTGCACGCATGCAATAATGTCTAAATAAGTATTAATTATTACATGGCTTTATGAATGAATAGATTTACCTCCCCGTGAAGCTGCCTATGTTTTACCAATTCAATGAAGATTTGTAGTTATATGTGCACTGCAGTTTATGGTTGTAGACAGTTCGATGATTTAGAATGAGAAGATCGTAAATGCTACTTACGACGTTATGAAACACATATATATTTGTAATCTGCATCACAATGCACTTCTTATGAGCGTTTTGCATGCAAATCGGAACTGGTCATGTGGACCAAAGCTGAGATTAAAGCTTGTTTTTCCATAAGTAAAGATTAATTTTCCGACACATTTTTGTTTTCTCAAAATATTGATTTTGTTCATATATTGTACGACCTTCTCATTCTAAACCAGCGACAGAGTGTTGAAGAGTTTAATTTTCTGCCAAATTCTTGCAGCACTTGCATGGTCTGAAAATGATACAATATAATGGTCTGATCATAATTTTCTTTATATGTATTGTTAGAATATGTATAAAAATGTAACCTAGCATGCACGAGTCCTTAATTTTGAGTCATTTTGCTGTAAGAAAATGTTTTTTTTCAGTAAAAATATAATATATGATTGCCGGTAAGCTATACCAAAAATAGACTTTAAAAAGTCAAACGTTGAAATAAAACAAAAAAATTAAACACATGTGTCCTTCTAGAAGGGGCGTGAAATAAGATGCCTTGTGATCAGCATATGCATGGTAAGTTATACAACAACTATTAAATACGGTAGTTTGTATTTCGAACTGAAATAACCCCACGCTGTCATACATGTATGTGTATAAATACAATTATATACTACACGTGTATTACAATTCCGATATTAGGAACCCAGAAAATAGTGTAAACACATCACCAAATGCAGTTACATCATGATGTTCCATCGATTGCACCCAAACTCTTTCGCCTTTGTTGCACTGTGTCACACAAAAATTTGAACCTTGATCGTACTCTAGTGTGTTGCTTGCGTCGCTGTCTGAATTGGAAATAATTCGAGCCAGCCTAAAACCATTTTGGACTAATTCTGCATTTTGTTTTCACTAGTCGTGAGAGAACATGCAAAGAAGTATATTCCACTGACTGGACATGTAAATATATGAGAAGCGGTGTTGAATGCTTGCCCGAAATTCGTATGTACGGTGTCAAAAGGTAAAGTTTGGCAGACCCCAAGTGGTATTGAGTGACGGCCGATATATGCAGAGAAGGCTATTCTAGTGTGAATAGAAGGGCCACTTGTGACTGGAACGATTCGTGTGTCGATTTCATGTTGTTTTTCTGAAGAAGAACAATATGTGGTTTAATTGTCACTTCATAGACTGACTGAATAAAAAAAAAGTTATAAATCATCACCTGAACAATTCTTGAATTTGGCGACAAAACCGATAAAAGGTCATTTATCATAATTCAAGTAAAACGAATCAATTCCAAATCTATTTATTGTCGGAAATTTGGTACAAACAAGCAAACACTAATAGTGTGGTTTTGATATGTTCTGTGTAAATCGAACTTGTTCAGAACAACTCGCAATGTACATGTTAAGATAACTAAGAGTAAACCATATAATTACCTTTTGCATTCAAAAGGCCTGGTCTAGTTTCATCATCAATATCGTCAATGTTAGGTTTCAGCTCATCGTTAACGTCGCCCGCCTTCTCATCCTGAACGCCGTGAACAGTCACTCTCTGCTCATTCTCGATGCCATCAAAGTCCGCCTTCAGCCCATCTTTAAACCCATCCGCCTTTTCATCCTTAACGCCGTTTACAGTCACTCCCTGCTCATTCTCAACGCCATCAAAGTCCGCCTTAAGCCCATCTTTAACGTCAACCACCTTTTCATTCTCAACGCCGTCAACATTCACTCTCAACTCATCCTCAACGCCAAGAAAGTCCGCCTTAAGTTCATTCTCCACGCTATCAACGTTTGCTCTTTGTTCATTCATTTCAGTTATTTCACTATTAGTGGATTTGTCTTGCTTCTTTTTGACTTTGATTGACATTTCTACGGCTTCTATCCTTTTTAAAAGCTCATGATTTTGAGCTTCAAAATCATTGTCAATGTCTGATCTAAGCCGCTTTTCAAATTGTGCAAAATACATATCTAATATCCGACCAGATAGATCTTCGTATTTCGTAAAACATTCATTCACTTGTTTTTCTAAACGTATTATTTTAAGTTTGTTGCGTTCCGTCGACAACTTTAAACTATCCATTTCAGCGCGGATATCATTTATCACGCTCACCATACTATCAGTCTCTCCAAACACATTACTGAAGCACCATAAATCCGCTGATACATAATAAAAAAACACCTACAATATTTGCATCCATGTCTGCAGGTTCTAATGCTTACAAAATTTACGAACTGTTTGAACGAACTTTAATTTAAAGTTCATCTTAATGAAAAGATTAGTCAACATGTGCTACTTTTACGCATATCTATTGTTCTACACGATTTAGTAAACAAGGTTGTTATACAAGATGTTTGGACTTCTCACGCGTAATAGTGATTAACCTCAAAGACCGAAAAATAACTCAACGTCAGGACTCGAAAATCCTTTTACATGTATAACAACCGTCATAGATCCACCATGATGGTTTTCCACATTTCTTAAGCCTGGTATTATTAAATCAACCAAAAAGATGATAAAAAGACATGGACGTAATGCAGCATTCAACAGAAACAGTCTAGACCATATTTGCATAAACTTACTAAATCTGTATGAAAGTGTCCCTTGATGAACTTTGATGATTTGAGATTAATTATTATAGTTTGAAGATTATTATTTTGGACGGCATTGGAGCTAAATCAGATCGACGAAGCACCATTTTCTAGATATATGTGTTGAAACACGGAACTAGAGAATACGAATAACACATAAATGAACACACTCAAAATGAAGGCACAAACCACAAGGATAACTACAAAAATGGATGAGACAGAACTGAAACCGAAAGGCTATACAAACACCAATCGTGACAGCTCGCCTATTTCCGTTAACCTCCGGTAATGAAGGTCGAGGTGATAAAAAGCTACAAACACATGACATGCCACTCCTGCCAAATTAATATATATATTTCTGTATTAAATGTATTATTTCGTTACAGTATTGTATTAGCGATACGAAAAATAGTGAGGTTTTCTAAGTAAAAATATATAGATCGGTATACATCTGGTGCTATTTGTGACATTTCTATTAGTCGTATTATAACATCTGACATAACTAGGTGAATATATTCAGTATCATACAAATACATACAAATCAAACCACGACGACCTTCATACAGTACTATTTGCCTCAAATCAATACACGGAAATGGAACAAAATGGATCTCTGAACAAGCTAATACCTCCGGTACTGAAGTTAAGCATTTTATAGGCTTTATAACAGTTAGGTAGAATATATAGTGTCGTATAATCAAAAGCTATTGGTTTTGTCTCTCTGGAGTTTACCTTATTTTCTCATTGCTATGTTTCCCATCAGGGACTGATAAATTCTGCACATGACTGCGATGTTTTTGACTGTACCAAATACCATAGGATATACTTATACTAATATACAGAGCATAGGACATCGATATAGCAAGTGAACGTCAGCTTCATACATTTATTGTTCATCTGCATTGTCATGAGACAGTCGTAAGTGCGTAGTCATTCGTTTGTTCTTTAACAGATTTCACAAAAGGACAAAAACAAATCAGACATGGAAGTCGACCAATCCAAGTTTTCAAAACACTATAATCAATACTCAATCACTATTTTCGTAATCAATGGCGGAATGATTGTTGCGTTTCATTGAAACTTGCATATTATTCAGACAAATCTTGATTACGTATTCCAACAATGGGAGAAATGGTTCTGAACTTTTGAAAATGTGTTTATTATTACACGTAAAAGCATGTAAGATTTTATATGAAGGAAATGACAATGTTAATGACATTTTTTTGCTTGGTAACGATACCAACAAATTAAAAAATATTAAACATTAAATTGCTAATTAGTTTAATAACTTGTAATCATGAGCGATTAGTACGACAGAATGCCTTCCGCAAATACTGACGTCTGCGGCCATGTCACCTACTCAGGGAAAAGATGTCAGTTGCTGCTGCAGACAAAATTATTTGTATTTCGAACTGACTTATTCTCATTTACCCAATACACGCATTACAATGTTGATATTAGGAACC
Source organism: Spisula solida (assembly GCA_947247005.1). Lineage (NCBI taxonomy): Eukaryota > Metazoa > Mollusca > Bivalvia > Venerida > Mactridae > Spisula > Spisula solida. The sequence continues at coordinate 3,429,464 of OX365958.1, read as the reverse complement.
CATTACATGCTGTTAATGCATTACCGGATACAATTAGGTTCCATCTCTCGTTCTCAAACCAGTTCGCCTTTATTGCACATTGTCACAATAGAATTTGAGCTATGGTCGTATCCTTTTGTCGTCTGTGTCGGTGTCTGCTTCGGAATACATAACAACTAGCGTTCAACCAGTTTGTATTATATTTTCCAACGTTTTTTTTATATCGATTAGCTATGATTGAACGTGCAAAGTAATATAGCCCGCTTACTGGACATGTAAATAAATTGGAGGCGGTGATGAATGCTTGCCCTTCATTCGTCTATACGGTGTCAATATTTGCTTGTATCCCAGCGCCGTTCGTGTCGTTGACCATGTATGCAGAGTGAATTAAGGTTGTATATTTTACATAAAACATGACTTACGATATTGCTTAAACGTTTTTAACGTTCGCTTTACCGACGACAGTGGCATCGCAGAGCAACTCTGTCCGCATATATAGATGCACGTATCACTTCGCGCTGAGTTATGTATAAGGCGCCACCAGAGATCGCCAATGTTGTATGTCCATTTGTGCCGGGTCCAATACGCCAATGCTCTTTTAAATGTACTTAAAAAAGATTATATTAAGTCAGACAGGGAAGGCAGCACTCAACTTAACCAACCGAGCACAGAAAACATTAAAAACACACAAAGCACAATGCCCAACTAAACAAGCGCAGATCCACCCATGTCCAAGCTGTCGAAAAGTATAATAAATTATAACTAGCTGAATGACCCAGTAGAAAAGATTCAGCAAACAAAAGGCGGAATGCCAACGCTGAATGACCTAGTTACAACAGTAAAACTGCTGAACTACATAGTTTTAGCAGCCTTTAGTCTCAAAAGTTAAATAACAGTATTAAAACACACTCCACATTAAGAACACACTAACAATATTATTAAGACAGACAAAGAAGGCAAAGGTCAACTTAACCAGACGAGCACAAAAACATATAAATATATAAGGCACAATGCTCAACACACAACTGAACGAGTAAATAATCCGCCCATGTCCAAGCTGTCGAAAAGCTGAATTAACTAGTTTCAGCAATCTCAAATCTGAACGCCCAAGTTGACCCAACGTCTGAACTACCTAGTTTATTTTAGTAAGAAAGTAATCTAGATATACTGAGTGTAAAACAGATGCTATGTTATATCATTAACACATAATTACGAGTGACATATTATCAACAAATCTGCAAATTAACTCTTTTTCATGCTGCAAAGATGAAAATTACAGGTAAACACTTTCTCAAAATATATCCTGAAATCGTAAATGCTAATACTTGTTTCCGTTTCGGTCTATTCTATCATGTGTTGAAGAAAGTCATAAGTAGAATTACATGTATTTACTGGATCTATTCAAAATTAGATAAGGATCAACAAATTGTCCTTGTGTATATTGTGCTGAATACATAAAGATTGCTTCAAAATATGTCTCAGTTATGTCTGATACAAATGATAGCTCAACCTCACTAAACTGTTTGTGCCACGTTTAAGCCATTGGGATCACAGAATACGGTACGGGTTTTTGTCATGATGGGTCTGGCGCAATATGACAATTTAAGAAAGGGACAAAATGTTCATGTTTTCTTGCCAATTTAGTCCCCGCCTACATGGCTAATTAGATAAAAGACGAGATTATGTATGTCAATGTATACAAAATGCTCCACAAGATTTGTTCGAAATTGATCAGCAGATTAGATTTTTATCTTAGCACAATGGTTTCTTATTTTAATGCAAGACGGGCGTGAATATTCAAAAAGTGAGTAGTATATGTCACGATGCCTACTAGGATATAGTTTGTGATTAATCTGACTTTGATCAGCAATACAATAGGATAAGCTTTCACACTGGCGTTTCCTCTTTCTTTAACTTTGTAAGTGAATAATCTGCCGACAGTTTGGCTCTCTTTCTGTTTATATCGCAACCGTTATATATAATTTTTGCCATAAATACATATGGATTTTATGCAATAAACATTTTAAGTGAAATTTACAACTCCATGCAAATGCAAAAATAGATAAATACACGTATTTGCAGATTTGTTTGTCTACTTTATCTCATTTTATGTATGCCATTATATACTATAAATGTACTTTATGACAAGCAACACAAAATAATGTATGCTTTGGTTTGACCCATTTAGATATCATACCGTTATTACAGTCAATGCAATGGGGTGTATAAAATTTAACATACTGTTTGGAATACTCGTACATATTGAAATCACGTTGTTTATCGCGTGTTCCAAGTCAAATCAAAGCAATATTATTATAGCGTTTTATCGAGTATATCTTTATTTTTGAATAAAAGCTTTAGTGAGGGCGATTCCATAGAATTTATACATTAATGTCAGAATATTTGAAACTAAAATCGTAATACTTATAATGAACTAATTATTTGAAATAACACACGTGTTTGCCTTTGGAAAATTTTCGTTAGACAAAAGATAATGAAAATGCGTTAAGTCTGATAAATATAAAAAAATCATACCCTATCTTACATGTGTCTATCGGTATTCTATTTCAAATTATGTTTCGATATTATTGTTTATTTGACATTTTGAGTAAACATACCTAAGGTGCAAACAGATAGGGAACGCAACGCGAAGTTGTATATTCGTGTTGTCCGGAAATAATTATTTATCTATTAAGCACTACATCAATGATGTTATGTACTGAAAGACATTTGTGTTTTAACTATACTTCAAAAGATAATAATGATACTTTTCCGCATAATCAGTACGGTTAGCAAGTGCCTTGTCTTAATTACCTTATTCGATGACAGTTACACTTAGTAAAGGTCGAAACGTTGAGAAAACGTTGGAGAATGTTTGTTTTACAACTTGTTTGGATATCATTGAAGCATGTTTGACTTGTTTTAATTTGTGTCCATTCACGTTATTGGAATAAAAAAAAATTTATGTATCTTCATCACAATGTTGTAAACGGACAGTCATTGTCCATCATGTTTTCCCTAAATCGTTTTTATGGTGTCATTATCTCAATGAAATGTTTCTCTTTCTCAAAAGTATTCCTCCGAAACATCCATTCAATCTCGAATAATCTATCGATTCAAATGGTATGGTTCGTTTTATTTGATCTGTTTGCTATTACAACTAAATAAAAGACTGTTATCTTTGAGATTGCCCTTGAGAATGAACTGTCGTTGCTCGGCAATAAGTCTTATAAGAAATAACAAAACATCGCGTGTTTCCAGCAAATGGTTACATTGCTATTGACGTTTTACAACGTAATTTAAACATTAAACCAACATAGTTTACCATATATTTGACAGTTTGGATTAAGTTATTACTGATATTAACGACGTTCCGCATTCATATAATAGAAATAGCCGTCACAAATGGCAGAGTCACAAACATAAACAAGCACGAGACTGCTCATAGAAATGTGAAACAATAGGTCTACATGTAAACAAGTTTATTATATACCTAGCAGTGTATTGTCACAAATACAGACCAAATCGCACAGTGGAATACAACGCGACAGATTGCATTTTCCGTATCATACATGTCTGGTTTTCTGAATCCGTATCATGCATGTCTGACGTGTTCTATGCCGAACATATGTCAACGTCAATGACGTCACGACGTAAACATTTACTTTTTTATGAATGAGCGTCGCATTATATGCCGAAAATATGCCGACGTTCATGACGTCAATGCATACCCATTAAACGCATTTTCGCACGTAAAGGCGCTTCTTCACTTTTGTAGGTATATAATAAAAGGAATATTACTGCAGTTGTGTTGATCCGTTAAGCCGTATTACCTCTCGTTGCTTGCGCCATACCGCATCACGCTCGACCTGGCGGTCTCGCGAGATACGGCATTACACAAGCAACTCGAGGTAATACGGCCAAACGGATCACACTGCAGTGATATTCCGTGTATACAAGGACATAATAATGTATTAGTATAGTCTGATTGACAATTTGAATTATAAGATAATAGGATATGATAGCACTACATTGCATTTTTGATTTAAAAACTATAAGAATCGGAATTGGCCGAGAATGACATACAACAAAAGCCCCTCGATCGTGATGCATTTACTATTCATAGCGTTTGTAGTGTTTTGCTACCATCCCGAAGTTCTCTCGTCGTATATGGTTCGAATATCATGTATAATCCTTATTTCCTCGTCATACATATATGTTCGCACATCTTACGAGATGCGAGTTGGTAAGTACTATAGTAAACAAACTTAATGGATTAGGGGCTTATCAACTGATTTGATCATGGGAACTTGACTTGGCATATATATAGTAAATACACTATTAGCACCATCAAGTGGCCAGTAATTAGTGGATGATTATAGAAATTCTTTGTTTGTACGCCACTTTTGATCAGAACTTTGAAGCATACACACGTCTATATCAATGAAAACTGTTTAGTGACAAAATCAGGGAAAACACCAACGTTCAGTAAGTATTATGATAATTATCGCGTTTAATTTAAAGCATCATTCGGGTTTAACTATTTATGTTAGGAAGTTAAGTTTAAGTTTAATTGTCATGAATGCACATAATTATTCGCGTTATTTTTACTTTAAATGTAGTTGTTGTGTGAGAGAATTTGTGTGTGAGTTTATAAGAATTAGTTATTGTTGAGAGCTAAGAATTTGTATTACATGCATCAGGCCAGTCTGTCGGTGACAGAACAATATACATTACATCATACGAGACGTGATTTTTACGACCGAGTGGGAGGATCGGGCGTCTTTTCGAGCGTGCCGACTTTACAGAAAACGTTGTTTACATGGCTTTTGAAGTTAAATAGATTTTGTTCATTACATTTTGTGATGAATACGCCACCATCTGCTCATAACCGAATTAGATATTTACAATCTAGCCGGCATTTGTAGTTTTTCATTATGTACGCGAAATGGTAACTTGTAACGAAATTGAAAAGCTATTTGAGATCTACTTTGCTTGTATTTAGGACGCCAATTAACGGTCTAGAGAGTACGGAACAAATGTTATGTTATATCATATACACCAAGCCCTAATTCCACGAAAAACTTAAGTGATTGCTCAGCTGAGACTGTAATTTTGAATTTATTATATGACTACAATTATATTCTTGCGATGTAGATTGCTACACGAAACTGTGTATTTATTGCTAAACAATGATTTAGTAGGTGGTTTTTGTATGGAGTGCTCATGGAAATCAAATAGTAATGAACAATAAAGAACTTCGTACTTGAGCCTGTTATAACAGACTTAAGTTTTTAATTTATAATGTATTATTATGTTTATATCTTTAAAACCCTATTTTCTGTAAAAATCGGCCTTAATATGTATTGCTCTATTTAATTGGCATCTCACTAAGAAGAAACAATAAATACAAGTATACATTTGAGTCATTTAACTAACAAAATATACTTTTAAAATAGCAGACTCAGCTGAGCAATAACCTAAGTTAGTTCGTGGAATTTGGGCAAATTACCACTGGCATCTTTTCAACAACTACTTTTACATGCAACCGAAATGCAAATTGTTTTATTTTGCTGTCTGTATACATTACAAAAAATACGAATGAATAAACATGTATAAAAACTTTATTCTGTGTTAGTGTTACGTTATGTATTTTATATGTAAATGAAATGTACATTCCATGTGTCTTTATGTAAATAAAAGAACACAACACCAAGCATCATTCTAGTAATATATCTTTCAAACGAAACACAGCGGAAATGGATTGCATTTTACGCAGACACAGACAGAAATATGCTTCATAAAGTATGTTATACATTGCTTCTTAACATATCAAAATTTAGCTTTCACAAGAAGTACTTCTTAAAGATCAACTCGGACACCAAGTCTAGTCTAAATTCATAATAAGATAATTTCTTTACGACTCAATAAACTTAGTCGCGACATATCTAGGAATTCCCATTGTTATATGCACTTAAAAGTTCATATGTCTCTATAAAACAATAATGATAAGCTTTCTACTATCGTATAGTCTTCTTTAAATACTCTCCATTTCTCACGAAAGTTAGAATATGTTGAACTATACGACAAAATTTCGTGTAACAAAATTGATATTACAACAACATAACAAAGATGAAAGAACTTCATAAATTATGGGATCATAGAAAAATATTTTAATCAAAATTAAGTGATAGCTATGGGAAACACGTCTAGAGAGACAATGCTTTTAGAAACTATAGGTGAATGTATTGATTTGACTCAAACGACACCAATCTGATATGTGATATAAAATTAATATTCCGTCGTAATGTTGCTTTGTGATACAAAACACATGGATGCTCGAAATGTTGCCTTGACCAAGGCCATTGCATGCTTAAAATGTTGTCTTGACCAAGGTCATTGAATGATTGAAATATTGTCTTGACCAAGGTCATTGGATGATTGAAATATTGTCTTGACCAAGGTCATTTAATGAATGAAATATTGTCCTGACCAATGACATTGGATGATTGAAATATTGTCTTGACCAAGGTCATTGGATAATTGAAATATTGTCTTGACCAATGTCATTGGATAATCGAAATATTATCTTGACCAAGGTCATTGGTTGATTAAAATATTGTCCTGACCAAGGTCATTGGAACATTGAAATAAAGGTCATTGGATGATTGAAATATTGTCTTTGCCAATGTCAATGTACGCTTAAAATATTGTCGTTTTCAAGGTCATTGGTGTTTTAAATGTTGTCTTGACCAATGTCACTAGATGCTTGAAATGTTGCCTCGGTCAACACCATTGTCGTTTGAAATGTTATCTTGACTAAGGTCATTGAATACTTCAAATGATTTAGTGGCCCAGGTATTTGTATGTTTAAATATTGTCTTGGTCCAGGTCATAGGATGCTGGTAATGTTGTCTCCTTGTATCGATACACATGTATTACCATACAGAATGTGTCAATACATGAGCTAACATTGATGTTTGGCATTGGGTCAATCTTTTTCTGATTTAAGGTGTTGTTCAAATAGTGTTTTGCCAAAACGTTCTTTTCATAAGAAAAAACATATGCTTGCGTCGTTATATAAAACCTTATCATCACATGGACAAAGTGGTTAAGTTTGTTAAGGCAAAAATATGCCAAGGAGACGACTCTGTCGTCATTAAAAATAAAGAGATAAATAACTATCGAAGTTGAGCCCTTCCACAAGTTCAGCAGAATCGATAAATAGCAAAATATTGCTAGCAAAAGTCCAGTTTGTAATAACAAACAATACATCAGTATCATATTATTATCGTGCACTGAAGTAGTTACACTAATTCTTTTGAAATATTTGTCTCTCATACCCTCTTAGTACAGTTATCAACCATAATAATTGTTCCTCAATCAAATGATATAACGATAGCGTTTTGCTCATTCTTTCAAAGGATATTGGTCTTTTTATGGGCAAGGCAAAACACTACACGCATTTATCGGATTTCTAGTCCGGATCTGGTGTGTGAGCATTGCTATCAGTATATACATGTACGTGTATGGAACTCCTATTTCTAGAATGCGTTTTCAAAACTGTCAAATTTAAGTATATTTAGATCATTTTGAAAGATGTGTACATTTACGACATACATAACGTAACGCGAATAATATCTCATGTGCAAAAACCGCTCCAACATCCTAAACCTCCTTACAGTGAGCACAATGTATAATGTTTCTTCAAGGTCTGTAAAATAGCAAACGTTCATGATAGTCTCTGTATGACTGAAATAGCTAAAAGATAAATACGTTTAAGAATGCATTCGGATATATCGGTAACAGATAGCGAGGCATGTTTTGTTGAGATGTGTGTATGTTATCTTGAATTAGACAGTGTAATAATTGCTGAAAGAAAAAGGTATCAGAGATGTACCACAAGATACATTAGGGTATTTATAGAGAAGTTCATTCAATAAACGCTTATATTAGTTTCACAAAAATAAATCAGACAGGGAAGGAAACTCTCAACAAAAACAACAGAACACGATCGGTACAACATGAACAGTGTACACATTGCTATATTTGTAGCTTATATGTCAAAAGTGAAGAAATTGATGGACAAACTACAGCTTATCATTTGTTCCTACAAACTTTATCGCAATCGAATGCATAACACGAAGTCTACAATATGTGAGGCGTTAAATCGACTACATTGTACAGTGAAATAAGAGAATGTCACAAAATGTATAATCGTGAAGTGAAACATCCGTAGGTAAACGCATGATATATTTATTTTGTTAAGTTTGGAAATCGCGAGCATTTAATTCGCTAACTACTAAAGAATAACAAATTTGTAGATTTAAAAAGATAAAATTAAGTCAGACAATGAAGAAAGCACTAAACTTAACGTTAACAGCCGAGCAAAGAAAAAAAAACACATGCAAGGCACATTGCCCAAAACACAACTGAACTAGAAAACGTTCCAGCCACGTCAAAGCTGTCAAAAGTCTGAATGACCCAGTTTCAACAATAAAACGGCAGAAAGACAACATGTAAAAATCAATGTTTCAATGACCTAGTATAAAGACGCTAATAAAAAATACCATTTGCATATTTAAGGTCTAGTCCACTTTCATCATTAATTTCGTCAACGTCTGGCTTTAAGTTATTGTTATCGCCAACTGCCTTTTGATCATCCTCAATACCGTTAACATTCGCTTCCTGTTCACCCTTTAACTCATAAACACGCGTATTCAGACGATGCTCTACGTCCCTAACGTAAGCTCTCTTTTCATGTCCTTCCATTTGTGCATTGTTGTTATGCTTTACTTCGATATTACTTGACACTTGTACGGCTTCTATCCGATGTAAAAGTTCCCTATTTCGAGTTTCAACTTCATTTTCTATGTTTGTTAGCCTGTTTTCAAAATGTGCAAAAGCCTTGAACTGTCCGGATGGGTCTTCGTAGTTCATATGACAAACGCTTAATTGTTTTTCTAAACGCATTAGTGTACGTCTGTTGCGTTCAGATGATAGCTTCAAATTATTCAGTTCAGTACGGATATCATGAAACTTGCTCACCATACTATCGGTCTCTCCAAACACATTACGGGAGCACCATAATCAACTGAGGCATAATATTACAACACCTACCGTATTTGTATCCATATTTCAGCAGATCACAATGCTTACACCAATGCAAAAATAATAAATTAAACAAACTATCAAATGCTTCCTTTCTGAACAATAAGTTTGTCTAAAAGGAAAGATTATTCGAACATCGTCCTATTATCCATTTTTTATATATGGTCCTATTATACAGCGTAGGTCAACCATACTTTTCAAACCAGTGTTACCCTTGATCTACTGTAAAATCCCTAGAAAATGTATGCGTCCAGGTCTCGATAATTAATTATGACCGTATATTGTACATTCAAAGAATAACTACGATATCGTCTATATAGTCAATAAACAATCTTGTATAACTTTCGTGATGTCGATGGCAGTAACTGTAACGTCTTAGAGGAAACCAAGTAAAGTAAGCAACATACTATCTCAAAGGAAACAATGTCTGTATATATAGTTGTGTGTTTAAGAAATTATTTAAGAATTTTTAAAAGCCATAGTTTACCTTTTATACGAGTATGTATTTAAACAATATTTGTCGTACTGACGCGATATTCACAAATAATAATAATAATGATGTTAATGTTTACCTTACATAATTATTTGCCCTTAAATCGACAGACCTATTGTTCCTTAATCTCCAAGAAAATCCTTCTAAAACGTGGTTTTCACGAAGCGTCTCATCTTACAGTTTTCTTTATGATTCGAGAAAAGCACAAGTTCACATAAAAACCAACCAACAAACACAATATTAGAATTAATGTACCTCATGTTTTGTCTTAATTACCCAGGTTCCAACTATCTAAAAAACTAAATTGTTCAATAATGAATAATACATGTACGCGACACATTGACAATTTGTTCAAGACCGATTTGTTTAGGTAATCCGAATACTGTATTAGCGCATTTAGACAAACTATCTGCGAATGTCCTATATCATAATCTAAGTTGTCTAGTTTTACTGTCAACAACACTTGTTTTGAACTCGTTACTTAAATTTTGTTTTACATTTTCTAGCAATAATAATGCTGATAAAGTCATGCAATTTCGCCATAGCTACACGATTTAGCGTTACACTTTCATAATACGTCTCGTAAATATTTGTTATACAATAAAAGAGATATTGTTGCTCAAACTTCCAAATGTGAATTTCCCAAAATAGCTTAATTCACGTTACGGATTTCTAGAATTTAGGTGACGCATTGTTTAGCTACATGAGGTGAGATAATGAGGCGAATAACAAAGTTTGCCACGAGGAAAAAGTAACGCATTGGAGCGAACTAATAGGAGTGAATGCTCTTTCCTTAATACATGTACTACAAAGATCACCATTTCAAACATATTACCTCTGTGTACGAAAGGAAACCCATTTACCTATTTGATGCAGAATTAATTCAGTTTAATTTGTGAGATATTGGTTTGAACTTGTTTTCTACGATTTTGAGGCCATGTTATGGTGGAACGTTTGTACTCACAGACAGTTTGTGTGATGATGTGTAGTTTTATTTCATGTAGTCTCTTATGGATAATGGTTGCTTGTACAACATTTGTGAGGTTGTTGCGATAGCCGAGTAGTCTAACGCGTTCTTACTTAACATAGCTAGGCGTTGACACATTTCTAGGACTTGGTATAGTTAACAATGGGTTATCGTTCTGGCACGATATGCACATCAAGTCTTATGGTTAAGGTTTCCCTTATATGATATAAATTTCTTGAATCGGGCCGGTTTTTCTCGTCATCCAGTAAAATCCTTGTAAAACTTGGTTTTCACGGAGCGTCTGATCTTAAATATTTCCTTATGGTGGACGGAACGCATTGCTAGGCGATGACGACATACAGTATAGGTCTGCATCACACTGTCATTGTAAACTAGTCATTGCCATGTTCATTTTTAAAATCCATCCCTAAATAAATAGTTTTTGTTCATTAAATTTTGTGTTGAATACGCCACCATCTGCCAATAACCAAATTAGATAGTTTGATTGATATTTACAATTTAGCTGACATTTATAGTTTTTCTTTACGCAAGCGAAATGGTAACTGGGAATTGTACAAGATATTTGAGCTCTAGTTTGTTTGTATTTAGAAAGCAAACAAACGGTGTACTACGGGGTATAATATGGAACAGATGGTATGTTATATCACTTACACAAAATAACGACTGGCATCTTCTCAACAAATATCCAATTTTACTTTTTTCATGCAATCGAAATTCAAATTGCAGGTAAACACAATTTCAGATTATCTCTTGAAATTGTAGATGTTGATACAAATGTACTTATTTCCGTTTCTGACAATTCTATAAGGAATTGAAGAACATCAAGTTAGAATTATATACGAATCTAAATTTGATAAGGGTCTACAAATGTTTCCTATAAATGTTTGCAAATTGATTAAGATGTGATGGTATAGTTTTTAGACACATTATGTTACATCTGACATATTGTACATTTATAAAGATTACTTCAAAATTTGATGATTAAGTGCTAATCAGCCCAATTTCACTCAAATATGTGAGCTGAATTTAAACCTCTGTGCTTACAGAATGTAATTCGCTTTTTCCACATTTTGGGTCTTACACGCTATTAGAATAGGGAAGGGACAATCATTTCCATGTTATTATTGCCACTTAGGCCCTAATAGGGTTTATCAGTCCACTAAAAAACAACATTTTTTCAGTACTCTCGAAGATAGAGATTAGAGGTATTTGTAATATACTGGTAACTTGAAACACAATACGAATGTTAACAATCGTACCTTTCACGAAACCATCGTTTACTAATAAAAACGCAACATGGCAAAGTGTGACATACACCAAACATGTTTGGAATGTTCTACTCCGAAATCCAATAAAAATAAATAATCACATGAATAGCTAAGCTACGAAGTGCAATTCCGGAATTAACTTACTGAGTGTCTCTTATCTCTGATGTGTGCACCGCTTACTAATTAGTTTCTATTAATACGTTTCATTGTTTCAGCTACACTTAATTATATTGTTTTAATAAGCATAATAATATTTAAAAATGCTGTTGGAACAGAAGGAGTCATTCCCTTCGTTTCAGAATTGCAGTATTGCTTTCCATGGAAAAAGTGTCGGCAGTTCCATAGCTACTATGTTTTTACTTGAAATAAGCATTGCGATATTAGTACATGAAAAGGGGATACTTTTTATTTTGCTCACTGTATATTTTACAATAAATATATTTTGAATTACATAACGTATTTAAATATATAACAAATTTATTCTGTATTAGTGTTACATTATGTATTTTACATGTAAATGAAATGTTCATTCCATGTGTCTTTATGTAAATAAAAGAACAAATTACAAAGCATACTTCTAGTAATATATCTTGCAAACGAAACACAGCGGAAATCAATGGCATTTTATGCAGACACAGACAGAAAGATGCTTCATATAGTATTTTATACATTTTTTCTCAACCTATCAAAACTTAGCTTAAACAAGCTTAAGACGAGGCTTCAACAACCTTGTACGACAGTAAGCAAGCTCAAACTTCAGACAAACCGACTATTAGGCCAGTTCACAATACATCAAAGATTGGAAGAAGGCAAAACATTTTATTTCATATATTCATATGGTACGGTCCCGTTATAATTCATTCAAACAAATACTGCATGATTATTTATAGAAAGGGGGCGAAGTTTTTGAATGGTTGTGGTTCATTGCCATAACACTTGGGCTGTTAAACCAATCGTATCTAGAAATTCCAATTGTTGTATTCATTTAAAAGTTCATAAAATTAAAGATGATTTCGATGGGAATCCTGCGCAATGTCTGTTTCTTGGGTCTTCAATACTCTTAGATGATCTCCGTTTCTCGTGGAACGAATAGCAATATGTTGAACTATAAGAAAAATGTGTGACAAAATTCATATTACAATAAAATAACAAAGATAAATAAACTTTATATAAGATCATTCTTTAGATCAACACATTTTAATGAAACTATCTGATAGCTATGAGAAACACATCTAGAGAGACCATACCTTAAGAAACTATATGTGAATGTATTGATTTGATTCAAAATACACAAATGTAATATGTGATATAAAATTCATGCTCCGTGGTACCGTTGCTTTGTGATACAATCCGTGTATGCTTGAAATATTGACTTGGCCAAGGTCATTAAAGGTCATGAACCGGAATCGATAATTACCAAAGGTCCAAAGAATTGCTGGAGAAATTGCAGTTAGTGATAAGACACAATGCACCAGAACATGTCAATACATAAAAAGCATGGTACCATGCTAAGTTAAGCAAACATTGCAAACATTTACCAATCTATTAACACCTAAGTCAATGCGAATGGCATACATTTTTTACAAATGCATATATTTGGATAATGCGAGTTTAAACGCATTATTGTAATTCAAGCTAAGCCTTTAACACACAATATTGTATTGAATATATTTTGTAAACGCAAGTAGAAACACATTACTACAATTCGAGATAATCCCTTATATCACACCATTGCATTGTTACTCGTCTAGTATGTGAAAGTCAGAAACATAACGTGTCTTCCTTTAAAGAAAATTCGCTTGAGAAGGAATGAGCTATTTTTTCAATACATTTTCAAGCGGGTTGGGTAAATATCTATCGTTTACAAATACTGAATGTGTACACAAAGGAGCCGGCATTAAGTGTAACTTGCAAGGGAATTAGACTAAATGTAAACATCACATACATTGAATTGCTTAAGAAATGATGCAATTTAATAAAAATGCGAAAATGATTTTGTTAATTTTTTATTTGCACAAGAGTGGATGTATTGAACACTAGACAAGTCATTCGAAACTCGTTTATCCTGAACACGAGTGCCGTTACATATCGTTTGTATCATTTTAACGTCATTTTAGACGAATATTATACCACAATGGTATGCATTAAGTTATTTTGGGAAAAATTCGATGGTTACATGTAATAGTAAATAAGATTTATCCCCTCATACATCCTTAAGGTGAATAACAGTATCGCTTTCTATCCCAGTTACTGTTTTCTTGATACGCGAAACTCATTTATTATAATAAACTGTTCTGTCGACTGTAAAACACGATGATACCAAATAAATTTGTATGTATATGTTCATACACCCTTGAATCCGTTTCTATCATTCAGGTTATTTTTAGTCTGGAATTCAATTAACGTTGGACACTTTGGCAGTTTGACTATCATTATTCCATTGATAAATGCCAAACATAACTGGGTTTAGTATCTCTATCGAGCGATATTCGTAGTCTTGATATGTCAAATCTGAAGGTTATCACTCATAGACAAACACGAACAAGCATTATATTTGGGAAATATAACGTTTGATAATTCCATCGGACTAACAATAATGTTTACATAATTTGTCAGTCGTACATTTTTATTGATTGCCCTTTTTGTACTCCACACCCTCTTAGCGATGGACAAATTAGTAAAGTAAACAATCATTCCTCATTTTCGCAATCGGTTTGCATACACAATTACTAGTAGGTCACAAACCACTAAATAAAAATGTTCCTTAGCTTAATGTAAAGTGACACTTGTCAGCCGCAGATTGTATCGATGAAAGTCTATGGCTAGTTCACAGACCTATATCATTGAAAAGCAGTACGTTTCAGCTACAAAATAAGACCAAAATAACAGGAGGTCGTGTTTAATATAAGACAGATTGTGTTCGTCAAAGGCGGTAGACAAGTTTTTACAGACGCGCGGACCGATCCAATGTGGGTTTTACACTACTCTACTTTCGCTTTGTCAAATATGCCAAAATCTCAAAATATTCAAGATGAAACACATTCACTCATTCAACTACATGGATACAATACCTTAAAACTCAATAAGAGGATTCTAGTTCTATTTGGTCAAGGAATATCACCATTTCCAGGCAAACAGAAGTTTCCATAAGGACTATTTGAGTGTGTCCGATTTGGGTCCGCGTATGCATTTAGTGGTTTATAACCTAGTGTGTCAAAGATCAAGAACCCAGTCATAGTTGAAGCAAACACCATGCACTTATCGGGAATATATCCCGGACCTGTTATTCATTTATCAGTATATTTCGCTAAAAGTTCAAGATTGTTACCTAAACTGTACAGGTAATATTTTAGAACATGTTGACACATTTTTAAATTCAAAAATAAATAAATGTAATACGATATATACTGAATGCGCAAACACCCCTGCAACATTGTTAACCTCCTTGCAATGCGCACAATATATAATGTTTCTTCAAGATCTGTGTAATAGCAAGGTGTCACATGACGTAAATAGAATCAGTAGGAATAAAATATAAAATATAAATACGTTTAAGAATGCATTCCGATATACTCGTATATTAGATAACGGGGCATATTTTGTTGAGATGTTTGTATGCTATCTTGAACAATCGGTGCAATAATTGCATAAAGGCAAATAAATCAGTGATGTACTTAACAATAACTTAGGGGTATCTATAGAGGTAAATAAAAAGAGGACTTCATTCAAGAAACGTATTAGCTTCATCTGATAATTCATAGAGATAAATAAGACAGTGTACAAATTACCAGCTTATTTATCAAAAATGAAGAAATTGTTCCAAAGTCTGCAACTTATCATTTGTTTCTACAAAAATTATCGAAATAGAATGCATAACGCGTTGTTAACAACGTGTGCGGCGTTAGAACGACTACTGTGAAAGAAGAAGATTTCGCAGCATTTATCATCGTGAAGTGACAGAGCAGTACAAAAACGCACGATATATTTCTTTCTGACGTTTGCAAATCGCGAGCACTTAAACTCCTCAACTACTTCAGAATAACAAATTCGCTCAATTTAAAACTCTCGAAAACTTCTCCTTGTACAGTAGCTAGTAACGATATAGAAAATAATTGACATGTTTGTGACATTTCTTATTCTGGAGTGTGTTCCACTTGTCGGATGCAAATTTATTTAGTCGGTAAAGAAGTCCCAGCCTCGGAAAATAGGGTTTTATTTGTCATTCTATAACGTCAATATACAAGCTATGATCAGATTAGTGTCATGTTCACGTTTAACTAAAATCTCTTGAAAGAGTGCTACAACCAGAAAGAAAAATAAAAGTACAATTTGCTTCTCTAAATCGCCTTTACTTCCGCAATACTAGCCCCTATAAATTGAATGTTTTCTTGCCAATGCCACAAAGAGCTTGTATACATTTTCACATTGTCTTACGACTTCCTAAAACATTGAAATAAAATAAATTGACATGCGTCATCGTCGTCCTGGTCTTAAACAAATATAGTGTTTTATCACGTCGAAGGTTAACTTCCATCGTGAACAAAGCACCAAGTCTACATTTTTTGCATTAAGAAGACCTTTAGTGTATTGAACATAGATTACTGAATAAAAGTTAAAAATTTAAGCTATAACGTATTCTCTAAAGCTTTACAAGATAGACAAATCATTAAGTACAACAGCTTTCAAGAAAAACGCTAAAGTTATTCCCTAGAACCATTATTACCAAAACGGGTTTCTTTCTATTTCCGAGACTCATTTGTCAATAAGTTCTTTAAAAAATTATGATAAAACATGACAAAAGTAAAATACAATCGTATTATTGTGTTGTCCATATGTACATCCTATAGCCTGTTCACCATTCGATGTGATTTCCCAAAGCTCAGAAGGTCTTGAATGCAATCAATTTAGACACTTTGGCTTTCATGATTTCATTGTTATACGTCATGTTAAGTAGATTAAGAACAGTACGAATCTTGATAAACTCGGACGATTGGTTAAAGGCATCATACGCAACAAACCACTCGGGAATTGTAATAAATCGGATGACATAAAGTTAACCATACATAATATGTATTGTGTTAAAGTGCCGCAAAATTAGCATGGTCCTCGAACTTATCAATGAATAGAAGAAGAAGAAGTTTATTTATTAACGGAAATTTAAATACCGTTGTGCACACACAATACCAAGCCTGGACAGTAACGGCCATCCTTGCAAGAGTCAGCAAAGATGGAACCAACCCATTGATATTTCAAACACGCATATATACACACCGCGCAATGAATGACATACTGTGGACTTATAAATTCGTGTATAAATAACCACCAATGGAGGTAATTATGAATGATAAAAATTGAGCTACAAAAGTTGTCTTGGTCTGGTAGGCGAATAACAACCCCGTTAAAACACTTTCACAGTGCGCTTAGCGTAAAAGGTACAGTCCATGGATATAGTGTTAGGATAATGTTATTGGGTAGTCTCTGTATTGCTACAATAGTGTCAGTGGAAATAAAATCCAAAAGCTACAAAAGATGCGAATCATTCCGATAAGACTGTTAAAGATACTTAGACAGAGACATAATCATTTAGAGTGAATTAAGAATGTTACCTTGAACAAGTCAAGATCGGAGGCACGTGCATTGTAAAAATACAAACGTGCCATTAAAGTAATGGTATCAAAGAAGGAAACCGAGGTCGCAGTTCCTTTCAAATGTCAACTTCCCGTGTCATAATATCCGCAAAAGATAACACTTGCCTTGTTTGCAAATAAAGATGAAAATTAAATGCATTTATGATGTCCATGTTTGTTCAATTTGTGCATATTTACCTTAATGCATATACGAGTATACTTTCGATCTACACTGATAACTAGCTGTCAGAAGACGGTGCAGTGTTTGCATTTGACATGTTTGTTTATTGATAAGGCTAGAGTTATATCCGGGGAAGAATGCATGCATGCGAGACCGATGGTATTCCCAAACGTATTTTCACTTATTAATAAGTGACATAGCATTGAAGTGTCACATCAGAAAGTTTGATGCCATCCGTAAACACAAATAGACTTGACACAAACAGTGAACAATCGCAATGATTATTGGAATATACAACTGTATTGTTTTCATTGTGTTTATGCCAATATTAGACAAAAATCGTCAGTCAAATACTTCGCCTATTTGAATTCTTCCCTCGTACCATTTTCCAAATGACAACATCAGAACTTGGATACATATGGGAATAAATATAATTATGTAGTGAAATAGTTTCAGAATCGATCTAAGATAATTTAGTATAAACATTACCATTCATTAGTAATTTGCTTATTGGCACGCAACTGACCAGTTTCCGAGGAAAGTTTTCAGCATTTCAACAGTTCAACCGGCCGTGTACATTTTAACTTCACCAATATCTTTTCAACAAGATTATGAATATTTCCATAACAGTCCAGTAACCGTTATATAACTAAAGTTCTCTTTAGAAAAAGGATGCGTCATTTTAGATTGGGTAACATTGTGGTTTTAGTACCATAAAAAGTGACAATTTATATTTTCGTCAAGTATATTTTCTTATATTGGAGGAACAAATAAACTAGAATTAAGTTTATTTGACAGATTAATTTATTAGGCATTAAATTAAAGGTATGCAATAACAGATATAACTTTAAGTTTCCATAGCAAAGCAAACTTTTTTCTACTGACAGGGTGAATGTATGCCCTCGGGGTGTCGTCTTTAGTTGCCCGGCATCAAGAATCAAATTGTCAAAACCAAGATTGGTATTCGCCATAACATCCGTGAGATACCATGTTTCACGATAATGTACAGAAAATATACAAATTTCCTAAGCATTATTTAGCAAATCTAAGTTATGTTCTGGTGACACTCGTACAGAAATAAGCATTTCTCAGAAGACATGCTGTTTAACACATCGGAGGTGTTCTTAAATCAGTATTAAGTGACGTTATGACTTTTTCATGACGGAAAATAACTTTTGACGTGGTATTTTAAGCCTTCATAGAAAAGGTCAGGGCGATGATGAAGGATATAATTGTTCTATTGCATCTCTGCAGGAAATCCTAACAAGCGATGACTGCTCTCTTGTGGCATTTTCAAGAAACACATTATCCATTTTACAGCGGAACTGAAGCTATAAAGTCGATTGATGGAGTATTAGCATGTTCTATTCGTTTTCGATAGTTTTTCCATAAACGTTCAGTAAATGTCATCTTGGCAGTAACTTATCTCATCTTAAAATATCCTCCACATTTTATGTTGAGTGATTTAACAACAGCTGTAAAAGGTACCATTTGGTGCGATTTCTCAAAACATTAAGTTATGGAATGAAAACCCTACGTAGGCAAAACTGTATCAGTTTAGTCTCACTTTAAGTTATCGGGAACACACCATTGAGACCATAAGTTAAGTTACCAGTTTACGAGGACGACTCTCAGCAACTCAACCGTTCAGCCACACTTTGACATTTAACTTTCCCAGGTCATTGGGCTACCTAAGGAAACCAGCGTTCGAGTATCCCTGGGGATACTATTTTTTTCCTGGTGTGTGTGCAGCCACGTCGAGATACGGCACCCAGGAATCCCGAACATGTACAGACACCACCCTCACCAAATCATATTGGTCAATTTGGGTATTTCTTGCCCAGATAAATTAAGCAGCGGCGCAGTCGGGGATCGAACCTGGGACCTCTAGATATATGTGTTATATACCTGACAAAAAAGAAACATCTACTTTATAGTAGAATTTTAAATTTTCAAGTGCTAGAACTCAAGAACTATTCCATGTTTGCAATTTATTTTGGATGACAAATATAAACACCCTTTATTAAATATTAGAGAATACTGTATAACACAACAACAAATGGCTTCTGAATTTAATCATATTAATGTCTTTCAAAGGAAGTTGTCTGGTAGTAATGTGAAACTTCTCACGAGATTTGAATTTTATGTAAGGAATTTCTCTATTATATTCAATTTCCTTAGATCATAGTACAATGGTCGTTCAATGTGAGAGAAACATTGAAACCTCTCCAGAAATTTGAACTTTATGAAATCGAAGGAATTTAAATATTCTATACAATTTCCTATGATCATGGTACAAAGCTCTTTCAGTGTGTGAGAAATACTGTAACTATTTCAATGTATTCGGTATAATTCGTTTTATACAATAAGTATGGGAATAATATTCTCATAAAAACATGTTATTTGTATGTATTATTCACATTCGTAGGAATTTAATATGCACACAATGGGTACACAATAAATGCAGGGGGTTTCAAAATATGTGTAACAGTTGTTTATAAGACGATTGCCATGCTTAACTCAAGTTCTTGTTTAAATTAAAATGCCTTTATTAGATTGATAACCATAAAAAAGCAGAGTTAAATTTCAAAATGAGGTTAATATTTATTTAAACGCGTAAAGCAATTTATCACATGTTTGACGTCGCGGTAGCGTAATAAAGCCATTATTTATTTTTGATAATACACTAGTGTAACAAAGCTTTGACGCGACGTCATTCAAAGTATAGGCGACGTCGTCAAAGTGCCGCGTTTATTATAGTGAAAATAAGCAGCTACTTTATGTTTCGGCCCGAAAAGGCTAACATGTGATAAAAAGAACATTACATTTGTGACTTTCCACATTGAATTTATTAAAATCGTTGAATAAAATCGATAATTTTTTATGGTTTTATTCAACTCGTTTAATAAATTCAATATGAAAAGACACCCATGTAATATCCTCCATGTAACGGAGCTAATCAAATGCCATGCACAAATTGAGTTGAGAATGGAAAGTGGTTTATAATCATAGGGCCGGGTAGGAACAATTTCAGTATATTGTGGCTCGGTAGTCTTCATGTTACTGAAATAGTGTCAGTTGAAATATAATCCTAAAGTAAATAAGATAATTATATTTCCGAAATAGCATTTGAATAAAACCAGACATGATTTGTTGAGATGCCAAGTCAAGATAAGATGCACATTTCAAAGCAGAACCAGAGGCACAATGTTATTGATAGAAGAAACCAAACAGGACAATTGCTTCAATAAACTTTCTATTTTCATTAAGTAAATATAAACACTGGTATTGTTTATCAATAGTGAAGAAAATGTGCAAGCTATTACAGCTTATCATTTGGTTGTACAATATTGTATCAATGTCGGACCCATACCATATAATGTATAACATATGCGGCATGGTTTTTGTCATTGAGTTACTTTTATTTCCGATTCTCTCTCAGTCTCAGTGATGTTATGATAATTGTTCAACATGTTCAAGCGATGGTATGATACAGGTGTACTAAATGTCATATATGACGTCATAGATTTCCAGGAATGGTTTTTAGAATCTACAGATTGAAATCTTCATAGTTGTTTCACTATGATAGTATTGTTTACATTTTGTTGTCGTTGCCAGTTTGAAGAATAAGAACTAAGAAATTCCCCTGACGGTAAATTGCAGATTTTATTATATATATTGTTTTGTTTGTTGTGTATTAATTACATCGGGCTTTACGTCTATGTTACAGCTATTATTGGTCACTTACTGCAGCGACCTAATCAATGTTCATGGAATAAATTATCTACTAGTTTTTGCTTGCTGTTTTAGCAAACAACTAACAACTTCATGGTATGTATGATGTAACAGTCTATGGTCTCCATGGTATGTTACCGATAATTTTAAATGAGACTAAAATGCTATAATTATGTTTGTCTACGTTTGATTTTAATTCCAGAAATTACTGTTTGAGACTGAATGGTGCCCTCTACCGCTGTTGACATATCAGTTACCATTTAATGCGGAGGAGATTGTAAGATGAGATAAGTTAGTGTCATGATGACATTTACTTAAGGCTTCTCGGAAAACTGTTGAAACCGAATAGAAAATGATGAATGCGAATACTCTATCAATCGACTTTAAAGCTTCCGTTTCGCAGTGAATTGAATGTTTTTCTTGTAAATGCCACACAAGAGCTAGTATAGTTTTTTTCTTAGAATTTCCTCCAGACATGCAATAAAACAAATTGATATGCGTAATCGTCGCCTTGACCTATACAATTAATACGCAAGATACCACGTCAAAATTTTATTTCCGTAATGAAAAAGGAATAACGTCCGTCAATACTGGCTTGCGTTCAAGGAAACATTACATGACGTACGTTTCGTACCTGGTACGGACATGTGATTGGTTGAACCGTATGTTTTGTAAATTAAAATTCTGTTTTTCCCGCGAGCCAAGTTTGGCTAATCATATCCGGAGGTGGTTTCCGTGTATTGGTGTAATTAAACAAAATGGCAAACAAAGCATGTGAATAGTAAAACCCGCTAGTGTTGGTGTTTCAACGTTTGGAATAAATGGCACATAACATTTCAGCTATAGCTTTATTCTGCAAGCTTATTATAGTATAATATAGTAATATCTATACAGTAAATTCGCGATTTTAAAACATGAGAACATGCTGACACATCAATTTTAATTTAATTGTTTCGTACTATTTCACCATGGTAGTCAGACGTTTTCAATACATCTTATTTACACCGATTTCTAAACTTCCGCTCAAATGAAGAGTTGGGAATCACCTTAAATTTTTATTGTAGCATATTATACGAGGCCCGCCTGTGCATCTGTACTGTTTGTGAGTATCATATTTTCGGGTCTAAACGTAAAAATGGCTTGCGTCTTGCAGCCTCCTTCTCGAACTACATGTTTAAAAACACGGATTTCACAGCGTCTTTGAAATATTTTGACTGCTTAATATTATGCATTCTTCAAACGTTTGAATGTTGTACATGTGTACATAAACATTACATGCTTTTATTAAGTTCTTAATTTTACATTATTATATAAAGGAAAAAATTAGGTTATTCAGAGCTAGTAAAATATGTAATTGCGGACATATTTACTTTCATGAATAAACGTGAGACGCTCATACAAATAAAATCAAAATGTTGGGAAAACAGTCAACTAGAGTACAAATGTGGCGACTTCTTGTTGATTTGTTTGTTAATAAATAAAGTTAGCCTTGATCAGACCAGTCGCAAAAAATCTGCTCTGACAAAATTCGAAGTTTTTAGTGCACATAAAAGGAATTAACAGTTGAATTTTATATAGTGTTATTGGGAATTTTATTTAGATTCTTACTGTGATCAAGGATTAACTGTAAAATCAGTGTTATTGGAATTATTTTACTTCAAAACTTAAATATATTTGGACATTATTATTATTAAGGAGCAATTCTCTACAAAACATAACACGTGTCGAGATCTTGTGACATCTGGATTATACCCTCCAGCAATTCTTTAAAACATAAGTAACATTAAACTTGTCAGACTGTGTCAAAACTTGGATACATACCCTAAAGGCACCAACTTGATCGTCTTTCACTGACAGTTGAAACTAATTTAGTGCTTGTATTGACATTAAAAACATCAATTGGACAATGGCCTCAAAGAATGATACAAACTTGCATAACAGATCGGACGTTGATGATCATAACGATTACAAAGGAATGTGCAAAATTCAGGACAGGAAGGCGAGCCACAATATAACAATTATATTCTACCAAAACAAAGACCATGATGCATTCATTGAACTTCTAAAAAACCAACATGATTTTGTTGATACAAAGAACAACAAAGGAATTACAACAACTTTATTTGTACATGACCAAAAGGTTGTTGTAACAGTCTTCTATACAAAAACAATTTTAATTCAGGGCACAGGCTGTAGGAACTGGCTTGTCACAGAATTCTATTCCTTAGTTGATCATCTAACAACAGGACCGGCGGAGATGAGTCTTTTACATGAAAGTCCCAAACCCAGTGTGAGCCACAGCAGAAATCACCAGAGCAACGAATCATCAAATACCAATACTGAGGGCATAAAATCCTGTAGTAATGACACCAATATCCGTGGTACTCCTAAATTTGGAAAATATTGCATCATACCAAAACCAAAAACCAAATCAAAAAAGCTCTTCAGCTTCAGATCCTTAATGGGGAAGAAATTTAATTCAACACCTACGACCATCACATCACTGAGAAATAGAGACTCATACTTTACTCACACACCTGATAAAGTATCTGTGATTACATCTGATGAAACTATATCTGATATCCAATCTAATGGCAGTGAAACAGAGCTGAAGTGTATGGACACAAGTGAGTGGAACCCAAATCAGCTTAATACTCAACAAAGCACTTCGGTGTCTGATCTCACTGAACCATTGACTGCTACCAACCTCTGCAGCCCCGATGAAACAAGCCTGAAAAAAACAACTATTGGAGATATTTCTGGCGATGAATCCAACAAATCCATACTGATATGTGAACAAGGAAACCAATCAACTTCTAATGAACAACAATTAATTGACCTGCAGAACCAAAATTATGAACTTACCAAAGAGAACAATCAACTCAGGGAGGAAAATACAACACTTCAAAAACTAAATGCAGAACAAAATAAATCTCTAACAAAACTTACAGATGCTGCTGGAAAAATGCAGATAACACTAACAAATACCAAGACAAAAGTTCGCGAGCAAGCTAAACAGATTACTTCACTTACAACTAAAATAAAGTCATCAGATCAAAAGAGTACTGATAAAGTGGAGGATGCACTTTATGATGAAATAAGGACTCTAAAAACTGGATTTGATACCTTAAGACAGAAAGTGACAAATTCTGCTTCAACCACAGAGCTACAAGAGCTGAGAAATGAGGTGGACTCTAACAAGGAGGAGATTAACAGATTAAGAGAAAATAAAGCACAGCAAATGCCGGGTGCTTTAAATCCTGATAACCAACCTCAAATGGCTTCATCACCTTCAAATTCCAATACAAGACAAAGATTGGACACTCCCATACCAGCAGCAAGCCAACATATCACAGAGCACAAAGTCTATGTATTTGGAGATTCAGTCACTAGAGTCTTAGAGCCCCAACGACTATCTGGTCAACAGTTTAATGTCAAAATAAAATCTCAATCTGGCGCTACAGTTAACGATATAACAATGTACCTGAAATCGCTCAAGGATAAAACATTCGTATCTGATTTTGACATGTTTGTGATACATGCAGGAGTCAATAACATTTCCAATGCCAACAAATCTACTGAAATTGTTGAGGACTTTAAAACCCTCACAACAGAACTACAGAATCTCAACGAAAATGCTACAATATTTATTTCATCAATACTACCGAAGAAGTATGACAAACTATCATTTGATGTGATAAAGGAGACAAATATACTGTTATCAAAACTATGTGCTGAAAACCACCATGTATTCATTGATAATACCAGCAACTTCATGAACAATGGCCAAGTGGACAAATCACTATACAGAGATGAGGTACACCTTAGCAATAAAGGCAGTTCATTGTTTGCCAAAAACATCAAATCATCCATCATCAAGTGTTTACCTCTCTCTAATGCCGCCAGACAGAAAAATGGAAATTTTACCCAGGCCAGCCTCCACAACAGCTACAAACATCCCCTGGTACATCCCCAGGAGCGGAATCACCAAATACGGTACCATCCCAACAGGCAACCCAACTACATGGCTCAACGTCGACCCTGGATCCGACAACTACCGATGCCGTACAATCCAATGTGGACCCCAGACATGTGGTAGACAATATCTTCAACAAACAAGACATCAATAGTGCAAATACAATATCAAGTTGTGACACAAATATTAAAAAAAATGACATCTTGGACAAAAACAATTTTCTCTTTAAAAAAGGAATTAAGTTTTTTCATTTGAATATACACTATTTATACCCCAAATTTGATGAATTGAAAATTTTACTCCATAATCACCCTTATTTAGATGTCATTGCACTATGTGAAACATTTCTGAACAAAAACTTCTCTGACAGTGAATTCCAAATAACTGGATACCAAATGTTCCGTAAAGATCGTGAAACAAATGGTGGTGGGATCATAGTGTATGTGAATCAAAACCTTTCTTGTGTCCGTCGGTTTGATTTAGAAAATGATAAAACTGAAATTATCTGGCTTGAGATTCAAAACAACAAGCAAAAACCAATAATATTGGGTTACACGTATCGACCCCCGTGTTCCAATGCGGACTGGAACTTCAATTTAGAACACACCTTTGAGAAAATATTTATTGAAAGCAAAGAAATCATATTGACTGGAGATTTAAATTACAACTATGATCCCATTACTCAATCAACTAACAACAATGCATGGAACAATATTACTAACAGTTTCAATCTCAGACAACTTGTTGAAAACCCCACCAGAGTAACAAGCACTTCAAAAACAATAATTGATCATCTATACACAAATTTTTCTGAAAATATATCTGAAATTAATATACCAGTACTATCAATTAGTGACCATTTTCCTGTGTGTTTCACACATAAAGTTTCCAATGAGGCACCTCGAGACCCCTTACATCATATCATTCAATACCGTAACATGAAACAATTTGTTGAAAAAGATTTTCTAGAATCTCTTAATGAACAACCATGGTCTTTGTTAGATATATATGAAGACCCAAATGACGCTTTAGATTGTTTTCAATCATTATTCAACAATGTGTTAAATAAACATGCTCCATTGAAAACAAAGCGGGTCAAACATACACATTTACCTGACTGGTACAACCCAGAGATACTTAAAATGACGCGAGAAAGAGATAAGGCAAAAAAGTTGAATCATAGGGAACAATTTACATACTGGCGAAATAAAGTTAAAACCACAATTTCAAATGCAAAGAAAACATATTATGCACAGACTATAAATAACAATAAAAATAATGCCAAGGATTTATGGAAGAACCTTAAGCAATTATCAGGTAAAGCCACAAATCATCAAACAAATTTTATCCATGATGATGAGGGGACTCAGATTTCAGACCCTCAGGAAACTGCAGAAACGTTTAATAATTATTTCATAGACATTTTTAAATCTTCTCCCCAAAACTGTTCTTCCTTCTCAGAAAGTGATAAAATCAAACTTCAGAAATACATTGAAATGCAATCTGGACAGGACACTTCATTTGTATTACCTAAAATTACAAGCAAATTTATAGAACAAGAACTAAACAACCTCGATGTCAGTAAATCTACTGGATTAGATGGTATAGGGCCAAAGTTTATTAAATTAAGTGCTAAAATCATTTCAAGACATTTGGAGAAGATATTTAACCTCAGTTTAACAAGTGGAGTTTTTCCATCAATTTTCAAAAGAGCCAAGGTTACACCTATCCACAAAAAGGGGCCTAAAACAGAAAAAAGTAATTACAGACCAATTTCAATCTTACCTGTACTATCCAAAGTACTTGAAAAACATGTCAGTAACACCTTGAAATTATTTTTAGAAAATAATTCACTCCTTCACCCAAATCAGTCTGGGTTTCGAACTCATTTCTCATGCGAGACTGCTCTGACAGCTATTATTGACAGCTGGATAAAGGCTATAAATGAGGGAAATCATGTTGGAACTATTTTTCTCGATCTGACAAAGGCTTTTGACCTTATCAACCACAAGTTACTAGTTGAAAAGCTACAGCTATATAACATTGATGCTAATGCCATTACCTGGTTTCAGTCATATCTAACTGATCGATCACAACAGGTTTGTGTGTCGGGAAAATATTCTAGTGTCCAAAAGATACCAGCTGGTGTGCCTCAAGGCTCAGTATTAGGTCCTCTACTATTCATCATTTACATCAATGATATGCCCTTACATTTGTCAAATTGTAAATCAGATATGTTTGCTGATGATACAACTATTTCATCATTTGGAAATACTATTGACTCAATCTGCACCAATCTTCAATCAGACCTTGGTTCCATACAAAACTGGTTAGATAGAAACCCTATGATTGCAAATGCTGACAAGACTAAAGCAATGATCATCTCACCATCAAACCAAATTATTAATACTGTAAGAAATTCACACAACTCAAATATTTCATTCAATGGAAAAACTATTGAATTTTCAACCTCAGAAAAACTCCTTGGTGTTCATATTGATCATACACTAAATTGGAAAACGCAGGTACAAATTACACTGAAAAAATGCAACTCCTTATTATACTTGTTGATGAGAATAAAACAATTTTTGAATATTCATACTAGAAAAATGTTCTTCAACGCATACATTCTTCCACACTTAGACTATTGTTGCTCTATTTGGGGAAATTGTACTAATGACCTCTCAAATGATATGTATAAGTTTCAAAAACGTGCTGCTCGTATTATTTTGGATAAAGATTTTGATACACCAACAGATGAATTATTTTTGCAACTAAACTGGATGAAATTTTCAGATAGAGTTAACTACAAAAAAGCTATTCTTGTTTACAAGTCACTTAATAACCTTTTTCCAAATTATATGGAGCAGCTATTCACATATAGCGACAACAGGTCATTGAGATCATTTGAACAAAGACTTCTTTCTGTACCAAAACCGAGACTTGAGTTTTTCAGAAAATCATTGGCATACTCGGGTGCTAAATTGTGGAACTCACTTCCATATGATATCAAAGTATCTGAAAGTGTTAACACATTCAAAAGTAAATATCTAAAGTGGTGGTTCTCTGGTGGTCAACAAACCATTTCTTTCATTTGAAAGATCATTTAGGTCCTGGTCTTAGCTCCAACCAGTTGTGTCAATGACTTACTGTATCTATTCCTTATATATGCATAACAGTACATTTTAAACTAAATTTGTTTTCAGCCAAGTCATAATTTTTTGTTATTGTTGTTATTGTTAATTGTTATCTTCTGTTATTACTGTACATATTATGTAAATGTGTTAATGAGGCTCACAGGGAAGACTGGGTATACCCAACTGTGTTGCCTCTATAAATAAAGTCTTTATTATTATTATTATTATTATCTTTATAGTTTGTTGAGGACTGTATAGTTTTTATTTTCTCTGAAGCCACATTGGAATTGCTTTGTTATTTATTCCTTTTTGTGTCTTTAGTTAGAATTATAACTCTGATGAAAAACAACACTTTTCTAAGTTAACACTTTTATTTTTAATTTTTACTGATTTATTTATTTTAATGATCAGTAAAATATTTCATTTTGTAATTCTCAAATAAATTGACCGCAGCCAAAGAGTCTAACTACGCGCCATGGAAAGTTGTCAATATTGGTGCACTAAACAATGAACTATGATGAAGTGGCGCAAGAAATATGGCGCACTAATTCAACCAAAACATAATATTTGTACTTATAAACATAATAGCATATGCATAAAAAACATATCAAAGAAATCAACAACTACATTTGTGCAGGAAACAAAGACCCTTAATTTCGATTTGTGTACTTTTACGACAACAAATGTTGGCATCAATTATTAAACCAGGGAATGCTATTCCATGACGATATCATTTAGCTGTCGGCAAATACCAAGTATATTTAGCCGATGCATCTCTGATTTGTTGCCATTTTACCGCTGTTTCGGGGAAATTGCGCAATGACACAAAGAGCATGTATCAATTTGCAAATTTTCATACGACTTCCTGGAAAGTTGAAATAAAACAAATTGACATACGTCATCGTCGTCCTGGTGTGATACAAAGAATGGGTTACTCGCCGAACAATCGTGAACAATGCATCAAGGCCTCAAGTTTTGCATCAAGAAGACGATTTAATGTTAAATCTTCTTTTAATGAATTCAATTTGATTTATATATACATTTATTCAGATTTTTAAGGTTGTATTCAAACCAAAGAAAACATAAACATTTAAACAGTAACGTATAAACTTCAGAGCTTAAAATGATAGAAAAATCACTAGTTTCTACAGCTAATAGCTTTCAATAAACGTTATTCGCTATCACATTTATTACCCAAACTTGTCTCACTTCATTTCCCAGCCTCATTTACTAAGATATCAAAAAAGGGTTTTTTAAAAATTATTATTATAAAACGTGACAGAAGAAAATACAATGGTATTAATGCGTTGTTCATACCTCTGGAGCCTGTTCACTATTCGATGTGATTTCCCAAAGCCCAGAATATCTTTAATGCAATTCATTTAGACACTTTGTTCAGAAGATTAAGAACAGTACGTATCTGGACGAACTTCGACGATTGGTTGAAGTCATTTTATCACATGTTTGACGTCGCGGTAGCGTAATAAAGCCATTATTTATTTTTCATAATACACTAGTGTAATAAAGCTATCACGCGACGTCATTCAAAGAATAGGCGACGTCGTCAAAATTGCGCGTTTATTAAAGTGAAAAATAAGTAGCTATTTAATGTTTCGGCCGGAAAAGGCTAACATGTGATAAAAAGAACACTACATTTGTGACTTTCCACATTGAATTTATTAAACTCGTTGAAAAAAATCGATAAAATGCTCGACAGAGCCTCGCATTTTATTATTTTATTCAACTCGTTTAATAAATTCAATATGGAAAGACACTCATGTAATATCCTCTATGTACAAAACACTCAGGAATTGGAATAAATCGGATGACATACATGTAAGGTTAACCGTGCTTAATATGGCTTGTGTTATTGTGCGAACAAATACAGTGCCCACCAAAATTAAGTATACAGTAAATATTTTTTGCAAAATTAAACTTGATTAAATTATTCAATATCTGTTTATCAGACGGTCACAATTATACTAGTTTCTGTAACTACAGTTACTAAATGAGTCAAAATAGAGATAGAAAATTAGAAATAAAGATGAAGATGCTTCGAACTAAAATAACCGTGTGACCAAAAAGGCTGAATTTTCCATCTTTTTGTGACAAAGTTACCATTCAAGAGGGACAGGGAAACTCTGGATTTTGCACCTAGGATACCAATTAATGTATGGCCTTTCCATTTAATAAACAAAAATATCTCTTTTCCTAAAAAAAAATCTTGCTTCACTGTTCTGCAAATAGTATTATTACAGGCAAGTAAATGGACAAATAAAATATGTATACTTACTTTTGGTGGGCAGTATAAGTCGGGTCCACGAACTTTATCGACGAATGTATTACATGCGTCTTGTGATCATCTGTGTTATATATTTAACTTCCCCAAATGAAGATGTCAAGTTAAAATTTAAGACAACTTTGGTTGCACCATATTTTTTTATTGCATTTTGGATGAAAATTAGAAACACCCTTTATTACATCCAGTTAAAATTTCAGACAACTTAGGTTCAAAGTACTACATGTAGTATGTGCATTATATGTATAACACACCAACCAATGGTTTCTATATTAAATCATATTCATGTATTTCAAAGGAAATAGAATCGAGGGTGTCTGGTAGTAATGTGTAACGTCAACGTCTCAAGAATTTAATCTTTATATCTGGCATTTATCTATTATATTCAATTTCCTTAGGTCATGGTATACAACCCTTTCAATGTGAGAGAAACATTGAAACTTCTCAGGAAATATGAACGTTATGTAATCTAAGGAATTGATATTTTCTATACAATTTCCTAAGTTCATGGTACAAAGCGTTTTCAATTTGTGAGAAATAGTGTAATTATTCCAATGTATTCATTTTTTATACAATTAGTATTGGAATGATCTTCATATATCTTACATGTTGTTGGTATGTAATATTCATATGTGATGGCATTTTAGATGTAAGCAACATACGAACATAGAGACAATGTGTTTCACAATATATGTTACGGTTTCGTGATTTAATACAATTCTTAATTTATGCATTATTTAAACTTTAATATACAAAGTTGTACTCGGTTTGTTCAGTTGGGCATTGTGCTTTGTGTGTTTTAATGTTTTCTGTGCTCAGCTGGTTAAGTTGAGTGCTGCATTCCCTGTCTGACTTAATATTATCTTTTTTTAAAGATGACATTTCAATATTTAATGCTATATACGATATTCAAACCCAGTTTGAAAAATGTGTGTCTAGTATGCATCTTTATAAACTCTATACAAAATGGCATGCTTATTGTTGGTACATAACGACGTCGTGTTTCGTTTTGACATAATGTTATTACACTAAATAAGACCTTTTATGAACTCACGAAACTGTAACAGACAAATGTATAAACAATTAACGAGAATAAGTGTAAAATGTCAAATAAAAATGACAACAATAAACTGTCAGGGAAGAGTCTTAATCGACAGGTCATAAGTGATGTCTTTTCGGTGGTAGGTAAAAGCACAATTCACAAGGGATTATATTCACCGATGTTATGTGGTCGGTACGCTGTGCATGCATCTAGATATATTCTTCGTCCTGCAACTCTCGTAGTAAACTCAATCTACGAAACTATCGGTAATTGAGCTTCACCCTCGCGCCGTGACGTAATCTTCCTTCCTTCTGGGTTAAAACGGGCGGTCTAAAGACCGTAGCCCAGGACATCCCGTTATTCGGTCCTTAAACCACGAATTAAAAGTAAGATGAGATAAGTTAGTGTCAAGATGACATTTACTTAAGTTTTCTGGAAAAACAATTGAAACCGAATAGAAAATAATAAATGCGAATACTCTATCAATCGACATTATAGCTTCCGTTCAGCAGTGAAATGAATATGTTCTTCTTTTAAATGTCATGAAAGAACTTTTTTAGGATTTCCTCCAGAGATGCAATAAAACAAATTGATATGCGTCATCAATGCCTTGATCTATACACTAGACACAATGTCAAAGGTTAATTTCCGTTATCAAAAAGGCATAACGTCCTTTGCGCCGGATGGTAACATTAAACAATGTCAAATAATTAATACTCTTTAAAATTAAAAATATTATCCTTAGAAGTATTTTCCGGAAACTTTGAGTTAGTTTACCAGGGAGAACTGATGCACGTAGTAAGTAAATGTAATGCACTCAGACACTCCGAACCAAATTGAAAGTCTCACTAGTACATTACAATTGGAAGACAGACGGTTAATTTGCATCTGGGTAAATCAGCATTTTACAGCTGACACTAGGTCATTCAGCTTTTTATAGCTGAAACTAGGTCATTCAGCGTTTTATAGCTAAACTAGGTCACTCACCGTTATATATCTAAAACTAAGTTTGTCCGCTTTTTGACAGCTGGGACTTGGACTTTCGATTATTTGACAACTAAAACTCGTTCAGTTGTGTGTTGGATAATGTGCCGTGCGACTGTGGTCTGTGTTATGTTTGTTATCTGTTATCTGTCAGCTGTTTCAGCTTAGTGCTGCCCTGTCTGATTTTACATAATATTTTCAATTTGTCTGTGAACAAGGCCAAGTACACACAGATGAATTTTTAAGAAGATACCCGGATTATTTTCAAAGACTGGTAGGAAAATGTACCACTTAAAAGTAGGTCTACATAGACATTATGGATATTTTCTGAGTGTGTATTACGTATTGAAAATATTCATGTATTTAAATGGCAAATTAATGAAATTGAGCCTGTCTGGTAGCAAAGTAAAACATTTATTCTTAAGTGGTATTATTATGCCAGTCTGTGGGATAGGATCCTCAAAAAATGTGACAATTCGTACTTTTGGTGCAACAAGGTTGTATCTCACTATATCCTGTATAGTGAGATACAACCTTGTTGCACCAAAGGGACGAATTACGGTATGAGCCCGTTTAACATATAACAAACATTGATACCGGGGAAAGACTTATCAATTTTGATAAAGGAATAAATTAGTTTATTCAGAGCTAGTAAAGTATGTAATTGCGGGCAGATTGACTTTCATGAATAAACGTGAGACGCTCATACATAAAAATCAAATAATGGGGAAAACAGTCAACTAGTACAAAGTTGGCATCAAATCATATGAACTAAGCCACAGCCTTCTAGAGGATGTAATCTTAGATATTGAATAAATTTTATGCTCACAACTATTTGCAGATACACTAAGTAAATTATATTTTGAAAGTGAATTTTTATGGAGATAAGATTTTGATATAGAAAATATTATAAAGGAGGATACATAATTTCGCCTTCTGATTTTTTCCTAGGACCCAAAATATATTTGTATTGTAAAGTTTGCTTGGCAATTTATATTGAAGGACTAGAAATAAGGCTGTCAGCAAATACTTGGACCAGGTATATTTCGCCGATTCATTCATAATTTGTTGCCATTTTACCGTTTTTTCGGGCAAAACCGCCCACTCCGATAATACGAATATACATGTATGTGGAGCTTATGGAATCTTGGCTACTGGAAACCATATTAACCGCGTCTGGAATAATTATAATGAGCATGTGAACCTCTCGGATATGAACAGTCAGCAATGAGTGTCCTTCATATTTGGTAAATTGGTCTCCATTCCCTATTCATCGTTTCGACTTTATTCTAGCAAGACTAACTGTCAGATGTCTGGTGTCAATTGTACTTTATCAAAATGTAATCGTTCAAGATTTTCACACTGGCCTCACTTTCCTGAAAATGATTGTTTTAATAGTTCCCTATGTAATAGTAATGTCAAACTTAAGCGTAATGTCAATTGCAAATGTGCAAATGTTATATATTTTAATAAAACATGTAATTAGTTTAGTATGTACATGTAATGTGTACTTGTACCATCGGTATGACATTACTAGCTTTACTGATCCTGCATTCTCTAGTCATGTGATCAGTTCGCTTCAATCAGGATGAATATAGTCTAAATGACTTTTGTTTTATGCCAATTGGTGTTGTTCATGATGATATGAAGAGGTTTCTTAAATAAACATATTTGATCCATAAGCTTGACATGTATATTTAACTTAATACCCCTCTACATTTCATGATGTATTTTTTTGCATTGTAACAACAGGCTGTTGTTTATCTTAATGTCAGTAAATACAGTTATCACTGGTTTTTCTTCTTATTATATTTTCTTCATAGTTGGTATTAAGTTTGACTCTAAACTAATTAGATAAAAACGTCCATTACTGCTATTATATTGTTTGTTGTCATTCTCCCGCGAAAAGAAAATACTGCGTAATACTTTTCAGAAAGTAATAATGTTATAATAATACTAGTGTTGTTTTTATGTTACAATGATGTTAAAAGGGTTAGTCACATCGATTTTACAGCACATTATTAAAAGGTCATCAAAACAGAAGACATTTTCGTTGAGTGTGTTTCTACCACTCTTGTCATTTTACCATCTAAGAAGGTATTGAATGCTAGGCACTTTGACTAAATTGTGTTTATTCACTTATTCCAAACAGAAATTGTATCTCTACAGAGCGACATTTGCAATCTTGAATTTTCAAATATGAAGGTGACAAACATCCCCAACCATACTCAGACATTTGGGAAATGAAACTGTGTTATAGATAGAGAACAAAAACGCAAGGTTGTCTGATTTGTTGAGTGTGAAATAGGACACCGTGTGTGAGTTTGCTATCTGGCTTATTATATAATTATCTTGAACTGACGTAAATGTACTCATTCCTTTAAAAAATAGTACACACCACATCAATTATCATTACAGTAAGCCACACTTAGCATCGATGCAAATTGTCTAGCCACACTTTTCACTTAGCATCGATGTAAATTGTAGTAACTGTGATACACAACTTTTTATCGGGCTTACAACATTTGTTTAAACATTTGTCAGTTATAATTGGTGCCCATTTGACAGCTTAGTATAGTTACATGTACCAATCATTCCGTTTTAATTATGTTATCATGATGTCAAAGGACATGGACCTAGTCATAGTCAAGGCAAAACATTACATGTAGTAATCGGGCTTCTAGTCGGGATCTAACATGTGACCATTGTCATTTATTAATCAGTATTTACATGTATGTAACTCAAGTTTCAATATTATTGACAAATCTGTAATATTTAGGTGTATTTAGATCATGTTGATAGATGTATACATTTACGACATAAATAATGTAATTCGATACATAGCTCATGGACAAATACTGCTCCAAGAACCTGAATACGGTATTAGTATAAAAAAGATAATATTAAGTCGGACATGGAAGGCAGCGCTCAACTTAACCAGCCGAGCACAGAAAACATTAAAAACACACAAAGCACAATGCCCAACTGAACCAACCGAGCACAGGAACATAAAACACATACAAGGCACAATGCCCAACTGAACCAACCGAGCACAGGAACATAAAACACATACAAGGCACAATGCCCAACTAAACAAGCAAAGATCCGCCCAAGTCCAAGCTGTCGAAAAGTAAAAAGCATTATTACTAGCTGAATGACCCAGTTTCCACAGCAAAACGACTATAATGCCTAGTTTTAGCTGTCAGAAATCCTAAAACGAAATCCTAAAACGACGAAGTGCCCAACACAGCCAACCAAGAAAATTAATCAGCCCTTGTCCCGGCTGTTAAAAAGCTAAATAGAAAAGTTTCAGCAAATAAAACACTGAATAACCAAGTAACAACAGTAAAACTGCTGAACTACATAGTTTTAGCTGCCTTTAGCCCCAAACGTTAAGCAACAGTATTAAAACGTCAAAAGGCCCAGTGTCAGCAAAAAAAATCTGATAGCCCTAGCCGGATGACCTAGTTACAATACGTAAAATGTCTCAGCTGAAAGCAGTGCTCTCGGTCAATAATTGTACAATTCTAGATCTGCGTAATAGCAAGGTGTCATGATGTTCTCTGTATGACGGAAACAGATTCAGCAGAAATAAATCAAAAAGATAAATACGTTAAGAATGCATTCCGATATATCGGTAACAGATAACAAGGCATGTTTTGTTGAGATGTTTGTACGGTATCTTGAATTAGACAGTGTAATAATTGCAGAAAGACAAACATATCAGTGATGTACTTAAAGATACATTATGGTATTTATATAGGTAAATAAAGGATACTTCATTCAAGAAACGCGTTAGTTTCACCAGGTAATTCACTTACATAAATCAGACAGGGAAGGAAACTCTCAACAAAAACAACAGAACACGTAAGTTACATAAAGCATATTAGTTTAAACAATATTTATTTCTTTATAAACATATAATATGATAACATTCTTTTACACATATTAAGGATTGAGTAGAAAGCAAAGCTTATTTATAAACTCGTTCCTTATGAATAGCAGGGAATAATTGGTAACTTTATGAAGTTGTAAACAGTGGAAATTATGTACATAAATGATGATTTTGGGAGGGAAAAGAATGGAAAAGAGTGTTTGACAGATTGGCAGAGATAAAAAAGATGGAGAGATATAGATATATAGAGGTATGAACACATATACCAACGGGACGTGTAGTTGGTTCTAAAATATGAGCATGCCTAAACGTGTTTGTGGATTGATACATTGTGCCAATAATTAGAAATTATTTCAGTTGCATGTATAGCATTAATAAAGAAGAATGTTATGCATCAAAACGATTTGTTGATCTAATGTAGTTTTGGACATGTGCGAAAATTTCGCTGTTAGAGTCATCCGAGAGAACTGGATCACCATATAAAAAGGTAGACAGCGAAGGTGTAGTAAGGTGTTGAATAAGCTCGAATAGTTCATTGCGTTGTTGCTGGTACAAGTGACACTCAAAGAAGTAATGGTGAGTATTCTCGATGAAGCCACATTCACAGAGAGGGCTCGGTATCAAGTTTTTAGAAAATAAGTGTTCGTTTAAGTTGCTGCAGTGGGTTCTGAGACGAGTGTGTAGAATTTGCTGTTTGCGGTCGCCAGAGTAGTAATGAAAAGGGACCTTGGGTTTATTAACATTGAGTTGGGTTTTGAAAGCATTGAGTGATGAGCAGTTGCGGTGGTTCAGAGAAAGTTAATTCCATGCATGAACAGCTGATGGTAGAAATGAGTTTGCATAGAGCTGAGTATGACATGGGATGCCTCTCGTGTTGTTGGCGTTTCGCAGATTGTACGTTGTTGTATCGCCTACGATTTCCGGTACTAGAGAATTGAGATACTGAGGAGATAAGTTGTTTGTCATTTTATAAAAGAGTGTTAGTTTGTGTTTTTCTCTCCTTTGTTTGAGAGTTTCAAAGCAGGTTTCCTTATGAAGATTCTAAAGGAGATAAGTTTCGTGGCTCCACATATGATTCTACAAGCCTCATGTTGTATTTTCTCCTACTCGTTTTGATCATGGAGAGAAAGATTGTCCCAAACAACGTCTGAATACTCCAATAGAGGTCGAATGAAAGACGAGTATATAGTTTCTAATGACTTTCTATCAAGAGTGAATTTGAGTGAGCGCATGATACTGATACGTTGCCATGCTTTTCTTCTCATTGTGTCGATGTGCTCATGCCAAGTTCCGTCATGAGAGAATGTAACTCCTAGATGTTTGTGAGAACTAACTTCTGATATAATTGTATTATTCATAGAGAGAGGGGGTGAAATGGCTTGTTGTGTTTTCGAGAAATAAGCAAGGCAGTTGTTTTATTTGGATTGAAATCGACCAGCCATTTTTCGGCCCAGTTTGAGATAGTATTGAGGTCTGTGTTGAGAGCAATTGCTGAATTGATTGGATCATCAACCGTTATATAGAGGCTTGTGTCATCAGCGAAGAGACGGATGTTAGAACCGATGTCAGTAACGATGTCGTTGATATAAAGGATAAACAAGAGGGGACCAAGAATGGAACCTTGTGGAACACCAGCAGTTATAGGTACAGTTTCAGAAGAGGAACCACAAAGAACGACCCTTTGCCTTCTATCAGAAAGATAATCTTTGAACCATAAGAGAAGCTGACCGGAAATCCCATTTGTTTCCAGTTTATGTAAAAGACCCCGATGCCAAACCCAGTCAAATGCTTTCGATATATCACAGAAAACAGCCCTAACATCCTTGCCCTTATCTAAGGCTTTACAGAAAGAGTTATATATAGAGACAAGTTGGTTGGAAGTTGAATCATTGGGAACGAAACCTGACTGAAGTGGGGTAATAATGTTGTTGGACTTGAAGAAGTTGTATGCGTGCTTGTGAATTATTTTTTCAAGTGTTTTACTGATAGTGCTAAGTAAAGAAATAGGTCTGTAATTTGACACTGTATGTGGATCGTTTTTTTATGACTGGCGCAGACATTAGCTAGTTTCCAAATGGATGGTACCTTTGCCATATACAGAGATCTGTTGAAAAGTACACAGAGAGGACTTGCTAATTCATGTGAAAGTTCTTTGAGTATCCTACTGTTAATGTTGTCTGGACCTGATGCTTTGCCTGTACTAAGTGATTTGAGTGTACTCTCTACCTCTTCTTCTGTGATTTGGATGTTACATAGGACATTTGCATCTCGGTTTGTTTGTAGAGAAGGGAGTAATTTATCTTGATCGTATAGTTGCGTTGGTGTTTGGAACAAGTTGTTCAGAAGATTGGCTTTGTCTGTGTTGTCTGTGATTATGTTTCCATTATCGTGTAGTATATCTATGCTTGATTTTTTAGTGGGTGATATGAATTGTTTGAGTATTTTCCAATAGTCTGTTGTTTTGAGATCTGGCTGTTTTAGTTAATCTGCAACCTTTTGGGATAGATGATGTTTGGCATGTCTGACCATGTCGGTTGTTTTATTTCTAAGTTGTTTGTATGCTTGCCAATGTATAGGATTTTGAGATCGTTTGGCTTTGTCGTAAGCAAGTTTTCTGATATGTTTACGTATGTCGTTGTGAATCCAAGGAGGTTCCGTTTGTCGTATTGTGACTACTTTGTTTGGGATATATTTGTTAGACATTGTCATTATTTCATTGGTAATATCGCTTGTGTACGTGTCGATATTATTATCAAAGAGTTACTGTCAATCGAATATTGATGCTGCTCGGCGTAGACTCTGGTAGTCCCCTTCATCAAATTTCAAGACTTTTCGTTTGAACGACATCGACTTTGGTTTTGCAATATCAAGGCAGCAGAAGACAGGGCAATGATATCTGATATTTTGGTCAAGAAAGGGTTCGACAACACCAGAGGATTTTATCGGACAGGTTGAAGACAGTAAAAAAATACCAATTAAAGAGTTTGAGTGTTCTGTAAAGTGGATTGATTCATCGATTACTTATTTCATGGTAAAGTGTATTATTAGGTCTTGGATTTTGGAACGTGTTGCCGGTTTGTTGATGTCAAGATTGAAATCGCCTGTGACGATAATGTCAGATATAGAGGTATCATAAGCAAGACCAGTGGAATTTTCTATTTGAGTAAGAACTATAGGAGGTGAGTTTGGCGGTCGATAGAAAGTACCAAATAGAATTTTTTTGTGTTTGATTTGTATCTCTAGCCATATACACTCAGTGCCACCCAGTTCTAAGTCAGTTCGCCTTCTGGAAGGTAATAAACTTCTGACATACACTATTACACCACCGTGGTTATCACCATTTCGATCTTTCCGGAATGGTGGGGCAAAATGTTCGAATATGAGAGAAGAAGAATCGATCTGATCACTGAGCCTAGTTTCAGAAAAAGAAAGAACGTCGAAGTGCTTAAGTTCAGCCTGTAGAATATCCCTCTTATGGAAAAAGCTTTGCACGTTATAATGGACAAAGGACAAAGAATTTCTAAAATCTTCAAACATGTTAGAATCAGATAAAGTACTGTCAGGAGAATCTGATGTGATGGTTTTTGGTCCAGGGTTTTGATGTATGTCTCCAGCTCTCAGAAGAAGCATTGACAACCATGTGATAAGTTCAAATGTTGTAAAACATGCTAGTCCTTCACATGCCATTTGTAATGAGGCAAAATGACCAACTCTCACCCTGTAAGTGTGTAAGTCTATACCCATCAGGTGATGCCAGAAGTAAAATCCTGTTTGGGTGAGAAGATCCAGTTGTATATGTGACCATATGAAGACAAATAGAAAGAGAAAGTAATAGAAAGATCAAAAAGATCAGGAGCAGTAAGGCCGGTAGGGTCTGACATTTAGTTTCGAAATGAGACCTCCACATAGGTAAGACAGTGGTATATACGATTGGTTTTTATTTCGAAGTAAAGGATATGATGTTTTAAAACAGATCAGTAGTATGTATTTTTTTGAAACTTTTTGGATGAACGACTTGATTTGTATGTTTAACAAAACTGTGCAGTATAGTTTCATGTAAGTGGTAATCAATAGTTGGTTGTCTAATATGTATATCAATATGAATACAAAGTTTTATATATCATATACTAGTATACCTAAAGATTAGGTGCATTTAAGTGGAATTTCTATAACTATAATTAGACAGGTAATTGTATTTGCTATGCAAACTTGGTAAGAATTAAGATTTGGCTAAGTGGGAATTAATAAAGGGAGTTGTGATAGTGATGAGATGGCTTTAAATGGGCTACGAATGAAGATATAGCTAAGTGGGAATTAATATAGGGAGTTGTGATAGTGATGAGATCGGCTTTAAATGGGCTAAGAGTAAGTCAAATAATGTGGAATCTGCAGTTTGTAAATAAGCTTATGATGTCAGATATATACATATTGTAGATTTAACAAAAATGAAACATACAGATCATACAGAAAAAACAAGTTGGGTACAATAACATGCATTGTGCTCAGGTGATTTCAACAGGTATAGATTAATTTTATAATAATTCTTATTCAGTTATATGATAAGGATGGAAACGTTAAGGGACGTAACATTATTACGTTGGAGACAATATGAATTTAATTAGAATCTCATGACTTTGGGATCCTAAAGTAATCACCTGTGACACACATAACAACAATGAATAATTATTGTGGCTGCTATAGTAA
This sequence comes from Spisula solida, assembly GCA_947247005.1. NCBI lineage: Eukaryota > Metazoa > Mollusca > Bivalvia > Venerida > Mactridae > Spisula > Spisula solida. The sequence continues at coordinate 3,388,045 of OX365958.1, read as the reverse complement.
CATATTAATCAACACAGTAATTACCTCATGATCTTCAGAATGTGACCTGCATTCACATATATTGACCAAAACATTCTTTATTGATTAGTTATAAGTATTTCGTTGACATGAAAAGTATTAGAAGCATACTATTATGGCATTCAGATTTCAGATCCCTCTACCATCAAGGTACAATGTTAAATGCAAGTTGATGACTTCTTCATGTAGACAAACATAATTATAGCAAGATAGACAATGTACAAAACTGATGAAGAGTAAATATAACATATCATAACAGTGACTCTGTATTAACATTTATGATAGCAGCCATGGTAGGTACAAGCAAAATATAGATGACTTCTTCATGTAAACAACACATAATTATAGCAATATAGACACTGTACAAATATGATAATGAGGAATATGACATATCATAACAATGGCATATCATTACAAATGTAAGTATGTTATAACATTGAAGATAGCAGACATGGTAAGTTTCTAGCAAAATATAGATGACTTCTTCATGTAAATAACACATGATTATAGCAATATAGACACTGTACAAATCTGATGATGGGGAATATGACATATCATAACAATGACTTATCATTACAAATGTAAGTATGTTATAACATTGAAGATAACAGACATGGTAAGTTACAAGCAATATATAGATGACTTCTTCATGTAAACAACACATAATTATAGCAATATGGACACTGTACAAATCTGATGATCAGGAATATAACATATCATAACAGTGCATTATCATTACAAATGTAAGTCTGTAATAACAGTATAAACAATGAAGATAGCAGCCATGGTAGGTTACAAGCAAATGTATTTTCATTTTTCTTCATTTTGAATATATCCTATGTAAGTACATTTTCTGATAGTCTGTAGGCATCAATAGCATGCCACTTCAGTTTAATATTGTCATGAGAAGTATTGGTTGGTAGAATATTTTCTATTAAGTGTTGGTATTACAAATGTTAGATCTAATATACAAGTTTAATAATGAATTCATATTTTATGACTTCATATGCCAACAAATATGTTCTAACCTAATACACAAACAACACTAATTTTCTATTATTTCAATATTAACAGTTCGAACAGTTTATATAGTAGATTGAAGTCAATCAGGGGATGCTCTTCTTTACTTGGTGGTTTAGTAAGTCAATCTTCTGATTTATTTTAATTGTTTCACCTGCATGAGTAAGAATGTAGATGGAGCCATTGAGGACCAACAGCCTTTCACGTTAGAGTTAATATCTCTTTTTAGCAGCCTGGCTTCGTAAACCAGATCCCTTTGTGTCTTACATAGATCTTCTGTGATATATATATCCTCCTTCTTTTTTTTAAAAACCTTTCTGCCTTTTAAGAAGTCAATCTTGGCCTTTGTGGAGGTGAACTGAACAATAATGTCACGTTGTTTTCCGGGTTTCCTTTCCCCAATTCTGTGGGAATTGCCAATATCTTTTTTGGTAATCGTGGATCCCGATTTGGAAGCAACTTCAATAATACAGTCTTCAACATTTTCCTCCTTGTTTTCTTTTATATTGCCAATTCTTACATTGTTTTTCCTCGAATACTGTTCTAATTGATCTAATCTTTGAGTTAGTTTCACTTTGTCTGACTTCATATTCTCAATTTCATCTTTTAGGTAATCGATTTCACTTTGCATTATTGCTGTCTTCTCTTCAACCTTTTCATGTATAATCATTGTTATTTCTTCATGTAGCATGTGTTAAAGAACACTTGCTATTCTTATCACATCCTGATCATTCATTTGGTGTTGTGATGAAGGGGAAGCAACAAGGATAGGACCTACGGCCCTTGCATATGTGGCATCATAGGTGACCCACCCATAAATTGTTGTTGATACATCATTGGGTTAGGGGGGTCTTGGTTGTTTTGTACACATTGATCATTGTTCGTGCTGCTTGCCATTGTGTAGGAATACAGTTCAGGGCGAGTATCACTATCAGATTCAAAGTCAGCTTGTTTTTGTTTCTTTTTCAAGATTTATTTGATCAGGGGAGAGAACTTTTCTGTTTATTGAAGATGATCTATCTCTATTTCTACCCGAGCCCCTATCTGTCAATTTGTCTCTGGATCGTGTATTAGGGGTTGACCAGTCCAAAAGGCTTTGTTCCATTATACCATTGCATTTGCTATTGTCATTTATTTGATGTTGCAAGTACCAGATGAATCTGATTTCGGATAGTCAAATTTCGGATAAAATTTCAGTAGATTTTCTTTACGTGTAATACAAATTTCGGATAGTAAATTTCGAATAAAATTTCAGCACCGGTTTTCAAGTCGAGCATAATATTTCACATTTTTTACCATTGCAGTTCGATGCGATGTTTATATCGTATATGGTAGCAGCATTTTTAGCAGTAGATAGTGGAGGAAGTGGAGTTTTATTCACATATCTACATATCTTCCTCCTTGTTTACAATATTTTCGTGTTACCGGTGTCACTGTGATAATCACCGTGTAGCATATTGTACACATTGCTAGCTTATATATCAAAAGGTGAAGACATTGTTCAGTAGGCTACAGCTGATCATTTGCTTTTACAGATTTTATCGACATCGACTGCATAACCTCATCTACAATGTGTGTGGCGTACAAGCGCCTCGATCTACTGTGAATTCAGAAAATTGCGCAACATTTATAAACAACAAAACAACCCTAGAAAAAATATTTTTAAAACTCGCTAATTACTTCAGAATAACACCTTTGTTGAAAACTTCTGATTGTATAATAGCTAGTTAACGATATAGCTTAATTGATGTTGGTGACATTTCTTAATATAGCGTATGTTACCCTTCTCGGATGCATGTACATTGTGTCAATAAAGTTACTATAACCTTATTCCATGTCATTTTAAGCCTTCATAACAACAATGGTCAAGCATAGGATAGGATTAGTTCAGGTTCACGTTTAACAAACGTCTCTTGAATAGCGCTTAGACCAAATAGAAAAATAAAAGTACAAATTATCTCACTTAATCGCCTTTACTTCCGCAATACGAGCCACTATAAATTTAAAGTTTTTTTACCAATGTCACAAAGAGCGTGTATCAAGTTTCCCATGTTTTTAAGACTTCCTGAAAAGTTGAAATAAAACAAATTCGTTTTGGCCTTATACAAATTATATTAACACGTCGAAGGTAAATTTCCATTAAGAACAATGCATCAAGTCTTCAATTTTTGCATTAAGAATACATTTATTGTATTGAATATTGATCACGATCATTGATCTCGGCAAAGTAATTAAGAGGCCGCAATTTTCCAAAAGGAGACCACATAGTGTTGCAATGAATTGTAAATAGACAACTGCAATGCTGCTGAACAAGTTCAAACTAATGATAGTAATTTTATTTTCCTTCGTTATGGAGAGTACATTTTCTCAAAAAATAGCCGTCATTTTTGTTGTCGCATGTGCAATGGTAATTAAGGTATTGTTACGAAATTGTAATCTCCAATAGTGTAGGATGCAGAGCGCCATGAACACATGTGTTATTTATATTCAGCATTGTCCCTCCAAGTTTTTAGGTGTATTAGGTATAGTAATTATTTGAAATTGTTGGAAATCCAAATACACAAAACTCATTATTCTGTGCGGCATTCGGAGAATGCAATGTTCAGATTTAATATGTACATGTACCCCTATGGAGAAATGAGCATTTAGCTTCGAATTTCGTACTCGTATACCATATCATGAATGGTCATCAGAGAAGTTGAGTATTTGATTAAAAAGGGTCGAAATGTCATTCAAATTTATTGACCCGTTGTTTTTTACCGTAACTCATTACCCGGTATTAACTTAGGAAAGGATAATGCCAGATGTTAATATCTCGAACATTGCCTGTTTCACAGAAGCACAATATTTGTCCAACGTCTTTATTATTAGGGGGTCCTGACATAAACATAATATGTCAACTCTGAAAATTGAACCCGGATCAAAACATTTTGACTCCAGCGCCATGCTATCGGACTACTTCTCGGACCCATTTATCGTAGTATTACAAATGTCAGGCGCTGCATTCGTTTCTGAGTGACTTTTGATTTTCGGTGCGATACAGTATTTAAATGTATTCAATTTTATTTATATTCACATTGATCCAGGTAATGAAATTTGTATTCAAACTATAGAAAATAGAAGGATTTTAACTGTAACGTATTAACATCAGAGCGTTAAACGATATACAATCTACTACCTTCCACAGCTTTAAAGACAAGACGCTAAAGTTTTTCCCAAACACATTTATAACCTCAACGTGTCTCATTCAATTTCCGAGACTCAATTATAAAGATGCCAAAAACGGTTATTTCAAACAATATGATAAAACGTAACAGAAGAAAATGCAATTGTATTAATGCGTTGTTCATACATCCTATTCGATGCGATTTCCCATAACACAGAAGGTCTTAAATCCAATTATTCTAGACAATTTGTCTATCATAATCCCATAGATAAATGTCACGTGAAGTAGATTAAGAACATAACCAATCTTGAAAACCTCGAATGAGTGGTTAAAGTATTATACGCAACGAACCATTAAAGAATTGGAATAAATCTGATGACCAAAATGTTATCCGTACATAATTTGGTTTGTGTTATAGTGCAAACAAATTTGTCTAGCATGTTATAAGTGTAGTATGTAATATGTACATGTTCTATCGGTATGACATTACTAGCTTTACTGAACCTGCACTCCCTAGCCATGTAATCAGTTCACTTCAATCAGGATGGACATAGTCTAAATGACTTTTGTTTTATGCCAATTGGTGTTGTTCATGATGATATGAAGAGGTTTCTTAAATAAACATATTGGATCCATAAGCTTGACACGATTTTTCCTACAGACTAGAATTCTAAATAATGTATATTTTTCTTAATATGCCTCTACATTTCATGATGTATTATTGCAATGTAACACTAAGCTGATGTTATCTTAATGTCAGTAAAAACAGTTATCACTTGTGTTTCTTCTTATTATTTTGTTCTTTATATTTGGTATCAAGATCGTCTCTAAACAAATTAGATAAAAACACTAGCTTCTACAGCTTTCAAAAATGAATGATAGCGTTATTCCCAAGCACATTTATTCCCTTAGCGTGTTTCATTCCATTTCCGAGACTCATTTATAAAGACGACATAGAACTGTCCTTTCAAAACTTATGATAAAACATGACTGTAAAAATGCAATTGTTCATATACCCTGAGGCCTGTTCGCCATTGCATGTGATTTCTTAGAACCCAGAAGGTCTTGATTGACATCAAACACTCACTTTGGCCATAATGATTCCATAGATAAATGTCACGTAAAATAGGTTAAGAACAGAACCAATCTTGAAAAACTCGAACGAGTGGTTACAGTAACACAACAGTTACACAACAAACCACTCGGGAATTGTAATAAATCGGATGGCATGAAGTTAACGGTACATAAATGGATCGTGTTATAGTGCGACCAAATTAGCATGGTCTTCGAACGTTGACAATGAATATATAACATGCTTATTTTGTTTATCTGTGTTATATTTAACATACCAAACCGAGGGCATCCAGTGGAAATTTCAGACAACTTTGAACTTACCAACCGCAACATATTTTCAGTTCAATTTTGGATGACAAATAGAAATACTCTTTATTACATGCAGTTGACATTTAAGACAGTTTTTGGTTTACAGTATGTGTATAATATTCATAACACAACAACACATGACTTATTCATGTATTTCAAAGGAAATCGAATCCAGTGTGTCTGGTGATAATGCGAAACGTCTCGAGAGATTGAAATTTTTAGCAAGATTTTATGTATTATATTCAATTTCCTTAGATTAGGGTACAAATCTCTTTTAAGATGTGAGAAACATTGTAACAATTCAATGTACTAAATAAGTAAGGGAATATTCTTCTCATACCATATATTACATTTTGAGTCTATCTATTTTTTTAAGGGAGATAATTTTATTAGATGTGGGTCTAGGGCACCCCACATACTACCGTTCAACAGGTAATATAACGAGTTGGTATTTTACACACAAGCAATGGGTACACAATATGAAAATGTAACAATGTTTAAATCATGCCAAATTGAAATGACTACAAGAAAATGTCAGGAAAGTTTCTAAATCGGCAGGTCGTATAGATGCCCGCTAAAAGTTCAAAGAAATGCAGATCTTGCAAATTTACTAAACAATGATCAAACCCGATGGCCAATCGAACGGGGTAATATATTCATACTCGGTCTGAACATGACAAAACCCTCTAATATTACGCTAGAATTACCCTTAGCCGGGCGCTGTGGACATGTTTTTAATGACGGGGTCTGGTAGGGAAAATATCAGGTTAGTACTAGTATAACATTGGAAGTATCTGTGTTACTAAAATAGTATCAGTTGAAATATAATCAACACAAATGTTTCCGATATAGCATATAAATAAAACCAGACATGCTTTGTTTTGTTGCCAAGTCAAGATCAGATGCACATTTCAAAGCAGAATCAGAGGCACACAAGTGCCAGTAGATTTATGTTATTGATAGAAGAAATCAAACAAGACACTGGTTTAAATAAACTTTCTATTTTCATAAAGTAAATATAAACACTGGTTTAGCTTATCAATAGTGAAGATATCACAAACATTATTTTACAATTTTGTATCTAAGTCGGAAACATACCACATCATGTATAACTTGTGCGGCATCATTTTTGGCATGGAGTCACTCTTATTTTCGATTCTCTCTCATAGATGTTATCATGATTGTCCTACGCGTTCAAGCGATGATGTGATAAAGGTATACGTAATGTAATATGTGTCGTCAAAGGTTTTCATTGACCACAATTTTAATCTTCAGATTAATGCTTCATAGTTTATATTGACTATGTATTGTTTACATTGCTCTGCCATTGCTAGTTTAAAGAATACAAACTAAGATGTTCCTCTGACGGTGCATTTTATTAAATCTATTGGGTTTTTTGTTTTGTTTTTTAAATTTAATCAGGTTTTACGCACATGTAACTGTATCATTGATAAAGAATAAGCAGATAAATTAAAGTAAAAAAATATTCTTTTATTCTTATCAATGATACAATTACCTGTGGTTTAACATCCATTCTACGGGAAATATTGATCACTTACTGCAGTGACCTAATCAATGTTCATGTAATAAATCATTGATTAAAATACCAATTTTTGCTTGCTATTTACGCAAACATGTTACAACTTTCTTCATGGTATACGTGGTGTAACGGCCCTCAATGGTGTGTTCCCGATAATTCAAAATGAGACTAAAATGTTATACGTTTGCCTGAGTTTGATTTTCATTCCAGAAAGCATGTTTTAGACCGAATGGTACCTTTTCTGCTGTTAAATTGTTAAATCACTCAAAAATTAATGAGGAAGAGATTGTAAGATGAGATAAGTTAGTGCCAAGATGACATTTACTGAACGGTTTTGGAAAAACTGTTGAAACCGAATAGAAATTAATGAATGCGAATACTCTATCAATCGACTTTATAGCTTCCGTTCCGCAGTGAAATGAATATGTTCGTCTTTCAAATGTCACAAAAAAACTGCAAAAAGTAAAATGGATATGTGTCATCGATGCCCTAATCTATACAATCATGCCAGCAGTTAATTTCCGTCATGAAAAAGGCATAACGTCCTTCAATACTGATTTAAAAAGATCTTCAATATGCGACGGATGGTTACATTAAATAATGATTAATAATGAATACTCTAAAAGTACAAATATCATCTTCAGATGTATTTGTGAAAACTGTGAATTAGTTTACCAAGGATAACTGATGCACGTACATGTATTAAGTAAATGTTATACACTCAGACACTCCGAACCAAGTTCAAAGACTCACTACTACATGACCATTGGAAGACAGACGGTTAACTTGTGTATCGGTCAATCAGCATTTTACAGCTGACACTAGGTCATTCAGCATTTTACAGCTGACACTAGGTCATTCAGGATTTTACAGCTGACACTAGATCATTCAGCATTTTACAGCTGACACTAGGTCAATCAACATTATACAGCTGACACTAGGTCAATCAGCATTTTACAGCTGACACTAGGTCATTCAGGATTTTACAGCTGACACTAGATCATTCAGCATTTTACAGCTGACACTAGGTCAATCAATATTTTACAGCTGACACTAGGTCAATCAACATTTTACAGCTGACACTAGGTCAATCAGCATTTTACGGCTGACACTAGGTCATTCAGCATTTTACGGCTGACACTAGGTCATTCAGCTTTTGGTAGCTAAAACTGGGTCTATCTGCGTTTGATAGCTAAACTACGTCATTCAGCTTTTTATACATGTATCTATTATTAAGTTTTTCTGCTTTTGACAGCTGGAACTTGGACTTTCGATTATTTGACAACTGAAACTCGTTTAGTTGTGTGTTGGATAACGTGCCGTGCGACTGTGGTCTGTGTTATTTCTGTTATCTGTACTCGGCTGTTTCTGCTTAGTGCTGCCCTGTGTGATTTTTCATAATGATAATGATTTCAAATTGTCTTTGAACTAGGCCAAGTACACACAGATGATTTTTTAAGAAGATACCCTAATTATTTTCAAAGACTGGAAGGAAAAATGTACCATTTAAAAGTAGGTCTACATAGACATTATAGATATTTTCTGAGTGTGTATTACGTATTGAAAAAAAGTACACAAGATATAAATGGTATATGTTATTTTTAGAAAAGCCGGTAGAATATCTAATAATACTGCATTTTATTATAACAATGTTGAAATTGAAATTGTTATACATTTACCAATATCACAGTAAAACATAGACTAGATCTGTTTGATAAATTAGTCGCACCTATATTGAACTATGCTAGGCAAGTATGGGGATTTTCACATTGCAATGCTATTGAACGAGTTCATTTACAATTTTGTAAACGCATTTTAGGAGTAAAAAGGGTAACACAGAATGACTTCATATACGGGGAACTTGGTAGGACAAATTTCCAAATTGTAAGATTATTTAACATAATTAAATATTGGGTAAAACTCGTTCATTCTGATAGTAATAAATACATTAGAAAGGTTTATAATATGTTAAAAACTGATATGGAACAACATCCAGATAAGAGAAATTGGTGCTCATTATTAAAAGATTTGTTATGCAATTTAGGCTTCAATGATGCATGGCTTTTTCAAAACGTTGGCAACGATACATTATTTATATCACTTGTAAAATAAAGATTAACAGACCAATATGTTCAAGACTGGCACGATAGACTTGCAAATTCAAGTCGGGCACTGTTTTATAATCATGTATGTGAATTCCGGTTTCAACCTTATCTTGATATTGTCAATGTTTCAAAATTTCGTACTGCTTTAACCAAGATAAGGGTGTCTTCACACAGATTACATATTGAAAATGGTAGATGGAAAAAAACAATTGCAACTCCCATAGGTGAAAGAAAATGTTTATGCTCCGATCGTTTAGAAGACGAATTTCACTTTAGTTTTGAATGTACATTTTATAAAGAATTAAGACAAACATATATTCCTGCTTATTTCAGAAGAAATGCAAGTATGTATAAATTGGTAGAACTATTTACATGTAACTCTGAGAATAAATACGTCGTAAGACGACTTAGTACTTACGTGTATAAAGCATTTTGTACTAGGAATAAAAGTATGTACCCAAACTGATTCATTATTATAGACTGGTATAGACATGTATAATAATTTATTGCTTCTTTTTTGTAATTCATTTGCTTTTGTAAACATGTGTTTGTACACGTATGCTTGTATATATGTATGAATGTATGTATGAATATATGTATGTGTGTATGGATTTACGCATGCGTGGACGTATGGATGGATATATGTAATATAAAATTATTAATTGTACCTTTATCGCCATGCTATTTATGTAAATATGTTGTCCTCATGGGTCTACGACCTTCTGGATTTTTTGAAAATAAACTATCACATAAAATAAACTATCACATATAAAATAACAAATCTTACTTTATCTTAAATTATATGCATGTATTTAAATGGAAAATTAATGAAATTGAGCCTGTCGGGTAGCAAAGTAAAACATTTATTCTTAAGTGGTATTATTATGCCAGTCTGGGGGATAGGATCCTCAAAAAATGTGACAAATTATTGACAATTCGTACTTTTGGTGCAACAAGGTTGTATCACCCTATATACTGTATAGTGAGATACAACCTTGTTGCACCAAAGGGGCGAATTACGGTATAAGCCCGTTTAACATATAATTGAACAAACATTGATACCGGGGAAAGACTTATCAATTTTGATAAAGGAATAAATTAGTTTATTCAGAGCTAGTAAAGTATGTAATTTCGGGCAGATTGACTTTCATGAATAAACGTGAGACGCTGATACAAAATAATCAAATAATGGGGAAAACAGTCAATTAGTACAAACGTTGGCATCAAATCATATGAACTAAGCCAAAACCTACTAGGGGAGGTAATCTTAGATATTGAATAAATTTTATGGTCAGAACTATTTGCAGATACACTAAGTAAATTATATTTTGAAAGTGAATTTTTATGGAGATAAGATTTTGAAATAGAAAATATCATAAAGGAGAATACATAATTTTGCCTTCTGATTTTTTCCCGGGACCCAAAATAAATTTGTATTGTAAAGTTTACTTGGTATTTTATATTGAAGGACTACAAATAAGGCTGTCGGCAAATACTTGGACCAGGTATATTTCGCCGATTCATTCATAATTTGTTGCCATTTTACCGCTTGTTCGGGCAAAACCGAATGTGGGGCTTATGGAAGCTTGGCTACTAGAAACCATATTAACCGCGTCTGCAATACTCATAATTAGCATGTGAACCTCTCGGATATTAACAGTCTGCAATGTGTGTCCTTCATATTTGGTTAAATGGTCTCCATTCTGTATTCATCGTTTCGACTTTATTACTGACATTCTAGTAAAGACTAACTTTCAGATGTCTGGTGTTAATTGTACTTCATCAAACTGCAATTGTTCAAGATGATCGCACGTGTCTCATTTTACTGAAAGTGGTTGTTTTAATTGTTTAAAACATTACATGCTGTAATCGGGCTTCTAGTCCGGATCTGACATGTGAGCATTGTTATTTATTAATCAGTATATACATGTATGTAACTCCAATTTCAAGATTTATGACAAAACTGTAATATTTAGGTGTATTTAGATCACTTTGAAAGATTTATACATTTACGACATACATAATGTAATGCGATAAATAGCTCATCGACAAACACTGTTCCAACATCCTTAATACGGTATAAGTATAAACCTCCAGCAGTGCTCTCAGTAAATATTTGTACAAATCTAAGTCTGTGTAATCGCACGGTGTCATCATATTCTCCGTATGACGGAAATAGAATCAGCAGAAATAAATCAAAAAGATAAATACGTTAAGAATGCATTCCGATATATCGGTAACAGATAACGAGGCATGTTTTGTTGAGATGTTTGTATGGTATCTTGAATTAGACAGTGTAATAATTGCAGAAAGACAAACATATCAGTGATGTACTTAAAGATACATTATCGTATTTATATAGGTAAATAAAGGATATTTCATTCAAGTAACGCGTTAGTTTCACCAGGTAATTCACTTACATAAATCAGGCAGGGAAGGAAACTCACAACAAAAACAACAGAAAACGAATGGTACATAAGGAGTATTGTAAACATTGCTAGCTTATACACCAAAGGTGAAGAAATTGTTCAGAAGGCTACAGCTTATCATGTGCTTCTACAGATTGTATCGACATCGACAGCAAAACTCTTCATCTACAATGTGTGTGGCGCACAAACGCCTAGATCGAATTAGAAATCAGAAAATTGCACAACATTTATACAAAATTAAACAACCCTAGAAAAAACTCAGGACGTTTGAAAATCGCGAGCATTTAACTCGCTAATTACTTCAGAATAACAACTTTGCTGAATTTAAATCTCGCGAAAAGTTCTGATTGTACAATATCTAGTAACCATATAGTACATAATTGATGTTTGTGACATTTCTTAATATGGCGTATGTTACCCCTCTCGGACGCATGTTCATTATGTCAATAAAGTTACTTTAACTTAAAGTTTGTTATATGTCATTCTACGCCTTCATAACGGCAATAGTCAAGCCTAGGATAGGATTAGTTCAGGTTCATTGTTAACAAACGTCTGTTGAATAGCGCTTAGACCAAATAGAAAAATAAAAGTACAAATTCTCTCACTTAATCGCCTTTACTTCCGCAATACGAGCCACTATCAATTTAATTTTTCTTGCCAATGTCTCAAATAGCGTGTATCAAGTTTCCCATGTTCTTAAGACTTCCCGAAAAGTTTCAATAAAGCAAATTATATTAACACGTCGAAGGTTAATTCCCATCGAGAACAATGCATCAGGTCTTAAATTTTTGCAATAATAAGACATTTGTTGTATGCAATATTGATCATGATCATTGATCTCGACTATGTATTTAAGAGGCCGCAATCTCCCAAAAGGAGACCACATAAGGTTCCAATGTATTGATGATGGACAACTCCGATGCTTCTGAACAATTTTAAACTAATGATAATAATAGATTTTATTTTATTTTCCTCCATTATGGAGAGTACACATTCTCAGAAAATAGCAGGCATTTTATTTGTCGTATGTGCAATGGTAATTAAGGTATTGTTACCCGCAGACGAAACGAAATTGTAATCTATAATAGTGTAGGATGCAGAGCGCCTTGAACATAAGTGTTATTTAAATTCAGCATTGTCCCTCAAAGGTATTAAAAATAAGAATGGTCGAAATGTCATTCAAATTTATTGAGCCATTGTTTTTTACCGTAACTCATTACCCGGTATCAATCTAGGAAAGGATAATGCCAGATGTTAAGATCTTGAACATTGCCTGTTTCACAAAATCACATTATTTGTCCAACGTCTTTATTATAAGAAGGTCATGACATGGACATAATATGTCAAATCTGGTAACAGAACCCGGATCAAACCAGCGCCCTACTATCGGCCTACTCTCGGACCCATTTACCGTAGTATTACAAAAGTTAGGCGCTGCAGTCGTCTCTGTGTGACCTTTGATTTTCGGTGCGATAAAGTATTTAAATGTATTCAATTTTATTTATATTCACATTGATCCAGGAAATGAAATTTGTATTCAACTATAGACAATAGAAAGATTTAAACTGTAACGGATTAACATCAGAGCGTTAAACGATAGAAAATCTACTAGCTTCCTCAGCTTTTAAGAAAAGACGCTAAAGTTTTTCCCAAACACATATAGAATCTAAACGTGTTTCATTCAATTTCCGAGACTCATTTATTAAGATACAAAAAACAGTTATTTCAGCAATATGATAAAACGTGACAGAAGAAAATGCAATTGTATTAATGCGTTGTTCATACATCCTAGAGCTGTTCACCATTCGATGTGATTTCCCAAAACACAGAAGGTCTTAAATCCAATTATTCTAGACAATTTGTCTATCATAATCCCATAGATAAATGTCACGTAAAGTAGGTTAAGAACATAACCAATCTTGAAAAACTCGAATAAGTGGTTAAAGTATTATACGCAACGAACCACTCAAGAATTGGAATAAATCGGATGACCAAATAGTTATCCGTACATAATATAGCTTGTGTTATAGTGCAAACACATAAGTCTAACATGTAATCAGTGTAGTATGTAATATGTACATGTGCCATCGGTATGACATTACTAGCTTTACTGATCCTGCACTCCCTAGCGATGTAATCAGTTCACTTCAATCAGGATGGACATAGTCTAAATGACTTTTGTTTTATTGCTATTGGTGTTGTTCATGACGATATGAAGAGGTTTCTTAAATAAACATATTGGATCCATACGCTTGACACGGTTTTTCCTAAAGGCTTGAATTCTAAATAATGTATATTTTTCTTAATACGCCTCGACATTTCATGATGTATTTTTGAAATGTAACACTAGGCTGATGTTTTCTTAATGTCAGTAAACACAGTTATCACTTGTGTTTCTTCTTATTATTGTGTTCTTTATATTTGGTATCAAGATCGTCTCTAAACAAATTAGATAAAAACACTAGCTTCTACAGCTTTCAACAATGAATAAAAGCGTTATTCCCAAGCATATTTATTTCCTAAGCGTGTTTTGTTTCCGTGACTCATTTACTAAGACGACAAAGAACTGTTCTTTCAAAACTTATGATAAAACATGACAGTATAAAGTTCAATTGTATTAATGCGTTGTTCAAATACCCTGAGGCCTGTTCACCATTTCATGTGTCAAACTAGACACTGTGGCCATAATGATTCCATAGATAAATGTCCCGTAAAGTAGGTTAAAAAAAACCAATCTTGAAAAACTCGAACAAATGGTTACAATATTATACGCAACAAACCACTCGGGAATTATAATAAATCGGATACATAAATACGGTACATAAATGGATATTGTTATTGTGCGAACAAATTAGCATGGTCTTCGAACGTTGACAATGAATATATAACATTCTTTTTGTGTTTATCTGTGTTATATTGTAGTAACCAACCGCACCATATTTTCAGTTCAATTTTGGATGACAAATAGAAATACTCTTTATTACATGCAGTTGAAATTTAAGACAGTTTTGGTTTACAGTATGTGTACAATATGTATAACACCACATCAAATGACTTATTCATGTATTTCAAAGGGAATTGAATCTTGTGTGTCTGGTGATAATGTGAAGCGTCTCGAGAGATTGAATTTTTATGTAAGAAATTTATGTATTATATTCAATTTCCTTAGATTAGGGTACAAATCTCTTTCAAGTTGCGAGACACATTGTAACAATTCAATGTACTAAATAAGTATGGGAATATTCTTCTCATACCATATATTACATTTTGAGTCTATCTGTTATTATTTTGTAGGGGAGATAATTTTATTAGGTGTGGGTCGAGGGCATCCCACATACTACCGTTCAACAGGTAATATAACGAGTTGGTATTTTACACACAAGCGATGGGTACACAATATGAAAATGTAACAATGTTTAAATCATGCCAAATTGAAATGACTACAAGAAAATGTCAAGAATTTTTCTAAATCGGCAGATCGTATAGATGCCCGCTAAACGTTCAAAGAAATTCAGATCGTGCAAATTGATTAAACACTAACCAAACCCGATGGCCAATTGAACAGGGTGTTATATTCATACTCTAAACACTCTAATGTTACGGCGCTAGAATAACCCTTTGCCAAGCGCTGTGAACATGTTTTTAATCACGGGGGTCTGGTAGGGAAAACGTCAGGATAGTACTAGTGTGACATGGTTAGTCTCCGTGTTACTAAAATAGTGTCAGTTGAAATATAATCGACACAAATTAATGTTTCCGATATAGCATATAAATAAAACCAGACCCTCTTTGTTTTGATGCCATGTCAAGATAAGATGCACATTTCAAAGCAGAATCAGAGGCACAAAAGTGCCAGTAGATTTATGTTATTGATAGAAGCAAACAAACAAGACACGTGCTTAAATAAACTATCTATTTTCATAAAGTAAATATTAACACTGGTTTAGCTTATTAGTAGTGAAGACATCACAAACATTATTCTACAATATTGTATCTGAGTCGGATACATACCACATTATGTATAACATGTGCGGCATCATTTTTGGCATGGAGTCACTCGTATTTCCGATTCCCTCTCATAGATGTTATCATGATTGTCTTCTACTTCTTCTTCTTCTACTTCTTCTTCTTCTTCTTCTTCTTCTTCGTCTTCCGAATAATTTGCAGGGCCCACTCTGGGGCATTGTCGCAAATGAAATAACTATGTACAAGGTCGTTGCAAATCAGACACCATAACGATAAAAACAGATAAAGTTGATAAAACCCTGAGTACAGCTCAGTTGCTGCGGCCCGCTAACCCCTCCTTGAAGGCTTCCAAGGTCTGGGCTGTGGCGATGTGCTCTGGCAGTTGGTTCCTACGCGTTCAATCTATGATGTGATAAAGGTATACGTAATGTAATATTTGTCGTCAAAGGTTTTCATTTACCACTTTTTTAATCTTCGGATACTTTCTTCATAGATTTTATTGACTATGTATTGTTTGCATTGCTCTGCCATTGCTAGTTTAAAGAATACAAACTAAGATGTTCCACTGACGGTGAATTTTATTAAATGTATTGGGGTTTTTTTTGTTTTTTTTAAATTTAATCTGGTTTTACGCACATGTAACTGTATCATTGATGAAGAATAAACAAAGACATTAAAGTATTCTTTTTATTTGTTATCAATGATACAGTTTCCTGTGGTTTAACATCCATTCTACAGGAATTGAATAAATCATTAATTAAAATACCAATTTTTGCTTGCTATTTCCGCAAACAAGTAACAACTCTCTTCATGGCCCTCAATGGTGTGTTCCCGATAATTCAAAATGAGACTAAAATGTTATATGTTTGCCTGAGTTTGATTCTAATTCCGAAAAGCATGTTTTAGACCGAATGGTACCTTTTCTGCTGTTGTTAAATCACTCAACAATTAATGAGGAAGAGATTGTAAGATGAGATAAGTTAGTGCCAAGATGACATTAACTGAACGTTTTTGGAAAAACTGTTGAAACCGAATAGAAAATAATGAATGCGAATACTATCAATCGACTTTATAGCTTCCGTTCCGCAGTGAAATGAATATGTTCGTCTTTCAAATGTCACAAAAAAAACTGCAAAAAATAAAATGGATATGCGTCATCGATGCCCTAATCTATACAATCATGCCAGCAGTTAATTTCCGTCATGAAAAAGGCATAACGTCCTTCAATAGTGATTTAAAAAGATCTTCAATATGCGCCTGATGGTAACATTAAATAATGATTAATAATGAATCCTCTTTAAAAGTACAAATATCTTCTTCAGAAGTATTTGTGAAAACTGTGAATTAGTTTACCGAGGATAACAGATGCACGTACATGTATTAAGTAAATGTTATACACTCAGACACTCCGAATCAAATTCAAAGACTCACTTGTTTATAACCATTGAAAGACAGACGGTTAACTTGTGTATGTGTCAATCAGCATTTTACAGCTGACACTAGGTCATTCAGCGTTTTATAGCTAAACTAGGTCACTCACCTTTTTATATCTAAAACTAAGTTTGTCAGCTTTTTGACAGCTGAAACTCGTTCAGTTGTGTGTTGGATAATGTGCCGTGCGACTGTGGTCTGTGTTATTTTTGTTTCTGCTTAGTGCTGCCCTGTGTGATTTTTCATAATGATTTCAAATTGTCTGTGAACTAGGCCAAGTACACACAGGTGCTTTTTTAAGAAGATACCCTAATTATTTTCAAAGACTGGATGGAAAAATGTACCATTCAAAAGTACGTCTACATAGACATTATGGATATTTTCTGAGTGTGTATTACGTATTGAAAAAAGTACATACGATTTAAAATAACAAATCTTACTTTATCTTAAATTATATTCATGTATTTAAATGGATAATTAAAGAAATTGAGCCTGTCTGGTAGCAAAATAAAACATTTATTCTTAAGTGGTATTATCATGCCAGTCTGGGGGATAGGAGCCTCAAAAAATGTAACAAATTATTGACAATTCGTACTTTTGGTGCAACAAGGTTGTATCTCACTATATACTATATAGTGGGATACAACCTTTTGCACCAAAGGGACAAATTACGGTATAAGCCCGTTTAACATATAATTGAATAAACATTGATACCGGGGAAAGACTTATCAATTTTGTTAAAGGAATAAATTACTTTATTCAGAGCTAGTAAAGTATGTAATTGCGGGCAGATTGAATTTCGTGAATAAACGTGAGACGCTCATACAAAAAAAATCAAATAATGGGGAAAACAGTCAATTGGTGCAAACTTTGGCATCAAATCATATGAACTAAGCCAAAGCCTTGTAGAGGATGTAATCTTAGATATTGAATAAATTTTATGCTCACTACTATTTGCAGATACACTAAGTAAATTATAATTTCGCCTTCTAATTTTTTCCTAGGACCCAAAATAAATTTGTTTTGTAAAGTTTGCTTGGCAATTTATATTTCAGTCTAGAAATAAAGCTGTCGGCAAATACTTGGACCAGGTATATTTCGCCGATTCATTCATAATTTGTTGCCATTTTACCGTTTGTTCGGGCAAAGCCGCCAACTCCGTATAATACGAATATACATGTGGAGCTTATGGAATCTTCGCTACTAGAAACCATATCTGGAATGATTATAATGAACATGCGAACCTCTCGGATATTAACAGTCTGCAATTTGTGTCCTTCATATTTGATAAATTGGTCTTCTATCTCTATTCATCGTTTCGACTTTATTACGGACATTCTAGTAAAGACTAACTTTTAATTGTACTTCATCAAACTTTAATCGTTTAAATGTTCGCACTGGCCTTATTTTACTGAAAGTGATTGTTTTAATAATTCCCGATGTAAAAGTAATGTCAAACTGAAGCGAATTGTAAATGTGCAGATGTTATATATTTGATAACATGTAATAAGTGTAGTATGTAATATGTACATGTACCATCGGTATGACATTACTAGCTGTACTGATCCTGCATTCACTAGTCATGTAAGCAGTTCACTTCAATCAGGATGGATATAGTCTAAATGACTTTTGTTTTATGCCAATTGGTGTTGTTCATGATGATACGAAGAGGTTTCTTAAATAAACATATTGGATACATAAGCTTGACACGATTTTTCCCAAAGGCTTGAATTCTAAATAATGTATATTTTTTTCTAAATACGCCTCTACATTTCATGATGTATTATTGCAATGTAACACCAGACTGTTGTTTTCGTAATTTCAGTAGATACAGTTATTACTGGTTTTTCCTTTTTTTTCTTTTCTTCATAATTGGTATCAAGTTCGTCTCTTAACAAATTAGATGAAAACGTCTATTACTGCTATTATATTGTTTGTTGTCATTCTCTCGCGGAAAAACCTTGACAAAGACAAGAAAGTACTGCGTAATATTTTTCAGGAAGTTATAATGTTCCAATTATACTAGACTAAATCTTTTTTTATGTTACAATGGTGTTAACAGGGTTAGTCACATCAAGTTTACAGCACATTATCAAAAGGTCATCAAAACAGATGACAATTTCGTTGAGTCTTTTTCTACCATTCTTGTCATTTTACCAACTAAAAAGGTATTGAATGCCAGGGGTGCGTTTCATCATCATTCCTAGGATCGAATTTGATCTTAAGTCCATATTTTCCTCCTAAGTGCGTTTCATCAAAATTCCTAAATTCGCTCTTAAGACATATTTGCACCTATCTCTAGGAGTGGTCTAGAGCTGTCCTAGGAGGAAATTTTGTCTTAAGTGCATTGAATTGTGGGATAGAACACTAAGATCGCTGCTATAATGGCCGCCATTTTTTACCGCTTCAAATGTTTTTTAAGTATTTTCAACTACTAAACGAAGGTTCGAATAGTTTTGGTACGAAGTATTTCTGGGCAGTTACGAAGTTTGTCGAGTGGGAATTGTCAAAATGTACGAGGTGTAAACAATTCCGACCAAAATCCAATGAAATGTCTTCGCTGGACCGATGGCATTTTGACCCAGGTAAATCGTGTTTTTCTCTTTTCCTAGACATATCTACGTTGCTTACATTAATATTTCAATGTTTATCATGTTGCTTTTATCCATAAAAAAACTATAGCTCACTCAGTAGCTGTCATTTTTTCAAGGGAGATCACTCCTACGTTGTCACAATACTGACAAGACTGACATTTTTATTGATTTGACACAGAGTAAAAATTAAAATACGGCTTTTCACCTCATCCCCACGGAGAACTTACATTAGTTTTTAATTTATAGATATATAGGTGTCTTGAATAAGCTTGAATAGAGAGATGAAGTCTACCTATCAAGACAAAGGACAACTGTAAACACACCCCACCCACTTGCATCACATTCACAGTAAAGATGTTTAACCACAGGCACTGCTGCTAGAAACTAATCTAAATTGGCTTTAAGTACAGAAATAGGCCTAATAAACAACACAATAACATATTTATAGGCCTAAAGGATAGACCTGAACAAATATTTGAATAATTTTCTGTCCCATGTTTTGTTGAAATGCACCAATTAATTTGTTTATTAATTTACACCACTCACTAAGTTGCCTTTTATTATTGCAGAACTATATCCAGAAAAGAACATAGATGGATTCACTCCAATGTTTAAGAAAACTACTCATCTAAGAGAAAAGACATGTAGATCTCCCAGGAAGACATATAATTAAAATCAGGATAAATCTGACATATAATAAAGGTATATAAACTTATTCTAGGAGCAATTTTAAAAAAAATGAGCTGAGACCACTGACTGTCATAAATAATATATTAAGGGTGTTGTAAGGATCCTTATGCAAAGATAGTGAGTGACATTTCAGTTTAGAGTTTAATTATTGATCCTTGAAATAGATGTGTAGATTCATGCAATACATATTTACCCAATGTTTATATTGTAACTGTAACAGGGTGAGAAAAATATGCAACCAGACCCGGGGGCTCTAACCGGGACCCTTCGCTTACAGGGCAAATGCTCTACCAACTGAGCTACCCGGAAATAACAAAAGTTACAAAATAAACTCTAAGTTGCTGTATTTAGACATTTTGGTAGTTTTTATATATATGTACTTGGTATAATTTTGGTTTTAGTTTTTGTCATATGTATAAACAATTAAGTCATATCTGACATCATTTTGCATTTATTTTCAGGTCATGGGCTGCTGAATTATCTGAAACCATTTGGGAGAAATAATACTGCAGCCAGTGGAAATATTTACTGTCACAACTTATAATACATGTAATAAAATTGCTGTTACTAGTAACTAACTGTGTTTATTCCTGCTACACTGCCCAATATATAACAGTTGTATATTTAAACCTGTGTTTAAGACAACCTGCAAGCAAATGCAACCCTGATAAAAGCAGTGGTCTCTGCAAAGACCAACAATTTTATCTTGTACCAATCCAATGATATTTAATTAAGCTGTGAAGAAAGACCATTTTTCAAAAAGCTATTTTTTGATGTTTCAATTGATGGCCTTTTCAGACAGGTTTTACTATACCAAGTAGATCTAACAACTAGATCCTACAACTTATTTAGATTTAGGATAGAGCAGTAAACAAAAATAAAACAGAAAATGACACATAGATCTTGGTAGATCTATCTTGGTAGAACTATCTTGTAGATCTATCTTGTAGATGTATCTTGGTAGATCTATCTTGTAGATCTATCTTGTAGATGTATCTTGGTAGATCTATCTTGTAGATCTATCTTGGTAGATCTATCTTGTAGATCTATCTTGGTAGATCTATCTTGGTAGATCTATCTTGGTAGATCTATCTTGGTAGATCTATAATTGGTAGATATATCTTGTAGATGTATTTTTGGTAGATCTATCTTGGTAAATCTATCTTATAGATCTATCTTGGTAGATCTATCTTGGTAGATCTATAATTGGTAGATATATCTTGTAGATGTATTTTTGGTAGATCTGTCTTGGTAGGTCTATCTTGTAGATCTATCCTGGTAGGTCTATCTTGTAGATCTATTTTTGGTAGATTTATCGGAAAGATCAAGATCAATTTGGTCACCCAGGAATATCAACATTACTAGTTAGGATTAGACCATGAATAATGGGTTGCTTGATCATTGGAACCTGCTTATGAATCTACAGATATGATGGAGCTCGACTGTCACATGATACATTTAGCCCGAAATGCCAGGGGTACGAACCCCTCTTGAGCCGCACTTGAAACATAATGACGTCATACTATCATTCATATCGTGACGTCACTGGTAATGCGATTTTTTTTCATAAAAGTTTTTCACCATATTTTGTTGTAAGATGACATTTCGAATCGATTCATCATTGGTCTACATCCCGAACATTGATGTAGTCAAGCATACTATAGAACCACGCATGTTATGCGTGATAGAACATGCAGACCTAGAGTTTATATTTAGGCCCAATACGCAATAGTAAACACTGGCGCGTGGATGTCTTGTATCAGGGCCGTATACAGAGACAACAAATCACGGAGGTAATTTTTTCCAGGGTTTATTTCAGGCATAGTATTTTGGGTGATTATCTCTTCAAATGGATGCTTTTTTCTAGAAATAACAATTAACACGTCCTTGACAAAAAATAGCGCGAACCGGATAGAAAACGCGGAAATATACATTTATTTTGCCTCCTTTTGAAGAGTAGCACCTAAGTCAATATTTCTCTTAGGAACGTTTGTTGAAACGCACCTAAGACGAATCCTAGGGCCATCCTAAGAGCAATCCTAGGATATGATCCTAGGAATGATGATGAAACGCCCCCCAGGCACTTTGACTAAATCGTGTTTATTCACCTATTCCAAACAGAACTTGGTAAAGTATCTCTACAGAGCGACATTTGTAATCTTGAAATGTCAAATATGAAGGTGGCAAACATCCCCAACCACACTCAGACAAACACGAACAAACTTGTGTCATTGGGAAATGAAACTGTGTTATAGATAGAGAACAAACGCGAGGTTGTCTGATTTGACGAGGGTAAAACACCGAGTGTGATTTTGCTATCTGGCTTATTATATAGAGGATCTTGCATGAGTGCTCATTACATACGAGTTTTATTAAACGAGTGGACAAAATGATATGACACGAGGCTTTGCCGAGTGTCATATTGTTTTTGTCGACGAGTTTAATAAAACTGGTATGTAATGAGCACGAATGTAAGATTCTATTTATCACATAACCTTAGCAAAAAACGCTCATTATTGTTCAAAAGGATGATGTACGCTGCATAAGTTTCAGCCGAAATTCAGCGGTACAATTAGCGCGACGTCATAGTGACGTTGATATCATCCTGACGTCATTGACGGATCAATGCATGGATTGGCTAACGTCACGTCAAGCTCATTTACATATTTATTGCACAGTCTGGGAGTGCCGAACGATATTTACGTCACGGCTTTACGGCACTCCTGGACCGCAGGTTATGTGATAAATGATTATCATGCACTGACGTAAACGTACTCAATCCTGTGAAAATTAATACAAACCACATCAATTATCATTACACTTAGCATCGATGCAAATCGTCTAGCCACACTCTTCACTTAGCATCGATGTAAATCAAACTATGATACAAAACATTTTATCGGGATTACAACATTTGTTAAAAAAATTGTCAGTTATGATTGTTGCCCATTTGCAGCTTAGTATAGTTACATGCACCATTTCGTTTTAATTATGCTATCATTATGTCAAAGGACATGGATGGACTTAGTCAAAGTCAAGGCAAAACATTACATGCAGTAATCGAGCTTCTAGTCCGGATCTGACATTTGAGCATTGTTATTTATCAATCAGAATATACATGTATCTAACTCAAGTTTCAAGATTAATGACAAAACTGTAATTTTTATGTGTATTTAGATCACTTTGAAAGATTTATACATTTACGACATACATAATGTAATGCGATACATAGCTCATGGACAAATACTGCTCCAACATCCTTAATACGGTATTAGCATAAAAAAGAATGTATTAAGTCAGACAGGAAAGGCAGCACTCAACTTAACCAGTCGAGCACAGAAAACATTAAAAACACACAAAGCACAATCCCCAACTGAACCAACCGAGCACAGGAAAATAAAACACACACAAGGCACAATGCCAAACTAAACAAGCAAAGATCCACCCAAGTCCAAGCTGTCAAAAAGTATAAAACATCATTACCAGCTGAATGATCCTGTTTCCACAGCAAAACGACTATAATGACTAGTTTTAGCTGTCAGAAATCCTAAAACGAAATCCTAAAACGACGAAGCGCCCAACACACAGCCAACCAAGAAAATTAATCAGCCCTTGTCCCGACTGTTAAAAAGCTGAATAGAAAAGTTTCAGCAAATAAAAGACAGAATGCCTACAGTGAATGACCTAGTTACAACAGTAAAACTGCTGAACTACATAGTTTTTGCTGTCTTTAGCCCCAAACGTTACGCAACAGTATGAAAACGTTGAAAGGCCTGGTTTCAGCAACAAAAAATCTGAAAGCCCTAGCCGGATGACCTAGTTACAATACGTAAAATGTCTCAGCTGAAAACAGTGCTCTCGGTCGATAATTGTACAATTATAGATCTGTGTAATAGCAAGGTGTCCTGATATTCTCCGTATGACGGAAATAGAATCAGCAGAAATAAATCAAAAAGATAAATACCTTAATAATGCATTACGATATATCGGAAACAGATAACGAGACATGTTTTGTTCAGATGTTTGTATGGTATCTGAAATTAGACAGTGTATTAATTGCAGAAATGCAAATAGATCAGTGATGTACTTAAATATACAATAGGGTAATTATATAGGTATATAAAAGGGATACTTCAATTCAAGAAACGCGTTAGTTTCACGAGGTAATTCACATACAGTAGAACTTCGATGCCTCGAACTACCTACGGACCGGGAAAATAGTTCGAGGCATCTAGGGTGTTCGAGGCATCTATGGTATTCAAATATAAGTTCGAACTGATGTCAGCATGAAAATCTGTGTAAGCATTGCATAATTACTTTACTTAAATAATGCATTTGTATCATTTTTAACATTATTCATTATAATAATAAAACATAATATACAGCCATGTAATTCGACAAAATTGACCTGAACTCTGAATTATCTTCGGCAAGCTCTTTGAATGTTTACAAGTCTTACTAAAATAACTTGTTATACAGCGCATTTATATAAAGCAGCGAGTCACGAATTATAATCATGTTCGATGTCAAGTTCGACTACCAATAAATAAATGATTCTGAAACAAACACTTTTGACGGATGAGAACTTTAAAAAATGATCATTTTATTCTGATATGTTGTTGCTTCTGAATTGTATTAACAAAAAATAATTAAATTATAATTTCCTGGTTGGCCTTCGTAAGCTATAAAATGGATCTTTAAGTGTTTAAGTTTCTCAAAAACTCGTTATACAATGCAAATAATTGTTAGGTGTACATCTATACAGTAATTATCACAACTTGTTAATACACCTGTCGCCGACTACCCGCAGTCGAACAATGGAGCTCAACACTTAATGAAAGGTGGGAAAACTTGCATTGTACGACCCATCTACAGGTTAATCATAGCGAGGGACCGTCCAATCAGTTCGAGTGTTCGATCTAGATATTGTTCGAGTGATCTATGGTTTCACTATATGAATAAAGAAGGGATTTGCCGGGACCGAAGAACCAGTTCGAGGCATCTAGGGTGTTCGAGGCAAGTACTGTTCGAGGCATCGAAGTTCTACTGTACATAAATCAGACAGGGAAGGAAACTCACAACAAAAACAACAGAAGACGAAAGGTACATAAAGAATATTGTATACATTGCTAGCTTATATATCAAAATTGCTGAAATTGTTCAGAAGGCTACAGCTTATCACGTGCTTCTGCAGATTTTATCGACATCGACTGCATAACTCTTCATCTACAATGTGTGTGGCGTACAAACGCCTCGATCTACTGTGAAATCAGAAAAATTAAATGTGTTTCTTGCCCATGTTACAAAGAGCGTGTATCAAGTTTCCCATCTTCTTAAGACTTCCTGAAAAGTTGAAATAAAACAAATATGTCCTGGCCTGATACAAATAATGTTAACACGTGGATGGTTAATTTACATCGAGAACAATGCATCAAGTCTTCATTTTTGCATTAAGAAGAAATTTATTGTATTGAATATTGATCATGATCATTGATCTCGGCAAAGTATTTAAGAGGCCGCAATTTTCCAAAAGGAGACCACATAGTGTTCTAATGCATTGTAGATGGACAACTGCAATGCTGTTGAACAATTTTAGACTTATGATAGTAATGTTATTTTCCTCCATTATGGAGAGTACACTTCTCAGAGAAAAGCCGTCATTTTATTTGTCGCATGTGCAATGGTAATTATGCCCCCCATCTTCGGTCGGTCGGTCGGTCGGTCGTATAAATTGGTTTCCGTTCAATAACTCCAGAACGCTTTGACCTAGGATCTTCAAACATGGAGGTTGGTCAGCAACAGTAGATGACCCCTATTGATTTTGAAGTCAGTGGGTCAAAGGTCCAGGTTACTGTGACCTTTACTATTCTGACTATTTAAATGGTTTCCGTTCAATAAGGCTAGAACGCTTTGACCTAGGATCTTCAAATTTTACATGGCGGTTGGTCAGCAACAGTAGATGACTCCTGTTGGTTTTGAGGTCAGTAAGTGAAAGGTCAAGGTAACTGTGACCTTTACTATTTCTGACTATTTAAATGGTTTCCATTCAATAACTCAAGAGCGCTTTGCCCTAGGATCTTCAAACTTAACATGGAGGTTGGTCAGCAACAGTATATGACCCCTATTGATTTTGATGCCAGTCAAAGGTCAAGGTCACTGTGACCAACACCATTTCTGACTATTGGGCTGCCATGGGGGCATACGTGTTTTACAAACATCTCTTGTTAAGGTATTGTTACGCGCAGATGAAACGAAATTGTAATCTCCAATAGTGTAGGATGCAGAGCGCCTTAAACACATGTGTTATTTATATTCAGCATTGTCCCTCCAAGGTTTTAGGTGTATTAGGTAAAGTAAATATTTTAAATTTAAACGGATCAGCAAAACAACTTTGATGTGTTGGAACTCCAAATACACCAAACTCATTATTCTGTGCGGCATTCGAAGAATGCCAACTAAACGGGCTAAATAATCGATTTCATATGTACCCCTCTGGAGAAATGTGCATTAAGCTTCGAATTTCTTCCTCGTATATCATATCATGATTGGTCATCAGAGAAGTTGAGTATTTAATTAAGATATCGATATATCGAAATATCAGTAAAATTATTGACCCGTTGTTTTTTACCGTAACTCATTACCCGGTATCAATTTAGGAAAGGATAATGCCAGATGTTAAGATCTTGAATATTGTCTATTTCACAGAAGCACATTATTTTCCTAGGAAAAGACAACGTATTTATTATTAGGAGGTCATGACATGGGCATAATATGTCAACTCTGGAAATTGAACCCGGATCAAAACATTTTGACACCAGTGCCCTACTATCGGACTACTTCTCGGACCCATTTACCGAAGTATTACAATATTTAGGCGCTGCGGCCGTTTCTGTGTGACTTTTGATTTTCTGTACAGTATTTAAATGTATTCAATTTTATTTATATTCACATTGATCCAGGAAATGACATTTGTATTCAAACTATAGACAATAGAGAGATTTTAACTGTAACGGATTAACATCAGAGCGTTAAACGATAGAAAATCTACTAGCTTCAACAGCTTTTAAAACAAGACGCTAAAGTTTTGCCCAAACACATTTATAACCTAAACGTGTCGTATTCAAGTTCCGAGACTCATTTATTAAGATGCCAAAAAAACGGTTATTTCAGCAATATGATAAAACGTGACAGAAGAAAATGCAATTGTATTAATGCGTTGTTCATACATCCTAGAGCCAGTTCACCATTCGATGTGATTTCCCAAAATACAGAAGGTCTTAAATGCAATTATTCTAGACAATTTGTCTATCATGGTCCCATAGATAAATGTCACGTGAAGTAGGTTAAGAACATAACCAATCTTGAAAAACTCGAATGAGTGGTTAAAGTATTATACGCAACGAACCACTAAAGAATTGGAATAAATCTGATGACCAAATTGTTATCCGTACATAATATGGCTTGTGTTATAGTGCAAACAAATTTGTCTAACATGTAATAAGTGTAGTATGTAATATGTACATGTTCTATCGGTATGACATTACTAGCTTTACTGATCCTGCACTCCCTAGCCATGTAATCAGTTCACTACAATCAAGATGGACATAGTCTAAATGGTTTTTGTTTTATGCCAACTGGTGTTGTTCATGATGATATGAAGAGGTTTCTTAAATAAACGTATTTGATCCATAAGCTTGACACGATTTTTCCTAAAGACTAGAATTCTAAATAATGTACGTAGGGTGTCCCAGAAGTAATAGGACTTTTTTAATAGCAGCGCGGTAAATAAGAAATTTAGAAAACTAATTTGCTGTAAATAAAATTTCATCTATCACTGACAAACACGCGAAATATTAAAGCAATTGGATTAACAATAAAAAATATATTAAACATTATATATACCATGTACCATGGAGGCGGGTCGCGCCGTGACGTTATGGTGACGTCGCCTTTCAAACACAGTGTTTCAACCGAAAGACATCCTTAGTAATTTTTATATAATGTCACCCTGACTTTCAAAACAGATCTGATGTTACTGTCCACATTGTTTATATTTGTCTCTGTACCAATGTTCCCAAAAAATGAGTTACAGTGATGTAAGAAATTGCTCTAACCTTAAAGCGTCTATCAGTGTACGAACGGTATCTATCAACGTCCAACTACTTTTTCTGTCACTTGACCTGTGTTCACTTCTTAGTTCATACATCGACCGTCTGTGAACAGTTTGTGCCAATAGAACACGAATAGATGCTGGATGCTATTACATTTTGCTTATTTAATTATTTCAATGGTTTGCATTGTTTTTTATCCAATTTAAAACATAATTTAGCAATCGCGCGGTTTCTAGTTTTTTACGTTGACGTCGTTTCGTCCATGACGCGCTTGGATATATACACTTGTTTACTCAGTCGTGATCATAAACATACAGCAATTTCTTCGTAAGTTTGCATGCACACGTCAGTGACATCAAGGTAAAGGCACATAGTTTGCCAATATTATTTATTCAGTGGTTACTGAGATATTTCCGTGTTTAGTAGGGTTAATAATACAAAATTTCAGTGTGACCCGCCAGTGCGTTACATGGTTTCTATGACAACGCTTTGTATAAGTAACACAAAAACAACGAAAACATGTTGTTATCAGTATATAGAGCATGAAATTCTATACATATGAGATAAATTTCTTTAAAATGTATGTGTTGAGTAAGAAGTTATGAGAAAAGTCCTATTATTTCTGGAACACCCCTCGTATATTTTTCTTAATACGCCTCTACATTTCATTATATATTATTGCAATGTAACACTAGGCTGGTGTTTCTTAATGTCAGTAAACACAGTTATCACTTGTGTTTCTTCTTATTATTTTGTTCTTTATATTTGGTATCAAGATCGTCTCTAAACAAATTAGATAAAAACACTAGCTTCTACAGATTTCAATGAATGATAGCGTTATTCCCAAGCACATTAATTCCCTTAGCGTGTTTCATTCCATTTCCGAGACTCATTTACTAAGACGACATAGAACTGTCCTTTCAAAACTTATGATAAAACATGACAGTAAAAAATGCAATTGTATTAATGCTCATATACTCTGGAGCCTGTTCACCATTGCATGCGATTTCCCAGAACCCAGAAGGTCTTGAATGCAATCAAACTAGACACTTTTGCCATAATGATTCCATAGATAAATGTCACGTAAAGTAGGTTAAGAAAAGAACCAATATTGAAAAACTCGAACGAGTGGTTACAGTAACACAACAGTTACGCTACAAACCACTCGGGAATTGTAATAAATCGGATGGCATAAAGTTAACGGTACATAAATGGATCGTGTTATAGTACGACAAAATTAGCATGGTCTTCGAACTTGACAATAAATATATAACATGCTTATTGTGTTTATCTGTGTTATATATAACTTACCAAAACGGAGCATCCAGTGGAAATTTCATACAACTTTGAACTTACCAACCGCACCATATTTTCAGTTCAATTTTAGATGACAAATAGAAAAAGTCTTTAGTACATGCAATTGAAATTTAAGTCAGTATTTGGTTCACAGTATGTGTATTATATGTATAACACAACAACAAATGACTTATTCATGTATTTCAAAGCAAATTGAACCTAGTGTGTCTGGTGATAATGTGAAACGTCTCGAGAGATTGAAATTTTATGTAAGGATTTTATGTATTATATTCAATTTCCTTAGATTAGGGTACAAATCTCTTTCAAGTTGTGAGAAACATTGTAACAATTCAAAGTACTAAATAAGTAAGGGAATATTCTTCTCATACCATATATTACATTTTGAGTCTATCTATTTTTAAGGGAGATAATTTTATTAGATGTGGGTCTAGGGCATCCCACATACTACCGTTCAACAGGTAATATAACGAGTTGGTATTTTACACACAAGCAATGGGTACACAATATGAAAATGTAACAATGTTTAAATCATGCCAAATTGAAATGACTACAAGAAAATGTCAAGAATGTTTCTAAATCGGCAGATCGTATAGATGCCCGCTAAAAGTTCAAAGAAATGCAAATCTTGCAAATTGATTACACAATAGCCAAACCCGATGGCCAATTGATCAGGGTATTTTATTCATACTCGGTCTAAACACGACAAAACACTCTAATGTTACGGCGCTAGAATAACCCTTTGCCAAGCGCTGTGAACATGTTTTTAATCACGGGGTCTGGAAGGGAAAATATCAGGATAGTGCTAGTGTGACATGGGTAGTCTCCGTGTTACTAAAACAGAGTCAGTTGAAATATAATCGACACAAATGTTTCCGATATAGCATATGAATAAAACCAGGCATGCTTTGTTTTGATGCCAAGTCAAGATAAGATGCACATTTCAAAGCAGAATCAGAGGCACACAAGTGCCAGTAGATTTATGTTATTGATAGAAGCAAACAAACAAGACACGTTTTTCAATAAACTTTCTATTTTCATAAAGTAAATATTAACACTGGTTTAGCTTATCAATAGTGAAGACATCACAAACATTATTCTACAATATTGTATCTAAGTCGGATACATACCACATTATGTATAACATGTGCGGCATCATTTTTGGCATTGAGTCACTCGTATTTCCGATTCTGTCTCATAGATGTTATCATGATTGTCCTACACGTTCATAGATGTTATCATGATTTTCCTACGCGTACAAGCGATGATGTGATAAAGATATATACGTAATGTAATATGTGTCGTCAAAGGTTTTCATTGACCACTTTTTTAATCTTCAGATTAGTGCTTCATAGTTTATATTGACTATGTATTGTTTACATTGTGTTGCCATTGCTAGTTTAAAGAATACAAACTAAGATGTTCCTCTGACGGTGAATTTTATTAAATCTATTGTTTTTTTGTTTTTTTAAATTTAATCAGGTTTTACGCACATGTTACGTTATCATTGATAAAGAATAAACAAAGACATTAAAGTAAAAATATTTTTTTTATTCGTTATCAATGATACAGTTTCCTGTGGTTTAACATCCATTCTACAGGAAGTATTGGTCACTTACTGCAGTGACCTAATCAATGTTCATGTAATAAAGCATTCATTAAAATACCAATTTTTGCTTGCTATTTGTGCAAACAAGTAACAACTTTCTTCATGGTATACGTGGTGTAACGGCCCTCAATGGTGTGTTCCCGATAATTCAAAATGAGACTAAAATGTTATATGTTTGCCTGAGTTTGATTTTAATTCCAGAAAGCATGTTTTAGACCGATTGGTACCTTTTCTGCTGTTAAATTGTTAAATCACTCAACATTTAATGAGGGAGAGATGGTAAGATGAGATAAGTTAGTGTCATGATGACATTTACTGAAGGTTTTTGGAAAAAACTGGTGAAACCGAATAGAAAATAATAAATGCGAATACTCTATCAATCGACTTTATAGCTTCCGTTTCGCAGTGAATTGATTATGTTTTTTCTTGCAA
The DNA here is from genome assembly GCA_947247005.1 of Spisula solida. Classification (NCBI taxonomy): domain Eukaryota; kingdom Metazoa; phylum Mollusca; class Bivalvia; order Venerida; family Mactridae; genus Spisula; species Spisula solida. Next base: position 3,356,237 of record OX365958.1, on the reverse strand, counting down.
ATGCCACAGAAAAGCTATCATTTTTTCTTGGGATTTCCTGCAGACATGCAATAAAACTAATTGATATGCGTCATCGTCGACATGGCCTATATAATGAATACACAAGAAACCTAGTCAACAATTAATGTCCGCCAAAGGCATAACGTCCTTCAACACTGATTTAAGAAGATCTTCAATATGTTAAGTATGCCTATTGGGCCGGACAGTGACATTAAATAATGTTTGATTATTACTGTTTACAATTACATAAGTCGTCTTTAGAAGAGCATGCATATTTGCGCAGGGTGGTAACATTAAATAATGTTTGATTAATACTGTACACAATAACATATATCATCTTTAGAAGTATTTGTGACAAATGTGAATTCGATTACCACGGAGACCTCATACACGTGACGAGTGAATATTAATGTATTCGGACACTCCGAACCCGTCTCAAAGACTCCCTAGTACAACACAACTGGAAGACAGACGGTTGACTTTGGTCACATCGGTTCAGCAATTTATTACTGAAAGTGGGCAATTCAGATTATTATAGCTAAAACTAAGCCAATTGGCTTTTTGACAGCTGGGACTTTGACTTTCGTTTATTTGACAGCTGAAACTTTGAGTTTAAGCGGTTAAGTTCATTTTCTCGTTCAGTTGTGCCGTGGGACTGTGGTCTCTCTTTTATTTTTGTTGTATGTGCTCGGCTGTTTCAGTTTAGTGCTGCCTTGTCTGATTTTATGTAATCTTTTTACATTGTATGTGCACATAGATGAATGGCTAAGAATTTACATGAATTATTTTCAAAGACTGGTAGATAGAAAATCAACCATTTGAAACTATGACTACATAGACATTACGGACGTTTTCGGAGTAATTGTTACGTATGAAAAAGATATATACTAGATATAAAATAATAAATGGACTTAATCATGTATTTAAATGGCAAAAAAAATGTCTGGTAGCCAAGTGAAGCATCTATTCCCAGAAGCGTCGTTAAAGAGGTATTATTATGCGAGTCTGTGAGATAAAACCTGCCCTCCTCCCCAAAAAAGTAGCAAATTATGGACAATTACTGAATAAGTCCGTATAACATATACGATTGACTTTCATGAATAAATGTGAGACGCTCATACAAAAATTCAAAATGTGAGGAAAAGAGTGAACTAACGCAAATGTTGACATCAATTATTAAACCAAGCAATGCTATTCAATGACAATTTTAACTGTCGACAACTACCGTATATTTAGCCGAGGTGCATCCCTGATTAGTAGCCATTTTGGTTCGGGAAAAAATTCCCAGTCCGTATATTACATTTACATGTACATGTATTGAAAGAATATGGAATATTGGTTACCAGAAACCATGTTAACATATGGCGCATGTGAAACTCCTATATGTTTAAAACGTAATCTTCAATACAAGACAGGAGGATATGAACTGTCTGCAACGTGTGTCCTTCATGTGGGGTCAATTGGGTAATACAAAACAAACTCCAGAATCTTTTCAGCATATTGACTAAATGAGTCTTCAGTAGTTTCTTGACAGCTGGGGCATGGGCATTTCATTTTCTCGTTTAGTCATGTGTTGGGCATCATGTCTTGCTTATTTTTATGTTTTCCGTGCTCGGCCTGTTAAGTTTATTATTTTAATCAAGAATTCGTGTATCCCTAAAGCATCTAATCATGGTGTACGTTGCAAAGAATTATCGCTGTATTTGTTCTGATGTCAATATTTTTGGTGCTAATATTTAACATATTCCTCAACATTTTCTGGTAAGATTCTGCCAATAAGCCTCTTTTATTACAGCTTTTGAGAAAATGAAGAGTTTGACTGCCCCTAGGTGATAAGATGATGCCCTTAAAACCTCTGGAAAGTATGAACAGCATATTGTACCCTTTGTTGTTCAATACAACACATCTTTTCCTAACATTTGCAACATCATTAATACATATTGGAATTTACTTCAGTTGTCCAATAATACTGCAGTTAAAGTGTTACATTCGTATAAGCCTACCATGGCCTGTAAACGTCGTAAGAATATGAAGGAAATTCTAGTAAAAACTTATTTTCAGATGTCTGTTGTTAATTGTACTTCTTCAAAATGTAATTGTTCAAGATGTTCGCCCTGCAGGTCTCAGATTCCCGAAAGTGATTGTTTCAATAGTTCCTAATGCTATAGTAATTTCAAACTGAAGCGTAATGACAATTGCAAAAGTACATATGCTATATATATTAAATAGCATGCACTAAATGCAGTATGCAGGTCGATCTAGTCGATATGTTTCCAGGCGTATGAACAACCTTTGGTTTGACAATACTAGCTATACTGATCCTGCATTCTCTAGTCAGCAAGGTACTCAGTTAATTTAGGATGGACATAGTCTAAATGACTCTAGCTGTATGCTAATTGAAGGTGTTCATAATGATATTACGAAGCTTGTTGGATTTATAGGCTATGATGATTGAATTCTAAAATAATGTATTAGTCTTCTTTATATTATGTCATGATGTATTTCTGCAAAGTTACACCAGGCTGCGGTTTTCTTATTGTCATTAAATACAGTTATCAAGGTTTTGTTATATCATCTAATGATTGGTCATCAGAGATGTTGAGTGTTTAATTAAGAAGTGTCACAATGTCAGTCAAATTATGTTGTACCTAAGTTTTTTTTGAGGGACTTCATTACCCGGTATCTATTAATTATTTACGACATCCCACCAAGGAAAGGATAACATTCATAGTTGTACAGGCCATGAACATTGCCTAATTAACAGAAGCACAAAATTAAGGAAAAACAGCATCTTTATAACCGGTATTAGGAGTTAATAAACAATGTCACGGAAGCTCATAATATGTCACATCTGGAAACCGAATATAAGAATGGAACCATGATAGGCAAGGTGTGTATATTATTTCTATTCAAGACCTAATTAGAATAAATACCAGTAAATGGAATATATCGAATGGTATAAAGTTAACCGTACATAATATGGTTTGTGTTATAGTGCAAACAAATAAACACGATCCTCGAACTGTATTCAAAAATATAGTCTAGCCCTTAATCTAGATTCTAGCGCCCTATTGTCTGGCTACTATTCGGACGCATTTTCAGAAGTGTTACAGACTTTATTACGGTATATCTATATGTCATGTTGGATAACGTATGTACTCCCTCCTGATAGACACAGGCGTACTGTGATCACACATGGCTTAAATGAGTTCATTCAAGTAGGTCATTCAGTGTTTCTGCTGAATATAGGGTTTTCAACGTTTTGATAACTGGGACATGGACTTTAAGTTGTTAAGTCCCTTTCTCGTTCAGTTGAGTGTACATAGCGCATTGTGTCGTGTAATTGTGGTTTGTGATGTTTTTTATGTTTTCCACGCTTGGCTGTTTAAGTTGAGTGCTACCTTGAACGATTTAATATCAAATCTTTTTTTAATGTGTTAGACTTGATTTATACTAGTATTCACATTTGTCCAGATTATGAATTTTGCATTCAATCTGAATAAAAGACAAAGATTTAGACTGTAACGGATTAACCACAGAGCTTTAAATGATATAAAAATCACTAGCTTCTACAGTTTTCAAAAATGAACGATAGCGTTATTCCCAAGCACATTCATTACCTTAGCGTGTTTCATTTCATTTCCGAGACTCTTTTACTAAGACGACAAAGAACTGTTCATTCAAAACTTATGATAAAACATGATAGTAAAAAATGCAATTGTATTAATGCGTTGTTCATATACCCTGAGGCCTGTTCACCATTTCATGTGATTTCCAAGAACCCAGAAGGTATTGAATGCAATCAAACTAGACACATTGGCAATAATGATTCCATAGATAAATGTCACGTAAAGTAGGTTAAGAACAGAACCAATCTTTAAAAACTCGAACGAGTGGTTACAGTAGAATACGCAACAAACCACTCGGGAATTGTAAAAAATCGGATGGCATAAAGTTAACGGTACATAAATGGATCGTGTTATAGTGCGACCAAATTTGCATGGTCTTCGAACGTTGACAATGAATATATAATATGTGTTTTTTGTTTATCTGTGTTATATTCAACTTACCAAAACGAGGGTATCCAGTAGAAATTTCAGACAACTTTGCACTTACCAACCGCACCATATTTTCAGTTCAATAATGGATGACCAATAGAAATCCTCTTTATTACGTGCAGTTGACATTTAAGACAGTTTTTGGTTTACAGTATGTGTATAATATTTATAACACAACAACACATGACTTATTCATGTATTTCAAAGGAAATCGAATCCAGTGTGTCTGGTGATAATGTGAAAGGTCTCGAGAGATTGAAATTTTATGCAAAGATTTTATGTATTATATTCAATTTCCTTAGATTAGGGTACAAATCTCTTTTAAGATGTGAGAAACATTGTAACAATTCAATGTACTAAATAGGTATGGGAATATTCTTCTCATACCATATATTACATTATTTTTTTAGGGGAGATACTTTTACTAGATGTGGGTCGAGGGCATCCCACATACTACCGTTCAACAGGTAATGTAACGAATTAGTATTTTACACACAAGCAATGGGTACACAATAAGAAAATGTAACAATGTTTAAATCATGCCAAATTGAAATGACTACAAGAAAATGTCAGGAAAGTTTTTAAATCGGCAGGTTGTATAGATGCCCGCTAAATGTTCGAAGAAATGCAGATCTTGCAAATTGATTAAACAATGACCAAACCCCATGGCCAATTGAACAGGGTATTATATTCATACTCGGTCTAAACATGACAAAACCCTCTAATATTACGCTAGAATACCGCTATGAACATGTTTTTAATTACGGGGTCTGGAAGGGAAAATATCAGGATAATGTTGACATGGGTAGTCTCCGTGTTACTAAAATAGTGTCAGTTGAAATATAATCGACAAAAATGTTTCCGATATAGCATATAAATAAAACCAGACATGCTTTGTTTTGATGCCAAGTCAAGATAAGATGCACATTTCAAAGCAGAATCAGAGGCACACAAGTGCCAGTAGATTTATGTTATTGATAGAAGCAAACAAACAATACACTTGTTTCAATAAACTTTCTATTTTCATGAAGTAAATTTTAACACTGGTTTAGCTTATCAGTAGTTAAGACATCACAAACATTAGTCTACAATATTGTATCTAAGTCGGATACATACCACATTATGTATAACATGTGCGGCATGTGGCATGGAGTTACTCGTGCTTCCGATTCTCTCTCATAAAAGTTATCATGATTGTCCTACACGTTCAAGCGATGATGTGATAAAGGTATACGTAATCTAATATGTGTCGTCAAAGGTTTTCATTGACCACTTTTTTAATCTTCAGATTAATGCTTCATAGTTTATATTGACTATGTATTGTTTACATTGCTCTGCCATTGCTAGTTTAAAGAATACAAACTAAGATGTTCCTCTGACGGTGATGTTTATTAAATCTATTGGGGTTTTTTGTTTTGTTTTTAAATTTAATCAGGTTTTACGCACATGTAACAATATCATTGATAAAGAATAAACAGATAAATTAAAGTAAAAAAATATTCTTTTATGCTTATCAATGATACAGTTACCTGTGGTTTAACATCCATTCTACAGGAAATATTGGTCACTTACTGCAGTGACCTAATCAATGTTCATTGAATAAATCATTAATTAAAATACCAATTTTAGCATGCTATTTCCGCAAACAAGTAACAACTTTCTTCATGGCCCTCAATGGTGTGTTCCCGATAATTCAAAATGAGACTAAAATGTTATGTGTTTGCCTGAGTTTGATTTTAATTCCAAAAAGCATGTTTTAGACCGAATGGTACCTTTTCTGCTGTTGTTAAATCACTCAACAATTAATGAGGAAGAGATTGTAAGATGAGATAAGTAAGTGCCAAGATGACATTTACTGAAGGTTTTTGGAAAAACTGTTGAAACCGAATAGAAAATAATAAATGCGAATACTCTATCAATCGACTTTATAGCGTCCGTTCCGCAGTGAAATGAATATGTTCGTCTTTCAAATGTCACAAAAAACAGCAAAAAATAAAATGGATATGCGTCATCGATGCCCTAATCTATACAATCATGCCAGCAGTTAATTTCCGTCATGAAAAAGGCATAACGTCCTTCAATACTGATTTAAAAAGATCTTCAATATGCGCCTGATGGTAACATTAAATAATGATTAATAATGAATGCTCTTTAAAAGTACAAATATCTTCTTCAGAAGTATTTGTGAAAACTGTGAATTAGTTTACCGAGGATAACAGATGCACGTACATGTATTAAGTAAATGTTATACACTCAGACACTCCGACACTCAGACACTCCGAACCAAATTCAAAGACTCACTAGTTTATAACCATTGGAAGACAGACGGTTAACTTGTGTATGTGTCAATCAGCATTTTACAGCTGACACTAGGTCATTCAGCGTTTTATAGCTAAACTAGGTCACTCACCTTTTTATATCTAAAACTAAGTTTGTCAGCTTTTTGACAGCTGAAACTCGTTCAGTTGTGTGTTGGATAATGTGCCGTGCGACTGTGGTCTGTGTTATTTTTGTTTCTGCTTAGTGCTGCCCTGTGTGAGTTTTCATAATGATTTCAAATTGTCTGTGAACTAGGCCAAGTACACACAGGTGCTTTTTTAAGAAGATACCCTAATTATTTTCAAAGACTGGATGGAAAAATGTACCATTCAAAAGTACGTCTACATAGACATTATGGATATTTTCTGAGAGTGTATTACGTATTGAAAAAAGTACATACGATTTAAAATAACAAATCTTACTTTATCTTAAATTATATTCATGTATTTAAATGGATAATTAATGAAATTGAGCCTGTCTGGTAGCAAAGTAAAACATTTATTCTTAAGTGGTATTATCATGCCAGTCTGGGGGATAGGAGCCTCAAAAAATGTAACAAATTATTGACAATTCGTACTTTTGGTGCAAGAAGGTTGTATCTCACTATATACTGTATAGTGAGATACAACCTTGTTGCACCAAAGGGACAAATTACGGTATAAGCCCGTTTAACATATAATTGAATAAACATTGATACCGGGGAAAGACTTATCAATTTTGTTAAAGGAATAAATTAGTTTATTCAGAGCTAGTAAAGTATGTAATTGCGGGCAGATTGAATTTCGTGAATAAACGTGAGACGCTCATACAAAAAAAATCAAATAATGGGGAAAACAGTCAATTGGTGCAAACGTTAGCATCAAATCATATGAACTAAGCCAAAGCCTTGTAGAGGATGTAATCTTAGATATTGAATAAATTTTATGCTCACTACTATTTGCAGATACACTAAGTAAATTATAATTTCGCCTTCTAATTTTTTCCTAGGACCCAAAATAAATTTGTTTTGTAAAGTTTGCTTGGCAATTTATATTTCAGTCTAGAAATAAAGCTGTCGGCAAATACTTGGACCAGGTATATTTCGCCGATTCATTCATAATTTGTTGCCATTTTACCGTTTGTTCGGGCAAAACCGCCAACTCCGTATAATACGAATATACATGTGGAGCTTATGGAATCTTGGCTACTAGAAACCATATCTGGAATGATTATAATGAACATGCGAACCTCTCGGATATTAACAGTCTGCAATTTGTGTCCTTCATATTTGATAAATTGGTCTTCTTTCTCTATTCATCGTTTCGACTTTATTACGGACATTCTAGTAAAGACTAACTTTTAATTGTACTTCATCAAACTTTAATCGTTTAAATGTTCGCACTGGCCTCATTTTACTGAAAGTGATTGTTTTAATAATTCCCGATGTAAAACTAATGTCAAACTGAAGCGAATTGTAAATGTGCAGATGTTATATATTTGATAACATGTAATAAGTGTAGTATGTAATATGTACATGTACCATCGGTATGACATTACTAGCTGTACTGATCCTGCATTCACTAGTCATGTAATCAGTTCACTTCAATCAGGATGGATATAGTCTAAATGACTTTTGTTTTATGCCAATTGGTGTTGTTCATGATGATACGAAGAGGTTTCTTAAATAAACCTATTGGATCCATAAGCTTGACACGATTTTTCCCAAAGGCTTGAATTCTAAATAATGTATATTTTTTTCTAAATACGCCTCTACATTTCATGATGTATTATTGCAATGTAACTGTTGTTTTCGTAATTTCAGTAGATACAGTTATTACTGGTTTTTCCTTTTTTTTCTTTTCTTCATAATTGGTATCAAGTTCGTCTCTTAACAAATTAGATGAAAACGTCTATTACTGCTATTATATTGTTTGTTGTCATTCTCTCGCGGAAAAACCTTGACAAAGACAAGAAGGTACTGCGTAATATTTTTCAGGAAGTTATAATGTTCCAATTATACTAGACTAAATCTTGTTTTATGTTACAATGGTGTTAACAGGGTTAGTCACATCAAGTTTACAGCACATTATCAAAAGGTCATCAAAACAGATGACAATTTCGTTGAGTCTTTTTCTACCATTCTTGTCATTTTACCAACTAAAAAGGTATTGAATGCCAGGCACTTTGACTAAATCGTGTTTATTCACCTATTCCAAACAGAACTTGGTCAAGTATCTCTACAGAGCGACATTTGTAATCTTGAAATGTCAAATATGAAGGTGGCAAACATCCCCAACCTCACTCAGACAAACACGAACAAACTTGTGTCATTGGGAAATGAAACTGTGTTATAGATAGAGAACAAACGCGAGGTTGTCTGATTTGACGAGGGTAAAACACCGAGTGTGATTTTGCTATCTGGCTTATTATATAGAGGATCTTGCATGAGTGCTCATTACATATGAGGCTTTGCCGAGTGTCATATTGTTTTTGTCGACGAGTTTAATAAAACTGGTATGTAATGAGCACGAATGTAAGATTCTATTTATCACATAACCTTAGCAAAAAACGCTCATTATTGTTCAAAAGGATGATGTACGCTGCATAAGTTTCAGCCGAAATTCAGCGGTACAATTAGCGCGACGTCATAGTGACGTTGATATCATCCTGACGTCATTGACGGATCTATGCATGGATTGGCTAACGTCACGTCAAGCTCATTTACATATTTATTGCACAGTCTGGGAGTGCCGAACGATATTTACGTCACGGCTTTACGGCACTCCTGGACCGCAGGTTATGTGATAAATGATTATCATGCACTGACCTAAACGTACTCAATCCTGTGAAAATTAATACAAACCACATCAATTATCATTATACTTAGCATCGATGCAAATCGTCTAGCCACACTCTTCACTTAGCATCGATGTAAATCAAACTATGATACAAAACATTTTATCGGGCTTACAACATTTGTTAAAAAAATTGTCAGTTATGATTGTTGCCCTTTTGCAGCTTAGTATAGTTACATGCACCATTTCGTTTTAATTATGCTATCATTATGTCAAAGGACATGGATGGACTTAGTCAAAGTCAAGGCAAAACATTACATGCAGTAATCGAGCTTCTAGTCCGGATCTGACATGTGAGCATTGTTATTTATCAATCAGTATATACATGTATCTAACTCAAGTTTCAAGATTAATGACAAAACTGTAATTTTTATGTGTATTTAGATCACTTTGAAAGATTTATACATTTACGACATACATAATGTAATGCGATACATAGCTCATGGACAAATACTGCTCCAACATCCTTAATACGGTATTAGCATAAAAAAGAATGTATTAAGTCCGACAGGAAAGGCAGCACTCAACTTAACCAGTCGAGCACAGAAAACATTAAAAACACACAAAGCACAATGCCCAACTGAACCAACCGAGCACAGGAAAATAAAACACATACAAGGCACAATGCCCAACTAAACAAGTAAAGATCCACCCAAGTCCAAGCTGTCAAAAAGTATAAAACATCATTACCAGCTGAATGATCCTGTTTCCACAGCAAAACGACTATAATGACTAGTTTTAGCTGTCAGAAATCCTAAAACGAAATCCTAAAACGACGAAGTGCCCAACACAGCCAACCAAGAAAATTAATCAGCCCTTGTCCCGACTGTTAAAAAGCTAAACAGAAAAGTTTCAGCAAATAAAACACTGAATAACCAAGTAACAACAGTAAAACTGCTGAACTACATAGTTTTAGCTGCCTTTAGCCCCAAACGTTAAGCAACAGTATAAAAACGTTGAAAGGCCCAGTGTCAGCAACAAAAAATCTGATAGCCCTAGCCGGATTACCTAGTTACAATACGTAAAATGTCTCAGCTGAAAGCAGTGCTCTCGGTCGATAATTGTACAATTATAGATCTGTGTAATAGCAAGGTGTCCTAAAAATCAAAAAGATAAATACCTTAATAATGCATTGCGATATATCGGAAACAGATAACGAGACATGTTTTGTTCAGATGTTTGTATGGTATCTGAAATTAGACAGTGTTTTAATTGCAGAAATGCAAATATATCAGTGATGTACTTAAATATACAATAGGGTAATTATATAGGTATATAAAAGGGATACTTCAATTCAAGAAACGCGTTAGTTTCACGAGGTAATTCACATACAGTAGAACTTCGATGCCTCGAACTACCTACGGACCGGGAAAATAGTTCGAGGCATCTAGGGTGTTCGAGGCATCTATGGTATTCAAATATAAGTTCGAACTGATGTCAGCATGAAAATCTGTGTAAGCATTGCATAATTACTTTACTTAAATAATGCATTTGTATCATTTTTAACATTATTCATTATAATAATAAAACATAATATACAGCCATGTAATTCGACAAATTGACCTGAACTCTGAATTATCTTCGGCAAGCTCTTTGAATGTTTACAAGTCTTACTAAAATAACTTGTTATACAGCGCATTTATATAAAGCAGCGAGTCACGAATTATAATCATGTTCGATGTCAAGTTCGACTACCAATAAATAAATGATACTGAAACAAACACTTTTGACGGATGAGAACTTTAAAAAATGATCATTTTATTCTGATATGTTGTTGCTTCTGAATTTTATTAACAAAAAATAATTAAATTATAATTTCCTGGTTGGCCTTCGTAAGCTATAAAATGGATCTTTAAGTGTTTAAGTTTCTCAAAAACTCGTTATACAATGCAAACAATTGTTAGGTGTACATCTATACAGTAATTATCACAACTTGTTAATACACCTGTCGCCGACTACCCGCAGTCGAACAATGGAGCTCAACACTTAATGAAAGGTGCGAAAACTTGCATTGTACGACCCATCTACAGGTTAATCATAGCGAGGGACCGTCCAATCAGTTCGAGTGTTCGACCTAGATATTGTTCGAGTGATCTATGGTTTCACTATATGAATAAAGAAGGGATTTGCCGGGACCGAAGAACCAGTTCGAGGCATCTAGGGTGTTCGAGGCAAGTACTGTTCGAGGCATCGAAGTTCTACTGTACATAAATCAGACAGGGAAGGAAACTCACAACAAAAACAACAGAAGACGAAAGGTACATAAAGAATACTGTATACATTGCTAGCTTATATATCAAAATTGCTGGAAGTGTTCAGAAGGCTACAGCTTATCATTTGCTTCTGCAGATTTTATCGACATCGACTGCATAACTCTTCATCTACAATGTGTGTGGCGTACAAACGCCTCGATCTACTGTGAAATCAGAAAAATTAAATGTGTTTCTTGCCCATGTTACAAAGAGCGTGTATCAAGTTTCCCATCTTCTTAAGACTTCCTGAAAAGTTGAAATAAAACAAATATGTCCTGGCCTGATACAAATTATGTTAACACGTGGATGGTTAATTTACATCGAGAACAATGCATCAAGTCTTCATTTTTTGCATTAAGAAGAAATTTATTGTATTGAATATTGATCATGATCATTGATCTCGGCAAAGTATTTAAGAGGCCGCAATTTTCCAAAAGGAGACCACATAGTGTTCTAATGCATTGTAGATGGACAACTGCAATGCTGTTGAACAACTTTAGACTAATGATAGTAATGTTATTTTCCTCCATTATGGAGAGTACACTTCTCAGAGAAAAGCCGTCATTTTATTTGTCGCATGTGCAATGGTAATTATGCCCCCCATCTTCGGTCGGTCGGTCGGTCGGTCGGTCGGTCGGTCGTATAAATTGGTTTCCGTTCAATAACTCCAGAAGGCTTTGACCTAGGATCTTCAAACATGGAGGTTGGTCAGCAACAGTAGATGTCCTCTATTGATTTTGAAGTCAGTGGGTCAAAGGTCCAGGTTACTGTGACCTTTACTATTCTGACTATTTAAATGGTTTCCGTTCAATAAGGCTAGAACGCTTTGACCTAGGATCTTCAAATTTTACATGGCGGTTGGTCAGCAACAGTAGATGACTCCTGTTGGTTTTGAGGTCAGTAGGTGAAAGGTCAAGGTAACTGTGACCTTTACTATTTCTGACTATTTAAATGGTTTCCATTCAATAACTCAAGAGCGCTTTGCCCTAGGATCTTCAAACTTAACATGGAGGTTGGTCAGCAACAGTATATGACCCCTATTGATTTTGATGCCAGTCAAAGGTCAAGGTCACTGTGACCTACACCATTTCTGACTATTGGGCTGCCATGGGGGCATACGTGTTTTACAAACATCTCTTGTTAAGGTATTGTTACGCGCAGATGAAACGAAATTGTAATCTCCAATAGTGTAGGATGCAGAGCGCCTTAAACATATGTGTTATTTATATTCAGCATTGTCCCTCCAAGGTTTTAGGTGTATAAGGTAAAGTAAATATTTTAAATTGAAACGGATCAGCAAAACAACTTTGATGTGTTGGAACTCCAAATACACCAAACTCATTATTCTGTGCGGCATTCGAAGAATGCAGACTAAACGGGCTAAATAATCGATTTCATATGTACCCCTCTGGAGAAATGTGCATTAAGCTTCGAATTTCTTCCTCGTATATCATATCATGATTGGTCATCAGAGAAGTTGAGTATTTAATTAAGAAGTATCGAAATATCAGTAAAATTATTGACCCGTTGTTTTTTACCGTAACTCATTACCCGGTATCAATTTAGGAAAGGATAATGCCAGAATGATGTTAAGATCTTGAATATTGTCTATTTCACAGAAGCACATTATTTTCCTAAGAAAAGACAACGTATTTATTATTAGGAGGTCATGACATGGGCATAATATGTCAACTCAGGAAATTGAACCCGGATCAAAACATTTTGACACCAGTGCCCTACTATCGGACTACTTCTCGGACCCATTTACCGAAGTATTACAATATTAAGGCGCTGCGGCCGTTTCTGTGTGACTTTTGATTTTCTGTACAGTATTTAAATGTATTCAATTTTATTTATATTCACATTGATCCAGGAAATGACATTTGTATTCAAACTATAGACAATAGAGAGATTTTAAATGTAACGGATTAACATCAGAGCGTTAAACGATAGAAAATCTACTAGCTTCAACAGCTTTTAAAACAAGACGCTAAAGTTTTTCCCAAACACATTTATAACCTAAACGTGTCTTATTCAAGTTCCGAGACTCATTTATTAAGATGCCAAAAAATGGTTATTTCAGCAATATGATAAAACGTGACAGAAGAAAATGCAATTGTATTAATGCGTTGTTCATACATCCTAGAGCCTGTTCACCATTCGATGTGATTTCCCAAAATACAGAAGGTCTTAAATGCAATTATTCTAGACAATTTGTCTATCATAATCCCATAGATAAATGTCACGTGAAGTAGGTTAAGAACATAACAAATCTTGAAAAACTCGAATGAGTGGTTAAAGTATTATACGCAACGAACCATTAAAGAATTGGAATAAATCTGATGACCAAATTGTTATCCGTACATAATATGGCTTGTGTTATAGTGCAAACAAATTTGTCTAGCATGTAATAAGTGTAGTATGTAATATGTACATGTTCTATCGGTATGACATTACTAGCTTTACTGATCCTGCACTCCCTAGCCATGTAATCAGTTCACTTCAATCAGGATGGACATAGTCTAAATGACTTTTGTTTTATGCCAATTGGTGTTGTTCATGATGATATGAAGAGGTTTCTTAAATAAACATATTGGATCCATAAGCTTGACACGATTTTTCCTAAAGACTAGAATTCTAAATAATGTATATTTTTCTTAATATGCCTCTACATTTCATGGTGTATTATTGCAATGTAACACTAAGCTGATGTTATCTTAATGTCAGTAAAAACAGTTATCACTTGTGTTTCTTCTTATTATTTTGTTCTTTATATTTGGTATCAAGATCGTCTCTAAACAAATTAGATAAAAACACTAGCTTCTACAGCTTTCAAAAATGAATTATAGCGTTATTCCCAAGCACATTTATTCCCTTAGCGTGTTTCATTCCATTTCCGAGACTCATTTACTAAGACGACATAGAACTGTCCTTTCAAAACTTATGATAAAACATGACAGAAAAAATTCAATTGTATTAATGCGTTGTTCATATACCCTGAGGCCTGTTCGCCATTGCATGTGATTTCTTAGAACCCAGAAGGTCTTGAATGACATCAAACAAGACACTTTGGCCATAATATAATGTTTCCATAGATAAATGTCAGGTAAAGTAGGGTAAGAAAAGAACCAATCTTGAAAAACTCGAACGAGTGGTTACAGTAGTATACGCAACAAACCACTCGGGAATTGTAATAAATCGGATGGCATAAAGTTAACGGTATATAAATGGATCGTTTTATAGTACGACCAAATTTGCATGGTCTTCGAACGTTGACAATGAATATATAACATTCTTTTTGTGTTTATCTGTGTTATATTTAAATTTCCAAAACAGCATCCAGTGGACATTTCAGACAACTTTGAACTTACCAACCGCACCATATTTTCAGTTCAATTTTGGATGACAAATAGAGATACTCTTTATTACATGCAGTTGAAATTTAAGACAGTTTTAAGTTCACAGTATGTGTATAATATGTATAACAAAACAACAAATGACTTATTATATTCAATTTCCTTAGATTAGGGTACAAATCTCTTTTAAGATGTGAGACACATTGTAACAATTCAATGTACTAAATAAGTATGGGAATATTCTTCTCATACCATATATTACATTTTGAGTCTATCTGTTATTATTTTTTAGGGGAGATAATTTTATTAGATTTGGGTCGAGGGCATCCCACATACTACCGTTCAACAGGTAATATAACGAGTTGGTATTTTACACACAAGCAATGGGTACACAATATGAAAATGTAACAATGTTTAAATCATGCCAAATTGAAATGACCACAAGAAAATGTCAAAAAAAAATCTAAATCGGCAGGTCGTATAGATGCCCGCTAAAAGTTCAAAGAAGTGCAGATCTTGCAAATTTATTAAACAATGATCAAACCCGATGGCCAATCGAACGGGGTAATATATTCATACTCGGTCTAAACATGACAAAACACTCTAATGTTACGGCGCTAGAATAACCCTTTGTCCGGCGCTATGAACATGTTTTTAATCGCGGGGTATGGTAGGGAAAATATCAGGATAATGTGACATGGGTAGTCTCCGTATTACTAAAATAGTGTCAGATAAAATATAATCGACACAAATGTTTCCGATATAGCATTTGAATGAAACCAGAAATGCTTTGTTTTGATGCCAAGTCAAGATAAGATGCACATTGCAAAGCAGAATCAGAGTAGAGTAATGCTATTGATAGAAGAAATCAAACAAGACACTTGTTTAAATGAACTTTCTATTTTCATGAAGTAAATATTAACACTGGTTTAGCTTATCAGTAGTGAAAACATCACAAACATTATTTACATTGCTCTGCCATTGCTAGTTTAAAGAATACAAACTAAGATGTTCTTCTGACGGTGAATTTTATTAAATCTATTGTTGTTTTTTTTGTTTTTTGTTTATTAAATTTAATCAGGTTTTACGCACATGTAACTGTATCATTGATAAAGAATAAACAGAAAAATTAAAGTAAAAATATATTCTTTTATTCTTATCAATGATACAGTTACCTGTGGTTTAACATCCATTTTACAGGAAATATTGGTCACTTACTGCAGTGACCTAATCAATGTTCATGGAATAAATCATTGATTAAAATACCAATTTTTGCTTCCTATTTCCGCAAACAAGTAACAACTTTCTTCATGGTATACGTGGTTTAAAGGCCCTCAATGGTGTGTTCCCGATAATTCAAAATGAGACTAAAATGTCCTAATATGTTTGTCTGCGTTTGATTTTAATTCCAGAAAAAATGTTTTAGACCGAATGGTACCTTTTCTGCTGTTGTTAAATCACTCAACATTTAATGCGGAGGAGATTGTAAGATGAGATAAGTTAGTGCTAAGATGACATTTACTGAAGGTTTTTTGAAATACTGTTGAAACCGAATAGAAAATAATGAATGCGAAAACTCTATCAATTGACTTTATAGCTTCCGTTCCGCATTGAAATGAATATGTTTTTTTTGTTTATGCCACAAAAAACAGCAAAAAATAAAATTGATATGCGTCATCGACGCCCTGATCTATACAATCATGCCACCAGTTAATTTCCGTCATGAAAAAGGCATAATGTCCTTCAATACTGATTTAAAAAGATCTTCAATATGCGAAAGACGGTAACATTAAATAATGATTAATAATGAATACAGTAAACTCCCTCAAAACCGGACTCCCTCAAAACCGGAATCCCCATAAAATCGGACGATTTCCTAGGTCCCGTATTTTCTTCTTATAAAGTTAACTTAAAAAGCTCCCGCAATACCGGACTCTCATAATTCCGGATTCCGGACGGCATTTTCGGTCCGCTGACAAGATTTTCAACGATAGTTACTTGCGGAATACCGGACGCGTATATTTGTCTCACCTGACGGAAAACTTAACGCGTACATTTTTCTCGTTTAAAATGTCACTTTGTTAATTGTTAGTTAAAGAACGTGTCATAACAAAAGGTGCAATTAACAAGTCGTGTTTTAATGTTTACTCTTAAACGGTCTCGCGTGTAATTTGCACAGGCGTGAAAAATACTTTGTGAAATTCGCCGCAATACTTTGTGAAATTCGCCGCGATGAAATTAAATAATTGCCTAATTACGAACGTAATAAGAAAACGGTCCTTCCATTTGATGTTTTGTTCTTGAGGTAGGTATTGCAACAAACATTTACTGGAACAAAGGATCGTTTAGCCCATCAAAATGTTGTAATAACGACAAACACTGCACTCAATCGTATTTAATTAATATGTCTCCAATTAGCTCACACTTGCATTTCGGGATTTGTAAGATTGCACTGTCTATGCCATTGGATAGTTTTGATGGCCAATGAAAAAATGAGCAACTTGAGTACTCATCGATGTTAGAATTGAAATATTTGCAGCTCCCTTAATGGTGATGCTCTTCAAAGGTTGCACTGTACATGTAACGTAAACATGTATCATGAAACACACAGTATACTCCCTATGATAACATATCAAAGTGTACATGATACAGAACTCCCTTAAAACCGGACCTCCCACAAAACCGGACTTTCGAACCGGTCCGGACAGGGTCCGGTTTTGAGGGAGTTTACTATTTAAATGTACAAATATCATCTTCAGAAGTATTTGTGAAAACGGGGATAACTGTATTAAGTAAATGTTATGCACTCAGACGCTCCGAACCAAATTCAAAGACTCACTAGTTGGAAGACAGACGGTTAACTTGTGTATGGGTCAATCAGCATTTTACAGCTGACACTAAGTCATTCAGATTTTTATAGCTAAACTAGGTCACTCACCTTTTTATATCTAAAACTAAGTTTGTCAGCTTTTTGACAGCTGGGACTTGGACTTTCGATTATTTGACCACTTAAACTCGTTCAGTTGTGTGTTGGATAATGTGCCGTGCGACTGTGGTCTGTGTTATTTTTGTTAACTGTGCTCAGCTGTTTCAGCTTAGTGCTGCCCTGTCTGACTTTTCATAATATTTTCAATTTGTCTGTGAACAAGGCCAAGTACACACAGATGAATTTTTAAGAAGATACCCGGATTATTTTCAAAGACTGGTAGGAAAATGTACCACTTAAAAGTAGGTCTACATAGACATTATGGATATTTTCTGAGTGTGTATTACGTAT
The DNA here is from genome assembly GCA_947247005.1 of Spisula solida. NCBI lineage: Eukaryota > Metazoa > Mollusca > Bivalvia > Venerida > Mactridae > Spisula > Spisula solida. Next base: position 3,338,141 of record OX365958.1, on the reverse strand, counting down.
TGAAAATATTCATGTATTTAAATGGCAAATTAATGAAATTGAGCCTGTCTGGTAGCAAAGTAAAACATTTATTCTTAAGTGGTATTATTATGCCAGTCTGTGGGATAGGATCCTCAAAAAATGTGACAATTCGTACTTTTGGTGCAACAAGGTTGTATCTCACTATATCCTGTATAGTGAGATACAACCTTGTTGCACCAAAGGGACGAATTACGGTATGAGCCCGTTTAACATATAACAAACATTGATACCGGGGAAAGACTTATCAATTTTGATAAAGGAATAAATTAGTTTATTCAGAGCTAGTAAAGTATGTAATTGCGGGCAGATTGACTTTCATGAATAAACGTGAGACGCTCATACATAAAAATCAAATAATGGGGAAAACAGTCAACTAGTACAAAGTTGGCATCAAATCATATGAACTAAGCCACAGCCTTCTAGAGGATGTAATCTTAGATATTGAATAAATTTTATGCTCACAACTATTTGCAGATACACTAAGTAAATTATATTTTGAAAGTGAATTTTTATGGAGATAAGATTTTGAAATAGAAAATATTATAAAGGAGGATACATAAGTTCGCCTTCTGATTTTTTCCTAGGACCCAAAATATATTTGTATTGTAAAGTTTGCTTGGCAATTTATATTGAAGGACTAGAAATAAGGCTGTCAGCAAATACTTGGACCAGGTATATTTCGCCAATTCATTCATAATTTGTTGCCATTTTACCGTTTGTTCGGGCAAAACCGCCCACTCCGATAATACGAATATACATGTATGTGGAGCTTATGGAATCTTGGCTACTGGAAACCATATTAATCGCGTCTGGAATAATTATAATGAGCATGTGAACCTCTCGGATATGAACAGTCAGCAATGAGTGTCCTTCATATTTGGTAAATTGGTCTCCATTCCCTATTCATCGTTTCGACTTTATTCTAGTAAAGACTAACTGTCAGATGTCTGGTGTCAATTGTACTTTATCGAAATGTAATCGTTCAAGATTTTCACACTGGCCTCACTTTCCTGAAAATGATTGTTTTAATAGTTCCCTATGTAATAGTAATGTCAAACTTAAGCGTAATGTCAATTGCAAATGTGCAAATGTTATATATTTTAATAAAACATGTAATTAGTGTAGTATGTACATGTAATGTGTACATGTACCATCGGTATGACATTACTACCTTTACTGATCCTGCATTCTCTAGTCATGTGATCAGTTCACTTCAATCAGGATGAATATAGTCTAAATGACTTTTGTTTTATGCCAATTGGTGTTGTTCATGATGATATGAAGAGGTTTCTTAAATAAACATATTTGATCCATAAGCTTGACATGTATATTTAACTTAATACCCCTCTACATTTCATGATGTATTTTTTTGCATTGTAACAACAGGCTGTTGTTTATCTTAATGTCAGTAAATACAGTTATCACTGGTTTTTCTTCTTATTATATTTTCTTCATAGTTGGTATTAAGTTTGACTCTAAACTAATTAGATAAAAACGTCCATTACTGCTATTATACTGTTTGTTGTCATTCTCCCGCGAAAAGAAAATACTGCGTAATACTTTTCAGAAAGTAATAATGTTATAATAATACTAGTGTTGTTTTTATGTTACAATAATGTTAACAGGGTTAGTCACATCGATTTTACAGCACATTATCAAAAAGGTCATCAAAACAGATGACATTTTCGTTGAGTGTGTTTCTACCACTCTTGTCATTTTACCATCTAAGAAGGTATTGAATGCTAGGCACTTTGACTAAATTGTGTTTATTCACCTATTCCAAACAGAAATTGTATCACTACAGAGCGACATTTGCAGTCTTGAATTTTCAAATATGAAGGTGACAAACATCCCCAACCATACTCATACATTTGGGAAATGAAACTGTGTTATAGATAGAGAACAAAAACGCAAGGTTGTCTGATTTGTTGAGAGTGAAATAGGACACCGTGTGTGAGTTTGCTATCTGGCTTATTATATAATTATCTTGAACTGACGTAAATGTACTCATTCCTTTAAAAAATAGTACACACCACATCAATTATCATTACAGTAAGCCACACTTAGCATCGATGCAAATTGTCTAGCCACACTTTTCACTTAGCATCGATGTAAATTGTAGTAACTGTGATACACAACTTTTTATCGGGCTTACAACATTTGTTTAAACAATTGTCAGTTATAATTGGTGCCAATTTGACAGCTTAGTATAGTTACATGTACCAATCATTCCGTTTTAATTATGTTATCATGATGTCAAAGGACATGGACCTAGTCATAGTCAAGGCAAAACATTACATGTAGTAATCGGGCTTCTAGTCGGGATCTAACATGTGACCATTGTCATTTATTAATCAGTATTTACATGTATGTAACTCAAGTTTCAATATTATTGACAAAACTGTAATATTTAGGTGTATTTAGATCATGTTGATAGATGTATACATTTACGACATACATAATGTAATTCGATACATTGCTCATGGACAAATACTGCTCCAAGAACCTTAATACGGTATTAGTATAAAAAAGATAATGTTAAGTCGGACATGGAAGGCAGCGCTCAACTTAACCAGCCGAGCACAGAAAACATTAAAAACACACAAAGCACAATGCCCAACTGAACCAACCGAGCACAGGAACATAAAACACATACAAGGCACAATGCCCAACTAAACAAGAAAAGATCCGCCCAAGTCCAAGCTGTCGAAAAGTAAAAAGCATTATTACTAGCTGAATGACCCAGTTTCCACAGCAAAACGACTATAATGCCTAGTTTTAGCTGTCAGAAATCCTAAAACGAAATCCTAAAACGACGAAGTGCCCAACACAGCCAACCAAGAAAATTAATCAGCCCTTGTCCCGACTGTTAAAAAGCTAAATAGAAAAGTTTCAGCAAATAAAACACTGAATGACCAAGTAACAACAGTAAAACTGCTGAACTACATAGTTTTAGCTGCCTTTAGCCCCAAACGTTAAGCAACAGTATAAAAACGTTGAAAGGCCCAGTGTCAGCAACAAGAAATCTGATAGCCCTAGCCGGATGACCTAGTTACAATACGTAAAATGTCTCAGCTGAAAGCAGTGCTCTCGGTCAATAATTGTACAATTCTAGATCTGTGTAATAGCAAGGCGTCATGATATTCTCCGTATGACGGAAACAGATTCAGCAGAAATAAATCAAAAAGATAAATACGTTAAGAATGCATTCCGATATATCGGTAACAGATAACAAGGCATGTTTTGTTGAGATGTGTGTATGGTATCTTGAATTAGACAGTGTAATAATTGCAGAAAGACAAACATATCAGTGATGTACTTAAAGATTCATTATGGTATTTATATAGGTAAATAAAGGATACTTCATTCAAGAAACGCGTTAGTTTCACCAGGTAATTCACTTACATAAATCAGACAGGGAAGGAAACTCTCAACAAATACAACAGAACACGTAAGTTACATAAAGCATATTAGTTTAAACAATATTTATTTCTTTATAAACATATAATATGATAACATTCATTTACACATATTAAGGATTGAGTAGAAAGCAAAGCTTTTTTATAAACTCGTTCCTTATGAATAGCAGGGAATAATTGGTAACTTTATGAAGTTGTAAACAGTGAAAATTATGTACATAAATGATGATTTGGGGAGGGAAAAGAATGGAAAAGAGTGTTTGACAGATTGATAGAGATAGAAAAGATGGAGAGATATAGATATATAGAGGTATGATCACATATACCAACGGGACGTGTAGTTGGTTCTTAAATATGAGCATGTCTAAACGTGTTTATGGATCGATACATTGTGCCAATAATTAGAAATTATTTCAGTTGAATGTATAGCATTAATAAAGAAGAATGTTATGCATCAAAACGATTTGTTGATCTAATGTAGTTTTGGACATGTGCGAAAATTTCGCTGTTAGAGTCATCCGAGAGAACTGGATTACCATATAAAAAGGTAGACAGCGAAGGTGTAGTAAGGTGTTGAATGAGCTCGAAGAGTTCATTGCGTTGTTCCTGGTACAAGTGACACTCAAAAAGTAATGGTGAGTATTCTCGATGAAGCCACATTCACAGAGAGGGTTCGGTATCAAGTTTTTAGAAAATAAGTGTTCGTTTAAGTTGCTGCAGTGGGTTCTGAGACGAGTGTGTAGAATTTGCTGTTTGTGGTCGCCAGAGTAGTAATGAAAAGGGACCTTGGGTTTATTAACATTGAGTTGGGTTTTGAAAGCATTGAGTGATAAGCAGTTGCGGTGGTTCAGAGGAAGTTGATTCCATGCATGAACATCTGATGGTAGAAATGAGTTTGCATAGAGCTGAGTATGACATGAGATGCCTGTCGTGTTGTTGGCGTTTCGCAGATTGTACGTTGTTGTATCGCCTACGATTTCCGGTACTAGAGAATTGAGATACTGAGGAGATAAGTTGTTTGTCATTTTATAAAAGAGTGTTAGTTTGTGTTTTTCTTTCCTTTGTTTGAGAGTTTCAAAGCAGGTTTCCTTATGAAGATTCTCAATGGAGATAAGTTTCGTGGCTCCACATATGATTCTACAAGCCTCATGTTGTATTTTCTCCAACTCGTTTTGATCATGGAGAGAAAGATTGTCCCAAACAACGTCTGAATACTCCAATAGAGGTCGAATGAAAGACGAGTATATAGTTTCTATCAAGGGTGAATTTGAGTGAGCGCATGATACTGATGCGTTGCCATGCTTTTTTTCTCATTGTGTCGATGTGCTCATGCCAAGTTCCGTCATGAGAGAATGTAACTCCTAGATGTTTGTGAGAACTAACTTCTGATATAATTGTATTATTCATAGAGAGAGGGGGTGAAATGGCTTGTTGTGTTTTCGATAAATAAGCAAGGCAGTTGTTTTATTTGGATTGAAATCGACCAGCCATTTTTCGGCCCAGTTTGACATAGTATTGAGGTCTGTGTTGAGAGCAATTGCTGAATTGATTGGATCATCAACCGTTATATAGAGGCTTGTGTCATCAGCGAAGAGACGGATGTTAGAACCGATGTCAGTAACGATGTCGTTGATATAAAGGATAAACAAGAGGGGACCAAGAATGGAACCTTGTGGAACACCAGCAGTTATAGGTACAGTTTCAGAAGAGGAACCACAAAGAACGACCCTTTGCCTTCTACCCGGTCAAATGCTTTCGATATACCACAGAAAACAGCACTAACCTCCTTGCCCTCATCTAAGGCTTTACAGAAAGAGTTATATATAGAGACAAGTTGGTTGGAAGTTGAATCATTGGGAACGAAACCTGACTGAAGTGGGGTAATAATGTTGTTGGACTTGAAGAAGTTGTATGCGTGCTTGTGAATTATTTTTTCAAGTGCTTTACTGATAGTGCTAAGTAAAGAAATAGGTCTGTAATTTGAAACTGTATGTGGATCGTTTTTTTATGGATAGCGCAGACATTAGCTAGTTTCCAAATGGATGGTACCTTTGCCATATACAGAGATCTGTTGAAAAGTGCACAGAGAGGACTTGCTAATTCATGTGAAAGTTCTTTGAGTATCCTACTGTTAATGTTGTCTGGACCTGATGCTTTGCCTGTACTAAGTGATTTGAGTGTACTCTCTACCTCTTCTTCTGTGATTTGGATGTTACATAGGACATTTGCATCTCGGTTTGTTTGTAGAGAAGGGAGTAATTTATCTTTATCGTTTAGTTGCGTTTGTGTTTGGAAGAAGTTGTTCAGAAGATTGGCTTTGTCTGTGTTGTCTGTGATTATGTTTCCATTATCGTGTAGTATATCTATGCTTGATTTTTTAGTGGGTGATATGAATTGTTTGAGTATTTTCCAATAGTCTGTTGTTTTGAGATCTGGCTGTTTTAGTTTATCTGCAATCTTTTGGGATAGATGATGTTTGACATGTCTGACCATGTCGGTTGTTTTATTTCTAAGTTGTTTGAATGCTTGCCAATGTATAGGATTTTGAGATCGTTTGGCTTTGTCGTATGCACGTTTTCGTTTTCTGATATGTTTACGTATGTCGTTGTGAATCCAAGGAGGTTCCGTTTGTCGTATTGTGACTACTTTGTTTGGGATAGATTTGTTAGACATTGTCATTATTTCATTGGTAATATTGCTTGTGTACGTGTCGATATTATTATCAAAGAGTGACTGCCAATCGAATATTGATGCTGCTCGGCGTAGACTCTGGCAGTCCCCTTCATCAAAGTTCCAGACTCTTCGTTTGAACGACATCGACTTTGGTTTTGCAATATCAAGGCAGCAGAAGACAGGGCAATGATATCTGATATTTTGGTCAAGAAAGGGTTCGCCAACACCAGAGGATTTTATCGGACAGGTTGAAGACAGTAAAAAAAGATCAATTAAAGAGTTTGAGTGTTTTATAAAGTGGGTTGATTCATCGATTACTTGTTTCATGGTAAAGTGTATTATTAGGTCTTGGATTTTGGAACGTGTTGCCGGTTTGTTGATGTCAAGATTGAAATCGCCTGTGACGATAATGTCAGATATAGATGTATCATAAGCAAGACCAATGGAATTTTCTATTTGTGTAAGAACTATAGGAGGTGAGTTTGGCGGTCGATAGAAAGTACCAAATAGAACTTTTTTGTGTTTGATTTGTATCTCTAGCCATATACACTCAGTGCCATCCAGTTCTAAGTCAGTTCGCCTTCTGGCAGGTAATAAACTTCTGACATACACTATTACACCACCGTGGTTATCACCATTTCGATCTTTCCGGAATGGTGGGGCAAAATTTTCGAATATGAGAGAAGAAGAATCGATCTGATCACTGAGCCAAGTTTCAGAAAAAGAAAGAACGTCGAAGTGCTTAAGTTCAACCTGTAGAATATCCCTCTTATGGAAAAAGCTTTGCACGTAATAATGGACAAAGGACAAAGAATTTCTAAAATCTTCAAACATGTTAGAATCAGATAAAGTACTGTCAGGAGAATCTGATGTGATGGTTTTTGGTCCAGTGTTTTGATGTATGTCTCCAGCTCTCAGAAGAAGCATTGACAACCATGTGATAAGTTCAAATGTTGTAAAACATGCTAGTCCTTTACATGACATTTGTATTGAGGCAAAATGACCAACTCTCACCCTGTAAGTGTGTAAGTCTATACCCATCAAGTGATGCCAGAAGTAAAATCCTGTTTGGGTGAGAATATCCAGTTGTATATGTGACCATATGAAGACAAATAGAAAGAAAAAGTAACAGAAAGATCAAAAAGATCAGGAGCAGTAAGGCCGGTAGGGTCCGACATTTAGTTTCGAAATGAGACCTCCACATAGGTAAGACAGTGGTATATACGATTGGTTTTTATTTCGAAGTAAAGTAGTAGTATGTATTTTTTTGAAAATTTTTGGATGAACGACTTCATTTGTTTGTTTAACAAAACTGTGCAGTATAGTTTCATGTAAGTGGTAATCAATAGTTGGTTGTCCAATATGTATATCAATATGAATACAAAGTTTTATATATCATATACTAGTATACCTAAACATTAGGTGCATTTAAGTGGAATTTCTATAACTATAATTAGACAGGTAATTGTGTTTGCTATGCAAACTTGGTAAGAATTAAGATTTGGCTAAGTGGGAATTAATAAAGGGAGTTGTGATAGTGATGAGATGGCTTTAAATGGGCTAAGAATGAAGATATAGCTAAGTGGGAATTAATATAGGGAGTTGTGATAGTGATGAGATCGGCTTTAAATGGGCTAAGAGTAAGTCAAATAATGTGGAATCTGCAGTTTGTAAATAAGCTTATGATGTCAGATATATACATATTGTAGATTTAACAAAAATGAAACATACAGATCATACAGAAAAAACAAGTTGGGTACAATTACATGCATTGTGCTCAGGTGATTTCCACAGGTATAGATTAATTTTATAATAATTCTTATTCAGTTATATGATAAGGATGGAAACGTTAAGGGACGTAACATTATTACGTTGGAGACAATATGAATTTAATTAGAATCTCATGACTTTGGGATCCTAAAGTAATCACCTGTGACACACATAACAACAATGAATAATTATTGTGGCTGCTACTGTATAGTAACACATCAATCAACACAGTCATTACCTCATGCTCTTCAGAATGTGACCTGCATTCACATATATTGACCAAAACATTCTTTATTGATTAGTTATAAGTATTTCGTTGACATAAAAAGTATTAGAAGCATACTATTATGGCATTCAGATTTCAGATCCCTCTACCATCAAGGTACAAGGTTAAATGCAAGTTGATGACTTCTTCATGTAGACAAACATAATTATAGCAAGATAGACAATGTACAAAACTGATGAAGAGTAAATATAAATATCATAACAGTGACTCTGTATTAATTTTTATGATAGCAGCCATGGTAGGTACAAGCAAAATATAGATGACTTCTTCATGTAAACAACACATAATTATAGCAATATAGACACTGTACAAATATGATAATGAGGAATATGACATATCATAACAATGGCATATCATTACAAATGTAAGTATGTTATAACATTGAAGATAGCAGACATGGTAAGTTTCTAGCAAAATATAGATGACTTCTTCATGTAAATAACACATGATTATAGCAATATAGACACTGTACAAAACTGATGATGAGGAATATGACATATCATAACAATGACTAATCATTACAAATGCAAGTATGTTATAACATTGAAGATAACAGACATGGTAAGTTACAAGCAATATATAGATGACTTCTTCATGTAAACAACACATAATTATAGCAATATGGACACTGTACAAATCTGATGATCAGGAATATAACATATCATAACAGTGCATTATCATTACAAATGTAAGTCGGTAATAACAGTATAAACAATGAAGATAGCAGCCATGGTAGGTTACAAGCAAATGTATTTTCATTTTTCTTCATTTTGAATATATCCTATGTAAGTACATTTTCTGATAGTCTGTAGGCATCAATAGCATGCCACTTCTGTTTAATATTGTCATGAGAAGTATTGGTTGGTAGAATATTTTCTATTAGTGTTGGTATTACAAATGTTAGATCTAATATACAAGTTTAATAATGAATTCATATTTTATGACTTCATATGCCAACAAATATGTTCTAACCTAATATACAAACAACACTAATTTTCTTTTATTTCAATATTAACAGTTCGAACAGTTTATATAGTAGATTGAAGTCAATCAGGGGATGCTCTTCTTTACTTGGTGGTTTAGTAAGTCATTCTTCTGATTTATTTTAATTGTTTCACCTGCATGAGTAAGAATGTAGATGGAGCCATTGAGGACCAACAGCCTTTCACGTTAGAGTTAATATCTCTTTTTAGCAGCCTGGCTTCGTAAACCTGATCCCTTTGTGTCTTACATAGAACTTCTGTGATATATATATCCTCCTTCTTTTTTTTAAAAACCTTTGTGCCTTTTAAGAAGTCAATCTTGGCCTTTGTGGAGGTGAACTGAACAATAATGTCACGTTGTTTTCCGGGTTTCCTTTCCCCAATTCTGTGGGAATTGCCAATATCTTTTTTGGTAATCGTGGATCCCGATTTGGAAGCAACTTCAATAATACAGTCTTCAACATTTTCCTTCTTGTTTTCTTTTATATTGCCAATTCTTACATTGTTTTTCCTCGAATACTGTTTTAATTGATCTAATCTTTGAGTTAGTTTCACTTTGTCTGACTTCATATTCTCAAATTCATCTTTTAGGTAATCGATTTGACTTTGCATTATTGCTGTCTTCTCTTCAACCTTTTCATGTATAATCATTGTTATTTCTTTATGAAGCATGTGTTAAAGAACACTTGCTATTCTTATCACATCCTGATCATTCATTTGGTGTTGTGATGAAGGGGAAGCAACAAGGATAGAACCTACGGCCCTTGCATATGTGGCATCATAGGTGACCCACCCATAAATTGTTGTTGATACATCATTGGGTTAGGGGGGTCTTGGTTGTTTTGTACACATTGATCATTGTTCGTGCTGCTTGCCATTGTGTAGGAATACAGTTCAGGGCGAGTATCACTATCAGATTCAAAGTCAGCTTGTTTTTGTTTCTTTTCAAGATTTATTTGATCAGGGGAGAGAACTTTTCTGTTTATTGAAGATGATCTATCTCTATTTCTACCCGAGCCCCTATCTGTCAATTTGTCTCTGGATCGTGTATTAGGGGTTGACCAGTCCAAAAGGCTTTGTTCCATTATACCATTGCATTTGCTATTGTCATTTATTTGATGTTGCAAGTACCAGATGAAACTGATTTCGGATAGTCAAATTTCGGATAAAATTTCAGTAGATTTTCTTTACGTGTAACACAAATTTCGGATAGTAAATTTCGGATAAAATTTCAGCACAGGTTTTCAAGTCGAGCATAATATTTCACATTTTTTACCATTGCAGTTCGATGCGATGTTTATATCGTATATGGTAGCAGCATTTGTAGCAGTAGATAGTGGAGGAAGTGGAGTTTTATTCACATATCTACATATCTTCCTCCTTGTTTACAATTTTTCGTGTTACCGGTGTCACCGTGATAATCACCGTGTAGCATATTGTACACATTGCTAGATTATATATCAAAAGGTGAAGAAATTGTTCAGTAGGCTACAGCTGATCATTTGCTTCTACAGATTTTATCGACATCGACTGCATAACTCTTCGTCTACAATGTGTGTGGCGTACAAACGCCTCGATCTACTGTGAAATCAGAAAATTGCGCAACATTTATAAACAACAAAACAACCCTAGAAAAAATATTTTTAAAACTCGCTAATTACTTCAGAATAACACCTTTGTTGAAAACTTCTGATTGTACAATAGCTAGTTAACGATATAGCTTAATTGATGTTGGTGACATTTCTTAATATAGCGTATGTTACCCTTCTCGGATGCATGTACTTTGTGTCAATAAAGTTACTATAACCTTATTCCATGTCATTTTAAGTCTTCATAACAGCAATGTTCAAGCCTAGGATAGGATTAGTTCAGGTTCACGTTTAACAAACGTCTCTTGAATAGCGCTTAGACCAAATAGAAAAATAAAAGTACAAATTCTATCACTTAATCGCCTTTTCTTCCGCAAGACGAGCCACTATAAATTTAAAGTTTTCTTACCAATTTCACAAAGAGCGTGTATCAAGTTTCCTATGTTTTTAAGACTTCCTGAAAAGTTGAAATAAAACAAATTCGTTTTGGCCTTATACAAATTATATTAACACGTCGAAGGTAAATTTCCATTAAGAACAATGCATCAAGTCTTCAATTTTTGCATTAAGAAGACATTTATTGTATTGAATATTGATCACGATCATTGATCTCGGCAAAGTATTTAAGAGGCCGCAATTTTCCAAAAGGAGACCACATAGTGTTGCAATAAATTGTAAATAGACAACTGCAATGCTGCTGAACAAGTTCAAACTAATGATAGTAATTTTATTTTCCTCCGTTATGGAGAGTACATTTTCTCAAAAAATAGCCGTCATTTTTTCTTTTGGCGCATGTGCAATGGTAATTAAGGTATTGTTACCCGAAGACGATACAAAATTGTAATCTCCAATAGTGTAGGATGCAGAGCGCCTTGAACACATGTGTTATTTATATACAGTATTGTCCCTCCAAGGTTACAGGTGTATTAGGTATAGTAATTATTTGAAAATGAAACGGATCAGCAAAACAACTTTGATGTGTTGGAAATCCAAATACACAAAACTCATTATTCTGTACGGCATTCGGAGAATGCAATGTTCAGATTTAATATGTACATGTACCCCTATGGAGAAATGAGCATTTAGCTTCGAATTTCTTACTCGTATACCACATCATGAATGGTCATCAGAGAAGATGAGTATTTAATTAAAAAGTGTCGAAATGTCATTCAAATTTATTGACCCGTTGTTTTTTACCGTAACCCATTACCCGGTATCAATCTAGGAAAGGATAATGCCAGACGTTTAATATCTTGAACATTGCCTGTTTCACAGAAGCACATTATTTGTCCAACGTCTTTATTATTAGGGGGTCATGACATGAACATAATATGTCAACTCTGAAAATTGAACCCGGATAAAAACATTTTGACTCCAGAGCCATACTATCGGACTACTTCTCGGACCCATTTATCGTAGTATTACAAATGTCAGGCGCTGCATTCGTTTCTGTGTGACTTTTGATTTTCGGTGCGATACAGTATTTAAATGTATTCAATTTTATTTATATTCACATTGATCCAGGTAATGAAATTTGTATTCAAACTATAGAAAATAGAAGGATTTTAACTGTAACGTATTAATATCAGAGCGTTAAACGATATACAATCTACTGCCTTCCACAGCTTTAAAGACAAGACGCTAAAGTTTTTCCCAAACTCATTTATAACCTAAACGTGTCTCATTCAATTTCCGAGACTCATTTATCAAGATGCCAAAAACGGTTATTTCAAACAATATGATAAAACGTGACAGAAGAAAATGCAATTGTATTAATGCGTTGTTCATACATCCTAGAGCCTGTTCACTATTCGATGTGATTTCCCATAACACAGAAGGTCTTAAATCCAAATATTCTAGACAATTTGTCTATCATATTCCCATAGATAAATGTCACGTGAAGTAGGTTAAGAACATAACCAATCTTGAAAAACTCTAATGAGTGGTTAAAGTATTATACGCAACGAACCATTAAAGAATTGGAATAAATCTGATGACCAAATTGTTATCCGTACATAATATGGCTTGTGTTATAGTGCAAACAAATTTGTCTAGCATGTAATAAGTGTAGTATGTAATATGTACATGTTCTATCGGTATGACATTACTAGCTTTACTGATCCTGCACTCCCTAGCCATGTAATCAGTTCACTTCAATCAGGATGGACATAGTCTAAATGACTTTTGTTTTATGCCAATTGGTGTTGTTCATGATGATATGAAGAGGTTTCTTAAATAAACATATTGGATCCATAAGCTTGACACGATTTTTCCTAAAGACTAGAATTCTAAATAATGTATATTTTTCTTAATATGCCTCTACATTTCATGGTGTATTATTGCAATGTAACACTAAGCTGATGTTATTTTAATGTCAGTAAAAACAGTTATCACTTGTGTTTCTTCTTATTATTTTGTTCTTTATATTTGGTATCAAGATCGTCTCTAAACAAATTAGATAAAAAGACTAGCTTCTACAGCTTTCAAAAATGAATGATAGCGTTATTCCCAAGCACATTTATTCCCTTAGCGTGTTTCATTCCATTTCCGAGACTCATTTACTAAGACGACATAGAACTGTCCTTTCAAAACTTATGATACATTGTAATAATACGTGAGACGCTCATACAAAAAAATCAAATAATGGAGAAAACAGTCAACTAGAACAAACGTTGGCATCAATTAATATGAACTAAGACAAAGCCTGCTAGGGGATGTAATCTTAGATATTGAATAAATTTTATGCTCACAACTATTTGCAGATACACTAAGTAAATTATATTTTGAAAGTGATTTTTTATGGAGATAAGATTTTGAAATAGAAAATATGATAAAGCAGAGTACATAATTTCGCCTTCTGATTTTTCCTAGGACCCAAAATAAATTTGTATTGTAAAGTTTGCTTGGCAATATTTATATTGAAGGACTAGAAATAAGGCTGTCAGCAGATACCTGGACCAGGTATATTTCGCCGATTCATTCATAATTTGTTGCCATTTTACCACTTGTTCGGGCAAAACCGCCCACTCCGATAATACGAATATACATGTATGTGGTGCTTTCGGAATCTTGGCTACTTGAAACCAAATTAACTGCGCCTGGAATAATTATAATAAGCATGTGAACCTGTCGGATATGAACAGTGTGCAATGTGTGTCCTTCATATTTGGTAAATTGGTCGCAATTATCTAATTATCGTTTCGACTTTATTACGGACATTCTAGTAAAGACTAACTTTCAGATTTCTGGTGTTAATAGTACTTGTAAATGTAATCGTTCAAGATGTTCGCATTGGCCTCCTTTTACTGAAAGTGATTGTTATAATAGTTCCCGATGTAATAGTAATGCAAACTGAAGCGTACTGTCAACTGCAAATGTGCATATTTTATATATTTAATAACATGTAATAAGTGTAGTATGTAATATGAACATGTACCATCGGTATGACATTAGCTTTACTGATCCTGCATTCTCTAGTCATGTAATAAGTTTACTTCCATCAGGATAGATATAGTCTAAATGACTTTTGTTTTATGCCGATTGGTGTTGTTCATGATGATATGAAGAGGTTTCTTAAATACACTTATTGGATACATAAGCTTGACACGATTTTCCCAAAGGCTTGAATTCTAAATAATGTATATCGAGGGGTTAGAGCAAGAACCAGTTATCGAGCCAATTTTCGGAAAATCATTTTTTTATTGAATTTGATGCCGTTACTGGAAATACATAATGTGTAAAAAAATCATTACCATAACGCAAGTACTTTTAAAGTTATTGAATTGTGACCAAACCAGTTATCGATTATCACTAATTTTGGTTCAAGCTAAAACCAGGTATTGCAGTATAACTTGCAAGTTTTAATTATAACACTGGTACTGTGTGGAGCAAAAACAAGTTAGGTGCCACTACTTTATTTTTGCAGAAATGTTAGTTGTTGTTCTTCGTATTACCGTTTCTGCAAAAACCATGTATCGATTTATACATGGATTTTGCAGGTACAAAAATCTAATAAATTCTAATTTTTCTACCAACAAAAACATGCTATAGAGAGATACAGAAAGCAGACGCCTAATATTGTCATCTAATGTTAGAGGTAAAACAGGCTATCAGTTGATGCAGGGTTTTACCAGACAACGTCCAGTCTGTAACTTAAGCATTTCAGATACAAAAACAATGCACCGAGTTATAATTGCTTTTACCAGAGAGTGTAATGATAACAATGTGACCTGTTGAGTGATAAAAACCATGCATTGAAGAATTCTAACACCTTTGTTGAAACTTCATTGTCATAAAACAATTATTAGAGAAAGAATGTTCATGTTCAAAACTGGATTCCAATGCTAAATAGTGAACCGTAAGTATGTTTTTATTTGATTTATTTATCAATACTGTTTCTTTTATATTTAAAATGTATTTTCTATATAAATATCTTGAATAGTTAACAAAAAGGGTTAGCAATTCAGTATAGCCAGAATAAATAGTTACATTACACAAACATAAATGTATGCTAACGTCACGTAAAATGCTACAATAGAAGAATCTGTATAGTAAAGCCAAAAGAATGATAGTTTTGCAATCATCAGCAGCTTCTTCATTCTAAATAAAGCACAAATTTATTTACTAATTACTATGGTCTCCTAATGTTTTACTGTACATATATTTTAAATAAATAACTTGCAACCATTATTGCTTAAATGACTAGCAAAACAGATGTGATTCGGAAATATTTTCTTCATTTTAGCTGTAAAGGAAAAAACAAATGACGAGTACTAAAGTAAAACATTTTGAAGATTGTATTCTTTGAAATAGTATAAATATTACATTGCTTTCGGGTAACATGAACATTGTCTATCAAATGGTTACCCATCTTATTTTACAGATATTGTCAGATACAGAAGATGAGCTTTTTCTATCCATAAATTTGAACAACCTTCTGAAGGTATCGTCAAGCACACTAAATGGAAATGAAAATGACAACACCGTGCCAAAGTCAAGTGTACAAGACAGAAATAAAACTGTCAATCTCGTGAATGAGTCGTCAAGTGTATAAGACATCAATGATACCGACAATGTCGTAAATCGGAGTCGTCAAATGTACAAGGCCTAAATAAAACTGACAATCTTGTGAATGAGGGTACGAGACCAACATGAAACTGTTAATGTCGTGAATGAGTCGTCAAGTATACAAGACAGAAATGAAACTGTTAATGGTGTGAATGAGTCGTCAAGTGTACAGGACAGAAATGATACTGACCATGTCGTGAATGAGTTGTCAAGTGTACAGGACAGAAATGAAACTTATAATGTCGTGAATGAGTCGTCAAGTGTACAGGACAGAACTGACAATGTCGTGAGCAATTCGCCAAGTGTACAGGACGGAAATGAAACTGACAATGTCATAAATGAGTCGTCACGTGTACAGGACAGAAATGAAACTGACAATGTCGTGAATGAGTCGTCAAGTGTACAGGAGATAAATGAAACTGACAATGTCGTGAATGAGTCGTCAAGTGTACAGGACAGAAATGCAACTGACAATGTCGTGAATGAGTCGTTAAGTGTACAGGACAGAAATGAAACTGACAATGTTGTGAATGGGTCGTCAAGTGTACAAGACAGAAATGAAACTGTTAATGGTGTGAATGAGTCACCAAGTGTACAGGACAGATATGAAACTGTCAATGTCATAAATGAGTCGTCACGTGTACATGACAGAAATGAAACTGACAATGTCATGAATGAGTCGTCGAGTGTACAAGACCAACATGAAACGGACAATGTCATGAATGAGTCGTCAAGTGTACAAGGCCAACATGAAACGGACAATGTCATGAACGAGTCGTCAAGTGTACAAGACCAACATGAAACGGACAATGTCATGACTGGGTCGTCAAGTGTACAATACCAACATGAAACAGACAATGTCATGACTGAGTCGTCAAGTGTACAAGACCAACATGAAACGGACAATGTCATGACAGAGTCGTCAAGTGTACAAGACCAACATGAAATGGACAATGTCATGACAGAGTCGTCAAGTGTACAAGACCAACATGAAACGGACAATGACATGACAGGGTCGTCAATGTACAAGAAAGAAATCGAAATGGCAATGTTGTAAATAGCTCATAAAGTGTACTATAGTCCAGTAAGGATATTGTGATAGTGACGTTGCAGTTTATGTGTACGCAAAAAAACACAACCATTGTCTCAACAGGTAGAGCGAATATAGTATGTTAGTTTAACATTGAAATTATAGTATTTGAACAGTATAAGTCTTTATTATTGGTTTAACACTGTTAAAGTGGACTCGACCGCTGCGTCACTGGATTTTTATCCTGACTGGACTATAGATAGAAATTTGAATGACAATACATTGAATGAATTGACAAGTATACTTGATCAAAATTGAAAATTACAATGCTGTGAATGAATGAAAAGTGTTCCAGATGAAAACACAATCAATTATGGATGAATCGCTATTGTAGTAATAAACCAAGGTATAAACAGAAACTTCCAATTTCAGTAGCAAAGAGAAAAGATCTCCTCTCGCTATGCAAGAGTGGAATAATTGCGAAAGAGACTTGTGAATACTACAAACTCTGGCTTCCTTGCTGTTCTGTTGTGGACAGATTGGCACAGCCAGGTGCAGAGGAATTAACTGCGCTTCTGACGGTCAAAATGATATATTTTCAGATTCACTCACTAGTTTGTAAACAAATCAAGTACTAGTAATAGTTTCCACAAGCTATTTGAATTGATGACGTTCCCATAAAAGTAAGCAACAACACAAGTACATGTTGAAATTGTTAGAATTTCTGTATCGTAATACTTTATGACAATCACTATTTGGCATTATGTTCTTTAATTTAATGTACCCAGTTGTTTTATCTTAAGATACATAAAAATGTGAATAGTGGTTCAATATGATGACATGCCAGCAGAGCATGTATTTTAATGAAATGTTAATGTCAAAGGGAAGATATGTTAATGTACAGGTTGTAAATATATTCTTAAAATCTTACTCCTTAGTTTAAAATGTTTATTTATCCTAATTTGTCCAACAGTTGTTATAATCTAAAGTATCATTTATAACATAAAGGCACATTAGAATATTGTAGTATGGTTTCAAGTTTCTTATTGCAATAATTTTCTTAAATGAAAACAAACCATAAACTTTACATTACCATATTGTGTAGCTTTTATTTACTGTTGCTACTCCTACTAAATTTAATTATTATTATACCTCAAACCTTGCAAAAGACATGAATTCCATAGATAAATGTCACGTAAAGTAGGTTAAGAACAGAACCAATCTTTAAAAACTCGAACGAGTGGTTACAGTAGAATACGCAACAAACCACTCGGGAATTGTAAAAAAACGGATGGCATAAAGTTAACGGTACATAAATGGATCGTTTTATAGTGCGACCAAATTTGCATGGTCTTCGAACGTTGACAATGAATATATAACATGTGTTTTGTGTTTATCTGTGTTATATTCAACTTACCAAAACGAGGGCATCCAGTAGAAATTTCAGACAACTTTGCACTTACCAACCGCACCATATTTTCAGTTCAATAATGGATGACAAATAGAAATCCTCTTTATTACGTGCAGTTGACATTTAAGACAGTTTTTGGTTTACAGTATGTGTATAATATTTATAACACAACAACACATGACTTATTCATGTATTTCAAAGGAAATCGATTCCAGTGTGTCTGGTGATAATGTGAAAGGTCTCGAGAGATTGAAATTGAATGCAAAGATTTTATGTATTATATTCAATTTCCTTAGATTAGGGTACAAATCTCTTTTAAGATGTGAGAAACATTGTAACAATTCAATGTACTAAATAAGTATGGGAATATTCTTCTCATACCATATATTACATTTTGAGTCTATCTATTATTATTTTTTTAGGGGAGATACTTTTACTAGATGTGGGTCGAGGGCATCCCACATACTACCGTTCAACAGGTAATGTAACTAATTAGTATTTTACACACAAGCAATGGGTACACAATAAGAAAATGTAACAATGTTTAAATCATGCCAAATTGAAATGACTACAAGAAAATGTCAGGAAAGTTTTTAAATCGGCAGGTTGTATAGATGCCCGCTAAATGTTCGAAGAAATGCAGATCTTGCAAATTGATTAAACAATGACCAAACCCCATGGCCAATTGAACCGGGTATTATATTCATACTCGGTCTAAACATCACAAAACCCTCTAATATTACGTTAGAATAACGCTATGAACATGTTTTTAATTACGGGGTCTGGAAGGGAAAATATCAGGATAATGTTGACATGGGTAGTCACCGTGTTACTAAAATAGTGTCAGTTGAAATATAATCGACAAAAATGTTTCCGATATAGCATATAAATAAAACCAGACATGCTTTGTTTTGATGCCAAGTCAAGATAAGATGCACATTTCAAAGCAGAATCAGAGGCACACAAGTGCCAGTAGCTTTATGTTATTGATAGAAGCAAACAAACAATACACTTGTTTCAATAAACTTTCTATTTTCATGAAGTAAATATTAACACTGGTTTAGCTTATCAGTAGTTAAGACATCACAAACATTATTCTACAATATTGTATCTAAGTCGGATACATACCACATTATGTATAACATGTGCGGCATGTGGCATGGAGTCACTCGTATTTCCGATTCTCTCTCATGAAAGTTATCATGATTGTCCTACACGTTCAAGCGATGATGTGATAAAGGTATACGTAATCTAATATGTGTCGTCAAAGGTTTTCATTGACCACTTTTTTAATCTTCAGATTAATGCTTCATAGTTTATATTGACTATGTATTGTTTACATTGCTCTGCCATTGCTAGTTTAAAAAATACAAACTAAGATGTTCCTCTGACGGTGATGTTTATTAAATATATTGGGGTTTTTTTTGTTTTGTTTTTTAAATTTAATCAGGTTTTACGCACATGTAACTGTATCATTGATAAAGAATAAACAGATAAATTAAAGTAAAAAAATATTCTTTTATGCTTATCAATGATACAGATACCTGTGGTTTAACATCCATTCTACAGGAAATATTGGTCACTTACTGCAGTGACCTAATCAATGTTCATTGAATAAATCATTAATTAAAATACCAATTTTAGCTTGCTATTTCCGCAAACAAGTAACAACTTTCTTCATGGCCCTCAATGGTGTGTTCCCGATAATTCAAAATGAGACTAAAATGATATATGTTTGCCTGAGTTTGATTTTAATTCCAAAAAGCATGTTTTAGACCGAATGGTACCTTTTCTGCTGTTGTTAAATCACTCAACAATTAATGAGGAAGAGATTGTAAGATGAGATAAGTTAGTGCCAAGATGACATTTGCTGAACGTTTTTTGAAAAACTGTTGAAACCGAATAGAAAATAATGAATGCGAATACTCTATCAATCGACTTTATAGCTTCCGTTCCGCAGTGAAATGAATATGTTCGTCTTTCATATGTCACAAAAAAACAGCAAAAAATAACATGGATATGCGTCATCGATGCCCTAATCTATACAATCATGCCAGCAGTTAATTTCCGTCATGAAAAAGGCATAACGTCCTTCAATACTGATTTAAAAAGATCTTCAGTATGTGCCGGATGGTAACATTAAATAATTATTAATAATGAATACTCTTTAAAAGTACAAATATCATCTTCAGAAGTATTTGTGAAAACTGTGAATTAGTTTACCAGGGATAACTGATGCACGTACATGTGTTAAGTAAATGTTATGCACTCAGACACTCCGAACCAAATTCAAAGACTCACTAGTATATAACCATTGGAAGACAGACGGTTAACTTGTGTATGGGTCAATCAGCATTTTACAGCTGACACTAGGTCATTCAGCATTTTATAGCTGAAACTAGGTCATTCAGCTTTTTATAGCTGAAACTAGGTCATTCAGAGTTTTATAGCTAAACTAGGTCACTCACCTTTTTATATATAAAACTAAGTTTGTCAGCTTTTTGACAGCTGGGACTTTGACTTTCGATTATTTGACCACTGAAACTCGTTCAGTTGTGTGTTGGATAATGTGCCGTGCGACTGTGGTCTGTGTTATTTTTGTTATCTGTGCTCAGCTGTTTCAGCTTAGTGCTGCCCTGTCTGACTTTTCATAATATTTTCAATTTGTCTGTGAACAAGGCCAAGTACACACAGATGAATTTTTAAGAAGATACCCGGATTATTTTCAAAGACTGGTAGGAAAATGCACCACTTAAAAGTAGGTCTACATAGACATTATGGATATTTTCTGAGTGTGTATTACGTATTGAAAATATTCATGTATTTAAATGGCAAATTAATGAAATTGAGCCTGTCTGGTAGCAAAGTAAAACATTTATTCTTCTGGTATTATTATGCCAGTCTGTGGGATAGGATCCTCAAAAAATGTGACAATTCGTACTTTTGGTGCAACAAGGTTGTATCTCACTATATCCTGTATAGTGAGATACAACCTTGTTGCACCAAAGGGACGAATTACGGTATGAGCCCGTTTAACATATAACAAACATTGATACCGGGAAAGACTTATCAATTTTGATAAAGGAATAAATTAGTTTATTCAGAGCTAGTAAGGTATGTAATTGCGGGCAGATTGACTTTCATGAATAAACGTGAGACGCTCATACATAAAAATCAAATAATGGGGAAAACAGTCAACTAGTACAAAGTTGGCATCAAATCATATGAACTAAGCCACAGCCTTCTAGAGGATGTAATCTTAGATATTGAATAAATTTTATGCTCACAACTATTTGCAGATACACTAAGTAAATTATATTTTGAAAGTGAATTTTTATGGAGATAAGATTTTGAAATAGAAAATATTATAAAGGAGGATACATATTTTCGCCTTGTGATTTTTTCCTAGGACCCAAAATATATTTGTATTGTAAATTTTGCTTGGCAATTTATATTGTAGGACTAGAAATAAGGCTGTCAGCAAATACTTGGACCAGGTATATTTCGCCGATTCATTCATAATTTGTTGCGATTTTACCGTTTGTTCGGGCAAAACCGCCCACTCCGATAATACGAATATACATGTATGTGGAGCTTATGGAATCTTGGCTACTGGAAACCATATTAACCGCGTCTGGAATAATTATAATGAGCATGTGAACCTCTCGGATATGAACAGTCAGCAATGAGTGTCCTTCATATTTGGTAAATTGGTCTCCATTCCCTATTCATCGTTTCGACTTTATTCTAGTAAAGACTAACTGTCAGATGTCTGGTGTCAATTGTACTTTATCGAAATGTAATCGTTCAAGATTTTCACACTGGCCTCACTTTCCTGAAAATGATTGTTTTAATAGTTCCCTATGTAATAGTAATGTCAAACTTGAGCGTAATGTCAATTGCAAATGTGCAAATGTTATATATTTAATAAAACATGTTATTAGTGTAGTATGTACATGTAATGTGTACATGTACCATAAAAACGTAGATAAAAACGTCCATTACTGCTATTATATTGTTTGTTGTCATTCTCCCGCGAAAAGAAAATACTGCGTAATACTTTTCAGAAAGTAATAATGTTCTAATAATACTAGTGTTGTTTTTATGTTACAATGATGTTAACAGGGTTAGTCACATCGATTTTACAGCACATTATCAAAAGGTCATCAAAACAGAAGACATTTTCGTTGAGTGTGTTTCTACCACTCTTGTCATTTTACCATCTAAGAAGGTATTGAATGCTAGGCACTTTGACTAAATTGTGTTTATTCACCTATTCCAAACAGAAATTGTATCTCTACAGAGCGACATTTGCAATCTTGAATTTTCAAATATGAAGGTGACAAACATCCTCAACCATACTCAGACATTTGGGAAATGAAACTGTGTTATAGATAGAGAACAAAAACGCAAGGTTGTCTGATTTGTTGAGAGTGAAATAGGACACCGTGTGTGAGTTTGCTATCTGGCTTATTATATAATTATCTTGAACTGACGTAAATGTACTCATTCCTTTAAAAAATAATACACACCACATCAATTATCATTACAGTAAGCCACACTTTTCACTTAGCATCGATGTAAATTGTAGTAACTGTGATACACAACTTTTTATCGGGCTTACAACATTTGTTAAAACATTTGTCAGTTATAATTGGTGCCCATTTGACAGCTTAGTATAGTTACACGTACATGTACCAATCATTCCGTTTTAATAATGTTATCATGATGTCAAAGGACATGGACCTAGTCATAGTCAAGGCAAAACATTACATGTAGTAATCGGGCTTCTAGTCGGGATCTAACATGTGACCATTGTCATTTATTAATCTGTATATACATGTATGTAACTCAAGTTTCAATATTATTGACAAAACTGTAATATTTAGGTGTATTTAGATCATGTTGATAGATGTATACATTTACGACATACATAATGTAATTCGATACATTGCTCATGGACAAATACTGCTCCAAGATCCTTAATACGGTATTAGTAAAAAAAGATAATATTAAGTCGGACATGGAAGGCAGCGCTCAACATAACCAGCCGAGCACAGAAAACATTAAAAACACACAAAGCACAATGCCCAACTGAACCAACCGAGCACAGGAACGTAAAACACATACAAGGCACAATGCCCAACTAAACAAGCAAAGATCCGCCCAAGTCCAAGCTGTCGAAAAGTAAAAAGCATTATTACTAGCTGAATGACCCAGTTTCCACAGCAAAACGACTATAATGCCTAGTTTTAGCTGTCAGAAATCCTGAAACGAAATCCTAAAACGACGAAGTGCCCAACACAGCCAACCAAGAAAATCAGCCCTTGTCCCGACTGTTAAAAAGCTAAATAGAAAGGTTTCAGCAAACAAAACACTGAATGACCAAGTAACAACAGTAAAACTGCTGAACTACATAGTTTTAGCTGCCTTTAGCCCCAAACGTTAAGCAACAGTATTAAAACGTTGAAAGGCCCAGTGTCAGCAACAAAAAATCTGATAGCCCTAGCCGGATGACCTAGTTACAATACGTAAAATGTCTCAGCTTAAAGCAGTGCTCTCGGTCAATAATTGTACAATTCTAGATTTGTGTAATAGCAAGGTGTCATGATATTCTCCGTATGACGGAAACAGATTCAGCAGAAATAAATCAAAAAGATAAATACGTTAAGAATGCATTCCGATATATCGGTAACAGATAACAAGGCATGTTTTGTTGAGATGTTTGTATGGTATCTTGAATTAGACAGTGTAATAATTGCAGAAAGACAAACATATCAGTGATGTACTTAAAGATACATTATGGTATTTATATAGGTAAATAAAGGATACTTCATTCAAGAAACGCGTTAGTTTCACCAGGTAATTCACTTACATAAATCAGACAGGGAAGGAAACTCTCAACAAAAACAACAGAACACGTAAGTTACATAAAGCATATTAGTTTAAACAATATTTATTTCTTTATAAACATATAATATAATAACATTCATTTACACATATTAAGGATTGAGTAGAAAGCAAAGCTTATTTATAAACTCGTTCCTTATGAATAGCAGGGAATAATTGGTAACTTTATGAAGTTGTAAACAGTGGAAATTATGTACATAAATGATGATTTTGGGAGGGAAAAGAATGGAAAAGAGTGTTTGACAGATTGATAGAGATAGAAAAGATGGAGAGATATAGATATATAGAGGTATGATCACATATACCAACGGGACGTGTAGTTGGTTCTAAAATATGAGCATGCCTAAACGTGTTTGTGGATTGATACATTGTGCCAATAATTAGAAATTATTACAGTTGCATGTATAGCATTAATAAAGAAGAATGTTATGCATCAAAACGATTTGTTGATCTTATGTAGTTTTGGACATGTGCGAAAATTTCGCTGTTAGAGTCATCCGAGAGAACTGGATCACCATATAAAAAGGTAGACAGCGAAGGTGTAGTAAGGTGTTGAATGAGCTCGAAGAGTTCATTGCGTTGTTGCTGGTACAAGTGACACTCAAAGAAGTAATGGTGAGTATTCTCGATGAAGCCACATTCACAGAGAGGGCACGGTATCAAGTTTTTAGAAAAAAGTGTTCGTTTAAGTTGCTGCAGTGGGTTCTGAGACGAGTGTGTAGAATTTGCTGTTTGCGGTCGCCAGAGTAGTAATGAAAAGGGACCTTGGGTTTATTAACATTGAGTTGGGTTTTGAAAGCATTGAGTGATGAGCAGTTGTGGTGGTTCAGAGGAAGTTGATTCCTTGCATGAACAGCTGATGGTAGAAATGAGTTTGCATAGAGCTGAGTATGACATGGCATGCCTCTCGTGTTGTTGGCGTTTCGCAGAGTGTACGTTGTTGTATCGCCTACGATTTCCGGTACTAGAGAATTGAGATACTGAGGAGATAAGTTGTTTGTCATTTTATAAAAGAGTGTTAGCTTGTGTTTTTCTCTCCTTTGTTTGAGAGTTTCAAAGCAGGTTTCCTTATGAAGATTCTCAATGGAGATAAGTTTCGTGGCTCCACATATGATTCTACAAGCCTCATGTTGTATTTTCTCCAACTCGTTTTGATCATGGAGAGAAAGATTGTCCCAAACAACGTCTGAATACTCCAATAGAGGTCGAATGAAAGACGAGTATATAGTTTCTAATGACTTTCTATCAAGGGTGAATTTGAGTGAGCGCATGATACTGATACGTTGCCATGCTTTTCTTCTCATTGTGTCGATGTGCTCATGCCAAGGTCCGTCATGAGAGAATGTAACTCCTAGATGTTTGTGAGAACTAACTTCCGATATAATTGTATTATTCATAGAGAGAGGGGGTGAAATGGCTTGTTGTGTTTTCGAGAAATAAGCAAGGCAGTTATTTTATTTGGATTGAAATCGACCAGCCATTTTTCGGCCATTTTGAGATAGTATTGAGGTCTGTGTTGAGAGCAATTGCTGAATTTATTGGATCATCAACCATTATATAGAGGCTTGTGTCATCAGCGAAGAGACGGATGTTAGAACCGATGTCAGTAACGATGTCGTTGATATAATGGATAAACAAGAGGGGACCAAGAATGGAACCTTGTGGAACACCAGCAGTTATAGATACAGTTTCAGAAGAGGAACCACAAAGAACGACCCTTTGCCTTCTACCAGAAAGATAATCTTTGAACCATAAGAGAAGCTGACCGGAAATCCCATTTGTTTCCAGTTTATGTAGAAGACCCCGATGCCAAACCCGGTCAAATGCTTTCGATATATAACAAAAAACAGCCCTAACCTCATTGCCCTCATCTAGGGCTTTACAAAAAGAGTTATATATAGAGACAAGTCGGTTGGAAAGTGAATCATTGGGAACGAAACCTGACTGAAGTGGGGTTATAATGATGTTGGACTTGAAGAAGTTGTATGCGTGCTTGTGAATTATTTTTTCAAGTGTTTTACTGATAGTGCTAAGTAAAGAAATAGGTCTGTAATTTGACACTGTATGTGGATCGTTTTTTTATGGATAGCGCAGACATTAGCTAGTTTCCAAATGGATGGTACCTTTGCCATATACAGAGATCTGTTGAAAAGTGCACAGAGAGGACTTGCTAATTCATGTGATTTGAGTGTACTCTCTACCTCTTCTTCTGTGATTTGGATGTTACATAGGACATTTGCATCTCGGTTTGTTTGTAGAGAAGGGAGTAATTTATCTTGATCGTTTAGTTGCGTTTGTGTTTGGAAGAAGTTGTTCAGAAGATTGGCTTTGTCTGTGTTGTCTGTGATTATGTTTCAATTATCGTGTAGTACATGTATATCTATGCTTGATTTTTTAGTGGGTGATATGAGTTGTTTGAGTATTTTCCAATAGTCTGTTGTTTTGAGATCTGGCTGTTTTAGTTTATCTGCAATCTTTTGGGATAGATGATGTTTGGCATGTCTGACTATGTCGGTTGCTTTATTTCTAAGTTGTTTGTATGCTTGCCAATGTATAGGATTTTGAGATCGTTTTGCTTTGTCGTATGCACGTTTTCGTTTTCTGATATGTTTACGTATGTCGTTGTGAATCCAAGAGGTTCCGTTTGTCGTATTGTGACTACTTTGTTTGGGATATATTTGTTAGACATCGTCATTATTTCATTGGTAATATTGCTTGTGTACGTGTCGATATTATTATCAAAGAGTGACTGCCAATCGAATATTGATGCTGCTCGGCGTAGACTCTGGTAGTCCCCTTCATCAAATTTCCAGACTCTTCGTTTGAACGACATCGACTTTGGTTTTGCAATATCAAGGCAGCAGAAGACAGGGCGATGATATCTGATATTTTGGTCAAGAAAGGGTTCGCCAACACCAGAGGATTTTATCGGACAGGTTGAAGACAGTAAAAAAAATTAAAGAGTTTGAGTGTTCTGTAAAGTGGGTTGATTCATCGATTACTTGTTTCATGGTAAAGTGTATTATTAGGTCTTGGATTTTGGAACGTGTTGCCGGTTTGTTGATGTCAAGATTAAATCGCCTGTGACGATAATGTCATATATAGAGGTATCATAAGCAAGACCAATGGAATTTTCTATTTGTGTAAGAACTATAGGAGGTGAGTTTGGCGGTCGATAGAAAGTACCAAATAGAACTTTTTTGTGTTTGATTTGTATCTCTAGCCATAAACACTCAGTGCCATCCAGTCTAAGTCAGTTCGCCTTCTGGCAGGTAATAAACTTCTGACATACACTATTACACCACCGTGGTTATCACCATTTCGATCTTTCCGGAATAGTGGGGCAAAATTTGCGAATATGAGAGAAGAAGAATCGATCTGATCACTGAGCCAAGTTTCAGAAAAAGAAAGAACGTCGAAGTGCTTAAGTTCAGCCTGTAGAATATCTCTCTTATGGAAAAAGCTTTGCACGTTATAATGGACAAAGGACAAAGAATTTCTAAAATCTTCAAACATGTTAGAATCAGATAAAGTACTGTCAGGAGAATCTGATGTGATGGTTTTTGGTCCAGGGTTTTGATGTTTGTCTCCAGCTCTCAGAAAAAGCATTGACAACCATGTGATAAGTTCAAATGTTGTAAAACATGCTATTCCTTTACATGGCATTTGTAATGAGGCAAAATGACCAACTCTCACCCTGTAAGTGTGTAAGTCTATACCCATCAGGTGATGCCAGAAGTAAAATCCTGTTTAGGTGAGAAGATCCAGTTGTATATGTGACCATATGAAGACAAATAGAAAGAGAAAGTAACAGAAAGATCAAAAAGATCAGGAGCAGTAAGGCCGGTAGGGTCCGACATTTAGTTTCGAAATGAGACCTCCACATAGGTAAGACAGTGGTATATACGATTGGTTTTTATTTCGAAGTAAAGGATGTGATGTTTTAAAACAGATCATTAGTATGTATTTTTTTGAAACTTTTTGGATGAACGACTTGATTTGTATGTTTAACAAAACTGTGCAATATAGTTTCATGTAAGTGGTAATCAATAGTTGGTTGTCCAATATGTATATCAATATGAATACAAAGTTTTATATATCATATACTAGTATACCTAAACATTAGGTGCATTTAAGTGGAATTTCTATAACTATAATTAGACAGGTAATTGTATTTGCTATGCAAACTTGGTAAGAATTAAGATTTGGCTAAGTGGGAATTAATAAAGGGAGTTGTGATAGTGATGAGAGTGGCTTTAAATGGGCTAAGAATGAAGATATAGCTAAGTGGGAATTAATGTAGGGAGTTGTGATAGTGATGAGATCGGCTTTAAATGGGCTAAAAGTAAGTCAAATAATGTGGAATCTGCAGTTTGTAAATAAGCTTATGATGTCAGATATATACATATTGTAGATTTAACAAAAAATGAAACATACAGAACATACAGAAAAAACAAGTTGGGTACAATTACATGCATTGTGCTCAGGTGATTTCCACAGGTATAGATTAATTTTATAATAATTCTTATTCAGTTATATGATCAGGATGGAAACGTAAAGGGACGTAACATTATTACGTTGGAGACAATATGAATTTAATTAGAATCTCATGACTTTGGGATCCTAAAGAAATCACCTGTGACACACATAACAACAATGAATAATAATTGTGGCTGCTATAGTAACATATTAATCAACACAGTCATTACCTCATGATTTTCAGAATGTGACCTGCATTCACATATATTGACCAAAACATTCTTTATTGATTAGTTATAAGTATTTTGTTGACATGAAAAGTATTAGAAGCATACTATTATGGCATTAAGATTTCAGACCCCTCTACCATCAAGGTACAAGGTTAAATGCATGTTGATGACTTCTTCATGTAGACAAACATCATTATAGCAAGATAGACAATGTACAAAACTGATGAAGAGTAAATATAACATATCATAACAGTGACTTAACATTACAAATGTCACTCTGTATTAACATTTATGATAGCAGCCATGGTAGGTACAAACAAAATATAGATGACTTCTTCATGTAAACAACACGTAATTATAGCAATATAGACACTGTACAAATATGATAATGCGGAATATGACATATCATAACAATGGCATATCATTACAAATGTAAGTATGTTATAACATTGAAGATAGCAGACATGGTACATTTCTAGCAAAATATAGATGACTTCTTCATGTAAACAACACATGATTATAGCAATATAGATACTGTACAAATCTGATGATGAGGAATATGACATATCATAACAGTGACATATCATTACAAATGTAAGTATGTTATAACATTGAAGATAACAGACATGGTAAGTTACAAGCAATATATAGATGACTTCTTCATGTAAACAACACATAATTATAGCAATATGGACACTGTACAAATCTGATGATCAGGAATATAACATATCATAACAGTGCATTATCATTACAAATGTAAGTCTGTAATAACAGTATAAACAATGAAGATAGCAGCCATGGTAGGTTACAAGCAAATGTATTTTCATTTTTCTTCATTTTGAATATATCCTATGTAAGTACATTTTCTAATAGTCTGTAGGCACCAATAGCATGCCAGTTCTGTTTTATATTGTCATGAGAAGTATTGGTTGGTAGAATATTTTCTATTAAGTGTTGGTATTACAAATGTTAGATCTAATATACAAGTTTAATAATGAATTCATATTTTATGACTTCATATGCCAACAAAAATGTTCTAACCTAATATACAAACAACACTAATTTTCTATTATTTCAATATTAACAGTTCGAACAGTTTATAGTAGTAGATTGAAGTCAATCAGGGGATGCTCTTCTTTACTTGGTGGTTTAGTAAGTCATTCTTCTGATTTATTTTAATTGTTTCACCTGCATGGGTAAGAATGTAGATGGAGCCATTGAAGGACCAACAGCCTTTCACGTTAGAGTTAATATCTCTTTTTAGCAGCCTGGCTTCGTAAGCCAGATCCCTTTGTGTCTTACATAGATCTTCTGTGATATATATATCCTCCTTCTTTTTTTAAAAAACCTGTGTGCCTTTTAAGAAGTCAATCTTGGCCTTTGTGGAGGTGAACTGAACAATAATGTCACGTTGTTTTCCGGGTTTCCTTTCCCCAATTCTGTGGGAATTGCCAATATCTTTTTTGGTAATCGTGGATCCCGATTTGGAAGCAACTTCAATAATACAGTCTTCAACATTTTCCTCCTTGTTTTCTTTTACATTGCCAATTCTTACATTGTTTTTCCTCGAATACTGTTCTAATTGATCTAATCTTTGAGTTAGTTTCACTTTGTCTGACTTCATATCTTCAATTTCATCTTTTAGGTAATCGATTTCACTTTGCATTATTGCTGTCTTCTCTTCAACCTTTTCATGTATAATCATTGTTATTTCTTCATGTAGCATGTGTTTAAGAACACTTGCTATTCTTATCACATCCTGATAATTCATTTGGTGTTGTGATGAAGGGGAAGCAACAAGGATAGGACCTAACGGCCCTTGCATATGTGGCATCATAGGTGACCCACCCATAAATTGTTGTTGAAACATCATTGGGTTAGGGGGGTCTTGGTTGTTTTGTACACATTGATCATTGTTCGTGCTGCTTGCCATTGTGTAGGAATACAGTTCAGGGCGAGTATCACTATCAGATTCAAAGTCAGCTTGTTTTTGTTTCTTTTCAAGATTTATTTGATCAGGGGAGAGAACTTTTCTTTTTATTGAAGATGATCTATCTCTATTTCGACCCGAGCCCCTATCTGTCAATTTGTCTCTGGAACGTGTATTAGGGGTTGAGCAGTCAAAAAGGCTTTGTTCCATTATACCATTGCATTTGCTATTGTCATTTATTTGATGTTGCAAGTACCAGATGAAACTGATTTCGGATAGTCAAATTTCGGATAAAATTTCAGTAGATTTTCTTTACGTGTAATACAAATTTCGGATAGTCAATTTCGGATAAAATTTCAGCACAGGTTTTCAAGTCGAGCATAATATTTCACATGTTTTACCATTGCAGTTCGATTCGATGTTTATATCGTATATGGTAGCAGCATTTTTAGCAGTAGATAGTGGAGGAAGTGGAGTTTTATTCACATATCTACATATCTTCCTCCTTGTTTACAATTTTTCGTGTTACCGGTGTCACCGTGATAATCACCGTGTAGCATATTGTACACATTGCTAGCTTATATATCAAAAGGTGAAGAAATTGTTCAGTAGGCTACAGCTGATCATTTGCTTCTACAGATTTTATTGACATCGACTGCATAACTCTTCACCTACAATGTGTGTGGCGTACAAGCGCCTCGATCTACTGTGAAATCAGAAAATTGCGCAACATTTATAAACAACAAAACATGCCTAGAACAAATATTTTTAAAACTCGCTAATTACTTCAGAATAACACCTTTGTTCAAAACTTCTGATTGTACAATAGCTAGTTAACGATATAGCTTAATTGATGTTGGTGACATTTCTTAATAAAGCGTATGTTACCCTTCTCGGATGCATGTACATTGTGTCAATAAAGTTACTATAACCTTATTCCATGTCATTTTAAGCCTTCATAACAACAATGGTCAAGCATAGGATAGGATTAGTTCAGGTTCACGTTTAACAAACGTCTCTTGAATAGTGCTTAGACCAAATAGAAAAATAAAAGTACAAATTATCTCACTAAATCGCCTTTACTTCCGCAATACGAGCCACTATAAATTTAAAGTTTTCTTACCAATGTCACAAAGAGCGTGTATCAAGTTTCCCATGTTTTTAAGACTTCCTGAAAAGTTGAAATAAAACAAATTCGTTTTGGCCTTATACAAATTATATTAACACGTCGAAGGTAAATTTCCATTAAGAACAATGCATCAAGTCTTCAATTTTTGCATTAAGAAGACATTTATTGTATTGAATATTGATCACGATCATTGATCTCGGCAAAGTATTTAAGAGGCCGCAATTTTCCAAAAGGAGACCACATAGTGTTGCAATGAATTGTAAATAGACAACTGCAATGCTGCTGAACAAGTTCAAACTAATGATAGTAATTTTTTTTCCTCCGTTATGGAGAGTACATTTTCTCAAAAAATAGCCGTCATTTTTTTTGTCGCATGTGCAATGGTAATTAAGGTATTGTTACGAAATTGTAATCTCCAATAGTGTAGGATGCAGAGCGCCATGAACACATGTGTTATTTATATTCAGTATTGTCCCTCCAAGGTTTAAGGTGTATTAGGTATAGTAAATATTTGAAATTCAAACGGATCAGCAAAACAACTTTGATGTGTTGGAAATCCAAATACACAAAACTCATTATTATGTGCGGCATTCGGAGAATGCAATGTTCAGATTTAATATGTGCATGTACCCCTTTGGAGAAATGAGCATTTAGCTTCGAATTTCTTACTCGTATACCATATCATGAATGGTCATCAGAGAAGTTGAGTATTTAATTAAAAAGTGTCGAAATGTCATTCAAATTTATTGACCCCTTGTTTTTTACCGTAACTCATTACCCGGTATCAATTTAGGAAAGGATAATGCCAGATGTTAATATCTCGAACATTGCCTGTTTCACAGAAGCACATTATTTGTCCAACGTCTTTATTATTAGGGGGTCATGACATGAACATAATATGTCAGCTCTGGAAATTGAACCCGGATCAAAACATTTTGACTCCATCGCCATACTATCGGACTACTTCTCGGACCCATTTATCGTAGTATTACAAATGTCAGGCGCTGCAGTCGTTTCTGTGTGACTTTTGATTTTCGGTGCGATACAGTATTTAAATGTATTCAATTGTATTTATTTTCACATTGATCCAGGTAATGAAATTTGTATTCAAACTTTAGAAAATAGAAATATTTAAACTGTAACGTATTAACATCAGAGCGTTAAACGATAGAAAACTAATACCTTCCACACCTTTAAAGACAAGACGCTAAAGTTTTTCCCAAACACATTTATAACATAAACGTGCCTCATTCAATGTCCGAGACTCATTTATTAAGATGCCAAAAAACGGTTATTTCAGCAATATGATAAAACGTGACAGAAGAAAATGCAATTGCATCAATGCGTTGTTCATACATCCTAGAGCCTGTTCACCATTCGATATGATTTCCCAGAACACAGAAGGTCTTAAATGCAATTATACTAAACATTTGTCTATCATGATCCCATAGATAAATGTCACGTGAAGTAGGTTAAGAACATAACCAATCTTGAAGAACTCGAATGAGTGGTTAAAGTATTATACGCAACCAACCACTCATGAATTGGAATAAATCGGATGACCAAAAAGTTATCCGTACATAATATGGCCTGTGTTATAGTGCAAACAAATTAGTCTGGTCCTCGAACTTTATGGCCTAGATCTACTGTAAATCAAGAAAATTGCGCAAATGTATACACAATTAAACAACCCTAGAAGGAACTGAGGTATAGTAAATATTTGAATTCGAACTGATAAGCAAAACAACTTTAATGTGTTAAAACTCCAAATACATCAAACACATTTTTATGTATGCAACAGGCTAACAGGCTAAACAATCGGTGTAACGTTAACACTATGGAGAAACGTTCTATTTAGCTTCGCATTTCTTTCTCGTATATCATCAAATGATTGGTCATCAGAGATGTTGAGTGTTTAATTAAGAAGTGTCACAATATCAGTCAAATTATGTTGTGATTAAGTTTGTTTTCATAACCCGGTATCAATTGATTATTTACGACATCCCACCAAGGAAAGGATAACATTCATAGTTGTACAGGTCATGGACATTGCCTAATTAACAGAAGCACATAATGTGTCAAAGGAAAACACAACATCTTTATTACCGGTATTAGGAGGCCATGGAAATAAATTATGTCACGGCAGCTCATAATATGTCACAGCTAGAAACCGATTATAAAAACGCAACAATGATAGGCAAAGTGTCTAGATTATTTCTATTCAATACCTAATTAGAATAAATGTCAGTACATTTGAATATATCGAATGGTATAAAGTTAACCGTACATAATATCGTTTGTGTTATAGTGCAACCAAATAAACACGGTCCTCGAAATGAATTCAAAAATATATTCTAGCCCTTAATCTAGATTCTAGCGCCCTATTGTCTGGCTACTATTCGAATGCATTTTCAGAAGTGTTACAAACTTTATTACGGTATATCTATATGTCATGTTGGATAACGTATGTACTCCCTCCTGATAGACACAGGCGTACTGTGATCACACATGGCTTAAATGAGTTCATTCAAGTAGGTCATTCAGTGTTTCTGCTGAATATAGGGTTTTCAACGTTTTGATAACTGGGACATGGACTTTAAGTGGTTAAGTCCCTTTTCTCGTCCAGTTGAGTGTACATAGCGCATTGTGCCGTGTAATTGTGGTATGTGATGTTTTTTATGTTTTCCATGCTTGGCTGTTTAAGTTGAGTGCTACCTTGAACGATTTAATATCAAATCTTTTTTTAATGTGTTAGACTTGATTTATACTAGTATTCACATTTGTCCAGATTATGAATTTTGCATTCAATCTGAATAAAGGACAAAGATTTAGACTGTAACGTATTAACCTCAGAGCTTTAAATGATATAAAAATCACTAGCTTCTACAGCTTTCAAAAATGGATGATAGCGATATTCCCAAGCACATTAATTACCTTAGCATGTTTCATTCCATTTCCGAGACTCATTTACTAACACGACAAAGAACTGTTCTTTCAAAACTTATGATAAAACATGACTGTAAAAATGCAATTGTATTAATGAGTTGTTCATATACCCTGAGGCCTGTTCGACATTGCATGTGATTTCTTAGAACCCAGAAGTTCTTGAATGACATCAAACAAGACACTTTGGCCATAATGATTCCACAGATAAATGTCAAGTAAAGTAGGTGTAGAAAAGAACCAATCTTGAAAAACTCGAACGAAAGGTTACAGTAGTATACTCGGGAATTGTAATAAATCAGATGGCATGAAGTTAACGGTACATAAAAAGGATCGTGTTATAGTGCGACCAAATTAGCATGGTCTTCGACCGTTGACAATGAATATATAACATGCTCATCTGTGTTATATTTAACTTACCAAACCGAGGGCATCCAGTGGAAATTTCAGACAACTTTGAACTTACCAACCGCACCATATGTTCAGTTCAATTTGGATGACCAATAGAAATACTCTTTATTACATGCAGTTGAAATTTAAGACAGTTTTAAGTTCACAGTATGTGTATAATATGTATAACACAACAACAAATGACTTATTCATGTATTTCAAAGGAAATCGAATCTAGTGTGTCTGGTGATAATGTGAAACGTCTTGAGAGATTGAAATTTTATGTAAGGAATTTATGTATTATATTCAATTTCCTTAGATTAGGGTACAAATCTCTTTTAAGATGTGAGACACATTGTAACAATTCAATGTACTAAATAAGTATAGGAATATTCTTCTCATACCATATATTACATTTTGAGTCTATATATTATTATGTTTTAGGGGAGATAATTTTATTAGATGTGGGTGGAGGGCATCCCACATACATATAAACGATATGACCACATACTACCGTTCAACAGGTAATATAACGAGTTGGTATTTTACACACAAGCAATGGGTACACAATATGAAAATGTAACAATGTTTAAATCATGCCAAATTGAAATGACTACAAGAAAATGTGAGGAAAGTTTCTAAATCTGCAGGTCGTATAGATACCCCGCTAAAAGTTCAAAGAAATGCAGATCTTGCAAATTGATTAAACAATGACCAAACCCGATGGCCAATCGAACGGGGTATTATATTCATACTCGGTCTAAACATGACAAAACCCTCTAATGTTACGCTAAAATAACCCTTAGCCGGGCGCTGTGAAAATTTTTTAATCACGGGGATAGGATAATGTGACATGGGTAGTCTCCGTGTTACTAAAATAGTGTCAGTTAAAATATAATGGACACAAATGCTTCCGATATAGCATTTAAATAAAACCAGACATGCTTTGTTTTCATGCCGAGACAAGATAAGATGCATATTTCAAAGCAGGATCAGAGGCACAAAAGTGCCAGTAGAGTAATGTTATTGATAGAAGAAATCAAACAAGACACTTGTTTAAATAAACTTTCTATTTTCATGAAGTAAATATTACTTGTAAGACTGGTTTAGCTTATCAGTAGTTAAGACATCACAAACATTATTCTACAATATTGTATCTAAGTCGGATCCATACCACATCATGTATAACATGTGCGGCATCATTTTTGGCATGGAGTCACTCGTATTTCCGATTCTCTCTCATAGATTTTATCATGATTGTCCTACACGTTCAAGCGATGATGTGATACAGATATACGTAATGTAATATGTGTCGTCAAAGGTTTTCATTGACCACTTTTTTAATCTTCAGATTAATGCTTCATAGTTTATATTGACTATGTATTGTTTACATTGCTCTGCCATTGCTAGTTTAAAGAATACAAACTAAGATGTTCCTCTGACGGTGAATTTTATTAAATATATTGGGGTTTTTTTTGTTTTTTTTTAAATTTAATCTGGTTTTACGCACATGTAACTGTATCATTGATAAAGAATAAACAAAGACATTAAAGTATTCTTTTTATTCGTTATCAATGATACAGTTTCCTGTGGTTCAACATCCATTCTACAGGAAGTATTGGTCACTTACTGCAGTGACGTAATCAATGTTCATGGAATAAATCATTAATTAAAATACCAATTTTTGCTTGCTATTTCCGCAAACAAGTAACAACTTTCTTCATTGTATACGTGGTGTCACGGCCCTCAATGGTGTGTTCCCGATAATTCAAAATGAGACTAAAATGTTATATGTTTGCCTGAGTTTTATCTTAATTCCAAAAAGCATGTTTTAGACCGAATGGTATCTTTTCTGCTGTTGTTAAATCACTCAAAAATTAATGAGGAAGAGATTGTAAGATGAGATAAGTTAGTGCCAAGATGACATTTACTGAACGGTTTTGGAAAAACTGTTGAAACCGAATAGAAATTAATGAATGCGAATTCTCTATCAATCGACTTGATAGCTTCCGTTCCGCAGTGAAATGAATATGTTCGTCTTTCAAATGTCACAAAAAACAGCAAAAAATAAAATGGATATGTGTCATCGATGCCCTAATCTATACAATCATGCCAGCAGTTAATTTCCGTCATGAAAAAGGCATAACGTCCTTCAATACTGTTTAAAAAAGATCTTCAATATGCGCAGGATGGTAACATTAAATAATGATTAATAATGAATACTCTTTAAAAGTACAAATATCATCTTCAGAAGTATTTGTGAAAACTGTGAATTAGTTTACCGAGGATAACAGATGCACGTACATGTATTAAGTAAATGTTATGCACTCAGACACTCCGAACCAAATTCAAAGACTCACTAGTATATAACCATTGGAAGACAGACGGTTAACTTGTGTATGTGTCAATCAGCATTTTACAGCTGACACTAGGTCATTCAGCTTTTGGTAGCTAAAACTAGGTCATTCTGCGTTTGATAGCTAAACTACGTCATTCAGCTTTATATACATGTATCTAAAATTAAGTTTTTCAGCTTTTTGACAGCTTGGACTTTCGATTACATGTAGCTGAAACTTGGCATTTAAATGGTTGAGTTCATTTTCTCGTTCAGTTGAATGTTGGATAATGTGCCGTGCGACTGTGGTCTGTGTTATTTTTGGTATCTGTGCTCAGCTGTTTCAGCTTAGTGCTGCCCTGTCTGACTTTTCATAATATTTCAATTTGTCTGTGAACAAGGCCAAGTACATACAGATGATTTTTTAAAAAGATACCCTAATTATTTTCAAAGACTGGAAGGAAAAATGTACCATTTAAAAGTAGGTCTACATAGACATTATGGATATTTTCTGAGTGTGTATTACGTATTGAAAAAAGTACACAAGATATGAAATAACAAATCTTACTTTATCTTAAATTATATTCATGTATGTAAATGGAAAATTAATGAAATTGAGTCTGTCTGGTAGCAAAGTAAAACATTTATTCTTAAGTGGTATTATTATGCCAGTCTGGGGGATAGCATCCTCAAAAAATGTAACAAATTATTGACAGTTAGTACTTTTCATGCAACAAGGTTGTACCTCCCTATATACTGTATAGTGAGATACAACCGTGTTGTACCAAAGGGACGAATTACGGTATAAGCCCGTTTAACATATAATTGAACAAACATTGATACCGGGGAAAGACTTATCAATTTTGGTTAAGGAATACATTAGTTTATTCAGAGCTTGTAAAGTATGTAATTTCGGGCAGATTGACTTTCATGAATAAACGTGAGACGCTCATTAAAAAAATCAAATAATGGGGAAAACAGTCAACTAGTACAAACGTTGGCATCAAATCATATGAACTAAACCAAAACCTTCTAGAGGATGTTATCTTAGATATTGAATAATTTTATGCTCACAACTATTTGCAGATACACTAAGTAAATTATATTTTGAAAGTGAATTTTTATGGAGATAAGATTTTGAAATTGAAAATATCATAAAGGAGAATACATAATTTCGCCTTCTGATTTTTTCCTGGGACCCAAAATAAATTTGTATTGTTAAGTTTGCTTGGCATTTTATAGTGCACGACTAGAAATAAGGCTGTCAGCAAATACTGTGACCAGGTATATTTCGCCGATTCATTCATAATTTGTTGCCATTTTACCGATTGTTCGGGCAAAACCGCCCACTTCGTATAATACGAATATAAATGTATGTGGAGCTTATGGAATCTTGGCTACTAGAAACCATATCTGGAATGATTATAATGAGCATGTGCACCTCTCGGATATTAACAGTCTGCAATGTGTGTCCTTCATATTTGGTTAAATGGTCTCCATTCTGTATTCATCGTTTCGACTTTATTACGGACATTCTAGTAAAGACTGGTGTTAATTGTACTTCATCAAACTGCAATCGTTCAAGATGATCGCGAGGGCCTCATTTTACTGAAAGTGATTGTTTAAATAGTTCCCAATTTAATAGTAATGTCAAACTAAAGCGAAATGTCAATTGCAAATGAGCAGATGTTATATATTTGATAACATGTAATAAGTGTAGTATGTAATATGTACATGTACCATCGGTATGACATTAGCTTTACTGGTCCTGCATTCTCTAGTCATGTAATCAGTTCACTTCAATCCGGATGGATATAGTCTAAATGACTTTTGTTTTATGCCAATTGGTGTTGTTCATGATTATATGAAGAGGTTTCTTAAATACACATATTGGATCCATAAGCTTGACACGATTTTCCCCAAAGGCTTGAATTCTAAATAATGTATATTTTTCTAAATACGCTTCTACATTTCATGATGTATTATTACAATGTAACACCAGACTGTTATTTTCTTAATGTCAGTAGATACAGTTTTCTCTGGCTTTTCTTTTTATCTTTTATTCATATTTGTATCAAGTTCGTCTCTCAACAAATTAGATAAAAACGTCCATTACTGCTATTATATTGTTTGTTGTAATTCTCTCGCGGAAAATCCTTGACAAAGAAAAGAAAGTACTGCGTAATATTTTTAAGGAAGTTATAATGTTCCAATTATACTTGTGTTGTTTTTATGTTACAATGGTGTTAACAGGGTTAGTCGCGTCGATTTTACAGCACATTATCAAAAGGTCATCAAAACAGATGACAATTTCGTTGAGTATTTTTCAACCATTTTTGTCATTTTACCAACTAAGAAGGTCTTACATGCTAGGCACTATGTCTAAATCGTGTTTATTCACCTATTCCAGACAGAACTTGTATCTCTACAGAGCGACATTTGCAGTCTTGAAATGTCAAATATGAAGGTGACAAACATCCCCAACCACACTCAGACAAACACTAACAAGCATTGTGTCATTCTGAAATGAAACTGGTGTATAGATAGAGAAAAAACACGGGGTTGTCTTATTTGTCGAGGGTAAAATAGGACACAGAGTGTGAGTTTGCTATCCGGCTTATTTTATGAATATCATGCACTGAAGTAAATGTACTCATTCTTTTGAAAATTAATACCCACCACATCAAATATCATTACAGTTAGCCACACTTAGCATCGATGCAAAGTGTAGTAAATGTGATACACAACTTTTTATCGGGCTTACAACATTTGTTAAAAAATTGTCAGTTATAATTGGTGCCCATTTGACAGCTTAGTATAGTTACATGTACCAATCATTCCGTTTTAATTATGTTATCATGATGTCAAAGGACATGGACCTAGTCATAGTCAAGGCAAAACATTACATGTAGTAATCGGGCTTCTAGTCCGGATCTGACATGTGACCATTGTTATTTATTAATCAGTATATACATGTATGTAACTCAAGTTTCAAGATTAATGACAAAACTGTAATATTTAGGTGTATTTAGATCAATTTGAGATTTATACATTTACGACATACATAATGTAATGCGATAAAACGCTCATCGACAAACACTGTTCCAACATCCTGAATACGGTATAAGTATAAACCTCCAGCAGTGCTCTCAGTAAATAATTGTACAAATCTAAGTCTGTGTAATAGCACGGTGTCATCATATTCTCCGTATGACTGAAATAGAATCAGCAGTAATAAATCAAAAAGATAAATACGTTAAGAATGCATTCCGATATATCGGTAACAGATAACGAGGCATGTTTTGTTGAGATGTTTGTATGTTATCTTTAATTAGACAGTGTAATAATTGCAGAACGACAAACATATCAGTGACGTACATAAAAATACAGTATGGTATTTATATAGGTAAATAAAGGATACTTCATTCAAGAAACGCGTTAGTTTCACCAGGTAATTCACTTACATACATCAGACAAGGAAGAAAACACTGAACAAAAACAACAGAACACGTAATGTACCCTTCTCGGATGCATGTTCATTATGTCAATAAAGTTACTTTAACCTTGTTCCATGTCATTCTACGGCTTCATAACGGCAATGGTCAGGCCTAGGATAGGATTAGTTCATGTTCACGTTTAACAAACGTCTCTTGAATAGCGCTTAGACCAAATAGAAATATAAAAGTAAAAATGCTCTCACTTAATCGCCTTTACTTCCACAATACGAGCCACTATAAATATAATGTTTTCTTGCCTATGTAACAAAGAGCTTGTATCAGGTTTCCCATGTTCTTAAGACTTACTGAAAAGTTGAAATAAAACAAATATGTCCTGGCCTGATACAAATAATGTTAACACGTCGAAGGTTAATTTGCATCGAGGACAATGCATCAAGTCTTCAATTTGTGCATTAAGAAGACATTTATTGTATTGAAAATTGATCACGATCATTGATCTCGGCAAAGTATTTAAGAGGCCGCAATTTTCCAAAAGGAGACCACATAGTGTTGCAAAGAATTGTAAATAGACAACTGCAATGCAGCTGAACAAGTTCAAACTAATGATAGTAATTTTATTTTCCTCCGTTATGGAGAGTACATTTTCTCAAAAAATAGCCGTCATTTTTTTTTGTCGCATGTGCAATGGTAATTAAGGTATTGTTACGAAATTGTAATCTCCAATAGTGTAGGATGCAGAGCGACTTGAACACATGTGTTATTTATATTCAGCATTGTCCCTCCAAGGTTATAGGTGTATTAGGTATAGTAAATATTTGAAATTGAAAAGGATCAGCAAAACAACTTTGATGTGTTGGAACTCCAAATACACCAAACTCATTATTCTGTACGGCATTCGGAGAATGCAATGTTCAGATTTAATATGTACATGTACCCCTTTGGAGAAATGAGCATTTAGCTTCGAATTTCTTACTCGTATACCATATCATGAATGGTCATCAGAGAAGTTGAGTATTTAATTAAAAAGTGTCGAAATGTCATTCAAATTTATTGACCCGTTGTTTTTTACCGTAACCCATTACCCGGTATCAATCTAGGAAAGGATAATGCCAGATGTTAATATCTTGAACATTGCCTGTTTCACAGAAGCACATTATTTGTCCAACGTCTTTATTATTAGGGGGTCATGACATGAACATAATATGTCAACTCTGAAAATTGAACCCGGATCAAAACATTTTGACTCCAGCGCCATACTATCGGACTACTTCTCGGACCCATTTATCGTAGTATTACAAATGTCAGGCGCTGCATTCGTTTCTGTGTG
Organism: Spisula solida; assembly: GCA_947247005.1. Taxonomy (NCBI): domain Eukaryota; kingdom Metazoa; phylum Mollusca; class Bivalvia; order Venerida; family Mactridae; genus Spisula; species Spisula solida. The sequence goes on along the minus strand of OX365958.1, from coordinate 3,295,761 downwards.
ACTTTTGATTTTCGGTGCGATACAGTATTTAAATGTATTCAATTTTATTTATATTCACATTGATCCAGGTAATGAAATTTGTATTCAAACTATAGAAAATAGAAGGATTTTAACTGTAACGTATTAACATCAGAGCGTTAAACGATATACAATCTACTACCTTCCACAGCTTTAAAGACAAGACGCTAAAGTTTTTCCCAAACACATTTATAACCTAAACGTGTCTCATTCAATTTCCGAGACTCATTTATAAAGATGCCAAAAACGGTTATTTCAAACAATATGATAAAACGTGACAGAAGAAAATGCAATTGTATTAATGCGTTGTTCATACATCCTAGAGCCTGTTCACCATTCGATGTGATTTCCCATAACACAGAAGGTCTTAAATCCAATTATTCTAGACAATTTGTCTATCATAATCCCATAGATAAATGTCACGTGAAGTAGGTTAAGAACATAACCAATCTTGAAAAACACGAATGAGTGGTTAAAGTATTATACGCAACGAACCATTAAAGAATTGGAATAAATCTGATGACCAAAATGTTATCCGTACATAATATGGCTTGTGTTATAGTGCGAACAAATTTGTCTAGCATGTAATAAGTGTAGTATGTAATATGTACATGTTCTATCGGTATGACATTACTAGCTTTACTGATCCTGCACTCCCTAGCCATGTAATCAGTTCACTTCAATCAGGATGGACATAGTCTAAATGACTTTTGTTTTATGCCAATTGGTGTTGTTCATGATGATATGAAGAGGTTTCTTAAATAAACATATTGGATCCATAAGCTTGACACGATTTTTCCTAAAGACTAGAATTCTAAATAATGTATATTTTTCTTAATATGCCTCTACATTTCATGATGTATTATTGCAATGTAACACTAAGCTGATGTTATCTTAATGTCAGTAAAAACAGTTATCACTTGTGTTTCTTCTTATTATTTTGTTCTTTATATTTGGTATCAAGATCGTCTCTAAACAAATTAGATAAAAACACTAGCTTCTACAGCTGTCAAAAATGAATGATAGCGTTATTCCCAAGCACATTTATTCCCTTAGCGTGTTTCATTCCATTTCCGAGACTCATTTACTAAGACGACATAGAACTGTCCTTTCAAAACTTATGATAAAACATGACAGAAAAAATTAAATTGTATTAATGCGTTGTTCATATACCCTGAGGCCTGTTCGCCATTGCATGTGATTTCTTAGAACCCAGAAGGTCTTGAATGACATCAAACAAGACAATTTGGCCATAATATAATGATTCCATAGATAAATGTCAGGTAAAGTAGGGTAAGAAAAGAACCAATCTTGAAAAACTCGAACGAGTGGTTACAGTAGTATACGCAACAAACCACTCGGGAATTGTAATAAATCGGATGGCATAAAGTTAACGGTACATATATGGATCGTGTTATAGTGCGACAAAATTAGCATGGTCTTCGAACGTTGACAATGAATATATAACATTCTGTTTGTGTTTATCTGTGTTATATTTAACTTTCCAAATCGAGGGCATCCAGTGGAAATTTCAGACAACTTTAAACTTACCAACCGCACCATATTTTCAGTTCAATTTTAGATGACAAATAGAAATACTCTTTATTACATGCAGTTGAAATTTAAGACAGTTTTAAGTTCACAGTATGTGTATAATATGTATAACACAACAACAAATGACTTATTCATGTATTTCAAAGGAAATCGAATCTAGTGTGTCTGGTGATAATGTGAAACGTCTCGAGAGATTGAATTTTTATGTAAGGATTTTATGCATTATATTCAATTTCCTTAGATTAGGGTACAAATCTCTTTTAAGATGTGAGAAACATTGTAACAATTCAATGTACTAAACAAGTAAGGGAATATTCTTCTCATACCATATATTACATTTTGAGTCTATATATTATTTTTTTAGGGGAGATAATTTTATTAGATGTGGCTCGAGGGCATCCCACATACTACCGTTCAACAGGTAATATAACGAGTTGGTATTTTAAACACAAGCAATGGGTACACAATATGAAAATGTAACAATGTTTAAATCATGCCAAATTGAAATGACTAAAAGAAAATGTCAGGAAAGTTTCTAAATCTGCAGGACGTAAAGATGCCCGCTAAAAGTTAAAGGATATGCAGATCTTGCAAATGGATTAAACAATGACAAAACAAAATGGCCAATCGAACGGGGTATTATATTCATACTTGGTCTAAACGTGACAGAACTCTCTAATAAATAGCGCTAGAATAACCCTTTGCCGGGCGTTTTGAACATGTTTTGTAACGTTCCGGACGGACATACACCAACAAATCCCGTCAGTGAAAAACAAGTGCACCACTACGGGTGCTTTGTTGGACCTATAAATGCCATTCTACTCTAATGACAAACTACAAGGTTTACAATTTGTGCATAACTATCCTATTACTTACCTTTATGCACCCAACAATCGTTACATTTTTAATCACGGGGTCTGGTAGCGAAAATATCAGGATAGTGTGACATGGACAGTCTCCGTGTTACTTAAATAGTATCAGTTGAAATATAATCGACAAAAATGTTTCCGATATATAGCATATGAATAAAACCAGACATGCTTTGTTTTGATGCCAAGTCAAGATAAAATGCACATTTCAAAGCAGAATCAGAGGCACAAAAGTGCCAGTAGAGTAATGTTATTGATAGAAGCAAACAAACAAGACACGTTTTTCAAAAAACTTTCTATTTTCATAAAGTAAATATTAACACTGGTTTAGCTTATCAATAGTGAATACATCACAAACATTATTCTACAATATTGTATCTAAGTCGGATACATACCACATCAGGTATAACATGTGCGGCATCATTTTTGGCATGGTGTCACTCTTATTTCCGATTCTCTCTCATAGATGTTATCATGATTGCCCTACACGTTCAAGCGATGATGTGATACAGATATACGTAATGTAATATGTGTCGTCAAAGGTTTTCATTGACCACTTTTTTAATCTTCAGATTAATGCTTCATAGTTTATAGTGACTATGTATTGTTTACATTGCTCTGCCATTGCTAGTTTAAAGAATACAAACTAAGATGTTTCACTGACGGTGAATTTTATTAAATCTATTGGTTTTTTTGTTGGTTTTTATTAAATTTAATCAGGTTTTACGCACATGTAACTGTATCATTGATAAAGAATAAACAGCAAAATTAAAGTAAAAAATATTCTTTTTATTCGTTATCAATGATACAGTTTCCTGTGGTTTAACATCCATTCTACAGGAAATATTGGTCACTTACTGCAGTGACCTAATCAATGTTCATGGAATAAATCATTAATTAAAATACCAATTTTTGCTTGCTATTTCCGCAAACAAGTAACAACTTTCCTGATGGTATACATGTTGTAACAGTCCATTGTCTCAATGGTGTGTTCCCGATAATTCAAAATGAGATTAAATGTTATATGTTTGCCTGAGTTTGATTTTAATTCTAGAAAGCATGTTTTAGACCGACTGGTACCTTTTCTGCTGTTGTTAAATCACTCAACATTTAATGAGGAAGAGATAGTAAGATGAGATAAGTTAGTGCCAAGATGATATTTACTGAAAGTTTTTGGAAAAACTGTTGAAACCGAATAGAAAATAATAAATGCGAATACTCTATCAATCGACTTTAAAGCTTCCGTTCCGCAGTAAAATGAATGTGTTCTTCTTGTAAATGCCACAAAAAACAGCAAAAAATAAAATTGATATGCGTCATCGACGCCCTGATCTATACAATCATGCCAACAGTTAATTTCCGTCATGAATAAGGCATAACGTCCTTCAATACTGATTTAAAAAGATCTTCAATATGCGACGGATGGTTACATTAAATAATGATTAATAATGAATACTCTAAAAGTACAAATATCATCTTCAGATGTATTTGTGAAAACTTTGAATTAGTTTACCGAGGATAACTGATGCACGTACATGCACGTACATGTATTTAGTAAATGTTATGCACTCAGACACTCCGAACCAAATTCAAAGACTCACTAGTATATAACCATTGGAAGACAAACGGTTAACTTGTGTATGGGTCAATCAACATTTTACAGCTGACATTAGGTCATTCAGCTGTTTATATCTAAAATTAGGTTTTTCAGCTTTTTGACAGCTTGGACTTTCGATTACATGTAGCTGAAACTTGGCATTTAAATGGTTAAGTTCATTTTCTCGTTCAGTTGTGTGTTGGATAATGTGCCGTGCGACTGAGGTCTGTGTTATTTTTGGTATCTGTGCTCAGCTGTTTCAGCTTAGTGCTGCCCTGTCTGACTTTTCATAATATTTCAATTTGTCTGTGAACAAGGCCAAGTACATACAGATGATTTTTTAAAAAGATACCCTAATTATTTTCAAAGACTGGAAGGAAAAATGTACCATTCAAAAGTAGGTCTACATAGACATTATGGATATTTTCTGAGTGTGTATTACGTATTGAAAAAAGTACACACGATTTAAAATAACAACTCTTACTTTATCTTAAATTATATTCATGTATTTTAATGGAAATTTAATAAAATTGAGCCTGTCTGGTTATAACATTTATTCTCAGAAGCATTGTTTAAGTGGTATTATTATACCAGTCTGGGGGATAGGATCCTCAAAAAATGTAACAAATTATTGACAATTCGTTCTTTTGGTATATACTGTGTAGTGAGATACAACATTGTTGCACCAAAGGGACGAATTACGGTATAAGCCCTTATAACATATAGTTGATCAAACATTGATACCGGGGAAAGACTGATCAATTTTGATAAAGGAATATATTTTATTCAGAGCTAGTAAAGTATGTAATTGCGGGCAGATTGACTTTCATGAATAAACATGAGACGCTCATACAAAAAAAATCAAATGGGGAAAACAGTCAACTAGTACAAACGTTGGCATCAAATCATATGAACTAAACCAAAACTTTCTAGGGGATGTAATCTTAGATATTGAATAAATTATATGCTCACAACTATTTGCCGATACACTAAGCAAATTATATTTTGAAAGTGAATTTCTATGGAGCTTATGGAATCTTGGCTACTAGAAACCATATCTGGAATGAATATAATGAGCATGTGAACCTCTCGGATATTAACAGTCTGCAATGTGTATCCTTCATATTCGGTTAAGTGGTCTCCATTCTGTATTCATCGTTTCGACTTTATTACGGTTATTCTAATAAAGACTAACTTTCAGATGTCTGGTGTTAATTATACTTCATCAAAATAGTATCGTTCTAGATATTCGCACTGGACTCATTTTACTGAAAGTGATTGTTTTAATAGTTCACTATGTAATAGTAATGTCAAACTTAAGCGTAATGTCAATTGCAAATGTGCAAATGTGCAGATGTTGTATAATTATTTCCAAAAACATGTAATAAGTGTAGTATGTACATGAATATGTACATGTACCATCAGTATCACATTACTAGCTTTACTGATCCTGCATTCTCTAGTCATGTAATCGGTTCACTTCAATCAGGATTGATATAGTCTAAATGACTTTTGTTTTATGCCAATTGGTGTTTTTCATGATGATATGAAGAGATTTCTTAAATACACTTATTGGATCCATAAGCTTGACACGAATTTTCCCAAAGGCTTGAATTCTAAATAATGTATTTTTTTATTTAAATACGCCTCTACATTTCATGATGTATTATTGCAATGTAACGCCAGACTGTTGTTTTCCTAATGTCAGTAGATACAGTTTCACTGACTTTTCTTTTTTATCTTTTATTTATATTTGTATCAAGTTCGTCTCTCAACAAATTAGATAAAAACGTTCTTTACTGCTAGTATATTGTTTGTAGTCATTCTCTCTCGAAAAATCCTTGACAAAGAAAAGAAAGTACTGCGTAATATTATTCAGGAAGTTATAATGTTCCAATTATACTAGTGTTGTTTTATGTTACAATGGTGTTAACAGGGTTAGTCACATTATTTTAAAGCACATTATCAAAAGGTCATCAAAACAGATGGCATTTTCGTTGAGTCTTTTTCTACCAATTTTGTCATTTTACCAACTAAGAAGGTCTTGAATGCTAGGCACTTTGTGTAAATCGTGTTTTTTCACCTATTCCTATTCCCAACAGAACTTGTATCTCTACAGAGCGACATTTGCAGTCTTGGAATGTCAAATATGAAGGTGACAAACATCCCCAACCACACTCAGACAAACACGAACAAGCATTGTGTATAGATAGAGAACAAAAACGCGGTGTTTTCTGATTTGTCGAGGGTGAAATAGGACAGAGTGTGAGTTTGCTATCCGGCTTATTTTATGAATATCTTGCACTGAAGTAAATGTACTCATTCTTTTGAAAATTAATACCCACCACATCAATTATCATTAGTTAGCCACACTTAGCATCGATGTAAATTGTAGTAACTGTGATACATAACTTTTTATCGGGCTTACAACATTTGTTAAAACATTTGTCAGTTATAATTGTTGTCCATTTGACAGCTTAGTATAGTAACATGTCCCAATCATTTCGTTTTAAAATGTTATCATTATGTCAAAGGACGTGGACCAAATCATAGTCATGGCAAAACATTACATGCAGTAATCGGGCTTCTAGTCCGGATCTGACATGTGAGCATTGTTATATATTAATCAGTATATAGATGTACGAGGGTCGTTCATTAAATACCCGGACGATCGATATTGTTGTGAAACTAGTGGACCGATATTGATGAAAACGTACAGGAAAACATTCACACCATTCCTTAATTTACATACGAAATTTCAACTTTTTGTGACGAAGGGTTTACATAATATTAGTGTTTTAATAAGTACATGTAACGCGAGTCGGCCCAAGTCGATGTCAGATATTGTGACGTTACGCCGTTTTCGCTCCTAAAACGTGACACTTTTTTCTCTATTCGATCTTCGTTTTGGAGCCATAAAGTCACGCGAGCACACACATTTACCATTTTAAGATGTTCGATAGTGATGTTAAATGATGTATCGACGATAATTTTGCATGGTTCCGTAATTACTATAGTAGTAATCTTCAAGTAGTGTTTACCCCACCACAGGTGTTTAACCGGCGACAATTTTCTGTTTCTGACGTTAATACATTCGATTTCTTTGCGATATTAACGGAAACACACCCGCTGTCACTAAGCAGCGCTTCACGCACAGTAACAGAACAGAAATGATATCAAACGTTATATAACATAACATTTTAAAAACTTTCTAGAAAACATAGAAAACAGTAATCTTTGCAAAATAAAAATAAATATACCAGATTTATATAGCGCCCTTTTCATGCGAACGCACGTTCAAAGGCACTTTACATAATTTAGTTGCAGCCACAAGGGCGCAGGTGCATCCTTTACAATGTACCAGTGCATATACAGCATGATCTGACCAGAGGGACAGACTGAGAGAAAGCCCCTGAAGGGAGAGAGAGACATTAGATACAGGCATGTCCGGCGCTGCAGAAGTACGCCTAGCTCTTATTTCTAATAGACAATCTGGTTATTTAATGTGCCCGGTGAAAAGCACCGATACACAGCTTCCTGGCACTTCCACCACACGGCAAGATATAGCGGGAACTATTATATATATTTCAGAAATGTCAAGCCCATCGCGATACCACTGAGCTAAATCCGCTTACGCTTAATGACAAGACTGTAATATTTAGGTGTATCTAAATCACTTTGGAAGATTTATACATTTACGACATACATAATGTAATGCGATAAATAGCTCATGGACAAATACTGCTCCAACATCCTTAATACGGTATTAGTATAAACCTCTAGCAGTGCTATCAGTAAATAATTGTACAAATCTAGATATGTGTAATAGCACGGTGTCATCATATTCTCCGTATGACGGAAATAGAATCAGCAGAAATAAATCAAAAAGATAAATACGTTAAAATGCATTCCGATATATCGGCAACAGATAGCGAGGCATGTTTTGTTGAGATGTGTGTATGGTATCTTGAATTTGACACTGTAATAATTGTAGAAAGACAAATATATCAGTGATGTACTTAAAGATATTTATATAGGTAAATAAAAAGGGGACTTCGTTCAAGAAACGCGTCCGCTTCACCAGGTAATTCACATACATAAATCGGACAGGGAAGGAAACTTTCAACTAAAAGAACAGAAGACGAAAGGTACATAAAGAATATTGTACACATTGCTAGCTTATATATCAAAGGTGAAGAAATTGTTCAGAAGGCTACAGCTTATTGTTAGCTTCTGCAGATTTTATCGACATCGACTGCATAACTCTTCATCTACAATGTGTGTGGTTACCCTTCTGGGGCCCGAAAAAAAACAATGTGTGTGGCGCACAAACGCCTCGATCTACTGTGAAATTAGAAAATTGCGCAAAATTTAAACACAATAAAACAGCCCTTGAAAAAACTCAGGACGTTTGAAAATCGCGAGCATTTTATTTTATTTTCCTCCATTATGGAGAGTACACATTCTCAGACAATAGCAGGCATTTCATTTGTCGTATGTGCAATGGTAATTAAGGTATTGTTACCCGCAGACGAAACGAAATTATAATCTATAATAGTGTAGGATGCAGAGCGCATTGAACATAAGTGTTATTTAAATTCAGCATTGTCCATCAAAGGTATTAAAAAGAATTAGTGTCGAAATGTCATTAAAATTTATTGACCCGTTGTTTTTTACCATAACTCATTACCCGGTATCAATCTAGGAAAGGATAATGCCAGATGTTCAGACCTTGAACATTGCCTGTTTCACAAAATCACATTATTTGTCCAACGTCTTTATTATTAGGAGGTCATGACATGGACATAATAATTATGTCAAATCTGGAAACAGAACCCGGATCAAAACATTTTGACACCAGCGCCCTACTATCGGACTACTTCTCGGACCCATTTACCGTAGTATTACAAAAGTTACAATTATTGTGTGACCTTTGATTTTCGGTGCGATAGAGTATTTAAATGTATTCAATTTTATTTATATTCAGATTGATCCAGGAAATGAAATTGGTATTCAAACTATAGAAAATAGAAAGATTAAAACTGTAACGGATTAACATCTACTAGCTTCCACAGCTTATAAAACAAGACGCTAAAGTTTTTCACAAACACATTTATAACCTAAACGTGTCTTATTCAATTTCCGAGACTCATTTTTTAAGATGCAAAAAAACGGTTATTTCAGCAATATGATAAAACGTGACATAAGAAAATGCAATTGTATTAATGCGTTGTTCATACATCCTAGAGCCTGTTCACCATTCGATGTGATTTCCCAACAATACAGAAGGTCTTAAATGCAATTATTCTAGACAATTTGTCTATCATGATCCCATAGATAAATGTCACGTGAAGTAGGTTAAGAACATAACCAATCTTGAAGAACTCGAATGAGTGGTTAAAGTATTATATAATTAGAATAAATCGGATGACCAAAAAGTTATCCGTACATAATATGGCCTGTGTTATAGTGCAAACAAATTAGTCTGGTCCTCGAACTTTATGGCCTAGATCTACTGTAAATCAAGAAAATTGCGCAAATGTATACACAATTAAACAACCCTGGAAGGAACTGGGGTATAGTAAATATTTGAATTCGAACTGATAAGCAAAACAACTTTAATGTGTTAAAACTCCAAATACATCAAACACATTTTTATGTATGCAACAGGCTAACAGGCTAAACAATCGGTGTAACGTTAACACTATGGAGAAACGTTCTATTTAGCTTCGCATTTCTTTCTCGTATATCATCAAATGATTGGTCATCAGAGATGTTGAGTGTTTAATTAAGAAGTGTCACAATATCAGTCAAATTATGTTGTGATTAAGTTTGTTTTCATTACCCGGTATCAATTGATTATTTACGACATCCCACCAAGGAAAGGATAACATTCATAGTTGTACAGGTCATGGACATTGCCTAATTAACAGAAGCACATAATGTGTCAAAGGAAAACACAACATCTTTATTATCGGTATTAGGAGGCCATGGAAATAAATAATGTCACGGCAGCTCATAATATGTCACATCTAGAAACCGATTATAAAAACGCAACCATGATAGGCAAAGTGTCTAGATTATTTCTATTCAAGACCTAATTAGAATAAATGTCAGTACATTTGAATATATCGAATGGTATAAAGTTAACCGTACATAATATCGTTTGTGTTATAGTGCAACCAAATAAACACGGTCCTCGAACTGAATTCAAAAATATATTCTAGCCCTTAATCTAGATTCTAGCGCCCTATTGTCTGGCTACTATTCGGACTCATTTTCAGAAGTGTTACAAACTTTATTACGGTATATCTATATGTCATGTTGGATAACGTATGTACTCCTTCCTGTTAGACACAGTAGTAGTCATGTGACCACACTACTACGTAATATGCTACGTCACAGGTAGTGACGTAGCATCTGGCGTTCTCGTCTTGTGACTACACATGGCTGAAATGAGTTCAAGTAGGTCATTCAGTGTTTTAAGCTGAATATAGGTCTTTCAACTCTTTGATAACTGGGACATGGACTTTAAGTGGTTAAGTCCCATTTCTCGTTCAGTTGAGGTACATAGCGCATTGTGTCGTGTAATTGTGGTTTGTGATGTTTTCCATGCTTGGTTGTTTAAGTTGAGTGCTACCTTGTACGATTTAATATCATATCTTTTTTTAATGTGTTAGACTTGATTTACACTAGTATTCACATTGGTTCAGATTATGAATTTTGTATTCAATCTGAATAAAAGACGAAGATTTAGACTGTAACGTATTAACCTCAGAGCTTTAAATGATATAAAAATCACTAGCTTCTACAGCTTTCAAAAATGATTGATAGCGTTATTCCCAAGCACATTTATTACCTAAGCGTGTTTCATTTCATTTCCGAGACTCATTTACTAAGACGGCAAAGAACTGTTCTTTCAAAACTTATGATAAATATGACAGTAAAATATGCAATTGTATTAATGCGTCGTTAATATACCCTGAGGCGTGTTCGCCATTGCATGAGATTTCCCAGAACAAAGAAGGTCTTGAATGCAATCAAACAACATACTTTGGCCATAATGATTCCATAGATAAATGTCACGTAAAGTAGGTTAAGAAAAGAACCAATCTTGAAAAACTCGAACGAGTGGTTACAGTAACACAACAGTTACGCAACAAACCACTGAGGGAATTGTAATAAATCGGATGGCATAAAGTTAACGGTACATAAATGGATCGTGTTAAAGTGCGACCAAATTTGCATGGTCTTCGAACGTTGACTATGAATATATAACATGTTTTTTGTGTTTATCTGTGTTATATTTAACTTTCCAAAACAGCATCCAGTGGAAATTTCAGACAACTTTGGCTGCACCAGCTAGTACTACATGTAACCAACTACACCATATTTTCAGTTCAATTTTGGATGACAAAAAGAAATACTCTTTATTACATGCAGTTGAAATTTAAGACATTTTTTGGTTCACAGTATGTGTATTATATGTATAACACAACAACAAATTGAATCTAGTGTCTGGCGATAATTTGTGAAACGTCTCGAAAGATTGAAATTTTATGTAAGGAAAGTATGTATTATATTCAATTTCCTTAGATTAGGGTACAAATCTCTTTTAAGTTGTGAGAACCATTGTAACAATTCAATGTACTAAATAAGTAAGGGAATATTCTTCTCATACCATACCTGTTTTACATTTTGAGTCTATCTATTATTATTTTTTTAGGGGAGATAATTTTACTAGATGTGGGTCGAGGGCATCCCACATACTACCGTTCAACAGGTAATATAACGAGTTGGTGTTTTTTAACACAAGCAATGGGTACACAATATGAAAATGTAACAATGTTTAAATCATGCCAAATTAAAATGACTACAAGAAAATGTCAGGAATGTTTCTAAATCGGCAGGTCGTATAGATGCCTGTTAAAAGTTCAAAGAAATGCAGATCTTGCAAATTGTTTACACAATAGCCAAACCCGATGGCCAATTGAACAGGGTCTTATATTCATACTCGGCCTAAACATGACAAAACACTCTACTGTAGAATAACTCTTTGCCAAGCGCTATGAACATCGGGGTCTGGTAGGGAAAATATCAGGATAGTACTAGTGTGACATGGGTAGTCTCCGTGTTACTAAAATAGTGTCAGTTGAAATATAATCGAGACAAATGTTTCCGATACATGTATAGCATAATTATAAATAAAACCAGACATGCTTTGTTTTGATGCCAAGTCAAGATAAGATGCACATTTCAAAGCAAAATCAGAGGCACAAAAGTGCCAGTAGATTTATGTTATTGATAGAAGCAAACAAACAAGACACGTGTTTCAATAAACTTTCTATTTTCATAAAGTAAATATTTACACTGGTTTAGCTTATCAATAGTGAAGACATCACAAACATTATTCTACAATATTGTATCTAAGTCGGATACATACCACATCATGTATAACATGTGCGGCATCATTTTTGGCATGGTGTCGCTCTCATTTCCGATTCTCTCTCATAGATGTTATCATGATTGTCCTACACGTTTGTAGATGTTATCATTATTGTCCTACACGTTCATAGATGTTATCATGATTGTCTTCTTCTTCCGAATAATTTGCAGGGCCCAATTTGGGGCATTGTCGCAAATGAAATAACTATGTACAAGGTCGTTGCAAATCACACACCATAACGATAAAAACAGATAAAAGCTGATAAAAACCCTGAGTACAGCTCAGTTCCTGCGGCCCGCTAACCCCTCCTTGAAGGCTTCCAAGGTCTGGGCTGTGGCGATGTGCTCTGGCAGTTGGTTCCTACGCGTTCAAGCGATGATGTGATAAAGGTATACGCAATGTAATATGTGGCGTCAAAGGTTTTCATTGACCACTTTTTTTAATCTTTAGATTAATGCTTCATAGTTTATATTGACTATGTATTGTTTACATTGCTCTGCCATTGCTAGTTTAAAGAATACAAACTAAGATGTTCCACTGACGTTGATGTTTATTAAATCTATTGTTGTTTTTTTTGTTTTGTTTTTTAAATTTAATCAGGTTTTAAGCACATGTAACTGTATCATTGATAAAGAATAAACAGAAAAATTAAAGTAAAAAAATATTCTTTTTATTCGTTATCAATGATACAGTTTCCTGTGGTTTAACATCCATTCTACAGGAAATATTGGTCACTTACTGCAGTGACCTAATCAATGTTAATGAATAATTCATTCATTAAAATACCAATTTTTGCTTGCTATTTCCGCAAGCAAGTAAATACTTTTTTCATGGTATGCGTGGTGTAACGACCCTCAATGGTGTGTTCCCGATAATTGAAAATGAGACTAAAATATTATATGTTTGTCTGCGTTTGATTTTAGTTCCAGAAATGATGTTTTAGACCGAATGGTACCTTTTCTGCTGATAGATTGTTAAATCACTCAACATTTAATGAGGAAGAGATTGTAAGATGTGATAAGTTAGTGCCAAGATGACATTTACTGAAGGTTTTTGGAAAAACTGTTGAAACCGAATAGAAAATAATAAATGCGAATACTCTATCAATCGACTTTAAAGCTTCCGTTCCGCATTAAAATGAATGTGTTCTTCTTGTAAATGCCACAAAAAACAGCAAAAAATAAAATTGATATGCGTCATTGACGCCCTGATCTATACAATCATGCCAACAGTTAATTTCCGTCATGAAAAAGGCATAACGTCCTTCAATACTGATTTAAAAAGATCTTCAATATTCGCCGGACGGTAACATTAAATAATGATTAATAATGAATACTCTTTAAAAGTACAAATATCATTTTCAGAAGTATTTGTGAAAACTGTGAATTAGTTGACCAGGGATAACAGATGCACGTACATGTATTAAGTAAATGTTATACACTCAGACACTCCGAACCTAATTCAAAGACTCACTACTACATAACCATTGGAAGACAGACGGTTAACTTGTGTATGGGTCAATCAGCATTTTACAGCTGACACTAGGTCAATCAGCATTTTACAGCTGACACTAGGTCAATCAGCATTTTACAGCTGACACTAGGTCATTCAGGATTTTACAGCTAACACTAGATCATTCAGCATTTTACAGCTGACACTAGGTCAATCAACATTTTACAGCTGACACTAGGTCATTCAGGATTTTACAGCTGACACTAGATCATTCAGCATTTTACAGCTGACACTAGGTCAATCAACATTTTACAGCTGACACTAGGTCAATCAGCATTTTACAGCTGACACTAGGTCATTCAGCATTTCACAGCTGACACTAGGTCAATCAACATTTTACAGCTGACACTAGGTCATTCAGCTTTTGGTAGCTAAAACTAGGTATATCTGCGTTTGATAGCTAAACTACGTCATTCAGCTTTTTATACATGTATCTAAAATTAAGTTTTTCTGCTTTTTGACAGCTGGAACTTGGACTTTCGATTATTTGACAACTGAAACTCGTTTAGTTGTGTGTTGGATAATGTGCCGTGCGACTGTGGTCTGTGTTATTTCTGTTATTTGTACTCGGCTGTTTCTGCTTAGTGCTGCCCTGTGTGATTTTTCATAATGATTTCAAATTGTCTTTGAACTAGGCCAAGTACACACAGATGATTTTTTAAGAAGATACCCTAATTATTTTCAAAGACTGGAAGAAAAAATGTACCATTTAAAAGTAGGTCTACATAGAATGTAGACATTATAGATATTTTCTGAGTGTGTATTACGTATTGAAAAAAAGTACACAAGATATAAATGTTATATGTTATTTTTAGAAAAGCCGGTAGAATATCTAATAACACTGCATTTTATTATAACAATGTTGAAATTGAAATTGTTAACAAGTTTACTTATTTGGGAATTGTTTTTAGTTCGGGTGGATCATTCTCAGAGACTCAGATTGTAATAGCTGGACAGGCTTTAAAGGCAATTTTTCAAATGGAGAAATACTTATATAAATTTACCAATATCACAGTAAAACATAGACTAGATCTGTTTGATAAATTAGTCGCACCTATATTGAACTATGCTAGGCAAGTATGGGGATTTTCACATTGCAATGCTATTGAACGAGTTCATTTACAATTTTGTAAACGCATTTTAGGAGTAAAAAGGGTAACACAGAATGACTTCATATACGGGGAACTTGGTAGGACAAATTTCCAAATTGTAATATTATTTAACATAATTAAATATTGGATAAAACTCGTTCATTCTGATAGTAATAAATACATTAGAAAGGTTTATAATATGTTAAAAACTGATATGGAACAACATCCAGATAAGAGAAATTGGTGCTCATTATTAAAAGATTTGTTATGCAATTTAGGCTTCAATGATGCATGGTTTTTTCAAAACGTTGGCAACGATACATTATTTCTATCACTTGTAAAACAAAGATTAAAAGACCAATATGTTCAAGACTGGCACGATAGACTTGCAAATTCAAGCCGGGCACTGTTTTATAATCATGTATGTGAATTCCGGTTTCAACCTTATCTTGATATTGTCAATGTTTCAAAATTTCGTACTGCTTTAACCAAGATAAGGGTGTCTTCACACAGATTACATATTGAAAATGGTAGATGGAAAAAAACAATTGCAACTCCCTTAGGTGAAAGAAAATGTTTATGCTCCGATCGTTTAGAAGACGAATTTCACTTTAGTTTTGAATGTACATTTTATAAAGAATTAAGACAAACATATATTCCTACTTATTTCAGAAGAAATCAAAGTATGTATAAATTGGTAGAACTATTTAACTCTGAGAATAAATACGTCGTAAGACGACTTAGTACTTACGTGTATAAAGCATTTTGTACTAGGAATAAAATTATGTACCCAAACTGATTCATTATTATAGACTGGTATAGACATGTATCATAATTTATTGCTTCTTTTTTGTAATTCATTTGCTTTTTGTAAAAATGTGTTTGTATACACGTATGCTTGTATATATGTATGAATGTATGTATGAATTTATGTATGTGTGTATGGATTTACGCATGCGTGGACGTATGGATGGATATGTGTAATATAAAATTGTTAATTGTACCTTTATCACCATGCTATGTATGTAAATATGTTGTCCTCATGGGTCTACGACCTTCTGGATTTTTTGAAAATAAACTATCACATAAAATAAACTATCACATATAAAATAAAAAATCTTACTTTATCTTAAATTATATGCATGTATTTAAATGGAAAATTAATGAAATTGAGCCTGTCTGGTAGCAAAGTAAAACATTTATTCTTAAGTGGTATTATTATGCCAGTCTGGGGGATAGGATCCTCAAAAAATGTGACAAATTATTGACAATTCGTACTTTTGGTGCAACAAGGTTGTATCACCCTATATACTGTATAGTAAGATACAACCTTGTTGCACCAAAGGGGCGAATTACGGTATAAGCCCGTTTAACATATAATTGAACAAACATTGATACCGGACTTATCAATTTTGATAAAGGAATAAATTAGTTTATTCAGAGCTAGTAAAGTATGTAATTTCGGGCAGATTGACTTTCATGAATAAACGTGAGACGCTGATACAAAAAAATCAAATAATGGGGAAAACAGTCAATTAGTACAAACGTTGGCATCAAATCATATGAACTAAGCCAAAACCTACTAGGGGATGTAATCTTAGATATTGAATAAATTTTAAGGTCAGAACTATTTGCAGATACACTAAGTAAATTATATTTTGAAAGTGAGTTTTTATGGAGATAAGATTTTGAAATAGAAAATATCATAAAGGAGAATACATAATTTTGCCTTCTGATTTTTTCCCGGGACCCAAAATAAATTTGTATTGTAAAGTTTGCTTGGTATTTTATATTGAAGGACTACAAATAAGGCTGTCGGCAAATACTTGGACCAGGTATATTTCGCCGATTCATTCATAATTTGTTGCCATTTTACCGTTTGTTCGGGCAAAACTGAATGTGGGGCTTATGGAATCTTGGCTACTAGAAACCATATTAACCGCGTCTGCAATACCCATAATTAGAATGTGAACCTCTCGGATATTAACAGTCTGCAATGTGTGTCCTTCATATTTGGTTAAATGGTCTCCATTCTCTATTCATCGTTTCGACTTTATTACGGACATTCTAGTAAAGACTAACTTTCAGATGTCTGGTGTTAATTGTACTTCATCAAACTGCAATTGTTCAAGATGATCGCACGTGTCTCATTTTACTGAAAGTGATTGTTTTAATAGTTCCCGATGTAATAGTACTGTCAAACTGAAGCGAAATGTAAATTGCAAATGTGCAGATGTTATACATTTGATAACATGTAATAAGTGTAGTATGTAATATGTACATGTACCATCAGTATGACATTAGCTTTACTGAGCCTGCATTCTCTAGTCATGTAATTAGTTTACTACAATCAGGATGGATATAGTCTAAATGACTTGTATGTTATGCCAATTGGTGAAGTTCATGATGATATGAAGAGGTTTCTTAAATAAACATAAGCTTGACATGATTTTTCCCAAAGGCTTGAATTCTAAATAATTTTTTTCTAAATACGCCTCTACATTTCATGATGTATTATTGCAATGTAACACCAGACTGTTGTTTTCTTAATGTCAGTAGATACAGTTTTCACTGACTTTTCTTTTTTATCTTTTATTAATATTCGTATCAAGTTCGTCTCTCATCAAATTAGATAAAAACGTCCATTACTGCTATTATATTGTTTGTTGTAATTCTCTCTCACAAAAATCCTTGACACAGAAAAGAAAGTACTGCGTAATATTTTTCAGGAAGTTATAATGTTCCAATTATACTAGTGTTGTTTTTATGTTACAATGGTGTTAACAGGGTTAGTCACATCAATTTTACAGCACATTATCAAAAGGTCATCAAAACAGATGACAACTTCGTTGAGTTGTTTTCTATCATTCTTGTCATTTTACCAACTAAGAAGGTCTTGAATATATATATTGAATGCTAGGCACATTAACTAAATCGTGTTTATTCACCTATTCCAAACATAACTTGGTTAAGTATCTCTACAGAGCGACATTTGTAATCTTGAAATGTCAAATATGAAGGTGGCAAACATCCCCAACCACACTCAGACAAACACGAACAAGCATTGTGTCATTGGGAAATGAAACTGTGTTATAGACAGAGAACGCAAGGTTGTCTGATTTGTCGCGGGTAAAATAGGACACCGTGTGTGAGTTTGCTATCTGGCTTATTATATGATTATCATGCACTGAAGTCAATGTACTCAATCCTTTGAAAATTAATACCCACCACATCAATTATCATTACAGTAAGCAACACTTAGAATCGATGCAAACTGTCTAGCCACACTCTTCACTTAGCATCGATGTAAAGTGTAGTAACTATGATACAAACTATTTTATCGGGCTTACAACATTTGTTAAAAAATTGTCAGTTATAATTGTTGCCCATTTGACAGCTTAGTAAAGTTACATGTACCAATCATTTCGTTTTAAATATGTTATCATTATGTCAAAGGACGTGGACCAAGTCATAGTCATGGCAAAACATTACATGCAGTAATCGGGCTTCTAGTCCGGATCTGACATGTGAGCATTGTTATTTATTAATCAGTATATACATGAATGTAACTCAAGTTTCAAGATTAATGACAAAACTGTAATATGCAGGTGTATTTAGATCCCTTTGAAAGATTTATACATTTACGACATACATAATGTAATGCGATAAATAGCTCATCGACAAACACTGTTCCAATATCCTTAATACGGTATAAGTATAAACCTCCAGCAGTGCTCTCAGTAAATATTTGTACAAATCTAAGTATGTGTAATAGCACGGTGTCATCATATTCTCCGTATGACGGAAATAGAATCAGCAGAAATAAATCAAAAAGATAAATACGTTAAGAATGCATTCCGATATATCGGTAACAAATAACGAGGCATGTTTTGTTGAGATGTTTGTATGGTATCTTGAATTAGACAGTGTAATAATTGCAGAAAGACAAACATATCAGTGATGTACTTAAAGATAGATTATGGTATTTATATAGGTAAATTAAGGATATTTCATTCAAGAAACGCGTTAGTTTCACCAGGTAATTCACTTACATAAATCAGGCAGGGAAGGAAACTCACAACAAAAACAACAGAAAACGAATGGTACATAAGGAGTATTGTAAACATTGCTAGCTTATACACCAAAGGTGAAGAAAGTGTTCAGAAGGCTACAGCTTATCATGTGCTTCTACAGATTGTATCGACATCGACAGCAAAACTCTTCATCTACAATGTGTGTGGCGCACAAACGCCTAGATCGAATTAGAAATCAGAAAATTGCACAACATTTATACAAAATTAAACAACCCTAGAAAAAACTCAGGACGTTTGAAAATCGCGAGCATTTAACTCGCTAATTACTTCAGAATAACAACTTTGCTGAATTGAAATCTCGCGAAAAGTTCTGATTGTACAATATCTAGTAACCATATAGTACATAATTGATGTTTGTGACATTTCTTAATATGGCGTATGTTACCCCTCTCGGACGCATGTTCATTATGTCAATAAAGTTACTTTAACTTAAAGTTTGTTCCATGTCATTCTACGCCTTCATAACGGCAATAGTCAAGCCTAGGATAGGATTAGTTGAGGTTCATTGTTAACAAACGTCTCTTGAATAGCGCTTAGACCAAATAGACAAATAAAAGTACAATTTCTCTCACTTAATCGCCTTTACTTCCGCAATACGAGCCACTATAAATTTAATTTTTCTTGCCAATGTCTCAAATAGCGTGTATCAAGTTTCCCATGTTCTTCAGACTTCCCGAAAAGTTTAAATAAAACAAATTATATTAACACGTCGAAGGTTATTTTCCATCGAGAACAATGCATCAGGTCTTAAATTTTTGCAATAATAAGACATTTGTTGTATGCAATATTGATCATGATCATTGATCTCGACTATGTATTTAAGAGGCCGCAATCTCCAAAAAGGAGACCACATAAGGTTCCAATGTATTGATGATGGACAACTCCGATGCTTCTGAACAATTTTAAACTAATGATAATAATAGATTTTATTTTATTTTCCTCCATTATGGAGAGTACACATTCTCAGAAAATAGCAGGCATTTTATTTGTCGTATGTGCAATGGTAATTAAGGTAGTGTTACCCGCAGACGAAACGAAATTGTAATCTGTAATAGTGTAGGATGCAGAGCGCCTTGAACATAAGTGTTATTTAAATTCAGCATTGTCCCTCAAAGGTATTAAAAATAATAATGGTCGAAATGTCATTCAAATTTATTGAGCCATTGTTTTTTACCGTAACTCATTACCCGGTATCAATCTAGGAAAGGATAATGCCAGATGTTAAGATCTTGAACATTGCCTGTTTCACAAAATCACATTATTTGTCCAACGTCTTTATTATTAGGAGGTCATGACATGGACATAATATGTCAAATCTGGTAACAGAACCCGGATCAAACCAGCGCCCTACTATCGGACTACTCTCGGACCCATTTACCGTAGTATTACAAAAGTTAGGCGCTGCAGTCGTTTCTGTGTGACCTTAGATTTTCGGTGCGATACAGTATTTAAATGTATTCAATTTTATTTATATTCACATTGATCCAGGAAATGGAATTGGTATTCAACTATAGACAATAGAAAGATTTAAACTGTAGCGGATTAACATCAGAGCGTTAAACGATAGAAAATCTACTATCTTCCACAGCTTTTACGACAAGACGCTAAAGTTTTTCCCAAACACATTGATAACCTAAACGTGTGCCTCATTCAATTTCCGATACTCCTTTATTAAGATACCAAAAAACGGTTATTTCAGCAATATGATAAAACATGACAGAAGCAAATGCAATTGTATTAATGCGTTGTTCATACATCCTAGAGCCTGTTCACCATTTGATGTGATCTCACAAAACACAGAAGGTCTTAAATGCAATTATTCAAGACAATTTGTCTATCATGGTCCCATAGATAAATGTCACGTGAAGTAGGTTAAGAACATAACCAATCTTGAAAATCTTGTTTTTTACCCCTTTGTCCTTTAGGTATGTATCAAAGTGTCCGCCTACACCAGATTTCTCACATCCCATTAAGACAAAAGCTTTACTTGCAGTTTTGATAAGTCTAACAATACCGCTTTCTGATGTAGAAAATGCAAAGGGATTTTTGCCATCTGCTATAATGGACTTCTCAAATTCTGAAATGCATTTTTCAATTTCAGTTGCAAAATGTACAAAAAGATGCATTTTGCAAAAGAAATGAAACAAAGTTCCGAGAAATTTTTTTTCTTCTGGACCTAGGTCATCCCAGTTTTCAAATACAACAGGAAGCAACTCCTCTCGGAAATCGTGAAGTTTCTCATTGATAATGTGATTAATGGAGCCTTGGTCTGACATAGTTGCAACAATGGATTTGACAATTTTACCAATATTCTTTCTTTTGTCAGTTTTGTCTATAGGCCAGTCATTCTAGCCCAAAAATGGCCTTAACCTAGACAAAATTGCAAAAGTTTTGTTTTGAGTATTTTTAAGTTTTTTAATGTCTAAACTACTACCAGGAAAAAATCCTATGTTCAGAAAGTTGCGGAAGTACCTTAAAAAGCGATTTTAAGAAGGTCACTATACTTTTCATAATTTTATTCCATGAAAATTTGGGTATAACAGTTTATCAGTAGTTTAATGTTATACACACACGCAGGTTAAAATATCAAACCATTTTGTTGATAGAAGGAATTTACCAGCAAAATATTTTCAATTAACCATTTATTTCAAGTTTTTAAGCAAATAATGTGAAAATGAAGGGGTAGATTTACCCCACCCACTTTTCAGAAAATATGATAATTATTTTTGTACCATTAAACATGATTTAATTTCTTCATTTTGGGTAAACATATCTAAATGAGAGTGTTTTATAAGTCATCAACTGATAAACATGCATCAGAATCTTAATTTGACCTACATACGTGTGTCCTCCCGTTTGTCTGTAAGTGCGTCGGACAGTCATGTTCATCCGTGAAGAAATCTTAATTATATGATTAAGTAAAATAACTTTCATGGTGTCGTTATTAAACTTAGTATGTGGAGAGGGGCCTATAAGGGGCTTGTCATGAGATAGAGAATAACATTTCATATTTATATTATGACACCAATCCCGGTTGCTATGGAAACGAAAATGGTGAAAACATCTTATTTTCTTGAATAAATCGAAATTTTGATTGTAAGGTTTATGAGAACTGGAGTATTAACAGAGCTAGGCCGCTAGCCTGCCAACTTCACGACCATGTAGGAATAATGCACATCATTGTATTGTTTGAATTTCACTAACTCTTTTGCTGATATGGTAGCATGAACTTCTATTTTACTGTTTAAGCTTTATATTCGATTTATTTAATGTATCGTCACGTAGGTGATTAACGGACAATCCAGGTCAATTATAATATAATTCATGTTTGTGATATGCAATCACAAGTCGGAGTTCCTTTTGCAATGAAGTTCATTTATGTCATAATAAATATACCAGTAATATATAAACACCAAAGTAGATTGAATGTATCTGACGTTTTATTAATATCATAATGAGGTTATGTTAGCAAATTATGACATTATGAAGTTGGACAAAGGAAAGTCTACGTTTGAGCTATAAAAACCACATGGTTAACTGATACTAGTCTAAAGGGGGTATGGCTATAGTCAGGCAGTTGGTTTCCTTGGTAACCCCGCAACAACATTTAAAGACCGGTACAGAAATGTCTATGTTTTGAATCAGTAAAACAAATTTATCAGTTATGTTTTAGTACAAAACTGACCGTATCTGTAGATTTGTTTGGATGTATAGCAGACAATTTTTGAAAATGATGCGTTTGTCGGGACTAACATTTAATGCAGGTCTGCATTCAACCAAAACATGTATACCATAGACACAGAGTGTGCGAAATGCATAATTCACCAAGAACATGATCGCATCTACCAACAATAACCGAGGTTGTTGCATGGGCAGCAGTTTTTAAAATAATGCAAAAAAAATAATGTGTCGGGAAACCTCTGGGATGCCTCGAAGAATTAGCTTTATCGCGGAAGCATCCCCGATCATTCCCCGGGGTTCTGGATACCTCGGGAATGCCTCCCCGGGATATTCCCGAGTTTCGGAGATGCCTCCCCGAGATGTTCCCGACATGACATCGTGAGTACATCGGGTAAAATTCAATACATACATGTACTCGCGATCTGACTAAATGTAACAAGATTTCCCGAAGTTTCCCCAATGCATCGGGGAGCTTCCATCAGACATCGGTGAACCTCCTGATGCCAATCGGCAATACACCCCGGAGCAGTTAGACCAACGCATAAAGTCGGGAATACATCGGGAGTTCGTCTGATGCCTCCCGATTCACAAATTGTTTCGAGACTGCCCCGAAGCTTCCCGAGGACTACGAGGATCATGCTCTCGATGTCTATCTAAGCTAATTTGTTTCTATCGGGAGTACATCGCCGACGCAAAAAAAGCTCAGTGGGACCTATGCTTTAACTGTGACACCTGGATAACATTTCAGTTAAAAAAGTGTGGGTTCACACATTTTAACGTTAGCACCAGCGTTGTATAGCGTTTTAAAGGTATAAACAAGAGTTGTCCTCGAACAGCGCGCTCCTTTATTCTCAGTGGCATGCTAGGGTAGTATAATCATTATATATTCAAAACAATATTCTTCATAGATACATTTCCCTCTTCTGTGTAGAGGTTGCGCCTTGCAGTGATTTTTTGGCCTCTTTGGGAAACGGTCCGGGTCCGTTCAAATTGGGAATTTTCGCGTCGTGACAACTTGAAATTGGGAATTTTTATGAAGCAGAAAGGCCAAATAAAACAGAAAAAGTTATTACATGTGAAAGTTTACTGGTTTCTATAATTTTTTATGCTTGATCTTTTGTCAAAAATGTACATAACTTCTTCATTTTATGTCCGATTTTGATTTTTTTTAATGTTCATTTGGAATTTCTCACCTCAAATTTGGGAAAATAATAGCCTTTTTCAAATTGGAAAGGTACTGTTTACCGGCAGCAAACAAAGAAGGAAACAAATCACTGCCTTGTATGTATTTTATGTTTTCTGTGCTAGGTTGGTTCAGTTGGGCATCGTGCCTTGTGTGTTTTTAATGTTTTCTGTTCTCGGCTGGTTAAGTTGAGTGCTGCCTTCCCTGTCTGACTTAATACTATCTTTTTTCTAAGTCTAAAATGGCAGATCACTTGATCAAAATGCTTGACAGAGTTATCTACTCATGTGTATGTCATGGTGCCATGATGATGAACAAGTATGAAAAGTATCAAAGCAGTAAGTCAATGCACTTTGAATATATTACAGGTTACAAACCTTTTATCTAGACTTTAAAATTTGCATTTCTAAGCCAAAAATGGGGTATACTTTCAACAAAATGCTTGATAAAGTTACCTAACTCTGAGTATGGGTTATTGTATGTGATGGTGAACAAGTATACAAAGTACAAAAGCAATATGTCACTCCGCTTTGAAAATATTTGATGCTAATACTTGTACCTAAACTTTAACATTTGCATTTCTTTGTCCAAAAGGGGGTATACTTTCAACAAAAAGCTTGATAGATAGAGAATGATAGGTTAGTGCCGTGGATGAATAAGTTTATCTGGCAAGACGGAGGAATTTATCGGGTGAGCCGTAGGCGTGATTCCGCATCCGAGCCGGATAAACATTTACTTTATTCACGGCACTAACCTATTATACTATTTATCCAGTCGCTTAATCTGCTCAGTAAGGGGATCAAACTCGGGACTATACTGTTACTCTTTCATTAACTAGCGCACAACGTCACGTTCGTTCCGTGACGTCACGATAAACAACGACGTCTGACATCTTGATAGATGTCGTGTAGACGCAGGTAAGTCGAAGAAAATAACCGATCAACCACCAGCTCATTAAGGATAGAAAAACCTCACCCTCGGTCACGGAAATGCAACCTGCGACTCTCATATAAGAAGAAGTCCGTCAGATCACATGGTAAGGTGACGGATTATCACTAGTCATATGACGAGGTGACCGAGTATAGCTAAGTTTAATCGGCACCGCGTTAACTCGTCGAGTCTCGAAGACTTTGCCGGAAGTGACTGGATAAAGTTCCCTACCCGTGTGTATGAGTTGGTGTTATAATGTTGAGCAAGTATGCAAAGTATCAAAGAAACCTTGAAGATATTCGAGGTTTAAGAAATTGTACCTATACTTTAGCATTTGCATTAAGTTGAACAAAGGGGCATAATTTCAACAAAATGCTTGATAGAGTTACCTACTCCTGTGTAGGAGTTGGGGTCATGATGGTGAACAAGTATACAAAGTATCAAAACAATATGGGAAAGGACTTTGAAAAAATCTCACGTGACCTTGTTTGAATATGTCTTTAAAATGTTTTAATTTGTTTATATATGGAGAATTTCGATGTTTTACTATAGTCTGCATTGTGTGAAATTTGAATTTGTTAATATGTTACATTTCATGTCGTCATAAACACAAGTATGGGACGCCGTTTTACATAAATTACTTTGGGCATTTTCCGAAAAACTGTCTTCATCAAATGCAAGAAAACGGCGAGGTCTA
The DNA here is from genome assembly GCA_947247005.1 of Spisula solida. Lineage (NCBI taxonomy): Eukaryota > Metazoa > Mollusca > Bivalvia > Venerida > Mactridae > Spisula > Spisula solida. The sequence goes on along the minus strand of OX365958.1, from coordinate 3,270,089 downwards.
TCGATGGGGATTTTTTTCTGTGACTATATGGGACACCACTCTTCACAAATATGTACAAAGAAATTCTTTTGCAATTTTGTCTAGGTTAAAACCTAGAATGACTGGACTAAACAGCTTTTAAAACAAGACGCTAAAGTTTTTCCCAAACACATTTATAACCTAAACGTGTCTTATTCAAGTTCCGAGACTCATTTATTAAGATGCCAAAAAACGGTTATTTCAGCAATATGATAAAACGTGACAGAAGAAAATGCAATTGTATTAATGCGTTGTTCATACATCCTAGAGCCTGTTCACCATTCGATGTGATTTCCCAAAATACAGAAGGTCTTAAATGCAATTATTCTAGACAATTTGTCTATCATGGTCCCATAGATAAATGTCACGTGAAGTAGGTTAAGAACATAACCAATCTTGAAAAACTCGAATGAGTGGTTAAAGTATTATACGCAACGAACCACTAAAGAATTGGAATAAATCTGATGACCAAATTGTTATCCGTACATAATATGTCTTGTGTTATAGTGCAAACAAATTTGTCTAACATGTAATAAGTGTAGTATGTAATATGTACATGTTCTATCGGTATGACATTACTAGCTTTACTGATCCTGCACTCCCTAGCCATGTAATCAGTTCACTACAATCAAGATGGACATAGTCTAAATGGTTTTTGTTTTATGCCAACTGGTGTTGTTCATGATGATATGAAGAGGTTTCTTAAATAAACGTATTTGATCCATAAGCTTGACACGATTTTTCCTAAAGACTAGAATTCTAAATAATGTACGTAGGGTGTCCCAGAAGTAATAGGACTTTTTTAATAGCAGCGCGGTAAATAAGAAATTTAGAAAACTAATTTGCTGTAAATAAAATTTCATCTATCACTGACAAACACGCGAAATATTAAAGCAATTGGATTAACAATAAAAAATATATTAAACATTAAATATACCATGTACCATGGAGGCGGGTCGCGCCGTGACGTTATGGTGACGTCGCCTTTCAAACACAGTGTTTCAACCGAAAGACATCCTTAGTAATTTTTATATAATGTCACCCTGACTTTCAAAACAGATCTGATGTTACTGTCCATATTGTTTATATTTGTCTCTGTACCAATGTTCCCAAAAAATGAGTTACAGTGATGTAAGAAATTGCTCTAACCTTAAAGCGTCTATCAGTGTACGAACGGTATCTATCAACGTCCAACTACTTTTTCTGTCACTTGACCTGTGTTCACTTCTTAGTTCATACATCGACAGTCTGTGAACAGTTTGTGCCAATAGAACACGAATAGATGATGGATGCTATTACATTTTGCTTATTTAATTATTTCAATGGTTTGCATTGTTTTTTATCCAATTTAAAACATAATTTAGCAATCGCGCGGTTTCTAGTTTTTTACGTTGACGTCGTTTCGTCCATGACGCGCTTGGATATATACACTTGTTTACTCAGTCGTGATCATAAACATACAGCAATTTCTTCGTAAGTTTGCATGCACACGTCAGTGACATCAAGGTAAAGGCACATAGTTTGCCAATATTATTTATTCAGTGGTTACTGAGATATTTCCGTGTTTAGTAGGGTTAATAATACAAAATTTCAGTGTGACCCGCCAGTGCGTTAGATGGTTTCTATGACAACGCTTTGTATAAGTATCACAAACAACAACGAAAAAATGTTGTTATCAGTATATAGAGCATGAAATTCTATACATATGAGATAAATTTCTTTAAAATGTATGGGTTGAGTAAGAAGTTATGAGAAAAGTCCTATTATTTCTGGAACACCCCTCGTATATTTTTCTTAATACGCCTCTACATTTCATTATGTATTATTGCAATGTAACACTAGGCTGGTGTTTTCTTAATGTCAGTAAACACAGTTATCACTTGTGTTTCTTCTTATTATTTTGTTCTTTATATTTGGTATCAAGATTGCTCTAAACAAATTAGATAAAAACACTAGCTTCTACAGATTTCAATGAATGATAGCGTTATTCCCAAGCACATTAATTCCCTTAGCGTGTTTCATTCCATTTCCAAGACTCATTTACTAAGACGACATAGAACTGTCCTTTCAAAACTTATGATAAAACATGACAGTAAAATATGCAATTGTATTAATGCTCATATACTCTGGAGCCTGTTCACCATTGCATGCGATTTCCCAGAACCAAGAAGGTCTTGAATGCAATCAAACTAGACACTTTGGCCATAATGATTCCATAGATAAATGTCACGTAAAGTAGGTTAAGAAAAGAACCAATATTGAAAAACTCGAACGAGTGGTTACAGTAACACAACAGTTTCGCAACAAACCACTCGGGAATTGTAATAAACCGGATGGCATAAAGTTAACGGTACATAAATGGATCGTGTTAAAGTGCGACCAAATTTGGATGGTCTTCGAACGTTGACAATGAATATATAGCATGCTTTTTATGTTTATCTATGTTATATTTAACTTTCCAAAACGAGGGCATCCAGTGGAAATTTCAGGCAACTTTGAACTTACAAACCGCACCATATTTTCAGTTCAATTTTTGATGACAAATGGAAATACTCTTTATTACATGCAGTTGAAATTTAAGACAGTTTTGGTTTACAGCACAGGTAACTGTATCATTAATAAACAGTACCTAAATTTTTTTTTGTTAAATTTAGAATTCTTATACAAGGTATATTTCCCAGAGAAGTGATCGTACAGTCACTGGGTGTATTTTGTTTTTTTCATAATTTAAAGCATTTACGGCATTAATCATCTATTTAAAGCTGTGGGTGATCAAAAACATCTTTGTGAATCGAAAGCATTCGAAAACATGCTTAAATTGACCTTCGTACGATATAATTCATTGTTTAAACTTTGATTTTATTTTTCGAGGGCGATAAACGCTGTAGGAACGGCTGTAGTGGTTTTTAGTGTGTCTGACGGGTATTTCGAACGTATTTTATAACGGTCGTTTTCATTGGCGTAGTATACATCGTTTGTACGCTGGTAACCAAGTCCTGGGAAACCCCAATGAAATCAACCAATGAAAATCGTTGTTACAAAAAGGAAATCACGCGCATCATTCGGAACGTTCGCACAAACATGGAGTCATTTTGACATTTAAATATGCAAACGATTCGTTTTTTGGCTTACACGTATACATTCACTGAAGTGAACATGTGTCAACCAGGTAAATCTGTTCCAACTTTTTCGTTCTTTAATTTTACCGCATTATTATGTTTCTACACAACGGTAAATTCGACATATGGTGGTGATTTCCTCAATATTTCCGTTTTTTTGTTTTTATTAAGTCCACCCCAGTGACCGGTTGGATATTATAATACGTATTTATGGCATAACTGTTTAACTACTTGACCAATTTCGATGGGATTTCACATGAAAGTAGTTATAGTCATGTTTTTTACGAATATAATATATATTTTATGAAGATATCGAAAGCCAATTCTTGTTTTTGATATCTGGTCAATTCATGGAAATACACCTTGTATAAGAATTATAAATTTAACAAAAATAAATTTATTTTTTAGGTACTTTTTATTAATGATACAGTTACCTGTGGTTTACAGTATGTGTATAATATGTATACACAACAACAAATGACTTATTCATGTATTTCAAAGGAAATTGAATCTAGTATGTCTGGTGATAATGTGAAACGTCTCGAGAGATTGAAATTTGATGTAAGGAATTTATGTATTATATTCAATTTCCTTAGGTTAGGGTACAAAGCTCTTTCAAGTTGTGAGAAACGTTGTAACAATTCAATGTACTAAATAAGTATGGGAATATTCTTCTCATACCATATATTACATTTTGAGTCTATCTATTATTTTTTTAGGGGATATAATTTTATTAGATGTGGGTCGAGGGCATCCCACATACTACCGTTCAACAGGTAATATAACGAGTTGGTATTTTACACACAAGCAATGGGTACACAATATGAAAATGTAACAATGTTTAAATCAGGCAAAATTGAAATGACTACAAGAAAATGTCAGAATGGTTTTTAAATCGGCAGGTCGTATAGATGCCCCGCTAATAGATAAAAGAAATGCAGATTTTGCGAATTAATTAAACAATAACCAAACCCGATGGCCAATTGAACATGGTATTATATTCATACTCGGTCTAAACATGACAAAACACTCTTAATATTACGCTAGAATAACGCTATGAACATGTTTTTAATTACGGTGTCTGGAAGGGAAAATATCAGGATAATGTGACATGGGTAGTCTCCGTGTTACTAAAATAATGTCAGTTGAAATATAATCGACACAAATGTTTCCGGTATAGCATATGAATAAAACCAGACATGCTTTGTTTTGATGTCAAGTCAAGATAATATGCACATTTCAAAGCAGAATCAGAGGCACAAAAGTGCCAGTAGAGTAATGTTATTGATAGAAGCAAACAAACAAGACACTTGTTTCAATAAACGTTCTATTTTCGTGAAGTAAATATTAACACTGGTTTAGCTTATCAATAGTGAAGACATCACAAACATTATTCTACAATATTGTATCTAAGTCGGATACATACCACATCATGTATAACATGTGCGGCATGGTTTTTGGCATGGAGTCACTCGTATTTCCGAGTCTCTCTCATAGATGTTATCATGATTGTCCTACGCGTACAAGCGATGATGTGATAAAGATATATACGTAATGTAATATGTGTCGTCAAATGTTTTCATTGACCACTTTTTTAATCTTCAGATTAGTGCTTCATAGTTTATATTGACTATGTATTGTTTACATTGTGTTGCCATTGCTAGTTTAAAGAATACAAACTAAGATGTTCCTCTGACGGTGAATTTTATTAAATCTATTGTTTTGTTGTTTTTTTTTAAATTTAATCAGGTTTTACGCACATGTTACTTTATCATTGATAAAGAATAAACAAAGACATTAAAGTAAAAATATTTTTTATTCGTTATCAATGATACAGTTTCCTGTGGTTTAACATCCATTCTACAGGAAGTATTGGTCACTTACTGCAGTGACCTAATCAATGTTCATGTAATAAATCATTCATTAAAATACCAATTTTTGCTTGTTATTTGTGCAAACAAGTATCAACTTTCTTCATGGTATACGTGGTGTAACGGCCCTCAATGGTGTGTTCCCGATAATTCAAAATGAGACTAAAATGTTATATGTTTGCCTGAGTTTGATTTTAATTCCAGAAAGCATGTTTTAGACCGATTGGTAACTTTTCTGCTGTTAAATTGTTAAATCACTCAACATTTAATGAAGGAGAGATTGTAAGATGAGATATGTTAGTGTCATGATGACATTTACTGAAGGTTTTTGGAAAAACTGGTGAAACCGAATAGAAAATAATAAATGCGAATACTCTATCAATCGACTTTATAGCTTCCGTTTCGCCGTGAATTGATTATGTTTTTTCTTGCAAATGCCACAGAAAAGCTATCATTTTTTCTTGGGATTTCCTGCAGACATGCAATAAAACTAATTGATATGCGTCATCGTCGACATGGCCAATACAATGAATACACAAGAAACCACGTCAACAATTAATGTCCGCCAAAGGCATAACGTCCTTCAACACTGATTTAAGAAGATCTTCAATATGTTAAGTATGCCTATTTGCGCCGGACAGTGACATTAAATAATGTTTGATTATTACTGTTTACAATTACATAAGTCGTCTTTAGAAGAGCATGCATATTTGCGCAGGGTGGTAACATTAAATAATGATTGATTAATACTGTACACAATAACATATATCATCTTTAGAAGTATTTGTGACAAATGAGAATTCGATTACCATGGAGACCTCATACACGTGACGAGTGAATATTAATGTATTCGGACACTCCGAACCTAATTCAAAGAATCCCTAGTACAATACAACTGGAAGACAGACGGTTGACTTCGGTAAACTTTGGTTCAGCAATTTATTACTGAAATAGGCAATTAAAATGATTATAGCTAAAATTAAACCGTCTTTTTGACAGCTGGGACTTTGACTTTCGTTTATTTGACAGCTGAAACTTTGAGTTTAAGCGGTTAAGTTCATTTTCTCGTTCAGTTGTGCCGTGGGACTGTGGTCTCTCTGTTATTTCTGTTATATGTGCTCGGCTGTTTCAGTTTAGTGCTGCCCTGTCTGATTTCATGTCATCTTTTGACAGTGTATGTGCACATAGATGAATGGCTAAGAATTTACATGAATTATTTTCAAAGACTGGTAGATAGAAAATCAACCATTTGAAACTATGACTACATAGACATTACGGACGTTTTCGGAGTAATTGTTACGTATGAAAAAGATATATACTAGATATAAAATAATAAATGGACTTAATCATGTATTTAAATGGCAAAAACAATGTCTGGCAGCCAAGTGAAGCATCTATTCTCAGAAGCATCGTTAAAGAGGTATTATTATGCGAGTCTGTGAGATAAGACCCGCCCCCCCCCCTCCCCAAAAAAGTAGCAAATTATGGACAATTACTGAATAAGTCCGTATAACATATAAGATTGACTTTCATGAATAAATGTGAGACGCTCATACAAAAATTCAAAATGTGAGGAAAAGAGTGAACTAACGCAAATGTTGACATCAATTATTAAACCAAGCAATGCTATTCAATGACAATTTTAACTGTCGACAACTACCGTATATTTAGCCGAGGTGCATCCCTGATTAGTAGCCATTTTGATTCGGGAAAAAATTCCCAGTCCGTATATTACATTTACATGTACATGTATTGAAAGAATATGGAATATTGGTTACCAGAAACCATGTTAACATATGGCGCATGTGAAACTCCTATCTGTTTAAAACCTAATCTTCAATACAAGACAGAAGGATATGAACTGTCTGCAACGTGTGTCCTTCATGTGCGGTCAATTGTGGTGATACAAAACAAACTCCAGAATCTTTTCAACGTATTGACTAAATGAGTCTTCAGTAGTTTCTTGACAGCTGGGGCATGGGCATTTCATTTTCTCGTTCAGTCACGTGTTGGGCATCATGCCTTGTTTATTTTTATGTTTTCCGTGCTCGGCCTGTTAAGTTTATTATTTTAATCAAGAATTCTTGTATCCCTAAAGCATCCTAATCATGGTGTACGTTGCCAAGAATTATCGCTGTATTTGTTTTGATGTCAATATTTTTGTGCTAATATTTAACATATTCCTCAACATTTTCTGATAAGACTCTGCCAATAATCCTCTCTATTATTACAGCTTTTGGGAAAATGAAGAGTTTGACTGCCCCTAGATGATTAGATGATGCCCTTAAAACCTCTGAAAAGTATGAACAGCATATTGTACCCTTTGTTGTTCAATACAACACATCTTTTCCTAACATTTGCAACATCATTAATACATATTGGGATTTACTTCAGTTGTCCAATAATACTGCAGTTAAAGTGTTACATTCGTATAAGCCTTCCATGGCTTGTAAACGTCCTAAGGATATAAAGGAAATTCTAGTAAAAACTTATTTTCAGATGTCTGATTGTACTTCATCATAATGTAATTGTTCAAGATGTTCGCACTGCAGGTCTCATATTCCTGAAAGTGATTATTTCAATATTTCTCAATGTTATAGTAATTTCAAACTGAAGCGTAATGACAATTGCAAAAGTACATAAATTATGCTATATATGTAATAGCACGCACGAAATGCAGTATGCAGGTAGATCTAGTCGATATGTTTCCAGGCGTATGAACAACCTTTGGTTTGACAATACTAGCTATACTGATCCTGCATTCTCTAGTCAGCTTGGTACTCAGCTAATTCAGCGGGCGGGCGGGCGGGCGGGCGGGCGGACGGACGGACGGATGGATTATTTCAAAGTTCAGTAAGCCATAGGCCCATGTGAGCATACAAATAACACAATATTATTTTCATATGACACTAGCAAGTGGCAAAGGTAGTTATGCAGTCGGTTTAAATAATGATGTATGTATTATAAACAAGAAAAACAAGAAAAAATAAAAATAGAAAAAGATATATTATACTGTTATTGACTTATGTTGAGGTGAATATGATGTTTTGTTGACCTGAAAAAAGTGATATTGACCGATGACGAAGTCAGAGGTCAATATAACTTTTTAAAGGTCAACTAAACATCATATTCATCGAAACATAAGTCGACAACTGTTATATTGTATACCATGCCATAAGTCAAGGAAATAAACATATGGACTCATTTTAAATTAAAATAACTTCAGACTCTCTTCAGGAAAGTGTATGTAATAGAAACAAAAGACGACTCTTCAAATGTTCTAGCTAACAATGCTCTTCTTATGTTATGTATTCACGTATTTATTAAAGGCAGTTATCATTAATGGCTAGGTTGGAGCCTATACATATGTATGAGCAGCTGTAGGTCAAATAATACGAGAAATAACGTTACGTTATTTGGAACGTTATGTCGCAGGAAATGGCGTCACGTCATAAAAAAGTTATATCCACCCCAGCCTCGGTTTCGGGAGGTGTATATTAAAATATATAGACCTCTCGTGCAGGCCGTCTAAGCCAATCAGAATCCTTGTTAGATGATAGGTATACAATAGTGTCTAATGTCATTCTCTCACGAAATTTCCTTGACAAAGAAAATAGTGCGTAATATTTTCAGGAAATAGTTATGTTTCAATAATAAAAGTATTGTTTTTATGTTACAATGGAGTTAACAGGAGATGTCAGTCACAGTAATGCATTTAGAATGTAATACCAACTTTATGAATATAATGAGGCCATAAAATACTAGATGTTACATTTGGGACCACAGGGTTTGTTAACGTAACAATATCAACTTTTGAGCACATAATTTAGAGGGAATAAAACTAGAAGATGTTACGTTCGGGACCACTCGGTGTTGTTTTGCCTCTTCGGGAAAAAGAATGCAAGTGGGCGCTACAAAATCCTGCGGACTGAAAACATCGGAAACATGATTGTCAATATGTACACGGTCTTCTGATTAAAACAAATTCAACTCATTCAATTTCAGTTTGGGCATACCACGTGATATGTGACGTAAAGTTTGGTTGTGAATGCCAGTGTGTGTATGTGTAATTATTTAGGCCTTTACAGTGTAGCAATACCACGTGACTTTTAGCTACAGTTACAAGAAGACATTTTTAAAAATTGGAAAATAAAACAGACATAAGTATTTTATTTCTTCATCGATTTCTATGAAATATACGCCACGCTAAGGGGAATATTATTTGCTTTCCATGAAATATAAAATCTTTTTCAGCAGCTTTACCGGTTTTTCCATTACCCTGTGAAACCTACACGTTCCACGGTTACACGGGGTAATGGACAAAACGGCACAGCCGCTGAAAAAGATTTCATATTTCATGGAAAGCAAATAATGTTCCCCTTAGCGTGGCGACTATTTCATAGAAATCGACGAAGAAATAAAACACTTATGGCTACATTTGTGTTCCAATGTTTATACATTTCTACTTGGAACTGTAGTAAAAAACCACGTGGTATTGCTACACTGCTTTAGGTCAAGGATAACCCATGAAAGTGCAAGCACTTATTTCCAATGAAGTCCTTTTTGCCGAAGAGACAGCGAGTAGAAGAAAGAGTTGTGATACAAGGAATCCGGGTGCGTTACCCTAGCTCGTTCCGAATAGACTCCCAGGTTCTTTAACGTGCCTGGTGTATAGCACCGATACACGCGAGACTACCTCTGGGTTTCTAACCAGTTCATCTCTAGTTGGGTGGGAAACACTGATTAGCGTTTCAGAAATGACCAAGTGTCCCGGCCGAGATTCGAACCAGGGACCTCTCGATCAGTAGACAAGTGCGTTATCCACTCGACCACCGTGCCACAAGTAAAGGTTTAGAACAACCATAAGTACTTTATTCTTTGACCGACTTCGACTCTCAAACCGAGAAGGAGTACTTTCCATGCAACTTAATGTTTCAACAAAAGGTCACAAGCTCCTCACAACATTGACTTCCGTTATCACTCTCACTAAACGCTGCCACCATTGGTCCTCAGTAGTCACATGACGTTCCAAAATGGAAAACAAACCGTTAAAAGAAGTCCCTACGCTTGGTTTCATTGATAAAATAGACGTTATATAAATAGAAGCAGACAAAACAAAGATTGTCAATATTAAACATCAATCAGTAGAAATCGGACGCGGCCATATTTGATTGAGAATGTGTTGCGATGAAGTAAATCCCGAATTTGAAAGTTAACGTTCTCTTGAAAGCCGATTTACGATAACTCCGCAAGGAACTAGTTTCCCGATTTAACAATCTTTTCTTCGATATTTATGCGACTGCATCACCCGTAAGGGAATATTTATTCTAATTTCGATATCATTAACGAGCGTGAACAATAAAATCAATATCAAAGTATGCACAGTGCAAAAATAAAAAATAACCAAAATCGGTTAAAAAATCCTGTGATCTCAGTGGTTAGATCTGAGCAAAGGGAGGTAACCACTGTGATGAGTTTGAAAAGGTCACAGTTTTTGCAATACGCGCGAAAAAATATTTATTCCGAATATTTCACTATAACCAAAATCAAGTTCTGAAAGTACAGTGTGGAGAAATTACATGGTTAAAATGTTTGGGCATTCAACGTCCAGATGTAAATGCATTCCACATGTAATAAAAGCACACCCCGATATTGCACCCAAATATAAGACATCAATGTACGCTTAATTATGACTTAAGGCGATGTATTTTAGTTTTCTTAACTACCAAAGAGGATACACAATGGATATATATTTATTCCTGTCTGTGGTTGGTGCTACATGTACATTTATAACAAATCGCAATAACTTTATCAATTTTACTACATGAAACGGTAAGAAGAAAATGAAATGTACGTCCGTAACATGAAAAAACGTACTCGTAATAAGCGGATTTAGCTCAGTGGTAACGCACTGGGCTGTCAATCTAGAGGTCGTGGGTTCAATCCCTGGCATCGGAACTTGACATATTCTGAAGTATTTATAATATTTCCCGCTATATCTGACCGTGTGGTCTGCAAAGTATCTGGAAGTGCCAGGAAGCTGTGTATCGGTGCTATACACCGGGCACATTAAAGAACCAGACTGTCTATTCGAAATAAGAGCTAGGCGCACTTCTGCAGCGCCGGACATGTCTGTATCTAATGTCTCTCTCTCTCCCTTCAGGGGCTTTCTCTCAGTCTGTCCCTCTGGTCAGATCATGCTGTATCTGCGCTGGTAGAGGATGCACCTGCGCCCTTGTGGCTGCAACAAAAAATAATGTAAAGTGCCTTTGAACGTGCGTTCGCATGAAAAGGGCGCTATATAAATCTGGTATATTTATTTATTTATTTTACTCATCTTTCGTACCAAAAATATTCGTACTCATGTAATCAGAATGGAAACCTGACAGTGAAGACAGCACTGAAGAGAAACTGCAAAGCACGAACGTTGCAAAGAGAACAGTAAAGAAACAAACTGCTTGCTCTATATGAACGTGGTCGCTTGAAATTGTCGTATACCCAGTCTTACTTATTTACTTACTGGCGTTCGCTCTACACGACCACGCCAGTATCTGCGATGAAGGATATGGTTCTTCTCAGGTCATCAACGTCTCCATAGAGTTTCTGGTGGAGGGTTGTGTCTTGAAGCCACTTCGCTGCTCGCTCCTGGTCGTGACGATTACATCTTTGGAGGATGTGTTCAGCTGTCTGGTCTTCTGTGCCACACGGACAGGTCGGTGACGGGGCCAGTCTGTATTTCTTATGCATGTGTGCATTCAGTCGGTATACCCAGTCTTGATTACTCAGATTGATGTCATCAATTCAAGTTTGATAACTATTGTTGTTGATAGTTTTGAAAGCTTAAAAACAGCACCATATTCTAGCAATTTATGTTGAAAAGTTTAAACAGCTAATATTGTCGGTAGAATGTTGGTACATTGTATATTAGAAATTTCAACCAAGTGATCAGGGTTCGAAACCGGTGAAGCACCGTTATATGTGTCACTGAATCTGATTACTTCCATGTCCTTCACCGTTGTATATAACAGAAAATCGGTCAAAATACGACGCAAAATCCAATAATTCTGTTTGATAAACAGCTGTCGCTATAAACGCATTGGTCTCCGGCTTTTCAGACAAAAAAAAACAAAATGAAATTATGATCTGTCTAGATGATGAAAGGATACTATGATAAAAACAAAATATGGTCTTCGTTGATAAACGTATGGTCGAATAACGAGACATTCCATTAGGAGTTGATGAACAGTTAGCAATTACATTTGTACAGGGTGGTTGATTATATGTGTCCAAGTTTCAAACTATAATAACGGTTTGTTCCTGTTCAAAATATATATGTATCATATATCATTTGAAAGTTAATATGATACAGTTTTATCTAATGTAAACTACATGAATGATACTGCCAACATAGCATCATGACCGATGTCACAAACAGATGTATGATTTACATAACGCCGCTTTTGAAACATAATTTAAGGCAGCATGATTCTGAGTAAAATTAAATAAATATACCAGCTTTATATAGCGCCTTTTTCATGCGAACTCACTTTCAAAGGCACTTAAGGTATCAGAGGATAATTTATAGTGAGATTGAGCATGTTTTTTTCAAAAGCATTTTATTCTTAAAATTGAAATGTGTTGGGTACAGTAAACATAATATTATGATGCACTTTATTTTCCATTGAAGTTAAACAAAAAATAAATATCAGTAAAGTGAATTTATTGAAGCATGACAGCACTTGCATTGCAAATCTTGCTCGTTCACAAACAAAGTCAACATAACATTAAGAGTCAAAGTTTTTGTTGGCGACATAGTCAATAGTATAAGGAACAAACTCTTACAAAGAAATAATTATAAAACATATTTATGAACATGTATCATGCAAAACTTTAATGACCTTGCAAACCGAAAGTAGAAATATGGCAATGTTTCTTGAATATCTTTTAAAGTATACATTTTGCAGTCAAAAAGTTAATAAGAGTTTGTTCCCTTGAGTTATAATGTAAGCATGATAATAGTGCTGGCTCGTGACATTTGCCAATTTGACTGTTTATGAACGAGTACTGAAAGGCACATACATTTTTTGAAACATACTGTTTTAACAGGATGGTCCTTTTTAACGAGTTGTTGGTGTTATGTTACAGTGATAGTACACATACAATACAAGTCTGTCTGCTTGAGCCCTTTTATTTTCTCAAAAAATCTGAATTAGTGTTTACCATACCCCTCCCACTTTTGTTTTCACCCCACATCCTTAACATTATAGTGTTGTAGCCACAAGGACGCAGGTGCATCCTCTACCAGTGCAGATACAGCATGATCTGACCAGAGTGACAGACTAGGAGAAAGTCCCTGAAGGGAGAGAGAGAGACATTAGATACAGACATGTCCGGCGCTGCAGAGGTGCGCCTAGCTCTTATTTCGAATAGACAGCCTGTGTTTTTAATGTGCCCGGTTTATAGCACCGATACACAGCTTCCTGACACTTCAAGATTCTTTGCAGACCACACGGCCAGATATAGCGGGAACTATTATAAATATTTGAGAAATGTCAAGTTCCGATGCCTGTGATTGAACATACGACCTCTGGATTGACAGCCCAGTGCGTTACCACTGAGCTAAATTCGCTAATAGCAACAGTAGCTCTGTTTTGAAAGCTATTCTCCAATTATAGCAATCAAATCAATGCAAAATATTATCCTGGTTATGAAGAACTGTCTAGATGAATGCCAAAAAGGCATGTTAAAAGGTTTCTGCAAATCATATCAATAGAAGATGGCAAACGTTTAAGCCACATTAAAATTAGCATTGACGTCATCAACCAAAATAGACGTCGCATTGAATATATTACATGAAATATTATTCCGCTTATAAACTAAAATATAAAAGAAAGTGCATAGTATCGTATATCAAATAAACCTTAAAATATTAGTATTTTGGATGTGTTAACTGTTTGTGGTTATACTCAAACATAAGTTTATAAAAAATGATACATTTGAAAGTGTGGCAGATATTCTGAATCGCCCTATATAAATAACGCAACGTTGAGAAGGTCTACGAATACATTTTGAAGTTATAACTACGTAAGTCATATTTGATATGTCTTTCACAAACGCATCCCTTTTTGCTCCATGCCAAGATGACTTATCAGTTAACTGAAATGGGATATTATGTCAAATGCAAAATATGAATTATTCGAAATTTAGCAGCAGATTAAACGATATTGTTACACTGAATATTCAACTGCTATGAATTTGTTTCATTTTCACTTCTTGTCATCATATCGTCATTAGCCACGCTAAGATTAGATTAGTGTAACATTGACATTTTACTAAGGCATCTTAAACAACTATTGAAACAGAATTAGAAATATAAAAACTATGAAATCTCTCTCGATTTGTTTTGCAACTTCCGTAACAAAAACCGCTGTGAATTGTTTAATAATCTTTTATTGAAAATGATTCAAATAATGGGTATCTATTCTTTTGTTTTTTTCTTACAATTTCCTGAAAAAAAAATTGCCGTGCGTCATCGTTATGCTAAACCATACAGACTGTCCCATAATATGTGTTTCCATAACAACTGAACGCCATGAGAAAAATCCCGAACTCACTTATCGAAAAGTACAAGAATTGTGATGCCTGTGTTGCACAGATTGTAATAATTATGGTTATGTTACAATGTATATATGCTGAACAAAACTTAATAATGGTAGCTTTCCATGTCAAATGAGATCTAGTAAGGGTCAGACATATTATGGGACACCCTGTATAATTTCAGCACAACAATGACATAAGTCGATAACACGCCGAAAGTTATTTTCAATCGTCTTTGAATTCTGCGGTAAGAAAACCTTCGTTTCGTTGAACATTCATATTTTCTCCCGAGATTCGTTACATTAATGAAATAATAGATATCTTATGAGCGCTTATATTAATCACTCTCGACACCTCATTCCTGATGTTATCCATCGCCACGAGGGTATGAGAGAAGAGAAGCCAGATTCTCTTTATATACTGTACTGTATACGAGGGTGATCAACAAATACGCGGTGAAATATTTTGTTTCGTGACCAATAGTGTTGAAATTTTGTCAGAAAATATACATTACAATTACAAACCTATATACCAACTTAAAATTTAATGCATTTGTGGTCGAAATATCAAAGAAACCGTAACGTCACTATGGCTATACCGGTTCAACGTCATCATGGCGTCATTGCGTAATAATATTGTGTAGCCATAGTCATTGAAATCGTAATTGATAGTGCATTATGCATTAATGGATTCTCAAAAACTCTTATAACAAGATATGATGATATATATGTTTCAGACTATGATTCATATCACTTAACTGTCGACGACTAGCATATATCAATATTAGACAATGTTGTAAGCTTGTAGCCCTACTTGTAATTAAAGATAAGTACCTGGACGCCATGATTTAGCAGATATTGGCCGGTTCAACGTTTGCTCGTCAAATTAAATCGCGTACGAGTATATAAAGAATGCGGAATATTTGGCTACTAAAAACCCTATGCCTAGTACATTGTAGTAAAACAACTGAGCGTGTCAAACTCGAGTCTATTACTAAAGTATATTTTAATAAAAGACAGGCGACATGTATCATCCCATTATATGAGTCATTTATCTTTGGAATATATATTTCACATTTCAACAAAATAGATTAAAGGCACATCATGGTGATATAATGTATTTTATTCACGAGAAATTCTTAAAATTGCCAATGCGGTGTAATATTTCTCGGTGTCGATGACTTTGTCTCCAAGTTTGGACATTTTGCGTTCACTAAAATTGTCAGACGGAATACATCAGACAGAATGATGACTCGTAGCGTTTTCAATTGATCAGATGCCAAATATTTGCATACATGTATAAACAATTATGTTACCAGTGTTCGAGGGCCGCTTTCAGCAATTCGGCCACCAATTGACATTTAACTTTCCCTGGTTATTGGGCTACCTAAGGAATCTTAGTTAAAACATATTTTATTACCTAAACAAAATATACGATCACTGTCATACAAATATATCTATAAATACATTTTATATACATGGGTAAAAGGGTCGAACCACAAGTTCCAAAACTTAGTTATGGCTCGACCCGTATACCAATTATCCTTTACATTATAATATATTCAAGTTAATATGGCTAAGGAACCTGTGTTCGAGTCTCACTTGGAAGACTATTTGACTCCTGGTGTATGTATTTGTTGCATTTATATGGCCAAGGGCGCCAATGAATATCGAACAAGTACAGACACCGTTCACACAGGTACAAATTTAAGCATTTGGTCGAATGGAGCATTGTGTGTTATTCTTCATCAGAGAAATTAAGCAGTGGTAAAGTCGGGAATCTATCCCGATAACACTCGATCACAAAGCGCGCGCCCTACCTCTCAACAACCGCTCCCCACATGACATCGTGTCATTCCAAATAATCAGCCTTATGCATCACACACTCCAAAATAGATGTTGACTTCAAGGCTGTAATCGTATTTAGTATGAGAGTTTCTCCTTGCAGTGTTAGGTCGTCCTTGTGTTTCGTTGGCTGCTGTCTTCTGACATTTCTCCGGTTAGGTTTGACTGTCAGAGGCGGCAGGCTGTGTGGCGGGGTAGTCTATGGTTGACTGTCGGAGGCGGCAGGATGTGTGTCGGGGTAAGTTATGGTTGACTGTCTGAGGCGGCAGGCTGTGTGTCGGGGTAAGTTATGTGTGACTGTCTGAGGCGGCAGGCTGTGTGTCGGGGTAAGTTATGTTTGACTGTCTGAGGCGGCAGGCTGTGTGTCGGGGTAAGTTATGGTTGACTGTCTGATGCGGCAGGCTGTATGTCGGGGTAAGTTATGGTTGACTGTTTGAGGCGGCAGACTGTGTGTCGGGGTAAGTTATGTTTGACTGTCTGAGTCGGCAGGCTGTGTGTCGGGGTAAGTTATGTTTGACTGTCTGAGGCGGCAGGCTGTGTGTCGGGGTAGCTTATGTTTGACTCTCTGAGGCGGCAGGCTGTGTGTCGGGGTAAGTTATGGTTGACTGTCCGAGGCGGCAGGCTGTGTGTCGGGGTAAGTTATGTTTGACTGTCTAAGGTGACAGGCTGTGTGTCGGGGTAAGTTATGTGTGACTGTCTGAGGCGGCAGGCTGTGTGTCGGGGTAAGTTATGTTTGACTGTCTGAGGTGACAGGCTGTGTGTCGGGGTAAGTTATGTGTCACTGTCTGAGGCGGCAGGCTGTGTGTCGGGGTAAGTTATGTTTGACTGTCTGAGGCGGCAGGCTGTGTGTCGGGGTAAGTTATGTGTGACTGTCTGATGCGGCAGGCTGTGTGTCGGGGTGAGTTATGGTTGACTGTCTGAGGCGACAGGCTGTGTGTCGGGGTAAGTTATGTGTGACTGTCTGAGGCGGCAGGCTGTGTGTCGGGGTAAGTTATGTTTGACTGTCTGAGGTGACAGGCTGTGTGTCGGGGTAAGTTATGTGTGACTGTCTGAGGCGGCAGGCTGTGTGTCGGGGTAAGTTATGTTTGACTGTCTGAGGCGGCAGGCTGTGTGTCGGGGTAAGTTATGGTTGACTGTCTGAGGCGACAGGCTGTGTGTCGGGGTAAGTTATGGTTGACTGTCTGATGCGGCAGGCTGTGTGTCAGAGTAGCTTATGTTTGACTGTCTGAGGCGGCACGCTGTGTGTTGGTGAAGTTTATGGTTGACTGTCTGAGGCGGCCGGCTGTGTGTCGGGGTAGCTTATGTTTGACTGTGTGAGGCGGCAGGCTGTGTGTCGGGGTAGCTTAGGTTTGACTGTCTGAGGCGACAGGCTGTGTGTCGGTGTAGGTTATGGTTGACTGTCTGGGGCGGCATGCAGTGTGCCGGGGTAGCTAATGGTTGACTATCTGGGGCGGCAGGCAGTGTGTCGGGGTAGCTTATATTTGACTGTGTGAGGCGGCAGGCAGTGCGTCTGGGTAGCTTATGTTTGACTGTCTGAGGCGACAAGCTGTGTGTCGGGGTAGCTTATGTTTGACTGTCTGCGGCGGCAGGCAGTGTGTCGGGGTAGCTTATGTTTGACAGTCCGAGGCGGCAGACAGTGTGTCGGGGTAGCTTATGTTTGACTGTGTGAGGTGGCAGGCTGTGTGTTGGGGTAGCTTATGTTTGACTGTGTGAGGCGGCAGGCTGGGTGTCGGGGTATGTTATGTTTGACTGTGTGAAGCGGCAGGCTGGGTGTCGGGGTAGCTTATGTTTGACTGTGTGAGGCGGCAGGCTGGGTGTCGGGGTATGTTATGTTTGACTGTTTGATGCGGCAGGCTGGGTGTCGGGGTATGTTATGTTTGACTGTGTGAGGCGGCAAGCTGGGTGTCGGGGTAGCTTATGTTTGACTGTGTGAGGCGGGAGGCTGGGTGTCGGGGTATGTTATGTTTGACTGTGTGAGGCGGCAGGCTGGGTGTCGGGGTAGCTTATGTTTGACTGTCTGAGGCGGCAGGCTGTGTGTCGGGGTAGCTTATGTTTGACTGTCTGAGGCGGCAGGCAGTGTGTCGGGGTAGCTTACGTTTGACTGTCTGAGGCGACAGGCTGGGTGTCGGGGTATGTTATGTTTGACTGTGTGAGGCGGCAGGCTGTGTGTCGGGGTAGCTTATATTTGACTGTCCGAGGCGGCAGGCAGTGTGTCGGGGTAGATTATGTTTGACTGTGTGAGGCGGCAGTCTGGGTGTCGGGGTATGTTTGTTTGACTGTGTGAGGCGGCAGGTTGTGTGTCGGGGTAGCTTATGTTTGACTTGCCGAGGCGGCAGGCAGTGTGTTGGGGTAGCTTATGTTTGACTGTCTGAGGCGGCAGGCAGTGTGTCGGGGTAGCTTATGTTTGACTGTGTGAGGCGGCAGGCAGTGTGTCGGGGTAGGTTATGTATGACTGTCTGAGGCGGCAGGCTGTGTGTCGTGGTAGCTTATGTTTGACTGTGTCAGGCGGCAGGCAGTGTGTCGGGGTAGGTTATGTTTGACTGTGTGAGGCGGCAGGCTGGGTGTCGGGGTATGTTATGTTTGACTGTGTGAGGCGGCAGGCAGTGTGTCGGGGTAGGTTATGTTTGACTGTGTGAGGCGGCAGGCTGTCGGGGTATGTTATGTTTGACTGTTTGAGGCGGCAGGCAGTGTGTCGGGGTAGCTTATGTTTGACTGTGTCAGGCGGCAGGCAGTGTGTCGGGGTAGGTTATGTTTGACTGTGTGAGGCGGCAGGCTGGGTGTCGGGGTATGTTATGTTTGACTGTGTGAGGCGGCAGGCTGTGTGTCGGGGTAGCTTATGTTTGACTGTCCGAGGCGGCAGGCTGTGTGTCGGGGTAGCTTATGTTTGACTGTGTGATGCGGCAGGCTGTGTGTCGGGGTAGCTTATGTTTGACTGTCTGAGGCGGCAGGCAGTGTGTCGGGGTAGCTTATGTTTGACTGTGTGAAGCGGCCGGCTGGGTGTCGAAGTAGGTTATGGTTGACTGTCTGAGGCGGCAGGCTGTGTGTCGGGGTAGCCTATGGTTGACTGTCTGAGGCGGCCGGCTGTGTGTCAGAGTAGGTTATGGTTGACTGTCTGAGGCGGCAGGCTGTGTGTCGGGGCAGTTTATGTCTGACTGTCTGAGGCGGCACGCTGTGTGTTGGTAAAGTTTATGGTTGACTGTCTGAGGCGGCCGGCTGTGTGTCGGAGTAGCTTATGGTTGACTATCTGGGGCGGCAGGCAGTGTGTCGGGGTAGCTTATATTTGACTGTGTGAGGCGGCAGGCAGTGTGTCTGGGTAGCTTATGTTTGACTGTCTGAGGCGGCAGGCTGTGTGTCGGGGTAGCTTATGTTTGACTGTCTGCGGCGGCAGGCAGTGTGTCGGGGTAGCTTATGTTTGACTTTCTGAGGCGGCAGGCAGTATGTCGGGGTAGGTAATGTTTGACTGTCTGAGGCGGCAGGCTGTGTGTCGGGGTAGGTTATGTTTGACTGTCTGAGGCGGCAGGCAGTGTGTCGGGGTAGCTTATGTTTGACTGTGTGAGGCGGCAGGCAGTGTGTCGGGGTAGGTTATGTTTGACTGTCTGAGGCGGCAGGCAGTGTGTCGGGGTAGCTTATGTTTGACTGTGTCAGGCGGCAGGCAGTGTGTCGGGGTAGGTTATGTTTGACTGTGTGAGGCGGCAGGCTGTGTGTCGGGGTATGTTATGTTTGACTGTGTGAGGCGGCAGGCTGTGTGTCGGAGTAGCTTATGTTTGACTGTCCGAGGCGGCAGGCTGTGTGTCGGGGTAGCTTATGTTTGACTGTGTGATTCGGCAGGCTGTGTGTCGGGTTAGCTTATGTTTGACTGTCTGAGGCGGCAGGCAGTGTGTCTGGGTAGCTTATGTTTGACTGTGTGAAGCGGCCGGCTGGGTGTCGGAGTATGTTATGGTTGACTGTCTGATGCGGCAGGCTGTGTGTCGGGGTAGCTTATGGTTGACTGTCTGAGGCGGCCGGCTGTGTGTTGGAGTAGGTTATGGTTGACTGTCTGAGGTGGCAGGCTCTGTGTCGGGGCAGTTTATGTTTGACTGTCTGAGGCGGCAGGCTGTGTGTTGGTGAAGTTTATGATTGACTGTCTGAGGCGGCCGGCTGTGTGTCGGGGTAGCTTATGTTTGACTGTGTGAGGCGGCAGGCTGTGTGTCGGGGTAGCTTATGTTTCACTGTCTGAGGCGACAGGCTGTGTGTCGGGATAGGTTATGGTTGACTGTCTGGGGCGGCAGGCAGTGTGTCGGGGTAGCTTATGGTTGACTATCTGGGGCGGCAGGCAGTGTGTCGGGGTAGCTTATATTTGACTGTGTGAGGCGGCAGGCAGTGTGTCTGGGTAGCTTATGTTTGACTGTCCGAGGCGGCAGGCTGTGTGTCGGGTAGCTTATGTTTGACTGTCTGCGGCGGCAGGCAGTGTGTCGGGGTAGCTTATGTTTGACAGTCCGAGGCGGCAGGCAGTGTGTCGGGGTAGCTTATGTTTGACTGTGTGAGGCGGCAGGCTGTGTGTCGGGGTAGCTTATGTTTGACTGTCTGAGGCGGCAGGCAGTGTGTCGGGGTAGCTTATGTTTGACTGTCTGAGGCGGCAGGCAGTATGTCGGGGTAGGTAATGTTTGACTGTCTGAGGCGGCAGGCTGTGTGTCGGGGTAGGTAATGTTTGACTGTCTGAGGCGGCAGGCAGTATGTCGGGGTTGGTAATGTTTGACTGTCTGAGGCGGCAGGCTGTGTGTCGGGGTAGGTAATGTTTGACTGTCTGAGGCGGCAGGCAGTATGTCGGGGTAGGTAATGTT
The DNA here is from genome assembly GCA_947247005.1 of Spisula solida. NCBI lineage: Eukaryota > Metazoa > Mollusca > Bivalvia > Venerida > Mactridae > Spisula > Spisula solida. The sequence goes on along the minus strand of OX365958.1, from coordinate 3,248,820 downwards.
TGACAGTCTGAGGCGGCAGGCAGTGTGTCGGGGTAGCTTATGTTTGACTGTCTGCGGCGGCAGGCTGTGTGTCGGGGAAGTTATGTTTGACTGTATGAGGCGGCAGGCTGTGTGTCGGGGTAGCTTATGTTTGACTGTGTGAGGCGGCAGGCTGTGTGTCGGGGTAGCTTATGTTTGACTGTCTGAGGCGGCAGGCAGTATGTCGGGGTAGGTAATGTTTGACTGTCTGAGGCGGCAGGCTGTGTGTCGGGGTAGGTTATGTTTGACTGCCTCTGGCGGCAGGCTGTGTGTCGGGGTAGGTAATGTTTGACTGTCTGAGGCGGCAGGCTGTGTGTCGGGGTAGGTAATGTTTGACTGTTTGAGGCGGCAGGCAGTATGTCGGGGTAGGTAATGTTTGACTGTCTGAGGCGGCAGGCAGTGTGTCGGGGTAGCTTATGTTTGACTGTCTGCGGCGGCAGGCTGTGTGTCGGGGAAGTTATGTTTGACTGTATGAGGCGGCAGGCTGTGTGTCGGGGTAGCTTATGTTTGACTGTGTGAGGCGGCAGGCTGTGTGTCGGGGTAGCTTATGTTTGACTGTCTGAGGCGGCAGGCAGTGTGTCGGGGAAGCTTATGCTTGACTGTGTGAGGCGGCAGGCAGTGTGTCGGGGTAGCTTATGTTTGACTGTCTGAGGCGGCAGGCAGTGTGTCGGGGTAGCTTATGTTTGACTGTCTGAGGCGGCAGGCTGTGTGTCGGGGTAGCTTATGTTTGACTGTCTGAGGCGGCAGGCTGTGTGTCGGGGTAGCTTATGTTTGACTGTGTGAGGCGGCAGGCTGGGTGTCGGGGTATGTTATGTTTGACTGTGTGAGGCGGCAGGCTCGGTGTCGGGGTAGCTTATGTTTGACTGTGTGAGGCGGCAGGCTGGGTGTCGGGGTATGTTATGTTTGACTGTGTGAGGCGGCCGGCTGGGTGTCGGGGTAGCTTATGTTTGACTGTCTGAGGCGGCAGGCAGTGTGTCGGGGAAGCTTATGTTTGACTATGTGAGGCGGCAGGCAGTGTGTCGGGGTAGCCTATGTTTGACTGTCTGTGGCGGCAGGCAGTGTGTCGGGGTAGCTTATGTTTGACTGTCTGAGGCGGCAGGCTGTGTGTCGGGGTAGCTTATGTTTGACTGTCTGAGGCGGCAGACTGGGTGTCGGGGTAGCTTATGTTTGACTGTGTGAGGCGGCAGGCTGTGTGTCGGGGTAGCTTATGTTTGACTGTCCGAGGCGGCAGGCAGTGTGTTGGGGTAGCTTAAGTTTGACTGTCTGAGGCGGCAGGCAGTGTGTCGGGCTAGCTTATGTTTGACTGTGTCAGGCGGCAGGCAGTGTGTCGGGGTTGGTTATGTTTGACTGTCTGAGGCGGCAGGTAGTGTGTCGGGGTAGCTTATGTTTGACTGTGTGAGGCGGCAGGCTGTGTGTCGGGGTAGCTTATGTTTGACTGTCCGAGGCGGCAGGCAGTGTGTTGGGGTAGCTTAAGTTTGACTGTCTGAGGCGGCAGGCAGTGTGTCGGGGTAGCTTATGTTTGAATGTGTCAGGCGGCAGGCAGTGTGTCGGGGTTGGTTATGTTTGACTGTCTGAGGCGGCAGGTAGTGTGTCGGGGTAGCTTATGTTTGACTGTGTCAGGCGGCAGGCAGTGTGTCGGGGTAGGTTATGTTTGACTGTGTGAGGCGGCAGGCTGGGTGTCGGGGTATGTTATGTTTGACTGTGTGAGGCGGCAGGCTGTGTGTCGGAGTAGCTTATGTTTGACTGTCCGGGGCGGCAGGCTGTGTGTCGGGGTAGCTTATGTTTGACTGTGTGATGCGGCAGGCTGTGTGTCGGGGTAGCTTATGTTTGACTGTCTGAGGCGGCAGGCAGTGTGTCTGGGTAGCTTATGTTTGACTGTGTGAAGCGGCCGGCTGGGTGTCGGAGTATGTTATGGTTGACTGTCTGATGCGGCAGGCTGTGTGTCGGGGTAGCTTATGGTTGACTGTCTGATGCGGCCGGCTGTGTGTTGGAGTAGGTTATGGTTGACTGTCTGAGGTGGCAGGCTGTGTGTCGGGGCAGTTTATGTTTGACTGTCTGAGGCGGCAGGCTGTGTGTTGGTGAAGTTTATGGTTGACTGTCTGAGGCGGCCAGCTGTGTGTCGGGGTAGCTTATGTTTGACTGAGTGAGGCGGCAGGCTGTGTGTCGGGGTAGCTTATGTTTGACTGTCTGAGGCGACAGGCTGTGTGTCGGGGTAGGTTATGGTTGACTGTCTGGGGCGGCAGGCAGTGTGTCGGGGTAGCTTATGGTTGACTATCTGGGGCGGCAGGCAGTGTGTCGGGGTAGCTTATATTTGACTGTGTGAGGCGGCAGGCAGTGTGTCTGGGTAGCTTATGTTTGACTGTCCGAGGCGGCAGGCTGTGTGTCGGGTAGCTTATGTTTGACTGTCTGCGGCGGCAGGCAGTGTGTCGGGGTAGCTTATGTTTGACAGTCCGAGGCGGCAGGCAGTGTGTCGGGGTAGCTTATGTTTGACTGTGTGAGGCGGCAGGCTGTGTGTCTGGGTAGCTTATGTTTGACTGTCTGAGGCGGCAGGCAGTGTGTCTGGGTAGCTTATGTTTGACTGTCTGAGGCGGCAGGCAGTGTGTCGGGGTAGCTTACGTTTGACAGTCCGAGGCGGCAGGCAGTGTGTCGGGGTAGCTTATGTTTGACTGTGTGAGGCGGCAGGCTGTGTGTCGGGGTAGCTTATGTTTGACTGTCTGAGGCGGCAGGCAGTGTGTCGGGGTAGCTTATGTTTGACTGTCCGAGGCGGCAGGCAGTTTGTCGGGGTAGCTTATGTTTGACTGTGTGAGGCGGCAGGCTGGGTGTCGGGGTATGTTATGTTTGACTGTGTGAGGCGGCAGGCAGTGTGTTGGGGTAGCTTAAGTTTGACTGTCTGAGGCGGCAGGCAGTGTGTCGGGGTAGCTTATGTTTGACTGTGTCAGGCGGCAGGCAGTGTGTCGGGGTAGGTTATGTTTGACTGTGTGAGGCGGCAGGCTGGGTGTCGGGGTATGTTATGTTTGACTGTGTGAGGCGGCAGGCTGTGTGTCGGAGTAGCTTATGTTTGACTGTCCGGGGCGGCAGGCTGTGTGTCGGGGTAGCTTATGTTTGACTGTGTGATGCGGCAGGCTGTGTGTCGGGGTAGCTTATGTTTGACTGTCTGAGGCGGCAGGCAGTGTGTCTGGGTAGCTTATGTTTGACTGTGTGAAGCGGCCGGCTGGGTGTCGGAGTATGTTATGGTTGACTGTCTGATGCGGCAGGCTGTGTGTCGGGGTAGCTTATGGTTGACTGTCTGATGCGGCCGGCTGTGTGTTGGAGTAGGTTATGGTTGACTGTCTGAGGTGGCAGGCTGTGTGTCGGGGCAGTTTATGTTTGACTGTCTGAGGCGGCAGGCTGTGTGTTGGTGAAGTTTATGGTTGACTGTCTGAGGCGGCCAGCTGTGTGTCGGGGTAGCTTATGTTTGACTGAGTGAGGCGGCAGGCTGTGTGTCGGGGTAGCTTATGTTTGACTGTCTGAGGCGACAGGCTGTGTGTCGGGGTAGGTTATGGTTGACTGTCTGGGGCGGCAGGCAGTGTGTCGGGGTAGCTTATGGTTGACTATCTGGGGCGGCAGGCAGTGTGTCGGGGTAGCTTATATTTGACTGTGTGAGGCGGCAGGCAGTGTGTCTGGGTAGCTTATGTTTGACTGTCCGAGGCGGCAGGCTGTGTGTCGGGTAGCTTATGTTTGACTGTCTGCGGCGGCAGGCAGTGTGTCGGGGTAGCTTATGTTTGACAGTCCGAGGCGGCAGGCAGTGTGTCGGGGTAGCTTATGTTTGACTGTGTGAGGCGGCAGGCTGTGTGTCTGGGTAGCTTATGTTTGACTGTCTGAGGCGGCAGGCAGTGTGTCGGGGTAGCTTATGTTTGACTGTCTGAGGCGGCAGGCAGTGTGTCGGGGTAGCTTACGTTTGACAGTCCGAGGCGGCAGGCAGTGTGTCGGGGTAGCTTATGTTTGACTGTGTGAGGCGGCAGGCTGTGTGTCGGGGTAGCTTATGTTTGACTGTCTGAGGCGGCAGGCAGTGTGTCGGGGTAGCTTATGTTTGACTGTCCGAGGCGGCAGGCAGTTTGTCGGGGTAGCTTATGTTTGACTGTGTGAGGCGGCAGGCTGGGTGTCGGGGTATGTTATGTTTGACTGTGTGAGGCGGCAGGCTGTGTGTCGGGGAAGCTTATGTTTGACTGTCCGAGGCGGCAGGCAGTGTGTCGGGGTAGGTTATGTTTGACTGTCTGAGGCGGCCGGCTGTGTGTCGGAGTAGGTTATGGTTGACTGTCTGAGACGGCAGGCTGTGTGTCGGGGTAGCTTATGGTTGACTGTCTGAGGCGGCCGGCTGTGTGTCGGAGTAGGTTATGGTTGACTGTGTGAGGCGGCAGGCTGTGTGTCGGGGTAGTTTATGTTTGACTGTCTGAGGCGGCAGGCTGTGTGTCGGGGTAGGTTATGTTTGACTGCCTGAGTTGACAGGCTGTGTGTCGGTGTAGGTTATGTTTGACTGTCTGAGGTGACAGGCTGTATGTCTGGGTAGGTTATGTTTGACTGTCTGAGGTGACAGTCTGTGTGTCGGTGTAGGTTATGTTTGACTGTCTGAAGCGGCAGGCTGTTAGTCAGGGTATGTTATGTTTGACTGTCTGAAGCGGCAGGCTGTATGTCAGGGTAAGTTATGTTTGACTGTGTGAGGCGGCAGGCTGTGTGTCGGGGAAGCTTATGTTTGACTGTCCGAGGCGGCAGGCAGTGTGTCGGGGTAGGTTATGTTTGAATGTCTGAGGCGGCCGGCTGTGTGTCGGAGTAGGTTATGGTTGACTGTCTGAGACGGCAGGCTGTGTGTCGGGGTAGCTTATGGTTGACTGTCTGAGGCCGCCGGCTGTGTGTCGGAGTAGGTTATGGTTGACTGTGTGAGGCGGCAGGCTGTGTGTCGGGGTAGTTTATGTTTGACTGTCTGAGGCGGCAGGCTGTGTGTCGGGGTAGGTTATGTTTGACTGCCTGAGTTGACAGGCTGTTTGTCGGTGTAGGTTATGTTTGACTGTCTGAGGTGACAGTCTGTATGTCTGGGTAGGTTATGTTTGACTGTCTGAGGTGACAGTCTGTGTGTGGGTGTAGGTTATGTTTCACTGTCTGAAGCGGCAGGCTGTTAGTCAGGGTATGTTATGTTTGACTGTCTGAAGCGGCAGGCTGTATGTCAGGGTAAGTTATGTTTGACTGTCTGAGGCGGCAGGCTGTGTGTCGGGGTAGCTTATGTTTGACTGTCTGAGGCGGCAGGCGGGTGTCGGGGTATGTTATGTTTGACTGTGTGAGGCGGCAGGCTGGGTGTCGGGGTAGCTTATGTTTGACTGTGTGAGGCGGCAGGCTGGGTGTCGGGGTATGTTATGTTTGACTGTGTGAGGCGGCAGGCTGGGTGTCGGGGTAGCTTATGTTTGACTGTGTGAGGCTGCAGGCTGGGTGTCGGGGTAGGTTATGTTTGACTGTGTGAGGCGGCAGGCAGTGTGTCGGGGTAGGTTATGTTTGACTGTGTGAGGCGGCAGGCTGGGTGTCGGGGTATGTTATGTTTGACTGTGTGAGGCGGCAGGCTGGGTGTCGGGGTAGCTTATGTTTGACTGTGTGAGGCGGCAGGCTGGGTGTCGGGGTATGTTATGTTTGACTGTGTGAGGCGGCAGGCAGTGTGTCGTGGTAGGTTATGTTTGACTGTGTGAGGCGGCAGGCTGGGTGTCGGGGTATGTTATGTTTAACTGTGTGAGGCGGCAGGCTGGGTGTCGGGGTAGCTTATGTTTGACTGTGTGAGGCGGCAGGCTGGGTGTCGGGGTAAGTTATGTTTGACTGTGTGAGGCGGCAGGCTGGGTGTAGGGGTAGCTTATCTTTGACTGTCTGTGGCGGCAGGCTGTGTGTCGGGGTAGCTTATGTTTGACTGCCTGAGGCGGCAGGCAGTGTGTCGGGGTAGCTTACGTTTGACTGTGTGAGGCGGCAGGCTGGGTGTCGGGGTATGTTATGTTTGACTGTGTGAGCCGGCAGGCTGTGTGTCGGGGTAGCTTATGTTTGACTGTCCGAGGCGGCAGGCAGTGTGTCGGGGTAGCTTATGTTTGACTGTGTGAGGCGGCAGGCTGGGTGTCGGGGTATGTTATGTTTGACTGTGTGAGGCGGCAGGCTGTGTGTCGGGGAAGCTTATGTTTGACTGTCCAAGCCGGCAGGCAGTGTGTTGGGGTAGCTTATGTTTGACTGTCTGAGGCGGCAGGCAGTGTGTCGGGGTAGCTTATGTTTGACTGTGTGAGGCGGCAGGCAGTGTGTCGGGGTAGGTTATGTTAGACTGTCTGAGGCGGCAGGCAGTGTGTCGGGGTAGCTTATGTTTGACTGTGTGAGGCGGCAGGCAGTGTGTCGGGGTAGGTTATGTTTGACTGCGTGAGGCGGCAGGCTGGGTGTCGGGGTTTGTTATGTTTGACTGTGTGAGGCGGCAGGCTGTGTGTCGGGGTAGCTTATGTTTGACTGTCCGAGGCGGCAGGCTGTGTGTCGGGGTAGCTTATGTTTGACTGTGTGAGGCGGCAGGCTGTGTGTCGGGGTAGCTTATGTTTGACTGTCTGAGGCGGCAGGCAGTTTGTCGGGGTAGCTTATGTTTGACTGTGTGAGGCGGCAGGCTGGGTGTCGGGGTATGTTATGTTTGACTGTGTGATGCGGCAGGCTGTGTGTCGGGGAAGCTTATGTTTGACTCTCCAAGCCGGCAGGCAGTGTGTTGGGGTAGCTTATGTTTGGCTGTCTGAGGCGGCAGGCAGTGTGTCGGGGTAGCTTATGTTTGACTGTGTGAGGCGGCAGGCAGTGTGTCGGGGTAGGTTATGTTAGACTGTCTGAGGCGGCAGGCAGTGTGTCGGGGTAGCTTATGTTTGACTGTGTGAGGCGGCAGGCAGTGTGTCGGGGTAGGTTATGTTTGACTGCGTGAGGCGGCAGGCTGGGTGTCGGGGTTTGTTATGTTTGACTGTGTGAGGCGGCAGGCTGTGTGTCGGGGTAGCTTATGTTTGACTGTCCGAGGCGGCAGGCTGTGTGTCGGGGTAGCTTATGTTTGACTGTGTGAGGCGGCAGGCTGTGTGTCGGGGTAGCTTATGTTTGACTGTCTGAGGCGGCAGGCAGTGTGTCGGGGTAGCTTATGTTTGACTGTGTGAAGCGGCCGGCTGTGTGTCGGAGTAGGTTATGGTTGACTGTCTGAGGCGGCAGGCTGTGTGTCGGAGTAGGTTATGGTTGACTGTCTGAGGCGGCAGGCTGTGTGTTGGGGCACTTTATGTTTGACTGTCTGAGGCGGCCGGCTGTGTGTCGGAGTAGGTTATGGTTGACTGTCTGAGGCGGCAGGCTGGGTGTCGGGGTATGTTATGTTTGACTGTCTGAGGCGGCAGGCAGTGTGTCGGGGTAGCTTATGTTTGACTGTGTGAAGCGGCCGGCTAGGTGTCGGAGTAGGTTATGGTTGACTCTCTGAGGCGGCAGGCTGTGTGTCGGGGTAGCTTATGGTTGACTGTCTGAGGCGGCCGGCTTGGTGTTGGAGTAGGTTATGGTTGACTGTCTGAGGCGGCAGGCTGTGTGTCGGGGCAGTTTATTTTTGACTGTCTGAGGCGGCAGGCTGTGTGTCGGGGTAGGTTATGTTTGACTGTCTGAGGTGACAGGTTGTGTGACGGTGTAGGTTATGTTTGACTGTCTGAGGTGACTGGCTGTATGTCGGGGTAGGTTATGTTGGACCGTCTGATGTGACAGGCTGTGTGTCGGTGTAGGTTATGTTTGACTGTCTGAGGCGGCAGGCAGTATGTCGGGGTAGGTAATGTTTGACTGTCTGAGGCGGCAGGCAGTGTGTCGGCGTAGCTTATGTTTGACTGTCTAGGGCGGCAGGGTGTATGTTGGGGGTATCTTATGTTTGACTGTCTGAGGCGGCAGGCAGTGTGTCGGGGTAGGTTATGTTTGACTGTCTGGGGCGGCAGGCAGTGTGTCGGGGTAGGTTATGTTTGACTGTCTGAGGCGGCAGGCAGTGTGTCGGGGTAGGTTATGTTTGACTGTCTGAGGCGGCGGGCAGTGTGTCGGGGTAGGTTATGTTTGACTGTCTGAGGCGGCAGGCTGTGTGTCGAGGTAGGTTATGTTTGACTGTCTGGGGCGGCAGGCTGTGTGTCGGGGTAGGTTATGTTTGACTGTGTGAGGCGGCAGGCTGTATTTCGGGGTAGCTTATGTTTGACTGTGTGAGGCGGCAGGCTGTGTTTGGGGTAGCTTATGTTTGACTGTGTGAGGCGGCAGGCTGTGTGTCGGGGTATGTTATGTTTGACTGTGTGAGGCGGCAGGCAGTGTGGCGGTGTAGGTTATGTTTGACTGTGTGAGGCGGCAGGCAGTGTGTCGGCGTAGTTAATGTTTGACTGTGTGGGGCGGCAGGCAGTGTGGCGGTGTAGGTTATGTTTGACTGTGTGAGGCGGCAGGCTGGGTGTCGGGGTAGGTTATGTTTGACTGTCTGAGGCGGCAGGCTGAGTGTTGGGGTATGTTATGTTTGACTGTCTGAGGCGGCAGGCAGTGTGTCGGGGTAGGTTATGTTTGACTGTCTGAGGCGGCCGGCTGTGTGTCGGAGTAGGTTATGGTTGACTGTCTGAGACGGCAGGCTGTGTGTCGGGGTAGCTTATGGTTGACTGTCTGAGGCGGCCGGCTGTGTGTCGGAGTAGGTTATGGTTGACTGTCTGAGGCGGCAGGCTGTGTGTCGGGGTAGGTTATGTTTGACTGCCTGAGTTGACAGGCTGTGTGTCGGTGTAGGTTTTGTTTGACTGTCTGAGGTGACAGGCTGTATGTCTGGGTAGGTTATGTTTGACTGTCTGAGGTGACAGTCTGTGTGTCGGTGTAGGTTATGTTTGACTGTCTGAAGCGGCAGGCTGTATGTCAGGGTAAGTTATGTTTGACTGTCTGAGGCGGCAGGCTGTGTGTCGGGGTAGCTTATGGTTGACTGTCTTGGGCGGCAGGCTGTGTGTCGTGGTAGCTTATGGTTGACTGTCTTGGGCGGCAGGCTGTGTGTCAGGGTAAGTTATGGTGTTTTGCAGCCGTTCAGTGTCATTTTCTTTTTTGTGTATGTTTGTCATTGCGGCTAGTTATTGTCGTATGTAAGTTTGGTTTTGAATTTCGTGTTTTCTTTTCGTGTCTTTCGTGCTCTACTGCTTCTGTTGAGCGCTGCATTCCCTTTCGAGTTCGACATTATATTCCTCGCGGGCGAAGACCATCAATTCTTCCTGATCAAGGATACAAAGTACAAAGAAGTAACCCATATCGTATATTTATTTCTGTCTGCGGTTGTTGTGTTGAGTACAAAATGTAATAAATACAATAATGGGTGAGAGAATTGTTTAATGACGCATATTACGTAATGACGCATATTCAAATCAAAATACTAGACATAATGCCCTAAATCTGATGAATATATAGTTTTGTTACAGTGATAATTATTCAGCACACTACGGCAATGATCTGTTCGCATAAAGTTATGGTCATAAGTAACTATATCTTTGAAAAAGAATAAAAAAAAACTTACTTTTACAGTCATGGATTTATTCTTTAATAACATTCTATTGTATATATCAATGGCATAAATAAAATGCACAAAAAAATCTGAAATTCGACTGTAAGACAACCTAACTACGCTGATCACGCACTTTTAGCCAGTTTGGCTAGGAGCCCGTTGCCAGGCTCATTATAAGGCGATACCGAGCGCTTACTACGTCTATGCAACGACAAGTGTTCGCTGATAGCATACCGTTTCTCAGCACTTTTCAAGGTAAACGCTACCGAGCGCTTTCTTATGCAACAAACCGCTTCGGTTGCGCTCGGTAGCGCCTGCTGTGCCGCGAACGCTCGCCTGTAGCATTTACATTTTTCACTGTTCGCTACTACGTAGCGCTTTTTTGAAGCAAGCCGTTTCATAGCATAGTGCTATCGATAGCTCGGTAGCGGTTTGGTTAGGCAACGGGCTCCAGTTTTATGCAGCGCTAGCAATTTGTAGATTGCTATTTTTGTGCCTTCGTGGTCTGTCAGTTCTGTTGAGTACTTCTTTTCCCTAACTGATCTATATGTTATTATCTATATGAGACGTCTGGATAAATACTTTGATACTGTACCACAAGTAATTGTCTGTAATCGTTTGATATTATCAAATAACGATGCCTTCCATTAAACTCTCGTTTTCAGACATCGTGCGAAATTGAACACGATAGCTATTTTACGGCGATAAAGTATAATTCTCAAAGTTCACTTTGAAGTGAAAATTACATCAAATTAGTTTCCATATCTACAAAAACACATAGGGACAAAAGTTCTCCTTATAATTGGTTGGCATACAAAGTAGGCCATTTCCAAGTAATCAAATTGCCTAGTCTTCAGTAAGTATATTATAATGCCGTTTCTCAGGATTTGTTATAGTTACAAACGGTAGCTGATTCACCTTACCAGTATTCCTGGACTTTAATCTTACCTAATGTGGAGGAAAATTGACATTGTTGTGAATTGTTCATAGAAGGGTATGACCTGTCGCGACCGGGAATCGAACAGGAATGTCGTGTCACAGAGTCAGCGCACAAACCACTGGACTAAGGCTGTGGTACATAGAAAACATCGCAACTGAGAACATAATTTTGGTGCAGACTTAAGGCAACTTTTATTATCCAATAAAATACGGAATTTATTCATGATGTTGAAGTTATTTCGTTATCTTCATTCAACAAATGCATGTTTATTTGCTGAACATCAGAATCAAGTTAAATGAATTTCTAATCTGGTTCTCGACCTCAAGATTTCAAGTTTGGGGACGGGAACCAGACTAATGAATTTTCATGCGTAAATCATTTGAATATCTTCTGTGAATACGGAAACCTAAATTGAATCTGTCGTACGCTTGTCCGAGCATGTACTAGACTTATTTAAAGGAATGCTAACGGAACAGATCCAACCGGTGTATGTTATTTATGTACCATTTGGAACTATTGAATTAGAATTGACTTTATTGCACGGCCATGGTTAAAAAAAAGGATGAATAAATTTTATTACGGAACAGATCCAACCAGTGTATGACATTTATGTACCATCTTGAACTTTTGATTTAACTTGACTTTATTGTACTGCTATGTTTCATATAAACGATAAAAATGATGAATGGTTTGTATCTTGCATTTTATGCTCAAAGGAGTGTAGTAACGCAATGTATACGCGTACATCAACACAAGATAGAAATAGCACCAGTGATAAAATAGTTTCAAATTTAGCGTCTATAAATTACTCATACGACATTGAATATTGCAGCGGAACATCAATTCTACATCAGTGTCGAAAAATAAATTCAAAATTATGAGAAACATTTGTTGATGTAGTGTTTTCAAACCCTCAAACAAACTGCTAAAAATAATTTCGAGTTTTCTATATAAACGCGTATGAATTAATGATAAGGCATTTGCTATTTATATCATAATATCCACAGGTACCTGTGTGATGGATATAAAAAACTGAAATGTATTCGTATATCAAATATATACATACATTTCTGTAGCTTTTATTTTAATTCTGAATCAATAACCTGTGGTTGCACATAACACAACTTAACATATGTCGCTAAAAAGTCCACTCACAGGTAACCGTATCATGGATAAAAATATAGACACAAATAATTATATAAATAAAGCTTTGTATTTTTATTTGTTTTAATTCTGTATCATTGTCCATGAAACCGACTATACAAATGTGCTTTCAATTTTGATCTTAACATGGCTTCGCAGTGAATGTCTTTCATGTAGCAGGGTAGATCGTTTCATCATTTTGAGCCAGTAACGGCCATAGATCTGTCTGCTATTGTTGAACATTCGCCGTCAAGGAATGTGAAAGTTAGCGTCACTTTGTGATCGCAACCTGTACTGTTGTTTACTTTGTACAAACATTTCCCTCAAATACAGGGGAACTGTACCATTGATAACACCGGAATACCATTACCAGAACTTTAAAAATGATCCTAGCCTTAACTGGAAGCTAGTGCAGTTCTTTCAACAGATCAGCATTTGGTGTACCGTAAGTTACATTCATCACCACTCTGGCAGCATGATTTTGCACTCGCTGCAGTTTGTTGATTTGGTAAGCATAAATTTCAGTGTAATCAAAGAAGGCGTTGTAGAGGTCAATATGGGAATGAACCAATCCGTGCATGCACTTATGCTGCAGTAGACGTTTGTGTGAGATGTTTACGTATATAATCCGTAACTGAATATGAGCTATTAATATAAAAAGATTATATTAAGTCAGACAGGAAAGGCAGCACTCAACTTAACCAGCCGAGCACAGAAAACATTAAAAACACACAAAGCACGGAAAGTCTGCCGCCTCAGTGAGTCAAACTAAAACGGAACGAGAGCCAGGTGACAAGAAAACAACAACCGGACACCACACACCACAAGGACAATCTACAACATATATACAGTGTACATGCAATTTTTGAAAGATACGAAACGGCCTTGTGCTGGACAACGAAGTTGCAGAATGGCACATTCCACCTATAATGTATAGGTTGGGTTCGGTAATTTTGACCTATTGATGATTTAACGGCATGTACAGTCACGCCCACTTTTATGCTTTATGTTTAACCATTTTCCAACTTATTCCATCGCTGTTCATTGCAAAGTAAACGGAAATTACTTAGTGAAGCTCTGTCGCGAGTCTCTATAGATGACCACAGGAAATATACGTGATAAATCATATCTTACGACAGGATGCAATATCCACAATATATAAATCTAAAAATGGTGATACAGTATAATAATACAATATATTAACTAAACATTGATTTTGTCTGTGCAATTGTCAAAGTCTATAGACACAGAGGGATGTCTGACAGACAACAATAGTTTATCGTCTCAACATCAATCAAGATTTCAATCGAATTAGTTTGTTTTTCAGTATCGGCAAGATTGCATTTATGAAACCAGTCTATCATTCAGGGTGATTCATAATATCTTTCCCCAGTTTCAAACTTTTATAACTTTTTGTTCCTGTACAAGATATACATGTATCATTTATCATTTGAAACTTCTAAGATAAGGTTTTGTCTAATATAAATTACAGGAATGGTGTTGGCATTGTGTCGTCATAAATGTTGTCATTAACAGAGGTGTGAGTTCAAAGATGTTGCTTTCAACGCAGGACTTAAGACAACACACTTAGTAACACAGATTTGAAAGCCATTCTCCAATTATAACAATCATAACAATGTGGAATACAATATACATGCAAGTACATTGCATAATTATAAAACTTTAAAATATATTTTGGATGTGAAAACTATTTGTGGTTATAACTTTACTCAAAACATCAAAACTGTTACATTTGAAAAGTGTGACATATATTATTAATTACCCTGTAAGTGACCCGGTTTCTAGGAAACGAGGCTTTTCCTGGAGAACGGACGGCTCAATTATACCAATGACGTACTAAGCAACAGAGAGTCTCGTAAGAGATACGCATAATATTATACTGGTCGTAAATTTATGGCTTTAGTTTTAAGGAAACATGTATTGCATTATCCTCAGAATCCTGACTCGTTTCCTTTTAAGTCGTAAATATTGATAAGTCTTATTGAACATCAATGCCACTAAGTACAAAATCATGTAAGAAAATACAGTCGTATCGGAAACTAATTTGTGTTAGTTAATGCTACGGTCACAAAGCTCGTACGATAACCGTACGAATTTATCAACTCGTTCGAGTTCACAATTTTTGAAATCCTAACGGTTTTTGTATGTTAGTAGCGTCTGGTCACAGCTCGTACGGACCATGAACGATCTAAAGAGATGCACTCGTACGATATCCGTACGATGCTCGTACGAATTAAGAAAATCCGTACGATGCTCGTACGAGTCTTCAATGTCCGTATGGAGCTCGTAAGGAGCTCGTAGGGCAAATGTGTTCAATTCACTTGATATAAGGTAATAAGCAAAGTTTGATAATTTTAGCGTGTACTAGATGCACTTCTAAATTTTATCAAAATGGTTAAATCCCAAATTTCCACATAAAAATATTTTCCGACGCTAACATTTTTTGCTATGCCACGTGATCCGAATGACTTTTTTATTTGACCCTAAAGCCTGCTGAAAGTAGCCGCTGAATCAGCCAATGTTATCAAATCCCAAATTGTCATTTTTATAATTATTAAAAAAAGTAATGATTAGCCAATAAGACGTACGCGACACGCATGCCCTATGTATCTTTATATTCTTTAAGACCGGTCAGTATTAATTTATAGTTTATACTAATTTAATTTCTGAAGTCGATTGTGAAACAAGTTCTTTCAATCTTATATTAATCACTCACGGCACCTCATTACTGATATTATTCATCACCACGAGGGTATGATCACAGACCGACTATGTTCGAACGGACCATTTCGAGCGGCAGACTTTCTACCTGACCCTCCTAAGCTGGAGACCTTATTAATCGTACGGTTTTTATAACATAATCAAAATATAAAAAATATACCAGATTTATATAGCGCCTTTTTCATGCGAACACACGTTCAAAGGCACTTTACATTATAGTGTTGCAGCAATAAGGGTGCAGGTGCATCCTCTACCAGTGCAGATACAGCATGATCTGACCAGAGGGACAGACTGAGAGAAAGCGTCCGCAGGGAGAGAGAGAGAGACATTAGATACAGGCATGTCCGGCGCTGCAGAAATGCGCCTAGCTCTTATTTCTGATAGACAGTCTGGTTCTTTATTGTGCCCGGTGTAAAGCACCGATACACAGCTTCCTGACGCCTTTACCCAGATACGTTGCAGACCTCACGGTCAGATATATCGGGAAATATCATAAATATTTCAGAAATATCAAGTTCCGATACCGGGGATTGTACCCACGACCCCTGGATTGACAGTCCAGTGCGTTACCACAGAGCTAAATCCGCCTAAATAATAACGGCGACAGAATCAGTGTCACTTTAAGTATGCCAAATGTGGGTTGCAGAAAATAGGTGAACACATTTGTAATGAACTTTTTGCCTGAAAGCACTACTACATTTAGCACGCTTCTTGCATGTTACAAAATTAGGGTTGTTTAAGAAATTGGGTGTAATTAACTACTTTTCTCGTGTTTAATTAGACCATATTCAAAATGCAACGTTAATAACGCTTCCTCAAGAGTGTCTTCACAAATCGATGAAGTGATTTCTTACAAATTCTCATCATTATTTGAACATCAACGTAGATAGTGTAATACAACAAAAATTACCGA
This sequence comes from Spisula solida, assembly GCA_947247005.1. Classification (NCBI taxonomy): domain Eukaryota; kingdom Metazoa; phylum Mollusca; class Bivalvia; order Venerida; family Mactridae; genus Spisula; species Spisula solida. The sequence goes on along the minus strand of OX365958.1, from coordinate 3,233,541 downwards.
GCCGAGCATAGCCTTCATTTGCCAGTCATTTTTTCTGCTGAAACATGGCGGGCATATATGTGAGCCTCCACCCGGATTTAAACTCGGGACGCCAGATTAGACGAGAAGCGCGCTAACCACTGAGCTACGGAGGCCACAGAACAGCATGGGGACCAATAGTTTGAAGGTATGCAAGGTAAAAGAAATGTGACACGGGTCATGTACTATAATATTAGATTGTGTTGAATGGCCTTAGACCTAAGTGGTGAGCGGTGGCCTATAGGTAGGGAGTGCGCTTCGGGATCGAGAGGTCCCGGGTTCGATCCCCGTCTCTGTGCCACTGATTAATTTCCCTGAGCAAGAATAATCCACAGTGTTCCCCTCGACCAATAATTGGTACATGTGAGGACGATGTCTGTACATGTTCGATATTCATTAGCGCCGTATCTCGATGTTGACTGCACACAAACCAGGCGAGAAATAGTCTATTCAAGAGAGACTCGAACGCAGGTTTCCTTAGGTAACACAGTGACCACGATAAGTTAAATGTCATAGGGTGGCTGAATTGCTGTAAGCGGTCTTCGAAAACTGGTAACTTAACTTTTTCAAGGAGAACTTTGACATGACTGAACAATTTCAGAATCGACTTAAGATATATTAAGTATTATTTTCAGAAACTAGTAATTACCTGGTCGCGTGTCATTTGATTTAAACAACGAAATGCGTGATACACACCCTCTTTTCTATATTTACATACAACATTTCATTAATGTATCATGTATTAGCAAGAAATAACTTGTTATTTCTTGACTATGCGTGACACCAAAGTTTTTTTTACGGAGACAATATGAGATCATACGGATTATATTGCGTTTAATTGCTTTTCAACAACTATATTTAAGATCGTAAACAAGCATTATACGATAGATTCTATTATTATTGTACTATTCTAACTCTGATTATCCGACAAAAATCGGTTTTATTCGGTTCTGTTCTATTCTGACAAAAATTGGTTGAATGAGATTATTATAATCAGCGTGTATTCTATCTGCGGGTTTAAGATCAATAGTGACAATGATTTTAAATAATGTTATAATAGGATTAAAGACGTTTCCAAAGTATTTTACAACCAGATTTGAACAGATTTACTCTTATTTGACGCACGATTCGCTCAAAATCAAAGTAAACACAATCAAGGCTATCATATCACTTGACAACGCTCAAACAATAAATTATATAACAAACAAACAAACAACCAAACAAACAAATGTATTATAAGATACTACTAGGTGAATCCACCATAAATACGGCTGGTCGTTCAGTGTTCCAGCTATACTTCAAGATGTCCACCTTAAGTAAAGTTACACTTAGAACCGTACCATAGTGATTGTAAATATTTTATGAAAAAAAAATATTTTCCTAAAATGAGCTTAAGGAATTGATATTCACGAAAAGCAAGACAAAATATATTCTGATAAAACTAGCTGAAAGCATTGATATTCATGAAGAATACAATGTTTGGAACGGTGAATATGGCTCATGATGAGTCCAAATCAAACGGCTTGGGCAATCCATGGACGAATGAGAGGTAAGCAAACAGTTACATTATCTTCTGTGTTTTAGGTTTTAAAGAAGATGTATCAGCATAGTTTCGCGTCTCAAAAATGCGACATAACTGTATATATAGTATAATTACTATTGTATAATGAAAGGAATTCAGAATAAAACATAATTATACTATGCTAAAATGTACCATGACCCCTTTATACAGCTCGGTCTCAAAATATACGGACTATTTGTTCCAAGTTATCTAAACATAGAAAACATCGCGAAAACTGGTTACATTTAGTGTATGTGAAACGTCATCACGTATTATGCACCAACCCTCAATTAATCAAAGCATTAATAATTGAAGATCCGTATATTATTTGCAGTAGGTACTTCTGGATCATTTTCAAAAAAGCGTAACTATTAATGACTAAAGGCTTCAATTAAACGACAATTTTTAAGGATTTTAGGATTGTGATAAAAATGTGTGCTTTAATCGTCATGCGTTACACCGACGACCAACAACAATTTAGTTATATACGGATGTGAGTGGTCTCAACCAGCTTACTGCATTTAGTTATCAATATGTATAGCACGGATAATTTGACGTGATCCTGACCTTTATGCATCAATATAAGTTACAAGGTTCTTGCGTCGAATGTATAACTTTCCGCAAGCAAATCGCGCAATATATGCCCTGTATTGTACCTCGAGCGTCTTCCGAAGTTCGTGATACTCACCGCTTATGAAAACATACAACCGGGGTAATAAATATATAGTCCAGTCAGGAAAAAAATCCAGTGACGCAGCGGTCGAGTCCACTATAACGGTGTAAAACCAATTATAAAGGCTGATGCTGTACAAACAACTATAATTTCAATGCTAAACTAACATACTAAACTTGCTCTACCTGTTCAGACACTGGTTGTGATTTTTTGCGTACACATAAACTGCAACGTCACTGTCATAATATCCTAACTTGACTATAGACAAGATACTCGTATCAGCTGTTAAATTATGCTAATAGAACCTTCCTATACAACACGGATGTCACTCAATTATGACGATGCCATAACACCATTTCATTGTTTTTATGACTTATCTCTTTACAAATGGAAACACTCTGACACTTTGTCTGCGAATTTTATTTACAATTATGTGGATTTATTGTATGATAGTGTTTTAGCTATGTATTGGGTTACCGCATTTCACAACTTTTCGTACTAAAGCATCAGACTTGTTAAAAGGCTTGCGTGTTTATGAGAGTCATAAAAATAATAATTGTAAGGTATAAAAGCTCTCGATGAAGTTCGAATATGTGTCGTTGAGTTTATTCACCCTGTAAACCAGTTTATTTCAATCAAATTCAATTTAAATGCCACATAGGAATTTCAATTTCCACAGAATTTCCTAGATCTTTGCTTGTTCGGTGTCTAATTTAATTTTTCAAAATATTTAAACAGTTTAGTGTAGGAGTATACTTGAAGATCCAAAATTTCGACAAAATGTAGCTTAACATAATGCTGATATTTTGTTTGAACTCAAGAAAGTACATGTCTGGACAAAAAACTGTGCATAGTTTCGCGAGTGAATTACTTTGACGGTACGAATAACTGGTCACTTTGCTTAATTATACTGAACTACATACCTAGCTTTATTTGTGTAAATAATGCTTAAAGTCAATAATGTGATAATGATGTTATTATTGTGCTTTTATGAGCTTTTATGTCTCTTATAATTCAATGTTGAATGGTTATGTACATTTGAACTGTTTTTATACTGTGTAAAATTGTATGTTTGTACATATACATAAATGAGACCATAATAAAGATTATATATACCTGCTGCGATTGTATCTTAAATTATGTATGAGAAAAACATTTAAACAAACACTAACGCCAGTTTAATTATTCTATTCTTTCAGAAAACTGCTGACGACGGAATCATCTGTGGTAAAATGGCGCTGAAACTCAGTATGGAAGACTGCGGATACCAAATACAACGTAAGAGGGTAAGCATCTCCTGATACAAAATGGTCACCATTACGATGTCTTGATTCTCTTGAACACTGAAGATTATCTAGTAGCATATTTTTAGCATGCATATCAAATTATTCCGCATTCGAAGCGTTAAACCTAATCACTGTGTGACTTATTCGGAGACTATATAACTCAACTTGTATGACTTATTGTGAGCAAATTCATCTTTAATTTCCAGTCACTGTATGACTTATTAGGAGGTTATACAATTCAACGTGTATGACTTTTTGCGATAACAAGAAGTTGACTCGTTTATATACTGTGATATTTAAGAACAGGGGCGAGCGCTACAAAGCGCTTTCCACGGGAGGTAATCCCTGCCTTCTATTATTTAATTGAATGGGAGGTAACTGAATAAAGGCGCTCGGTAGCGCTTTGCTTAGGCAACGGACCCCTGGTTTCAGCAATACAAATGGAACTAAAGCATAACATGCCCAATTCTTGTAGACGTAGTCTTGAAACTTTGCGGCGCTATTTCGATACTTTGTATCAATGTTTTATTTTTTTTATTTTGTAGATTGGGCTGCCGATGCAATCCCCTGAAGAAAGTCATGAGAACGGAGCCCGTGAATCCACAGAATCCCAGCATGCAATTCTCATTTCGCGGAAAAGTCGATAACTCGACTGTGTCAGATTGGCGACACGGCACATTCCGCGAAACGGAAGTTGAGGACTGGTTCGGTCTAATTTACAAGTGGAGCAATTCAAGTACCAAGTCGTGATTGATTTCTAGGCACTAAATGTATCAGTTAGAAATGAGAACTTTCTGACAACTAAAGCCATTCCGGAAATAAATCACCATTTTGCCAAAGAATTCTGGCTGTAGTGGCAACAGACAAGTCGTAACACGTGGTTTGTCTTGGAGTATTGTTGTTGTTTGTTATTGTTATTATTGTTGAGTTTTTTTTCAAATTCTCCGTGCGCATGCGCACATAATTCAAATTATGTTTTAAAAAGTGGCCAAACAAAAAAATCATAAAATATGACACAACTTGTGTTGCACTGTTATTGTTGCTTTATATTTTTGTTGTTGTTGTTGTTGTTGTTGTTAATCGTTTAAAGTTTTAAGTATTTGTTATTCGTTTACATTTTACACTCTATTTGATGCATTGTAAGCCTAGCTGTGATAAACATATTTCTTTATACTATTTTAAAATACACATCCGTCCATTTTTATAGTTATCTTTTTTAATTTTATTTTTTATTAATTTTTGTTGTTTGTTTCCATTTATATAGTTTATTTTATTTGTTTGAGATTTATTATTTTATTTATACATAGACTGTGATAAAAAAGCTGTGATATTGTCAGCCCAATATATGTACATGAGCAATGACGTGTATTAAATTGCATGTTAAAATTCTAAAATTTTCGTTTTCATTTTTACAAATGTTACGTATTTTATTTTCTATAAAAAAATATATTTTGTGATATGTTTTATTTTGTTACACACTGCTAGGATCTAGGATTTTTGCGCTTTTTGCAAAAGTTGAGGAAATTTACATTTCTATAGATTTAATAGACATTTGTTAAAATTTAAGATCCCTTAATTTTCAAAACTGTGATATTTTCTGAATGACGTCATATGTCACTAAAAAGGCACCAGAATCCCAAACGGTGGTTCTGTGAATAGTTTACATTAATTACTGTGATAAAAAGACTGTGATATTCAAAGTTTACTTATTTCTTTATAACTACATATTTCGTTATTATTTGTATGCATACAATATGTGATATATTTTAAAATGTATTTTATATATTTTGCTCATCAAAGCAACGTCTGTGATAAGATTATGTAAATAATATTATATATTTATTTTTAAACTTTATGTAAATAATATATATATTTATTTTTAAACATTATGTAAATAATAAAAACATCTATTTTTAAAAAAAATCATTTAAAAAGAAAAACAAAGTATTAAATGTAAAACTATATCAAAGAGTGAAATTTTGATAATGCTTTCCCATACTCTTTAACTTGTATTTCGTTTCGATAAGACAAAGGGTATATATGGGTATAATATGAAAAAATGAATTGTTTATTAAGTTATCTAATAATGCCCATATTGTAGTTATCTTGTATTTTGTTTTTCGACCGAGCAAGGGACAAGTTCGAGTAGGGGCTAGAAAATCCCCATTGTAGTTCATTGCATTTTGTTTTTCGAACAAGCAAGGGACACTTTGGCGTTGTGGCTGATTGCAGTCTGCAAGTACTGTTAAAATTGTATATTTGTCGATAGTGTGTGTTTTGTGTATGTCTTTTAATAGTGTACTCAACATATTTGGTGGTGGGCTATTTTAGTGTATAGTGTTTAGATATTCGAGTGAAGGGCTAAAGTTGTATATATTATTCCCGTAATTGGGTGTTGGGCAAATAAAATAAATTAATATATTCAAGTTATCGATTAGTGGGCTAAATCTATTGATAACATCCGACTTTATTCAAGTAGGCTGGATTTATGTATTGAACTGTATTCAAGTTTTCGGGTGGGTGGGGCAAATGTAGTGAACAGTATATTCAAGATTTCGGGAGGGTGGGGCTAATGTAGTGAACAGTATTCAAGTTTTAGGGTGGGTGGGGCTAATGTAGTGAACAATATTCAAGTTTTCGGGTGGGTGGGGCTAATGTAATGAACATTATGTAAGTTTTAGGGTGGGTGGGGCTAATGTAATGAACAATATTTAAGTTTTAGGGTGGGTGGGTTTAATGTAATGAACATTATTTAAGTTTTAGGGTGGGTGGGGCTAATGTATTGAACATTATTTAAGTTTAAGGGTGGGTGGGGCTAATGTATTAAACATTATTAAAGTTTTAGGGTGGGTGGGGCTAATGTAGTGAACTTTATTCAAGTTTTCGGGTGGTGGGGCTAATGTAGTAAACTGTATTCAAGTTTTCGGGTGGTGGGGGCTAATATAATAAACTGTATTCAAGTTTTCGGGTCGGTGGGGCTAATGTTATAAACTGTATTCAAGTTTTCAGGTGGGTGGGGCTAATGTAGTAAACTTTAATCAAGTTTTCGGGTGGTGGGGCTAATGTAATAAACTGTATTCAAGTTTTCAGGTGGGTGGGGCTAATGTAGTGAACTTTATTTAAGTTTTCGGGTGGTGGGGCTAATGTAGTAAACTGTATTCAAGTGTCGGGTGGTGGGGATATTGTAGTAAACTGTATTCAAGTTTTCGGGTGGTGGGGCTTAGTAGTACATGGTAAATCATTAAGAAATTTTATTTTATTAAGACGTTGAGGTTGTGTGTTAATTTGTATTAGAGTTGATTTTTGGGGTGGTGGTTGATAAGAAGGCTTGTTCCTTTATTTAAATATTTGGGTGGTGGGCGATAGATGTATATAGTATGTACTTATATGATAGGTTTGCTTGATTGTTTTTTAGTGTTTGGGATTGTTGTGTGGTGTATTGATATTGTATAAACAGTGAGTTCAATCAAACTTACTCAACGTTAACATCTTTGGTTATAATAATTGTGTTTTACTGTGCAGTGTACTATGTAGATGTGTTTGGTAAAAAAAAAAGAAAGACGAAAACTATTCCTGGTTTTGTATTGGTCTATTGTTTGTAAGCTATATGGTTAACGTGCTTGCCAGCTAATCTGGCGCCCGGGTTCAAATTCGGGTGGAGACATTCATATGTGTGCTGTATTTCAGCAGAAATCTGACTGGTTAATAAAGGCTATGCTCGGCATGCAAGGCATTATTGCCGATGAACATATAATACTTGCAATGTACAAACAATTACAACATAATGCATTCATAAAATATTTATAAGAGAAAAAGCATGCCCGGAACAGGTGTTGATAAAAATAAAAAATATACTCAGAGGTTGACAGCACCAACTTGCATTTCGAAATGGTAATTGAACCAGTGGGCACGGATTTACAACCAAAACTTACACTCGGCACTCAGCACTCTCTAATATTGAAATTCACTGTTTTGAGGTTCATACTGACAGTTTTTAGAACAGGTGGTTGAGATAATGTCAAATTTGTTCTAAATATTATACTTTGTCGTGCTTCCTAGTGTAATTTAGTGTAATTTAATTGGAAATTATTGTTCTGATTGCTGTGTGTGACACCCAGAATCAATAATAGGAGTGTAAGCATTGGTTGTAATTCTGGGTCAACAAATTCAATTGGCATTCTGAAATCGCTTATAATATTCTACAAAAATACGCAACGAAATGAGAGAGGCAAAGAAATGAGTAATACACAAAATAATTGCATGAATGAAATCAAAGACGAGAGGCCGCTAAAGTGTGAAATGAAATCATCACACAGCTGATAGCAATATTTGAAATATGGAAAAAAATCGGCACAAGATCTTTAATTTCAGATTTTCATTAGAGCCACTAAGTTGGCAATTATGAGTTAAATGAACCGGTATGAAAACATACGAGGGAACATATGTGTTTGACTTATCATATCATCTGGATAACATCATATACCAGGCAAAAAAGAAACGACTACTAGTATATTAAAATATATTACATGTAACATGTAGCGTGAATTTTGCTGCTACTTGTTTATAAGTTTAAAGGGACTGTCTAACGTATTGGTGTATTGCAAAAATAAAATTGTCAAATATTCATGTAATTTTGGTATAGTTTCCTGTATATGCCATACACAATCACATTGACATTAAAACAAACTTCGGCATTTTGTAGTAATTTAGCATTTTACACCCAAAATTCTATAGGGTATTAATATCACTTAAATTGCCCCTGAAATGTGTTAGCATTCGATGAAAACGAATTGCGAAACAAACCGAATACCTCACAGATGTTTAGGCGTTAGTTTGTTGAAGTTACAGTTTGATCATGTCTGAATTACATAATTCATAGAACATTTTGGAAGGAAACTCTGCGATATTTTCAAACAGAAAAATACTGAGTGCCAACTATCCAGAGTGATTAAAATTCTTATATGCCATAAATCTTTCATAAAGCAACCACCAGTGACTTTCTATTGTATTAATACTTGGTTAAGTAGAAAAGTTACGTCATACAAAAATTTTAGCCCGATCTGTGAGGCAGCACCTTTAAGGTCGATTGTGAAACAAGTTTTTTCAACTTATAATTAATCACTCTCGACATCTTATTTCTGAAGTTATTCATCGCCACGACGGTATGAGAGAAGAGAAGCCAGTTTCCCTTTTATGCTGAGCGTCTAGCAAGGGAATTTATGGTACCATTTTTATTTCGTCTTTGGTATGACGCGGGCAGGGATCGAACTCGAGACCTCCCACACTCGAGACGAATGCTCTACCACTAAGCTATCGAAGAGGCGGTACGCGCATTGCTACGGTGCTTCTACTAGAACTCGGTAATCGTTTTTGGCTCAGATACCGAAACAGCCTTTGTTCCTGAGAATAATCTAACAAAATTGACAGTTCTGACAATTGAAACTCACAATCGCCAACAAGCGTATGCATGTTTCCCGTGTTTTCTCCCCCAATCAACCCAAAACCAAAACACCACAAGGGTTACATGTACATGGTTAACGGCGATTGCAAGCTCTATTTATGCATGCTATATCATAACTGTTAAGTTACACTAAAGGTGAGGTACAACAATTCTCCTGTTTCACAGAATTTATGCAGTATGTGTGATCTAGGGGAAGTGGAAGATGAGCTACACTTCATGTTTGTATGCCCTAAATATCAGTCCTTAAGGAACGTGTATTTGGACGAAACATTTGATTATTTTGATAACGTTTGTTAGTATAATTAAAAAAATGTTTATTGTCATTTAAAATACCTGTTTTACTTTACTGTTCTACTAGTTAGTTAACCTTAGTTTATTGTATTGCTACTAATCAGAATCAAGCCTGTGTTACTTTATATATCTTAATGTTCTTGTACATTGTACATCTGTTATTGTGTGATTTATATGCCCGAGATGGCCCATAATTGGAAATAAAATTTAATTTATTCTATTCTAAAGTATTAAAGGATGTTTCTTTCTGCCAGCAATAATTGAATTGAGGATAGGTAAGAACTAATTGAGTTCTGGCAGGTGCAAAATAAACATCTACTACGTTGTAGACGGTTCCTTTTTTGCCTTGTATATAATGTAGTATCGTTTTATCCAGGGCATCTGTAATTTAAGTAAGACAATATGACATAGGTATGTTTAAAGGTGAGATACCCGTATGTTTTATGTCTTAAAATTGCGTATTTACGTTACGCGCGAGCTTCGTGTCTAAAAACATTGCGTCGAAAAAACACTAATATAATATTATTATTTGCTTTCAATGGATTATGGAGATTTTTCAGTGAAACTATTTTAACTGTTTTAGAAGCTGGTTCCAGTATCATGCAGAAAAAAGAAACGTAACGTCAACGGCACCGGGCTTTAAAATATGCGTTACGTCATCATGACGTCATAATTCTCACGTCGTTAGAAATTAACGGAATCTCGCGAATACTGGTTGCAATGTACAACACAATACTTGAAGTGTTCACCTAATATAAAAACAATCAAAGCATGCAAGCAGTACGAATCTCTTATAAGCATGTGTAATGAATGGTCAACATTTTTTGTGAAAAGTTATGTCGTATACAATTTAATAAAGAATAATGGAATATGACATGCAATGTATCTGATGAAATGGTAATATCTATAGTAAGTAACCTTATTGTTCTACGGCGAGTATTCGAAAATACAAACATACCCAGTAAAATACCGTGCTTTACTTCGCTGCATATTTTCATAAGAATACCGCAAGTTTGTTTTTCCTGCGGGCTGCAAATTCAGCGTATTTTTTTGTTTATCCAAGTTGTTATTAATTTTCTGCATATTTTTTATTTCTGCTGCAATTATATATCACAGATTGTGATACAAGATAAACTTTTATTATATCAAAAAAATTTAATGTATATAATATTTAAACCGGAATTTTAATATTGATAAAAATGCGGAAGCATTCACTTTATTGATCAGTTTTAAAAATAGCCGGTTTTCTGAGATAGCTAATAGCACGTTAATTGGTTTAAATTTGTTTCTTTTTCTTTGATTTAAAAGCAGTTCAAAGAGTTTTTGACGGATGGAATAACGTTTTGCAGTGGCTTCAAAAAACAAACTTTCGCTTTGAACATCTTCAGAAGCCGTTATTTCTGTGTGCGTACTGCGTAGGCGTTTCAGTCAAAGACATATTTTTTAACTTTAGTTATTAATAAGTTGGTCCATAACGAACGTTAACAATGACTCACAAAGGAAGGGCAAATGCGTTCGAATTGCTGATCAAGCACCTTTAGATTGAGTTGTGTACAACATGCAATCACAAAGAATACGCATGGATGAAGATATCGGTTAAAACATCGTCACCTTATTCCCAGAAGGATAATTATACAGGGTGCTTAAAAAGTTCGTTCTCAATGTTTAAATTTCAAAAGTTTATTTTTCTGTTTTTTTTCTTAGAATGTAAAATTTGAAGGTCAAATTCCAAAGGGTTCTTTCAATGTTCTGATATTTCAAGTATTCGAATGAAGCTATTAGTGTAAGAAATTCAAATTGCACGTTGCGAACAAGGCTCAGATGAAATTTAGTATGAAATTTAATTTTGAGAACAAACTTTTTTAACACCCTGTAATTTCATTTTTAGCAAGATGGAGTTCTTGGTATCGTTGGATTTGTCTTGAATCACGCTACAAGATGAACTAACTTATAACATAAAGAGGATAAATCTCGGTACCACATACATTTAACCCACTGGGTTCCTTTGTGAACACAATCTGTAAATGCGTTTTTAACTCAAACTGAAACAAAATGAAGTTATATGCTGCTGGAATTAGGGTGACGACATGTACACATTGTAAGTAATATAGTATTCAAGAAAAAAATCCTTAGCTACGGACAAAATATTTTAATATGTTTCCTATCCCGTTTGCTCAGACATGATATACGATGCTGGTCAATTTTTGTAGAAACGGAACTCATGACTCCGTGGGTGCCTCCGTAGCTCAATGGTTAGCGCGTGTGTCGTCTAATCTGGCGCCCCGGGTTCAAATACGAGTGGATACATTCATATGCCTGCCATATTTCAGCAAAAAGCTGAGTGGCAAATAACGGCCATGCTCGTCATAAAAAGGCTATTCTCGACGATGGTGCGTCTCCCGCACGAGGAAAGGTGATCAGTTGCTTGCAGAATAAATTATGTTTGCTAATTTCATGTTTACATGTTTAGTTATATACCGCTACCGATTTCCCTTACCATTTTTCCTGGTGTAAATCCTAACAAGAACTGACTTCCCCTTCCACAAGAATTCAGCAACTTCTCCAAATGTGGAGAAAAATCGACATTGTTATCGATTTTAATGGAAGGCTTTCACCAGCCACGACCAGAAGGTAACCACTGTCTCCAGGTTACACGTTCAGCGCACTAACCACTTGGTAACGGCCGCGGGTTCATCGTTTCATAGGTGATGTGACGGTGTTTCAATTATTTTTCCAAAGTATAATGATAATGATATCTTAATAAAAGAAGATTACACATTAAGATTATATCAATTATATAAAATGATTGTATCTTTGTATATAAGAGCTATACATTTAAATACTAACCCATCAAACAAAACATAGTTACGGTCAAACGGTCATAAAAGCGTTGGTAGTATCACTTGTACTTTCATATCGAAAAAAGTTTCTGCTAATCCAAGGTGAACGAACCAATAGTTATTTAAGATCAAACAGCATCAAAAATGATTTTTTGTTCTACGTGGTATTTTGTATTAACAAAATAATATGAGTTCATAGAAAACATTCATAGATACATCCAGTGACGATTGCTATGACAACGATGACGTCAGTCAGGAGCGAAGATTGCTATGATAACGATGACGTCAGACAGAATCGAATATTGCTACGTCAACGTTGACGTCAGACAGGAACGAAGATTGCTATGACAACTATGACGTCGGACAGAAGCGAATATTTCTATGATAACGATGACGTTAGAAAGAAGCGAATATTGCTATGACAATTATGACGTCAGATTGGAGCGAAGATTGCTATGACGTCAGACGGAAGTGGACAATAGGTTGCACAATTTCCTGACGTACAAAAATAATTATATAAATAATTAAATATTCGTTAATTCCAGAAAGCGGAACTAATTAACAAATTTGAAACCGTTTCAAGGACAATAGCATAATACATAATATGATAATATGCCTTTTATTAATATAATTGTCACGGCAGTTTTTGCTTGATTGATGTTAAGCATCGTTTTTCATTTCCAATTAGACTACTGCGAGTCTAAGATAGGAACGAACCTATACTAATTTAATATCAAACAATTCCACGAATACTTCAAGAATACTATTACCGGTATAATTATATGTTATTATATAGATCTTTGTTTGCGTTAGCGTGCTAATTCCATTCCCTCCTGCCAGACCGGCCAATGCCCTCTGACTTCAAGGGACGAAACAATTGTGATATAGTGACAAGGTTTCCGGGAGCGTTATCCTGGCGTTTTGTATATTATAATATGAAGAGAACGAACAAAGTCCTTCATAATTATAATTATGATTAGCAATGTGTTATTATCGTCTTTTATTAGTGTCGTTTGTTCTCAATATGTGTTCAGTCATATACAGTGGTCAGTTCACATTGCCAGTTTTTCTGAAATTATGTACCAACTAGTACTAAGATGCTCTTCGCAAAAAACTGGCAACTTCGCAAAAATGGGGACATATTCGTAGTAGCGTCATGGCAGCCAATGAAGAATTACCAGCTCCCTATAGTCTACGACACAGCAATCGCTTTAAGCGTTTTCGAACATGCGATTACATGAAGAAAGAACAATTATAAAGAACAAGGTTCATTTATGGCTGTATTTTGTCAAAAATTAAAAACCCATGTTCCTATAAATCTGACCTATAGGTCTTCTTCTAATAACCTAACAAATTAATTATAGGAACATGCATTTTTATTTTTTGAAAAATCACAGGGCCAAAGTAAGCATTTTGTGAACCTTGTCCTTTGGCATTTATAATCGAACATGGGATACTCTGGTGGCAAGCATGTGCTCCGTTATTACCCACTGCGCCAAACGGGCGGGCACCAACAAAGACCATTTGCATAGTAAAGCTCTTCTTTATTGCAGAACTTGATTCCGAGTCGATCTGCGTCATTGATAACATAAAATGTGACAGTCTCGGTAAAACTGTTCCGTACTAAATATTGAAAGGGAGCAAAAATAAAAATTGATATAAAATGTTTTTATCCCTGGAAATCGAGTGATAAAGCACACATTACAGCTACTTCTCTAATCAATTTATGGTCGGTATGCCGGAAAAATCATCCGTCATAATATCTGGCGAGCATTACGCTCGGTCTAATGGCTTAGGAACATTACGACACATTGTAATATTGTGTAATTTATCAAGCAAAGAGGAAATAGTAAATGTTAATGTTCAGCGACCTTGGGGTTATTAGGGAATAATGCAAAAGCGTGTAAAATCGTTGATACTGTCAATTCGGGTAAAATCGTAGGGGAATTTTTCACGCAGAGCTAGTATTTTGCACAGGCATCAATCATGTTATCTCCCCCCCCCCCCTTTGGAACCCAATACTACCCAGGCACCCCCATATCACAACAAATAGCATATAAACTACCCAACACAGTATTAGCTATGGTTAGCGGAGTAAGATGAGTGGCGTGCGCATCTGAAAATCCACTGGTCTTTTTAAAGAAAACGATACGTACACAATTTACACCAGAGCACCACAAACCTGTTCTTCTTTGTCACACAAATGATTATTCTTTCATATGGTATGCACATAAGCATACATAAGTATCCCTTTTTATGGCAGCGAGTTGTTAAAGCGCACACAATCTGTCTCCATTTCGAAGTGACCTTATCTTGCATAACAAGACGGATGCTTGTGGTATTTCGTATACTGCAACATTGTTTTGAAACGGGCATATGCGATGTTTCTGTTGGGTGGTGTTTTGACGTTGTCCTCGCGTTTCGTTGTCTGCTGACCCTTACTCCAGTTATGTTTGACTGATGTAGGCTGACGTAGTCGAGTGTCGTTTTTTTATATCTTAAATATGTTTGTTATTGTGGCTTGTACTAGGTGTATGTGACTTTTCTTGTGAGTTTAAACGTATTGCTATCGCAAATATTATATAGAAAGGAGTTGGACACAAAATATAACAACTTATACTACATTGTATGTGCAAAAGTTCACAGTTTTTGCCCGAAACCGACTCAACGGCTATCCGAGTCGGTTTCGGACAAACATTGTGACAGTAGAAAGATTAAGTTGCGTGGAAAGAACTCATTCTTGGCTTGAGCGTCGATGATCTCTCGTTACAATTGATTGAAATATAATACATTGACGGTTGTTTTTACCTCTTTGTTGACAAGTTTGTACTTGCGTTCTTAGCTAAATCATCCGTCACTTATCTTGACATTTCACACGTGACGATACCTGTCCAAATCAAACCTTGCCAGGACGCAGTGATCTCCCCATTCCAAGGTCGGATAAAATTGTCTCTACGTTTTCCAATGTTTCACATTCAGGAGTGTTACAATATTTCTACGAGCGACTGCTGTCTGTTAATGTTACAAAAGCCCCAACAACAGAAAAAATACATTTCCAGAGACAGGGCACCAGGCAACTCCAAAGCACTTTCATAGTGTAAAAAAGCCTAGTAATCTCAACACCCTACACACTCTAACGGTGGTTTTTCACTCTGGACCCATGTGCACAGATCGAGATATATACATTTTATTATATGTACAGTACAACCTCTGTAGATCAACACCCTGTTGGTGCTATAAATACAGTAAAACCTCGGTAATACGAGCAGCGATTATTCGAGCAACCGGCCTAATTCGAGCAAATTTCATATAAACACAGCTACAATTAGTCATAACAACACTTCATCATTGACTTCGGATATTTCGAGCACCTGGCTTAACTCGAGCATTTGGCTTGTCACGATGGGTCCTCGAGATAACGAGGTTTTACTGTATAGGTCATTGTTTCGAGGTTGTTACTTTACAGAGGTTAAATGTATAGTAAATATCAAATTGTTATACAGAAGTTGTTGCTATACAGAGGGCCGCTCTGGAGAGGTTGTATTGTAGACGCTCCGAAGATAGCTTTGATTTCTACTACCGTTCAAATATATGTATTTTGAATATGAAGGCCCTAAAGGGACGGAATGTTATCGACCCAGGCAAAACAGCGTTATAAATGTAGAGCTCTTCAATGTGTGCACATTGAATTGGGTTGTTGAAATGTCAATGGTTTTATGAATAATTGAATATCACTCATACATACAGTTTCGGTCGCCACATCCAAATACATATCGGTCTACACTTTATCCTATTTTAAAGAGTTATACCCCAATCACACGTAAAAAAATCGAGATACATACATTTTAATATATGGACAGTACAACCTTTGTAGATCAACACCATTCATGTGCTACAAATATTGGTCATTGTTTCGAGGCTGTTACTGTACAGAGGTATAATTTATAATAAATATCAACTTAGGGAAATTATGAATTGTTATATACGATATGTGGATAGACCGATGATTGCGATATATCGGAAGACAAGATCGACGATACATCGATAATTATATCGATTTACACAAATTCATTTTTTTCCATTCAACACTGTATATGTTTGGTATAGATTCGGCTTTTAAAAATAGCGCCTTTTGTTTGAATTTATACTTGACCCATTTTGACAATTTGTGAACTTTCATTTTAATAAAGAACATGTTTAGTGCATGGGAATGATAATTTTGGTGGTTCCAACAATCGATATTCGACCAGCATGGTAATCAATATCCGAGCTAACTTGACACAGCAACCCGATATTGAATATCAAACTGGGTTGAATATCGAGCCAGGTCGTAAATCGATATTTGACCAGTATGTGTATATCGAGCTGGCTCGGAAATCGATATTCGAGTAAAGTTGGCGCAGCAAGTCAAACTTTTATATCGAACTGGGTCGATTATCGCTATATCGCTACAGATGTACAACGACCTTCGAAATATGACCCTCGGATGAGTCCACTTGTTAAAGGTTGATACGAAATTTACCATTATTTTCTGACATATTATGGATATAGATACTAAATACTCGCGTTACTTTGCAATTGACATCGTGGCCAAGTGGTTGACATGTACTATGCGTAGAAGCATACATTTTATACGGGCTGTGGGTTCGAGTCCGCTAATATGTACTATTTTTTCAATTATTATTTTTTCTTAATATATTTAATTCTTTATGAATGATAATATATGAGCCAGTCTCCAGGAAAACCTGCCATATTGACATTATGTAATTACTGCTTGTAACAAGCTTTTAAAAAAGCTTTCAAATAAGAAAAAATGATATTTCCATTGATTCAATTTTAAGTCATTTATCCATTTATTATATCTTAGGTTAAAATTTCTTATGAATAATTACGAAATCATTTACTTCGTTGCTATGGTGACCAATTTCAGAAAAGTACCCTGATTGAGAAAAGCGAGGAGTTAGTTGTTTAAAACAGTAGTAGTCTTTCTCTAAATGTGAACATTTACCATTTGGATGTATATTTTAAAACTTAAAACATCATTCTAAAACTTGATACCGTTTTGACCAGTTTACGTCAAGAATTGATCAAATGCAGTATTTATAAAGTAATTGTTACAACGACGTCGAATAACGTTTGAATGACGCTTGCGACGTCACGCAAAAAGGGTCTGAATAGGGCCTCAACTAAACAGCTGTAACTTCCTTAAAAATCATGATATTAACAAAATTTCTTTTGCATTTTGCTTCACTAAGATCATTTTTTTAGATAATAAAAATCTCAAAATCAAATGTTTTGTCAAAATAGCAGGTTTTCCTGGAGACTGGCTCATATAATAATATGCAATTTTTAATACAATTATGCTTTGTTTTAATTCGATCAAAACAATTTGTCCGCCGTGGATATCGTATTTATTGCTCATCTTAAAATGGCTTGGATGCGGGTTGAATTACAGAATTCTCTAAAGAAACATAAAAATTAACATATTTACTCTTGTAATTTCTGTAGCGCAGGTGACTGTTGACCGATATTTCTGATCAACAGTTTTAACGCGGGAATGTTTGTACTGTATCGAATATAAAAGAAATGGAAAATATATGTTAGCAATGTATAATGGACATGCACGCACATGCATTATTTAGCCAAATTAAAAAAAAATATACACAATTGGTGTGATTCGAACCCCCAAAAAGATCCATAAGGGGTAGCTTAGCCAACTGCGCTAAGGAGGCCTATTCATAAGTTGTTATTTCGAATATGTGTTTGTATTCTGATTGGTGAAAATGTTATTAAAAGTACAGTTACGCCCGAATGATTGTGGTTTATCTATATATGCAGTCGTATTTGTGATGATGTGAATTATTCAGCCACTTTACTGAGAATTCATGTCATTCCGTTCCAAGCAGGATTATGTTTGTATTACTTATTTGGCGACATGACCGCTGATTATACGTCTCGGACAATGTGTTTATCGTCCTGGCAAAACTGTATTATGCACGAGGGGTGTTCCAGAAATAATAGAACTGTTTTCATAGCAGCGCGGTGAATCAGAAATTTAGACAACTTATTTGCTGTAAATAAATTTACATCTATCACTGAGAAATATGCGAAATATCAAAGCAATAGGTTGAACAATAAAACATCTATTAAACATTAAATATACTATGTTCAATGGAGGCGGCTCGCGCCGTAACGTTATGATGACGTCGACTTTTATATAACATTATATTCAAACAAAGTATTTTAACGGAAAGACACACTTAATAATATATAGGCATCCTGACTTTCAAAATAGATCTGATGTTACTGTCTACATTGTTTAAATGTGTCTCTGTACCACTGTTTCCAAAATGGGTTACTGTGATGGTAAAAATTGATCTAACATCAGTTTAGAACGGTGTCTATCAACGTCAAACTATGTTTTCTGTGACCTGACCTGTGTTCACTTGTTAGTTATCAGTACCGATTATCCCGGTATAGCCAGTTCTGAGCTGACATAGCCCTAGTCTCACTGTGCCGGTTTGGCAACCCGGATTGTCCCGGCGTATGAAGCGGTATTATGGTATTATGTCTTACCGAGCAAACAACCTCGGGAAAACTGTGAACTTCTTACACGATTCGAGGCTAACCGTCATGAACCGTGTTGATCCGACCGAAAGACGTCGTACAGTATGGGTTCGAATTCCACTATAGGTACACAACCCAATACCGGTATCTTTAAAATGTTTATTACAACTGGGAGGGATCGAAAAAGATGTTAAGAACGGACTTAATCGAGGGGTTTCCGGGGCACTACCGGTATATTCGAAGCAGGTCTTTGTCTCTATACCCCCTCAACTGTGACAAAGATCCAAATATACAAAGATCGGAAATTTTTTCCAAATCTCACAATATCTCGCGGCAGTTTTCTGAAACTCGCGAAATCTCGTTTGTTATTAATATCTTATAATATTATATCCTCTTTTAATGGGTATAGACACAAACTATTAAGTTTATGCAATAGACTTATTATTCAGCTTAAAATAATACCTCATTTATTGACGTCAGTCAAGGAATAAAACAGGTATTAGCAAAGAACCAGACCTATGCTCATTTTAATGGAAATTCCAATTTTATCCGAAAATACACAATTTGCCTCATTCAAACAATAATTTTCTAAAATGACTCTAAAATAAGTTACATTATGCAGTAGAAGAAACTTAGCTCTTCAAAATGAGATATTGGTCACAAACAAAAGCCTTAATGCAAAATATCAGAATATGCTGCGTGTTATTTTGCATTTTTTTTCTCCGTTTTCAGTGTCCAATCTGTGTATATTTCGGTCATTGGCATAATGGCATTATTTAGACTGCATTGAATCCTGGCTCTGGACCGGTTGAGTTCCAATAAAGTACGTCCATACCGATCGAGGCAGGGTAGAACAAAGTATATACCCGAACAATGGTTATATACGGTAACGCCCGGTAGAATCCCGTTACGGATGATACATTATTAGACTGGTTTTATCATCGGCAAATGTCAGTGAAGTTGCAGTTACGTACTAGGGTGTTATGGTCCGGTATTTGTCGAACAAAGCCAAATACACTCAATAATTATGTAAATTATAAGTGAAATTCTGTTGAAATCTTTATGAAAAGTAGTATTAAAACCTACACGAGTGGCTACCTTATTTATCATAACAAAAAACGACTGCAATGATTATAGTGGCCGCCTCCGTTGATAGTTGATTAGGTACGCATTGGAAGCGGAAGGTCGAATGTTCGAACCCCGGAATGAGTCTGATGTGAAATGGCCGTTGTTGGAATTTACCAGTTAACTAAATACATTAATCGCATCACACATAACAGAAGAGTCGCAGACTACTTCACGTATAACCATATCAAATATTTTTTTGTTGTATTAAAAGTTCAAAATGGTTAAGTTATAACATGAGTTATGAGTTGAGAGAGCGCCTCTTAAAGGTGCTGCCTCACAGATTGGGCTAAAATGTTTGTACATGTATATCGTGATTTTCCAACCTAACCAAGTATTGATGTAATAGAAAGCCACTGACGGTTGCTTTATGAAATATTTGGTACACATAAGCAATTTTAACCACTCTCGATATCGCCCACTGAGTATTTGTTCTTGAAAAAAACACGCTAAGTTTCCTTCAACATGCTTTGTGAGTTTTGTAATTCACACGTGATCGAACTGTAACATCATCAAACTACAGCGTAAACATCAGTGAGGTATTTGGTTCGTTTTTCATAAAAGGCGAACAAATTTCATGCAATTTAAGTTATAGTAATGTAATTTCTATAGGGTATTAATGCCCTATAGAATTTTTTATGTAAAATTACTAAATACATGTAACTATAAAATGCCGAAGTTTCTCAAGTTATTTTAGATGTCAGTGTAGTTGTTTATGGGATATACAGGCAACTATACAAAAATTACGCGAATATTTGTCAATTTTATTTTATTTTTGCAATACACCAATATGTGAGGCAGTCCCGTTTGTGGTAAATGATTTATTATTCAATTTATGAATTTATGCAACTCGTTCCAGAATGGTAATAATAAACGAGCACTCATTTAATATCCTCTATATTTTTTATATTATCGCCATCGCTGGTTGATATAATAGTATGTGAATGGTAGAGCTACTTGGTAGCGTATTTACCTAGAAATAGCACAATGAATAGGCAGATCCTAGGTTCGAATCAGTCGGTGTATTGACACACATCATTTGATCAAAATGTAATACCCCAATCACACGAGAGTCGGAATGAGCCGGAATGCCGTAGGAATAGCAATTCGTGGTACATTCTTGTATGTTCGAAATGTATTCCGTCTGCATTCCGAGTACATTCCATATGTTCGGGCCAGTTTGAATGTTTTAACATGCTCTAAACCTATTTCGTTTGAAATAAAATACATATTAAATTAAAAACGAATAAACTGTTATTCAAAACACTCTGTATTTATTGACACTGTCCAGATCACACGGCGTCGGAATGAGCCGGAATGCCGTAGGAATAGCAATTCGAGGTGTATTCCTTCATGATCGAAATGCATTCGAAACATTCTGTCTGCATGCTGAGTCAATTCGTAGTGCATTCGATATATTCCGGCCCATTCCTGTGTCCACTTCGAATGTTTTGCGCATGTTCAAAACTTTCGAGATACATTCGAAGTCGGGTGAAATATCGAACGGCTACCGAAGTGTATTCTTCCGACATTCTGATTAAATTTTGAATATTCTTACGGCATTCTGACTATATTCGAAACATTACTTAAAGCCATTATAGGTACTGATATAAACACACTACCCGTGCACAACCCGTGCATAATCCCGTGCAAAACGGTCCGATGCTTATGTTTACCGTATTTTGATATGCGTGCACAATCTCCGCTATCATTCCAGGCGGACTCGAAGTGTATTCGAGTTATACTCGAAGTATATAAGAATTGTATTTGAATGGTATTTGAAGTATTCCAACGGCATTTTGACAAAGCTGTAATAATTTTGGTCAATTTGAGTTATCATTCGGAATGTGTTTCGAATGTTTATTCTTTCTTCATTCCGACTCATTCGGGACCATTCCGGCTGATTCGAGAGTCGTGTGATTGGGTATTAAAGTCATGTTGTCAAATGGTGTTAATATTAATGTATGTAGGCCTGTAACTATGTCATTTCCTATTGAATATTCAATATTTTAATATGTGTTTTATTTCTAACGAAATAGGTTTAGAGCATGTGAAAACATTCAAATTGGCCCGAACATATGGAATGCACTCGGAATGCAGACGAAATACATTTCGAACGTACAAGAATGTACCTCGAATTGCTATCCCTATGTCAGTCGGCTCATTCCGACTCTCGTGTGATTGGGGTATAACTCTTTAAAATAAAATAAAAATGTAGACAGATATGTATTTGGATGTGGCGACCGAAACTGTATGTATGAGTGTTATTCAATTATTCATAACACCATTGACATTTCAACAATAATGTGCACACATTGAAAAGCTCTACATTTATAACTCTGTTTTGCCTCGGTCGATAACATTCCGTCCCTTTAGGGCCTTCATATTCAAAATACATGGATTAAAAGTTTAGTAGAAATCAAAGCTATCTTTGGAGCGTCTACAATACAACCTCTCCAGAGCGGCCCTCTGTATAGCAAAAACTTCTGTATAACAATTCGAAATTTCTCTGAGTTGATATTTACTATACATTTAACCTCTGTACAGTAACAACCTCGAAACAATTACCAATATTTGTAGCTACAACAATGTGTTGATCTACAGAGGTTGTACTGTACATACATTGAAATGAATATATCTTGATCTGTGCGCATGGGTCCAGAGCGAAACACCACAGTTAGAGTGTGTAGGGTGGTTAGATTACCAGGCTTAAACACTATGAAAGTACTATGGAGTTGCATGGTGCCCCTGTCTCAGCTAGTGACTTTTTCTGTCGTTGGTGCTTGTGTCACATTAACAGACAGCAGTCGCTGGAAGAATATTGTAACACACCTGATTTTGAAACAAAGGAAAACGTGGAGACAATCTTATCCGATCTCGGTATTGGGAGATCACTGCGTTCTGGCAATTAAGCTTTGATTTGGACAGGTATCGTCACGTGTGAAATGGTGTGAAAATTGTTGTGCAAATCTATCTTTATAATGTGGCTACGTTTAGTTTACGTTATATGCCCCGGGGTGGGATATATTACAAAGGGAAGATGAAAACATAACCTTATTACTTCTTATTTATGATATATCTAATTCAATTTATAGCCAAATGCAACGGAATTTGGACAATATAGTATTTAATCCAGGCGTAAGCGTTTCATTAAAATTCATCATATTTATTGCAAGTTTCGAATTGTCTGACATACATATACATATTTACTAATGCATTCACGAAATGAAATCCATGTTTAGTCACTTAGCAGTCGTATATAAAGTGTATGTTTTGTAATGGGTCATCCAAATTTCAAGCGTTTGGCGTAGTCTGTTTTGCTTTGCTTGCTCTGTGGTTGTTTCCCTACACCCCTCCTTCCCTCCTAGATAAGAAGGGGTGGCCATGGAGCTCGTCTTTGTCTCAGCAGCATCGCCTTACGTTTTTATTTCTGTTTGTCTCTTGTTAGGGACAAATAAGCCCCCTTGACGCGTGTATGTGGTCGCACGGTCATGCTACGCTCACAGTCCGATCCCCTTATATATCTTCTAAGTCGTACTTGTATAAAAGTGACATTTAATTTTTTAATAATTACTTATTTATCTAAATGCAGAAGTTACAAAAATCAACAAAAATTCTAAAAGACAAAACCTTATATAGTTTCGACATATTGTAAAATCATTTAATTTCAATGGGACTAAGGTTCGTGGTTTTTGGTAAAAAAGACCATTTCATGGGGACATAATTTGAAGTATTTCAGATTTTGTACATAATGGCGCGGTACATAATGGCGCGGTAGGTAGGTAGGTAGGTAGGTAGGTAGGTAGGTAGGTAGGTAGGTAGGTAGGTAGGTAGGTAGGTAGGTAGGTAGGTAGGTAGGTAGGTAGGTAGGTAGGTAGGTAGGTAGGTAGGTAGGTAGGTAGGTAGGTAGGTAGGTAGGTAGGTAGGTAGGTAGGTAGGTAGGTAGGTAGGTAGGTAGGTAGGTAGGTAGGTAGGTAGGTAGGTAGGTAGGTAGGTAGGTAGGTAGGTAGGTAGGTAGGTAGGTAGGTAGGTAGGTAGGTAGGTAGTAGGTAGGTAGGTAGGTAGGTAGGTAGGTAGGTAGGTAGGTAGGTAGGTCTAGGACCTATGAGATACGATCAACGACCTTCGAGCTAGCTGGTGCTAATGACCTACGTGCTGCGACTTACGAATAAACAACTACGAGCTAAGCGTTGCAAACAACGACATAAGAGCTGCGACCATCGACCTACGTGCTACGTCCAACGAGTAAACATCTATGAGCTAAGTGTTGCCACCAACGACTAAATAACTGCGACCAACGACCTACGAGCTGTGACTAACGACCTACGAGCTGCGACCAACGACCTACGAGTTGCGACCAACGACCTAAGAGTTGAGACCTACGAGTAAACATCTACGAGCTAAGAGCTGCGACCAACGACAAACGAGCTGCGATCAACGAGAAAACATCTACGAGGTAAGAGCTTCGACCAACGAGCTAAAAGCCGCGACCAGCGACCTACGAGCAGCGACCAACAACCTATCAGTTGCGACAGACGACCTACGAGCTGCGATAAGCGACCCACGAGCTGCGACTAATGACCTACGTGCTGCGACTAATGGCCGGCGAGCTGCGACTAATGACCAACGAGCTGCGACTAATGACCTACAAGTTGCGACTAACGACCTACGTACTGCGACTAATGACCTACGAGCTGCGACTAATGACCTAGAAGCTGCGACTAATGACCTACGAGCTGCGACTAACGACCTACGTGCTGCGACTAATGACCTACGAGCTGCGACTAATGACCTACGAGCTGCGACCAACGACCTACGAGCTGCGACTAACGACCTACGTGATACGTCCAACGAGTAAACATCTATTAGCTAAGTGTTGCGACCAACGACCAAAGAACTGCGGCCAACGACCTACGAGTTGTGACTAACGACCTACGAGCTGCGACCAATGACCTACGAGTTGCGACCAACGACCTAAGAGTTGAGACCTACGAGTAAACATCTACGAGCTAAGAGCTGCGACCAACGACAAACGAGCTGCGATCAACGAGTAAACATCTACGAGGTAAGAGCTGCGACCAACGACCTAAGAGCTGCGATCAACGAGCTACAAACTGCGACCCGCGACCTACGAGCAGCAACCAACAGCCTATGAGTTCCAAACAATAAAGACCTACGAGGTGCGATAAGCGACCTACGAGCTGCGACTAATGACCTAAGTGCTGCGACTAATGACCTTCCAGCTGCGACTAATGACCTACGAGCCGCGACTAACGACCTACGTGCTGCGACTTATGACCTACGAGCTGCGACCAACGACCTACGAGCTGCGACTAACGACCAACGTACGCATGCTGCGACTAATGACCTAAGTGCTGCGACCAACGTGCTACAAGAAACGAGCTAATTGATATGTATTCATTGAGATGCGATCAACGACCTACGTGCTGCAACAAGCGAGTAAACATCTACGATCTAAGAGCTGCGACCTACGAGTAAATTTCTTCGAGCTAAGAGCTGCGACATACGAGTAAATTTCTACGAGCTAAGAGCTGCGACCTACGAGTAAATTTCTACGAGCTAAGAGCTTGGACCTACGAGTAAATGTCTACGAGCTAAGAGCTGCGACATACGAGTAAATTTTTACGACGAGCTAAGAGCTGCGACATACGAGTAAACATCCACCAGCTAAGAGCTGCGACCTTCGAGTAAATATCTACGAGCTAAGAGCTGCGATCTACGAGTAAACATCTACGAGCTAAGAGCTGCGACCTACGAGTACATTTCTACGAGCTAAGAACTGCGGCCAACGACCTATGAGATGTGACTATCGACCTACGTGCAGGACTAATGAGTAAACATCTACGAGCTATGAGCTGCGACCAACGACCGACGTGCTGCGACAAACGAGTTAACATCCACGACCTACGAACTGCGACTAAAGACCCACGAGCTGCGAATAACGACCTATGAGATGCGACAAACGACCTACGTGCAACGACTAACGAGTAAACATCTACGAGCTATGAGCTAGACCAACGACCTGAGAGGTGCGACCAACGACCTACGAGCTGCGACCTATATGCTGCGCCCAGCGAGTAAACATCTGCGAGCTAAGAGCTGCGACCAAAGACTAACGAGCTGCGACCAACAATCTACGAGTAGCGACTAACGACGTACGGGCTGCGACCAGCGACCTAAGAGCTGCGACCATCGACCAATGAGTTGCGATCAACGACCTACGAGCTACGACTAACGACCTACGAGTTGCGACCAACGACGTTCGGGCTGCGACCAGCGACCTACGAGCTGCAACCATCGACCTATGAGTTGCGATCAACGACCTACGAGCTGCGACTAACGACCTACGAGTTGCGACTAACGACGTACGTGCTGCCACTTACGAGTTCACATCTACGACCTTCGAGCTGCGACCAACGAGCAAAGAGCTGGGACCAACGACATACGAGCTGCGACTAACGACCTTAGTGCTGCGACCAACGTGCTACATGCAACGAACTAATAGCTATGTATTCATTTCAAATAAAAATGAGCGCCATCTGACCGCCAATGTTCGACCTATAGACAAACTGCACAGACCTATATAATTATATACGTCACTATATCAAATCAAAGTGAGACAATTCGAGCTTTGAGTGCATTTTAACTAGTATTACAATTACCTCCCTTCTGAGTTTTTCACTGACCATCTTTAAATTGGAAGGAAAAAATACTGGTAACATATAAAAGAACAATCGTAAAAACTCGGCCATTTCCGTGTGTCTCCGGTAAATATTACAATGCATAAAGGCCGAGGTGATCAGAATGATAAAAGAAATACCTTTTTGTTTCAGATTTTCTATACTTGTACCACTGTCCGATTGTGACTTTCGCAAAATACGGTATTTTTGATATTCCAACGGGTACCAGTCAAGAGCTTTTCCACAGTGTATAAACGAGTCAACTTCCGGTTATCGCAATAAAGAGTACACGTTGAATTGTATACGATTGCAATAATGAGTACAGTGATGGAAAATCACCGGAAGTTTCAATCACAATAAGAGTACACATTGAATTGTATAGTACATGTACATGTATCACAATAATGAGTACAGTGATACGCGGTGTTTTCGCAATTCTTGGTGTTCCCGGTATCCGATAAATGTATGACTTATCAGAGTTTCTTTTACAGTAATTGTCATTGTGTTACATGCAAAACTATAATAGTTATAGTTATTGAGCTAGGTCTAGCCACGGCATGAAACCGTGACTTAAACGCGATAGTTGACGTTATAATGCGAACTAGCGTTTTATATCATTTTCATATTATAAGTTAATACTTTGCTTTTTCGAGTGTAATTACACTCAACGCTTTATTTTTTTTTGGACGGGGGGCGGGGCGAAATTATTTGAAATATTATTTTGTAACGGAAGAAATATGAATAAAAAACTGACTTATTTGTGTTCGCATTATAAATGAATGTTTTCTCGTATGAATTCGTAGCAATATAATGCAAACAAACGAGTAAATTTATTAATTTTTAAATACATTTACAGTACTATCAAAAACAGATTAAATTGTGTGTGTAACGTTCTAATGGATACCATTTTAATGACAATTTAGGGCATTTATACGTATTTATACTTTTTCCTGCAAATACATGATTCATATTCAATATTACTCATATATAGGTCACCACCCGAACTTCTACTTACTAGTATTTAATGATCGGTCACATTGGAGTTAAGAATTAATGTAATACTCTAGTAAACTCCATTGAGATTAACGTTTTGCGATTATGCGAAATTTTAAATCTAGTCCTAATTGTAAACTCAGACAAAGTAATCCGTTGTGTACAACTTTAATTAGGATGTTATATTTTCTGATAACCGACAATGGCTATAAGTGGGAATAAAACTGTAAGTTTATTATGATGTTATATTTTTTACGGTAAATCTGTTTATACATATTTTGTCGAGCGATAATTATTGACATTGTAGTCAAATTATAACGAGGGTATGAGCGTAGGATGCCAAATTCCTTCTTATACTTAACGTCTAGCAAAGGAATGACTGGTACCATTTTTATTTCGTTGGTCTGGGACCTAACCCGGGACGCTCTACCGCTAGGGTGTCGATGAAGAAATATGGAAAAGGAGGGGTGATCCAGAAATAGTAGGACTTTATAAGGTATAGATAATCAAGCCTAAATTAAAATCTAGCTAAAATTTAAAATAAAGTTATGATAATTGATTCAAAAAATAATATCTAGTCGGGAGGCCAGACTAGGTTTTAAGCATCGTAAGATTTTTATAGCCGAAACACAACCGAAAGGTTGGTTGTTCAAGCCTACCCATGGACGCATTGCTTTATTAATTTCTTTTAAATAAATGTTTCTGTTTTTGTTTCAACATATTCATTGAACGTGTTGCAAAGCTCTCCTAGATTCCCTAGGTCACGACTTAAATGTTTATTTTACTAATATCATACCCACAATATACCTCTACCATTGCAGTATACCGTACACCGAATAGTGCACTTTAATTTGAGTAATATCATTACTTTTTACGACATTGGAACGAGTGTAAGTTCAGCCACTGAGAAGACTTCAAAGAATTTGAACTGCACATTATTTTAGTTCTCAGTTTTAATATGTTTAGTCCTTCAGAATAAATGACTAAAGATAGTTACTTAAACAGATACAAGTTACTGTACAGAATATTGATTTAAGTGAACTGAGTATTGCTAAGTATCTCGTTTCTGTACGAATTATTGAACAACATATATTATATGTTACTAAAACAGATACAAGTAACTTTACATAGTATTGATTTTTAGTGTACCGTGTATTGCTAAGTATCTCGTTTGTGTACAGAGTATTGAACAACAATACTACATTACTTAATTTACTCGCAATACACAGGTGTATGGGGCACCACAGTTAATATAATTATACCGGTGTGTAAATTCATGGAATATTACTCCCCCCTGGTTTTTGTTCCAGGTGACGTTTGTCCTCGTCTTAGCCTTGTTGGTGTCCTCCATTTCGGCACGCATTTCGGCACGCAAGTATCACACATTTCACCATATTCGAGATTCTCATGTGCCTGCTAAGTATGATAGAAACCGTGCCTTACACAGCTTACCGTCCTGTTTAGTTGTAAAAGAGTCGAGTATACCTGATGCCGGGTTAGGTGTTTTTGCAATAAGGGACATTCCGTCTGGTGTGGTGTTTGGACCCTATGGTGGTGTGAAGATTTATGATCGTGAAGAAGCCCCTGATTCCGGGTATGTCTGGAAGGTAGGATATAGAGGATATTTCGCTGGCTTAGAATTAGAAGGTCGTAAGTACTACTTACGACCTTTTAAGACTCATGCATATTTTGAATTATACATCTGAAGGTGCTTCTTATGAGCCTATTATCATGAAAATCGTTTAAAAAAGCTTGTTTTTCCAAACGTAAAGAGTAGTTTTCAAACAGTTTTTTCTTGTTTTCTCAAAATATTGAGTTTGTACTTACGACAATCTACATTCTAAGCCAGCGATTTGTGGTTATCGGTGTAAGGAATGTTATTTCTAGCAGTCGATGTCCATACTCCATAGGAACATGGTTTTAAGTTATCTGAGTGAGTGTACCCGATATAGAGAGAATGTTGGGCAACGGCCATATTTAGCCGCAAAGGAAATGACGTTACGAAAGCTGGTACCAAGTTTTTCTACAGTTGTAACAGCAAACACGGATGCAAGTTCATGTGACGTCATATCCGTTGCGGCTAAACGCGGCCGCTGCCCAACCATGTGCCTATGTCGATTTCCGTCTATGTTGTTAACTAAATTAAAGTGTAAGTAAACATAATGACGTTTTACTAAGTGTACTTCTGATGAAAGAAAGCGTCTTTTTCATCATGCATGCGCTATCTAGATCTACATATACGACAGTAACCGAAAGTAGCTAGTTAACGGTTTGAGTTATGAACTAATCCGTGTTCGTATTTGAAATTGATCCTGTATTAAGTCTTATTCAAAGTATTAACTACATACTATATTATTTAAATTACTATCAATACCATACAGTATTACTATTCGTCTGTATTGCCACCAAGTTGTGGATTTTGTGATCTATCCACTGACAGTACAATTTTGATAAGAAGGTAAATTTTGTATGTTTACGTGTGTGCAGTGCATAACTGGGTTTTATGACGATATTTTATATACTTGGTGCACATGCAAAATAATAAAACAAAGAGTTACACCAAGTATTGTTTAAGTTGATGCAACTTCGTTAAAATAATTGTGCATGTCTATATTAGTATATATTGAATGTTATTGTGAGTTGCCCTTGTGGTGTGAAGGTCGTGCTTTTTGTCTGTTCTCGTCTTCTGGCTCTTGTTTTTGATTTATTAAATACTGTAGTGCACAGACCATCCAAAGCTACACAGAAACGACGACAGCGCCTAGCTATCCACACAAGAGTATGATATAGAATGAACCATCCAAATCCCCAAAAATGGATATTTCAAGCAATCCTATATACTCACCCCGTAATGAATGACACTTTTGACTTCGAATTCCGAGCATAATTAACCATAAAGGGAGGTAATTATGAATGATAACTACACTTAAGACTTACTGATGTGGCAGGATGTCTGAGTGGGGTGTCGTGTTTTGTAGCAATTCAGTAACTGCATTCCCTGCTGTTTCTGATCGATACCTTCCCCGTCCGATTATTATTTTTTATCTTTTTACCAACAGGTACTCGATATAGATGGTGAAGTAGATCACTTTATAGACGGTGAAGACAAAGCAAGATCTAATTGGATTAGATATGTAAACAGCGCGTGTACTGAAGAACAGCAAAATCTGAATGCTTTTCAATACAAAAGCGGTATTTATTATTATTCGCATAAAGAGATACCCAAGGGCGGAGAACTGTTGGTTTGGTATGGTGATGAGTACGGTGAGGACTTAGGAATAATCAGAGATTGGGCATTAGGTATAGTGATTTGTATTGTAATGCCTTGATTTTCAGTGTGAACCTACGACCACAGGTAACTGTATCATTAAACAAAAAATTCTTTTTAAAACATTGATACTGTCTTAGAAAGGTTTATAACACGGGAAATTGACCACCCGGTCACTGAGGTGCAGTTTGTTTTTAATAAACATTTCATCAATACTTGTGTTATGTTAAGTATTATTACATTATCAGAAACTAAAGAACTACGTCTTTATTTTGATATCAATATTTTAAAAATTCGTCCATAAATAAGAACGTAAACACATAGGGCTTGACATCACTTTCTTTTTTATTGTTTAGAACAGTATTGTAGTTTCTATTGATTGCACTTCAGTGACTGACTGGACACCGGGGTATACATTTCATGGTATAACTTTTTAACTAGTTACTCAATTTCGATGGGATTTTGCATGGCGGTAGTTCTAACGATGTTGTCAATGGGTAAAATTACTTGATGAAGATATCGAAAGCCAATTCTTGTTTTTGATACCATGAAAATCTAACCACTTTAGTACAAATGCACCTTTCTAAGATAACATAAATTTTATAAAATAATTTGTTTTGTTTTACTCTTTATTACGACATGGTACAATATGTTCGGATTTGGAACTAATTATGAGCCGTATATAATGAAATTTGGCGAGTATGTCAAAATATAAATTCTCTAAAGGTAAATTATCCTTTCGGCAGACATTACTTGATAGTTCTTATAATAGGACGTGATTATACACTAAATTCAGGGACGACCCACGTATGCGACGTAATTTGTGGCTTGATAAACTATGTAGTTCAGCAGTTTTACTGTTGTGACTAGGTCATTCAGCGTAGGCATGCCGCCTTTTGTTTGCTGAATTTTTCTATTCAGCTTTTAAACAGTGGGACAAGGGATTTCTGACAGCTATAACTAGGCATTATAGTCCTTTTGCTGTGGAAACTGGGTCATTTAGCTAGTAATAATTTATTATACTTTTCGACAGCTTGGACTTGGGCGGTTCTGTGCTTGTTTAGTTGGGCATTGCGTCTTTATGTGTTTTGTGTTTCCTGTGCTCGGTTGGTTCAGTTGGGTATTGTGCGTTGTGTGTTTTTGATGTTTTCTGTGCTCGGCTGGTTAAGTTGAGTGCTGCCTTCCCTGTCTGACTTAATACAATCTTTTAGAACGAAAGAAACAATCTGTCAACACAAAGTTAAAACAACCGTACGTACTAGTATTGCATTTATTGACTGATTTTAACGAAACACAATCGACGCTCAAGCTGATAATGAAAACTATCCACTCAAATTAATATTATTTTACAAAAGGTCAAACATTTTGCCCGATATTTGGATTTGTCGCCCTTAGTGATGTCAAGGTCACGTGGTATTGCTACACTGTTTTCTATAAACAACAGCTTCCAAACATTTTGTTGGAACTTAAGTACAATGATGCTCTGGGCCCGATCTCCCGAAGCATCTCAATCTGAGCTGAGATTTATCTCAAATACTGTCGTGTGTCTTTGAGATAATTTCCATGGGAGACAAGACTCTAACAGTTGGCACCACAAAACAGATACATTGTTCTGAGTTTATTACAGTAAACATTTTTAGCATTAAACTTATGAATGATCTCATATTTATACTCTTGACGTGAGCAAAATCTCAATTTGAGTTGAGATTTCAACTTGAGATGCTTCGGGAGATTTGGGCCAGGTGAGCGATATAAGGTCGTTAACATAATTATGTTATTTTTCATCATTTTCAATAACATTCTGTCAAAACTCCAAGTACAATGTACTACTTTTGAAAAGAAATTTTCTTTTGTATGTGTGGTTTGGGAAGGTACCAATTCTAGAATGGAAAATGTGTCATTGTTCACCAATTTTAATAACAATAACTCGAAATAGTACTATCTATTGGAAATAAAATCTTCTGTTGTGTCTGTGGTTTTGGAAAGGTGCCAGTTTCAGATGGGGAAACCCTCTCTTTATCTGTTTTAAGATGATGAAGATGAAGAAGACCACGATGATGATGAATATTATGTTGACGACGAAGAGGACGAAGACTACGAAGATGATTACGATGATGAAGACGAAGATGATGATGGTGACGAAGATGAAGAAGACGGAAATGAAGATGACGAAGAAGATGATGATGATGATGATGATGATGATGATGAAGGTATGTAAGAGTATGAAAGATATGTGAAAGGTCCTGTAGTGGTATTTAATATTGCTCTTATTTAATTGGAGAATAAGGATAGCCAATCAAATCGCCTTTTACTGACCAAGAGTTTAATATGATGTGATCTGATTGGTTGTCCTAATCTAAAAGGCAAGTAAG
Organism: Spisula solida; assembly: GCA_947247005.1. Taxonomy (NCBI): domain Eukaryota; kingdom Metazoa; phylum Mollusca; class Bivalvia; order Venerida; family Mactridae; genus Spisula; species Spisula solida. Next base: position 3,200,385 of record OX365958.1, on the reverse strand, counting down.
GTCAAAATTGAATACCACCCATGCTCCGATCTCCCGAAGAAACTCAAGTTCAAATTGAAATTTTGCTCATGTCAGAGTCTGAATTGTAGATACATTGGGAGTCCATGCTTATAAAATTTACTGTCCTACACTCTATAATGTATCTATTTCTTGATGTAAATTTGAGTCCGATCTATCATCGAAAAAACTTTTAAGACAGATCACAATATGCGAGATGAGATTTAGCTCAAATTGATATCCTTAGGGAGATTGGGGACAGGTATTCAAAACAATTGATATTACATCAGAGCAGCTATAGCTTCGTCTTATTCTTTGTTGAAGTTGTTTGCTGAAATACAAATCTCTGGCTTAGAATGAGAAGGTCGTAAGTACAAACTCGATATTTTGAGAAAACTAGACACAAATGTCTGAAAACTACTCTTCATCTATGGAAAACAAGCTTTTCAACTTCAGTTCGGTCAACATGACATGTTTCGATTTTCATGGGAAAAAAGGCTCATAAGAAGCACTTTGTGATGCAGATCTCAACTATGCATTAATCTGACAAGGTCATAAGTAACACGCACGTAAGTAGCACGCAAGGAGAAGAATTTAATAAGACCAAAGGTTTTCCATTATAAACCTTTTTTCCTTAAACTTGTGTTATTGTACTGTAAATTGCATGTATACTGTTATATATTTGGGAAAATAAATATGTTAAAACTACTAAGTAGCACGCACTTACGACCTTCACATACTAAGCCAGCGAAATCTTGAACTTACAAGTTACGATAATACTGTACTTAAATGCACTTGATTGACAACTGATGTAATGTCAATGATTGTTAAGGGATTTCTCCCTAAATTTAAGAATACATTGCATCTTGCAAACTATCTGAGAAAAACTGTTCCCACTTTTTACCATTTCTATTGAATAATTCCAATTTTTACAATTTATATTATATAAATAATAAACAAAAATATGATCAAGATTATCATACGTTTGATATCACTCTGATAGATATGGTAAATTACTATAACAAATCGGAATGGGAGGGCAACAAACCCATCAAGGCTATCGAATCACCTTAAGTATTTTTTATCGAATCACCTTAAGTATTTTTTACATTGGACAAGTGTACAGTTGAAGCTGACACAATTACCATGGCTGTATCACTTTCAGCCATAGGTCTTGTCAGTTTCTTTGATAATTTTCTATTTTTATGAATTTTTTGTTTGGTATTTGTATTTACAAATAACACTGTTCAATATTCCACTCGTTCTTTAATATTTCGCCTTACAGTCAAAAATCTTTGATAAAGCCTGTTAGGCGAAATATTAAAGAACGAGTGGAATATTGAACAGTGTTATTTGTGAAATATTTGTCTCTAAATTGGACTTTATTCTGCTATTTTTATTTAGTTTATCTGATTATAGTTTCAGACCCTCTAACATGTTTTAACGAAAAGTTTGCTGTTGACAACGTAGACTCGTGTAAGTATGATGTATTTACAGATAGGATAGTGTTTTATATCTAAAAATAACAATTCCTTAATCAACAGAAAGTGATTAATCGAGAGTTTGTAACAGTTGTGAAAGTCCAAGTTTCAGCTGTCAAAACGTCGAAAGCCCAAGCTTGTCGCCGATGTAAAAAAAGCTGAAAGACCCAGTTTCAACCATAAAAAAGCTGAATGACATAGTTTCAGCAGTTTCAACTATAAAGAGCTGAACGATCGAGACGTAACGCACAAAACTGGAACCACTAAACGTTGCGTCAAATGACGTTGATTGTTGACTTTGCGGTTTTTGTGTTAACAAATCATTTTTAGACATAAAACTGGCATTTATATGTATATAATCTATTTACTATTAAGTTAAACTAACACGTTGCTACTGTAAGGATTTGGTTTGGACAATCGATAGTGTTAGTTGTTAAATGAAATTTTAACTTTTAGATGGGAGACTTACTCGACTTATATCGTTATTTTTGCTTTCTCCACTGAATTGTCCGACTTGCGAGAAATAACGTCGCACAATGTACTCAGTTATAGTTTAGTAACTCAGTTATAGTTCAGTATAAACACACATGGAAAAGTAGATAGTAAGCCGTATGGTTAGTTTAAGGAAGTTGGTCTTGTGCTTTGTTTTTGTGTCTATTCTCTTTGTGCAGTTTGTGCTCTAATGTGTCTACTAAGTGCTACCACCCCTGTCCGTTTTTATCTCTATCTTTTAGATACAGGGAAGTATGTATAGGTTTCCAGTTATTCTTATCTCCAATATGTTTTAGAAATAACAAAAATACCAATTTCGAAATATGGCATATAAGATGGTTTCATTTTAGCTCTATGAAGATTTTGTTACTCATGTAAAGTATGCCACTTTCTATTTCAGTTATACACTATATTACTGGGCATGCGCATATACATGAAGAAGATTCAAGTTTCCTAGGCATGACATCACGTAAATATTAATATTGTATTATGTTAATTGTTTCTTTGTGGGTTGTCCTAATGGTGTGTGGTCTACTTATGATTAATCTTGCTTGCTGGACTAGGTTATACAATGTACGTTTCACCACAGGAACTTGCATTTATAAATTGAACAAAAAAAATGAAAAAAAAAAATTTTTTCACTGGGCCTACTGTACAAATGTACAGCCTGTATTAAAATATAGACAGGAATGCAATGCGATTGTATCCCACGAACTATTCTCATACAAATATTTTCTCTATACCAACTTGACAGTTAAAACATATGATCCAGGCAGTTAAAGAAGCTAATAACAATACAAAATACATCCGCACCTCAACCGATCGGTACCGATAATCGTCTAATATCGGCTTTTAAAGCCAATATTTGTGGAGTTTTGAAATGGCATCGACTCCATTGAGCGTCCGCTCCGAGGTGAAAAAAAAATCTTTTTTCAATTTTTTTTTAATCATAAATGCAAGTTCCTGTGGTTTCACTAACTAATGTGGAAGCCTTAGGAGTTTGTTAAAGTGTTGACGTAGCTGTTCAATTCCATCTGTTTGTTGCTTGTTTTTGTGATTGTCCTTGTGACTTGTTCATTACGTCATATCTCGATTTGTTCAATTACGTCATTTTACTAATTGAAAGTAGGTCATACGACTATACAGGCCTTTCAACGTTTTAATACTGTTATTTAACTTTTGAGACTAAAGGCTGCTAAAACTATGTAGTTCAGCAGTTTTACTGTTGTAACTAGGTCATTCAGCGTAGGCATTTCGCCTTTTGTTTGCTGAATCTTTTCTACTGGGTCATTCAGCTAGTTTTATTTATTATACTTTTCGACAGCTTGGACTTGGGCGGATCTGCGCTTCTTTAGTTGGACATTGTGCTTTGTGTGTTTTTAATGTTTTCTGTGCTCGGCTGGTTAAGTTGAGTGCTGCCTTCCCTGTCTGACTTAATATAATCTTTTTTGTACTGGTAATCTGTGTTTTCTTTTTTCGTGTGTTTTTGTGTACAGTTCATACTCTATTGATTACGGCTTTCCCCGTCTGATTTGTTATTATCTTTTTGTTCAACTGGCGCCGATCTCCCGAAGCATCTCAAGTAGAAATCTCAACTCAAATTGAGATTTTGCTCAAGTCAAGAGTATAAATTTGAGAGTATTCTAAAGTTTGTGCTCAAATGTTTTTATTGTAATAAACTCAGAACAATGTATCTGTTTTGTGGTGCCAACTTTGAGTCTGGGCTCCCATGGAAATTATCTCAAAGACACATGACAGTATTTGAAAATAATCTTGACTTAGATTGAGATGCTTCGGGAGATCGGGGCCTGGCAGTTTGTCGTTCAGGAAATTGTTCATAGTAGACTGAACCTCATTATAGAACGAAGAAACAACTAGGCACTGACCAAGTCTGCTCAGTAATTAAAGAGGGTTGTAAAAAGTTAGTTCATTGTTAATGCAAGAGTTGGAGTAAATTGTCGTCAATTTAAATATACCAGATTTATATAGCGCCCTTTTCATGCGAACGCACGTTCAAAGGCACTTTACCCATGTTGCAGCCACAAGGGCGCAGGTGCATCCTCTACCAGTGCAGATACAGCATGATCTGACCAGAGGGGCAGACTGAGAGAAAGCCCCTGAAGGGAGAGAAACATTAGATACAGGCATGTCCGGCGCTACAGAGGTGCGCCTAGCTCTTATTTCGAATAGACAGCCTGGTTCTTTAATGTGCCCGGTGTATAGCACCGATACACAGCTTCCTGGCACTTCCAGATACTTTGCAAGACCACACGGCCAGATATAGCGGGAAATATTATAAATATTTCAGAAATGTCAAGTTCCGATGCCAGGGTTTGAACCCACGACATCTGGATTGACAGCCCAGTGCGTTACCACTGAGCTAAATCCGCAATTTATTTGTTGATCTGGTAACGTACATGTTCTTGTGAAGCTTACTTCAAACATTTTAATATAATTGGTACATGTGTAAAGTGTAAAACAGTAAAACATTTGCTAAATCTTCGATTACATGTAGTTCTTTTATTCCAGATGTTAAAGCTGGTCTCGTTGTAATAATTCTGCTGGTAGTAATAATGGTAAGTACAATCACTGGTACCCGACCAGACAAACGTTGTATATACATATTCGTTGACAGGTATTGATGTATTTTTGTTCCAAGTTTTGCATATAAATATAATTGGGAGTAGAATGCTTGATTTGCGAGCATAAGTTTTGAGAGCTGGTGTAAATTTGCATGTGAAATAAATATTAATAAATGGTAAGATGCAGGTCATACAAGTATCTGCTGAGCTATTCAAGTTAATTAAAACGTTATGAGAATACTTATACAGATATGAATGTTAAGTTATCAAACCATCGTCAATAAAAGTCAGGTTGAGCAATGGAAAATGTTCTTTTGCTGTTACTTTTCAGATGCTGATTCGCAAACACAGTTAAAAAGAAGCTAAGTTAACAATTGTCTGGGCTGCTTTCAGCAGTTCAGCCGTTCAGCCACCCTTTGACATTTTAACGTCCTGATCAAACCTGTGTTCGAGTCTCCCTGTGGAGACTATTTCTCTCCTGGTGAGTGTGTAGCCAACTTCGATCTGCGGAGATCAGGCATATCGAACATGTACAGCCACCGCCCTCACACATAGATGATAAAATAGTAATGATAAAATAATTGATTACACAATATGTGTAGCTATGTTGGAATGTACGAGGGTCATCCGTAAAGTTCTAGGACAGCTCCTAAAAAATTAGTTAAATATTGACTACAATTTTAAAATTTATAGCATAAGTAGAATGGCATGTTATGAATTTGAATATGGCAAATTAATATTGCGGAGTTAACATATACCTAAGTTATCGTTGCTAAGGCGACGCCTATAGCGAACTACGGAGCAGTGCAAATTTTAAACTTACTGTTGCTACGTTCGTCATCATTTTATCACCGTACCTCTTTTGTACATAGCATCATTAACCTAAAATTCCCCATGACTTGATATATATTATTCGAGATGTTAGTCCTCAAATCCCAAAGCAATATCTTGTAAAAAAAACAAAATTATTTAACGGAACACGACGCACCATACTTTAGACGCTCACTGACAGAGACCAACGCATTTTTAAATAAAATAGTTATGGCAAATATCACTATACCGGTACCACCACACACCGCTGACGTCAGCGACGTAATTGACGTTTTGTTGTTTCTTAAATGGTATGCCGAAATGCAATTATGTTAATAATATAGAAATAGACATAAACATTCAAATTGTATATGATTTAATATATCTACCACCATCTCTTATATAGTCTAAGTTAAGGATTAAGGATAGACATAATGGCTGTATGTTTACATGCAAACATCGCATATTTCGACGGACGTTGTGTGAAAAGTCACTACGTTTGCCTATCTGCCAATCCCTATATCGTAGCTAGTGTTAAGTATTGTGTGGTATAACCAGCTTGGTAGTTTTGTTTCTATACATCGAATAGAACTTCGAAGTATTATTTTATTGATACATTGTATATGAAAAAGTAATTCGACATCCAGCAGTTTCTCATGGCATTCGGTTGTGATGGTAACACATATTTTAGGACACCCTGTATATGTTTCCTTTGTTGTGTATGCACGTATGTCACGCATATTTGATTTGCTCTTGTTACAAATGTTGTATGTGCTGCAAGCTATATTATAGACTATAATATATTAAATGTGTGTAATTGCATATGACGTTTCTTTGGCTCTTCCGTAATGGAGGAATAAAGGATATACGTGTATAGCTTAGTGAATGAAAGAGTTTCAGAGAATGGTGAAGAATGTCAAAATATGCTATAATGGACATGTTGTTAAAATATTTGTTTCATTGTGTTCAACACTATATTTATGGCATTAAAATTGTATAAATTATTTCATCCGCTTTTTTTATTCTTTTTTGATGCTTATTGCTGAAAATAAATATGGTGAAAGAATTTATATGAATACTACAGCTTAACGCATATACATGTGTACATACAAGGTATAAAAAGAATCGTCTATTATACTTAGCAAAACTGCTAACAGAACACTTTTTAAACTTGAATATTCCTGTAACTTACAGACTTTGCACAGTCTTATACTTACTTACCATGCCCGTATCGATGAAGTTGTAAATTCCGTGTCGAAGAGGCGTCTAATCATTTGTAAAGTTGTTATATAATGGAAAGAAAATCACATCGACATGTGTGTTCTTATGTTTGTGTTCCGCGAAACTGTTAAAACATTGAATGCTCATACTTGGTCGATGATCTTAATAGTATTGATATTCAAAAAGGCATATAACACCTGTTCTTAGCTCTGAGCCGTAGCATTTTATCAAAATAGCTCCGAACCGTAGCATTTTCTCAAAATAGCTCCGGACTGTAGCATTTTCATTTCAGCTCCGAACCGTAGCATTTTTGTTTATGTCGTCTCATTTTGCCTGTTGCTCATATTTATCAGAAATATTTTGCTTGTCGGTCTTATTATTTGCGACCCCCATTATCGCTATTAAATTGTAACTTTTAATGAAGCTGAAATTTATTAAGGACATGTTTTAGTGAATTGCTCCGAACCGTAACATAACATATTGCGGTTTACGATATGCGCCGTTGCCCAAATAACAAAAAATACACAATTTTGTCACTTAGGTAAGAGCTTCGGTGATTTGCTTTTGAAAGGAGACGGCGCTCGTCTATATTTCATCCAGATCGGTCAATTATTAAGAAAGTTACAAGCAAAAATGTTACCTAAATCGAGGCGGTTTGTTGACAAAATTGGCTCCGAACATTAGCATCTGGTCACGTGGGTTCCCCACAGTGATTGTGCAAGTGTGTGAATAAAAATACGCCTTAAAAGAAATACAAAAAGGCATCGTAAATCACAAGATTAAAGAAAAATATTATATATAAGTGTGATAACTCTGGAATGAGTACCCCCCCCCTTTTTAAGTTCATTCACAAAACTTGGGAAATGATTGTATTATAGAATAATACTGAAATGTGCTTTTTGCTTAATCTATGATAGTTATACATTTCTCTCTCTCTGTTTAAACCAAGCAAGAAATATTCGACTAAATAGGTCATCCAATTCAACTACGAAGAGACCTGATTGTAAAATGTCTTTGTTATGGGCAAAACTACCACATATCAAACACAGTCAAATTGTAATAATTGCAGAAATTCCTCTAACAGTTATTGCCAAAACATCAACCAGAATTTTGCCGTTCATTCAAAGTTTTGTAAATCGATCACACGTAACAAACTGACCTTTGTTCTTCACGATAGTTTCGTTTTCCAGCAACGGCCATGATAGGCATGCGCATTAAGAATTTGTAAGATGTCGTCTCATTGGTCAGCAATCAATCAGGCCCAAACACAGCTCTGTTACTAACTAATAAGAAAATATCTTACATACTCATGTGTGTTGATCAGAGACTTTCTGCAATCAGATCTCTTCCTATTTGCATCATGTGACAGCTTTGGGTCAAATATTACTTGCTGGGTATAAAAAGATGATGTAAAAGTTATTTTCCTTAATGAGTGATAAACTCCATAACAAAGGACACCAATATTTTTCAGATCGGTCAACAAATGATGGATTTATGAATATGATTGTATTCCTACCTAACATAATTCAATTTAGAGTAAAATGCTTTGTATTATTTAGATTTTTTTGCCAGACCCTAAAATCGCACCTAAAGCCTGTGGATGTACCTAGTTTTGAAAAAGTCAAATGACGAAATGATAACATATGCTTGTGAAGTATTTATCAGGAAAACATTATTATTCTTTCATTAAACATTAAAACATTTTTCTGCAATTGGTGTGGCTTGAACTGCGTATTCAGACATCAATGACTCATCGGATGTTATATATAAAAGGAGAGATATTTTGAACTCTGTAAGGGTAGATCACTGCGTATGATACTTGATATTTGACAATATATGTGCATGTGTAAAATGGTGTGAAAGTTGTTTTGTCAATATAATTTGACATATGTGGCTACGTTTAGCTTACGTTTTATAGCCCCGGGTACGAATCAACACAATGAAATTATAAAAAATAACAAGGGCAGTACTATGTTTGAACTTTCTATCAATTTTTTACCCAATTGTTAAGAAACCTTGACAAAAAGTAATTATTACAGGAATAAGCATTCCATTAAAATTCACCACTTACTCTGCATTATGCTGATAATCTGACATGCATATTTGATAATTTATTCACCTAATTAATTCTCTATTTAGACACTTGGCAGTCTATGCAAAGTGTCCGTTTGTTCGGAACGGTAAAGCATTTGTGTTGATCTAACCCGCCTCCACCGGATTAAAACAGAAATGCTTTCCTTTCTAACATAACTAAAATTACTAACAGTCTGTATGATGCTTTACATCGGCACGTAAAACAAACAGGGATGCTTCTGGATCTGGGGCATCTTCTGTATCATGCACTATCCCCCAAAAACTAAAGTGACTTACCTTTTCTTGGGGCCTGGCCCATATGGATTACCGGTGGCGAGGATAGATAAAAACATATAAATAAGAAACAACGGTCAAACATTATAGAAAGTCTTGTCAAGCGTATGACGATGTCTGGTTTTCTTGGCTTGCTCTGTGGTTGTGGCCCTACATCCCTTTTTTCTCCTATATAAGAAGGGGTGGCTATAGAGCTCGACTTAGCAGCATCGTCTTTAGCCTTATTTCTGTTTATCTAAAACATTCAGAAAAACATACCGGCCTCTCAACAAAGAAGAAAACAGATACAATATTTGATACATTTAATGCCGTAAATATTATGTTGAACACAATTAAGCAAATATTTTAACAATATGTCCATTATAGCACATTTTGACATTCTGTGAACAATTCCTTGATAAACATGTACTGTCGTTTCTTTCATAAGTCAAACTATACATGTATATCCTCTATTCCTCCATTTCGGAAGAGCAAAATAAACATTATATGCATTTACACACATCCAATATATTATAATCTATAATATAGCTTGCCGCACATAAAACATTTGTTACAAGAGCATATCAAATATGCGTGACATACTTGCATACACAACATGTTGCAGATTACTTTATGTAGATTAAATTACAGAAATACGCCATAAATACTTAGGTCACATTTGCCCTACGAGCTCCTTACGAGCTCCGTACGAGTTGATTTTTGGCAAACTCGCACGGCGTCCGTACGGAGCCCGTACGGACACCGAAGACGCGTACGAGCATTGTACGGATTTTCTTTAATCGTACGAGCATCGTACGGATATCGTACGAGTGCATTTCTATAGATCGTTCGTGGTCCTTACTAGCTGTGACCATACGCTACGAACATACATAAACCGTTAGGATTTCAAAAATTGTGAACTCGTACGAGTTGAGAAATTCGTACGGATATCGTATGAGCTTTGTGACTGTATATATGATATAAGTCGGACAGGGAAGGCAGCACTCAAGTTAACCAGCCGAGCACAAAAAAAACATAAAACCGTACAAGGCACAATGCCCAACACACAACCCAACACACAACACAATCCAACGAGAAAACGATCCGCCCAAATACAAGAGTAGTTTTAACACACAATCAGCACCTTTGGAAGAATTATACTAGGAACGCCCTTTACTATAATAAATGTTGCGGTTTTCCTCCTGGTGCTTTTCCGATAAATGGCAACAAGTGTCATATATTTATTATGCTACTGTAGAACTGTTTGTGTTAAGTTCATACATACAAACACTATGTCCACGTTGTTCTACTAGAATCTCACATATCACAAGCTACTGAGCAGCCATTCCGGGAACTAATTCCAACCACTTGGTGCCGTCCTTAGGGTATTGGAAACCATCGGGATGAATGACCTCAATTCTTTACACAACTTTCATATCCTAATATAGTTCATATCCTAATATAATGCAATCCCAATAGTAGAACCCTTTGTAAAACAGTGCATGATGGCATTCCCTTTACCTAAAGTCGTGTTTGCCATCAAGAAACGAATCATAAACTGTTGACCTATATTCATGTGCAAGGTACACAACGACTTCAAACAACATAAACACATCATAAGTCAACGTAATCACTCTGTTAGGATTACCTTTATGTTCTTACTCCCCTGCATACAAAGTGAATGTTATTATTATTCCTCTTTTGTGAGCATCCGGTATTGTATATGGCCTAAGACTACAGTAAACAGGAAGTGCCTACACAGAAAATAGTTCCCCTGTTTGATGGTGAGTACTGGTTTAAAGTTGAATGATCACTATGCATGTAATGTGAATTTTAGATAAAGAACATGTAAAATAAGTAGAAAATAGGATTTTTAATAAAATCTGAACGCCAGATTTTATATATCAGTGGTTTGTGTACAGTCGTCTATTTGTGAAAATATGCCGAATAGAACACATGGCGCAGGGGTACGCCGATTGATAAACAATAACTTTTAAACAAGCAGGTTATGGGGCCTCTTTTTTGGTCAGAATTTTGTCTCTATGTTAGTTCTACATGATTCAAGTAAGAATTTTCAGCTGAATTATAGATTAATTGTCCCATGATGACAAACGTTTATATAGAACATAGAGCAAAAATAACTGTAGCCTTAGGCCTTATCAGCTTAGCGCAACAAACACGTGAATAGTTCAGTACATTTCGAGGACACAACACTTTCAACAGGCTTTCAACGTTCATTTGTAACACCACCATAACCCAGTTTATTGTATTCCCTTGTAACAAGACTAGTAAGGAAAAAATGTTTTTATAGACTTAGTCATCTATCATTTTGCAAATAATTTAACATAATGTTCTAGTGAATAACATAGACTTTACTTGTGATACTTGTATGTACATTTCAACATTGCTAAACATACGGGGTAATCAATTGTTATATTTATTATTTTATAATCTATGTTTGCGTATTGTTAACTGTGTTCACGAATCAGCATCTGAAAAATGCAGCAAAACACGACATCCCACTCTGACAGTCTCCATCTTATTTAGTGAATCGTACACGGTATATAACCGGAGCCAGCAATCAAGAACGAATCATAACTGCGACTACACCTCATAAGGAAACCCACTAAGAAACACTTATTTAACAGAATATAATATTACTATTTACGTGACGTCATGTCAAGGACTCGTGGATCTTCTTCATATATATATGCGAATGCCCGGTAATATAGCGTATAACTGAAATAGAAAGTGGCATAATTTTACATTAGTAACAAAATCATCTTAATCTATAACGAAAATATATTATATGCCATATACCTAGAAAGTATTACTTTTGTAACATGTTGGAGTCGGTTAAACGCAACCCTGACATGCTTCCCTGTAGCCTATTGTATCTAAAAGATTGAGACGGACAGGGAAGATAGCACTGATGAAAAACAGGAGAGAACAAAAGGCGCAGAACGAACAGACGAGTAAACACAAATCACACACACATGATCAACTTCCTTAAACAAACCACAAGCCACCATAAATGTATGTTACTTTCCAATGCTCAAAACGCAACATAACTAATCATTTGCATTGACACTTACTGTTTGACGTTCGAATTTTACTTAGGTCGGATGCATTATTATTTAGTGTTTTTAGTTACACATGTTGTATTGCCAATAGGCTCACTAATAACTTTTTGCTGATTTAGAACTTTTATGTTAGCATATAAAGCACTATCTTATCCGTAAATAAAGCATACTTACATGATTCTACGTCGTCAATTGCAAACTTTTCATTAAAACATGTTAGAGGATCTGAAACTATAATCAGATAAACTTAATGAAAATACAGAAAACATATTTTTGATTTTTTCACAAAAAAACAAAATTATCAAGAAACAAACGAGTCATAACTGAAAATGATCAATAAAATAATTGTAGACTTTGAAGGTCGTTATTGCGACCTTATAAGACTGGTGCATAATTAAAATCTGCATCACGATACGCTTGTTATGTGCGTATTTTCATGAAAATCGGAACAGGTTATGTTGACAAACCGAAGTTTAAAAATCTTGTTTTTTATAAGTAAAGAGTAGTTTTCAGACAGTTTTTTTCTTGTTTTCTCAAAATATTGATTTTGTATTTACGACCTTCTCATTCTTAGCCAGCGATAGAGCGATATCTTCAGCTGCACATTTTAACAGAATTAGTTTTATTACTTAACTTTTAATCAGTTTGATTACAAAATAAAGGGATTGAACACTGCTCTGATGGAATACATAGTATATATCTAATATTTATGGGGCTAAACTTGATTGCTAACCGACTATATGGTGCGTAAACATATTCAAACTATTCATGCGAGTAACTGAGTCATAGAATTCGCGATACTTGTCCTGACATTAACACAAGACAAAGGACGTTTCTTTTTAAGCATTCGACTAGTAAGAAATGACGATTTATGAGTAAATCTTAAACTAATTTTTTTTAATACTCATACAAACCTTCATCTGCCAATTCCTCATCCTCTAGATGATCTTCATCATCTACCTCTTCTTCGTCATCTTCATATTCTTCCTCATCTTCGTCTTCATCATACTCATCTTCATCTTCTTCTTCGTAATATTCTCCTTCTTCCTCCTTGTCGTCAACATAATCAACATCATCCTCGTCATCTTCGTCATCGTCTAAATATAGAATGGCGTGTATTTACAAGATTTACATTTGTTCAAATTTATTTGGAAACACTCAGCACATTTAAACAAAATACTTATAAATACGTTCAATGTACATTTCCCTTCTGTAAGATGTAACGATAGTGCATCCTCATACATCAGTGGTTTAAGTCAAGGACTACTTTTCATATCACAAGGGAAGAAAATTCAGTGGTGATGGTTGGTTGTTTCACACGCGCTGTCGTCTTTGTCTAAAATAAACCTAACCAATGTATCTGGTTACCTTAGATAACAACGATTCGGTCATAGTTGCTCTTGAGAACAACTCTCCCATTTCAAACCCGAAGCTGAGGGATTTGGTGTTGTCATTGGCACGAGAGAACATAACATGTTCTACTCAGTATTCAATCACTGAATACACGGTTGCCAAGTGAGTACCCTGTGCGACCGAGAAAACCCTAAGTTTGTTCAAATGAGGACGTGCATTTTAACAATGTGGATATACACGGTACATTTGATTTATTATCAAATTGGAATGAAAGTACAATGTATCTATTAACTATTATAACTTCGATAACGAGAGGTATTTCTGAAACAATAGTGGTAATATATCCATAAAATCCTTACAAAGTGCGCAATAAAGGCATCGTATATATGTATCTATTTCAACAACAATTCTTGATTTTTATGCTCTTCAGACAATCTTTTCACTTCCGCCTACTGTCTATTTGCTTATAATATTGGTTGCTATAAGCATCTGTGTGTATGTTTTAAGCAATAAATAGTTTGTATTGTATTGTATCGTTTAACACTATACCTGATCCCCAATCCCTGACTAATCCCAAGTCCTCGCCGTACTCATCACCATACCAGACTAACAGCTCTGTGTCCTTGGGTATCTTTTTATAAGAGTAGTAATAAATACCGCTTCTGTATTGAGTAACTTCCATGTTTTGTTGTTCTTCTGTACACGCGCTGTTTACGTATCTAATCCAATTAGCTCTTGCTTTGTCTTCCCCATCTACATAGTGGCTTACTTCACCATCTCTATCGTGAATCTGTTGGATAATAAGGATAATAATAATAATCAGGGGTTGTATTTGACCCTGGAGTATAGGTTTTGACTCTTGAAATTTCGAAATTGCCACATTTTAACCCTCAAGATTTTAGTTGAAATGTCTTTTTTCTAAATGCTATGGCCTGATTAATTTGTAAAACATTTTTAAAAATCCTATCTATCCTATATTTGAGAACATGCTACAGTAAACATGCACTGTTAACTAGACAGTTTCCGTAGCCATCAGTATCATATTTCGTAAACAAAAATAAATGTATTTTGTCTTTCATACATTTTACTTATATGTAATTTCAAGTATACTATTCGACAGATATAGTGAACATTCTGTTGTCAATTATTGGTCGTTTGTGAAAAAATCACAATTCTTTGTATGCACTGGATGTCGAAAAAAAGGTTCTAGGAGCGTGGGCCTAGATGTATGGTGCGTGCTTCGGGATCGAGAGGATCCGGGTTCGATTGCCGTCTGCGCCACTGCTAAATTTCTCTCATCAAGAATAAACCACAATGCTTCACTGGACCAATGTGTGAATTGGTACCTGTATAATGAGGGCGGTGTGTGTACATGTTCGCTATTCCTGGGCGCCGTACCTCGGTGTTGGCTGACACCAGGGGAGAAATAGTCTTCCCAGGGAGACTCGAACATAGGTTTACTTAGTAAGCCAAATGATCAGGGAAAGTGAAAATGTCAAAGGGTGGCTGAACGGCTGAATTGCTTAAAGCAGCACTTAGTTACTTAAGTTTAGGGGTGTAGAGATAAAGGGGCTTTAAATATAGCTCATACCTTCCAAACATACGCAGAATCAGGGGCTTCTTCACGATCGTAAATCTTCACACCACCATAGGGTCCAAACACCACACCAGACGGAATGTCCCTTTTTGCAAAAACACCTAACCCGGCACCAGAAATACTCGACTTTTTTACAACTAAACAAGACGGTAAACTGTGTAAGGCCCGGTTTCTAGCATACTTAGCAGGGACCTAGAATGGAGAAGCGTTAAGTGGTTATTATAGTTAGTCCAAAGTGCGTGGTCGTCCAGTTTTCCCTGCCTAATCGGCCGATGACATTTGGCTTCGAGAAAACAGACAAAAACAGTGTCTGGTACAAGGATCCGGGTGAGCTACCCTAGCTCTTTCTGTGTAGACTCATTGGTCCTTAAATGTGTCTGGTTAGTCTGGCTGTACCCGACTAGACAATATTTTGTCAATCAATGACCACAACTTTATTATCAATTTTTGCTAGGTTTTATTTTGGGATTGATTATCGATTTTCTACCTATGTTTGTGGGTGCAAAGGGAAATAATTTCAGGAAAACACTGATGAGTAGTCTCTTTTAATTTAATATAGGGTCTGTATAGACAGACTACGTGTCCGATGTTTGGCATCGATACAGGCGAGGCTACAGTCTGGGTTACCTACCAATTCATATCATGCTCGGAATGAAACACTGAAAAGTCTTTCAAAAAATAACTAAGTTACACGGCCGAATATGTCAACTGATACTGCACTTGAATACTATTTATTATTTGGCAAGTCATTATTTCTGGGGGGTTGGTTCTTTGATATTTACAAGCGAGTATTTGGTGTTTAAAAACATATAGAATAAATGATCCGTATAGTTTTAGCTATTGCTTCTTCTACAATGTTTTTATCAGAACATAGAACATTACAGGGTTGGTATTTACAAGGCATCTTAGTGGAAAAACTTAAATATTTTGACTCAAGTTAAAAATGTGTATTGCACATATTTTCCACAAAGTGAAGATTATATAACCCTTAACTTCTTAGTGATTATTGTATTCATTACATAAAGCTTTAAACCTTTGCAAACAATCCAATAATCTTGATTGCTAAGTTTAGATGACATAATTAAGGAATTTACATGTTTTTAAGAAAAATCTACGTTTTCTTCTAATATTTTTATATGCTGAATAATAAATGTGAATACAAGCCAAGAATTTGTTTAGATGTTTTCGGTGTACATCATCGCATATAGACGAGTAATTACTAAAGTGCATTGTTTAATAGCAATTTTGAGAAATAAAAGATACAGGTTAAACAGTGTAGCAATACCACGTGACTTTTGACTACAGTTACAAGAAGAAATTTGTAAAAATTGAAAAATAAAAAAGCCGTAAGTATTTTATTTCTCCATCGATTTCTATGAAATATACGCCACGCTAAGGGGGAAATTATTTGCTTTCCATGAAATATAAGATCCTTTTCAGCAGCTTTACCGATTTTCCCATTACCCTGTGAAACCTACACGTTCCATCGTTTCACAGGGTAATGGACAAAACGGCTCATCCGCTGAAAAAGATTTTATATTTCATGGAAAGCAAATAATGTTCCCCTTAGCGTGGCGTAGATTTCATAGAAATCAATGATGAAACAAAATACTTATGGCTACATTTGTGTTCCAATGTTTACAAATTTCTACTTGGAACTGTAGTTAAAAACCACGTGGTATTGCTACACTGTTAAATCCGCTTTAATGATACATGTAGGATATATATTACAATACCTGTGAATCTCTTATATGATGCAATGTGTGATACCTATGTGCCGATATGGAGATCACCACACAGGCTAACACGAGGACAAACGTCACCTGGAAAATAAAGGTGAACATATTCCATGAATTTAAGTTGAAAGTGTATGCTTTCCTATCACCCTTCAGTCTATTAACGATTCTCCTAATAAAATGATGCCTAACTGATCAGCCAGTCTACTATATTGAGTTTTAAAACCTTGGCGATTATTCTAAAAAAAACTATCATGACCTCAATTTGTAAAACAAACTTTTTCTAGATAATTACAATATTGTTTTTGTACTAATACCTAGGTCACAATTAAGCTCGGATGACTTTACGACATGGTCCCGGTGTATTTTTGACATGTTCGGCCTTAGGATAACGGCGTGTAGGAGTCATCCCTGGAAAAGAAGTCCGGGGAAAGAAATTTTATTTCCCCGTGTTTTCACTAGCAAACGAATTACTATTCGGTCAAAAGTCATAGTTCGAAGCACGTGGGTTTAATTTTACTCAGAAATGTGTGTACACGTATTGTATATGTATATTACCGACAATACTTCATAGACAGTCGTACAATCGACCGATGACCAGCAAGTTATCTGCCGACCGCTGGATTATATTTAGGCATGGGGTGGCGCCCGTGGAATTCCACCGATGTCCTTTCGATGTAATGCCAATTATTATACCCTGTATGGCACATTTTTGTGCAAATAACGATGTCAGTTATCTGTCGGGACGCGGTGAAGCACCATCCGGACGCTGTTAGGGCTGTGTCCGATACCGGACTAGCATCCCGACGTATATTTAATACAGTAAAGCGGCGCTGGATGACAAGTCCGTATATGCATGTCTATTTTTCGATGTATGTGGCACCCGAAGCCTTAACATTCGACGCGTCGGTCGGGCACCGTGTTAATTGTGACCTAGCCATTAATAAAGATACATACACTAATTATCGTAGGGCAGAAATATGCCACCCGAGGATATAAAATAAAACATAATAAACTTACCTGTTTATTTCCATTCGTAGCCATTGTCGGTTATCTGAAAACATAACATCCGAATTAAAAAAAAGATAATATTAAGTCAGACAGGAAATGCAGCACTTTTGGTGAATGGCAGGTTTTTATTGTTCATTCATCCAATAGATTGCTGGTGGGCATTTTGCATATGAATACGGTGATCTCTCCTATAGCTGTCAATTTTGCATAATCGCTAATCCCAATGTACTATTACATTAATGCTTAACTCTAATGTGACCGATCATTAAATACCAGTAGGTAGAATTTCGGGTGGTGAACAATAAAAATGTACATTAGTTCATGTACGAGGGTCATTCAAAAAGTACGTAGACACAATTGATTGTTTAACTATCATCCGATTGTGGACCATATTGAAAATTGGTCTAGAACCAAATATGTCATCCACTATAAATAAAGTCGTTATTATTATTATTATTATTATTATTATCATCAAAATTGGTAAAAATAATGTCCTATCATTAACAAATTAAATCGATATGTAATAAAGATAATAAAATATGGTAGATTCTAATTATAGCAACGCAAAGATTGAGCACACGGGGCAAACCGTCGATATGTCCTGTCGAAAATTTGTGTTGATAGCTGTGTGTCCTTAATTTCCGTTCACGGGGAAAACCTGTCAATAATTTCTGTGTGTATCATTTGATTCAAGGGAGTTATACGTTTCAATTGATAACGTCCTATTCAAAACGGTTACGGATATCTTGGTTTACATACCAAGCCACTATTTTAACGGCAATACGAAAACGTAACGTCAGTGAAACCACGGGGCAACGCGATAAATGATCAAATAGTGTTTGGCGGTTGGATAAACCCAAATACTAGCTTGAAACATCTTGGAAAATGTGTTACTTCACTAAGACAAAGTGTGGGAACATCGTGTTAAATCAACAGCTCTGGTGTTGGATAATTCTTGACTTAACCAACTCAAACATGGTCTCTACATTCCCAATGTTGCCTTTATGAACGTCAAGGCGTTCACTATGGTATAGCCTCTTTATGTGGTGTGACGACTGGCAACAACAGATGAAATTAAGTATTCTATTTTGTTCAGTTTAGTCCGGCATGGTACATGGATGATAATATAGAAATGGGTTAGTGGCAGAGTTGTATTTAGTGTATTAGGTGGAGCATTTAGAAAAGGGGCGAATTTACCAAATTTGATGACGTCAACAACGACGTCGGAACTTGCCCCGTAGTCGCTATGGGTACTATCTATAGAACAAATTCCTCGCTTAACGGTCGGGCCGATTTCAATAAACCTTTGGAATTTAGACGAATAAAGATGCAGCTACAGCATACTAATGATTTGTTTACTTATCTTGCAAAATAACTAGTAAATTGATGTGTCTACGTATTTTTTGAATGACCCTCGTATGTCCTAATTTTCAATAAAATGGTTATTAAACATGCCACTATCAGATACCTTACATACTTGCTAAAGGCATGATTTGTACATGCATAATAGCTTAAGTCTTGAAGTAGTTAAAAGAATGTATAATTATAACGTTCGCTCGAATGTGGAACGTTGCCCTAGCAGTTGGACGCTTGCTTTAGGGTCGTGAGGCCACCGGTTGGAATCCAACGCGGACCATGGGAATGTTTATCACACCGCTTGCTCCCATCCGCCATGGTGTTTAAAATGGGTATCCGTGAGGCAAATGTACCAATTTTCCGAGGCTGCCTAAGGCGCCGAATGAGAACGGATGACTATAAACTCCTATACGGATTACAAAATAGCAACAACCACGGTATATTTATCCCAAACACCGCTTCTCAGTTCCGTAAGAGAATTGCACAGTTTCCATACGGCTCTGTCGGAACTGAAACCGACGTCACGCTCCAACGGAACTCAGGTACGTTCATGTACCCTGAATTCCGTCCGATCGTTGCATCGGTTTTAAATTCCGTCAGCGCCATATCCTTTCCGCTACCACGATTTTTTGGGGGCTATGAGTAATTCATATGGACCCTTTACTCCGTCCCTGAGAAATTATTGACTTGTAGCACTGATAAAAACTCGATACATGCTACATGCTACACACCTGCCCGAAAGTGAAAGTAGGTGAAATTGTCAACATTTCGACTAAAGGTCACCGGAATTGACGATGTGACAGTGACCCTTGCGCGAATAACTTCTCTTTTATAGCTTGGTAGGCCTAATTGTGGGCCCCTTTAGAGCATTGATCACGACCCCTTTGTCTAGTATTATATTCCGTCTATAGAAAAACTTTTTAGCGCTAAATGTTAATACAATTCCGCAATGACGGGTATGACCAGTTTTGGAAAACCTACGTTCAAAGCCCTCTTTAAAGGGGGCCAGCGGGCCAGTGGGCCCAAAAACCTTTAGTCTGGGATGCATGTGTACCCATGACAGCGAAATTCCCGAATTTGGGCATTTAGGTCGTAAACTACGGAAGGCTGAAATGGCCACCCCGGCAAGTCTGCATTAGTACGCTATGGTAGCGGAAAGGATATGAAAACATAAAAAATATCTGACGGAACTGAGAAGCGGTACATCAGGATATTTACCGTGAATATTGGGAGGAGCATTGCAGTCTTCAAATAGTACTACGTAACCGTAAACCACCACCAGGTTGCGGAATGGAAAATCGTCCCATTATGTTGTCGATCCATCGTGAATTCTAATTGACCAAAGGTGAAAAAAAATCGCGGAAAATATATCAATTCTTCAATCATTCGCTTGGCTTTTCGTCGTTTCATGGTTGAATGCACCGCACTAATCTTATTAAGTCCAGCTATTTTTTTATAAATAATAATTATACCATGTTTAAGGCGAATTTAAATGGGGGCAACTGCAGCATTAGTTTGAGCGTACTGAGGTCTCAGGTTGTCTCCTTCTAAAAATGCATCAATATCACAGTGTATATTAAACCTAATCACTGTATCATTTCTTGTGACGCTATATAAATCAACTTGTTTGATTTGTTGCGAGCGAAAACACCTGTACCTTACGGTCACTGTTTGACTTATTGTGAGAATATACACTTCAAAGTGTATGACTTGTTGCGATAACCGGAAGTTGACTCGTTTATACACTGTGAATATTTCATTGGCAACAAAGCCTCGGAGTAGGCCATGCAAAACAATGGAATACGAAGAGGCAATCTTTAAATACAACTTCACGTTTTACTTAATGAAATGCTATAAATTATGCGTACGGTATAGGATTTAGATTATATTTCATAGGCAGTACCGTACTATGATTATGGTTCATAAAAAACCAAGGTCAAAGGCAGTAAAAACCAATACCTTTAAAAGTGATGTTTGACATCAATTACAGTAACAATGCCATCGTTTATTGTCCTATGTCACATATGGCCTTGTTGGTGGTATTGACATTCACTGTCTTTTTACTTTAGTATCCGATTGAAATGTCCACGACAATAACAGTGTACGAGGGTTGTCCGCAATACTGTATTAACTGCTTATTATGTATTTTAGTCGTTCCTATAATCGGACAAAGATAAATTGGCCGGGCTATAAAAAGTATCTTCTTGTTTACCTTTTGCACCTGAAGTAAACTAATAAGGCGTATTAAATACAACACATTAAGCAATGAGGAAATAGCTCAGTCAGTAAAGCGCAAGGTCCAGTCGCTACAAAGGTATGTTATATTATGCGCGAGTTCGAATCGGACTAATAACTTTACTAAAAGAAAATAATTTGTTTATTAAGTTTATTTTTTCCATTATTTCGTTTTATCTTTTCTGTATAGAATTTGTAATTTAAAAATGTTGAGAAAATGAAAAAAGAAAGACACAAATGATAAAAATAGACAAAAAAAGGATTCGAACCCGCGTACAAAAATAACATATCTGGCAAATCATCTATAGGCTGACGCGTTACCTCTGAGACACTGGGGCTATTGGAGGAATGATTGCCCCCGTATCACCGAGTCCAATCGTTCACTACGGGTAGATGGCTCATAACGCACGATGAGACGGCAATTTACCGGTTGAATCACTGACGAAGGTAAGAAAAGCAATTGTCAATTTTTCAATTTAACCTCTACGAAATGGAGATATGGCCGGAGGACGATCTCTGATACTTCCGTTTTCATATTATTATCTCAGCTTGTATGTATTCCTCATTAAATGACAATCGATTTTCTTACCTTGGTCAGTGTTTCAACCGGTAAATTGCCTTCTCATCGTGCGTTATGAGCCATCTACCCGTAGTGAACGATTGGACTCGGTGATACTGGGGCAAACATTTCTCCAATGAACGATTGGACTCGGGAGTATGATGTCTACCAAACTTTCCGGTTAATTTAGATGTGAAGGTCACCGTTGTGTTTATTTACTATCGCTAAATTTAGCCCGGCAAATGCATTTATGTTTGTCATACTTCACGGTCTTGCTTGTCTTTGTTTTGATCAATGTATGTAGTGTATGTGTACGAGTGACAGGCCTACTATAATTAATATATACAGTTGACACTCGTTATGTCGACCTTTTTTGGGACCGTCAACATATGTCGACATATCCGAAGGTCGACACAACAGGAGCCAACAATTCTGACAAATTTCCTTACCCGTCGAAATTCGGGATAACAAAGTCCATGAGCCTTTCTATAAGTGCCGTTGTTACATCAATTTGAACATGAACAACCGATGTCGACACAACCAGTTTCAAATGTACTACTCACAATTTGTTACATCTGCAGTATTGTAAAGGAATAAAATTGCCTAAAAAGTGATGTCTAAGTACTTATAAGCCCAACCTCATCAACACGTTTGTAAGTTGCATTCAAGCCTCTGTGATAGGAAAATGCGGTCCTTGTTTGGCTTTTTGGGTCTTACACGGTATGAGAATAGAACAGGACAAAATATTTCATTTTATTATTGCCACTTCAAATGGTCCCTGCCAAAAGGGCTTATCAGTTACCAGGAAAACGACATCATTGTGAAAATTTGTGTCAAATGCAACACTTGAAGCAGATTAGATGATATTTTGATATTTGCACAACGTTTTCTTAACCAGTTTCATTCAGTTAACATAAAACGGACATGATATCTGAAATATTGATTTCATGACCCTCATCATAATTTGAATAGTATAAAAACGATGCGTACGGTAACATCACTAAGGTAAATATTTACCACAAGGGCGGATAATAGGGGTTGACTGTATAAACTCTACTGTTTAAGTACAAAAACACACATAACCCAGATGTATATTTAATTATACAGGTATGTGCTATTTACACAGGCATACAACTTTCTAATGAAATTATATAAATCATAACTTGTGACAGGTTTAACATAACACATTTTTTCCTTTGAAGTATGCGCTGACAAAATGCATTGATTAGATTGATGCGCTACATGTACTTGATAATGTCCATATGAAATTTTCTTAAGTATATCTACAGATTAAAGGAATATATGTATATTCCTTGTATAGGCGGCATATTAATAATAATAATTTATAGGTCACATGAATTTGAAAGTATCCTATACTCACAGTGTATAAACCAGTCAACTTCAAGTAATCGCAACAAGTCATACACATTGAATTTTGTATATAGTCTTCCAATAAGTCACCGGTCTATTACAAAATCGCTCTATACAAGATTTGTTTGACACAAGTCATCTAGTACATTAAGTCTTTGCATAAATGTACGTACGTGTCACTGTCGTGTAACTGCGCCGGACTGAATTTTCCGTGAGCCGGTCGAGACACACCAAGATGGTGGACTGTTTGACAGCGAAAAGGTAGGCGCTTGTTTCTCCACTTCTTCTAGTCTTTTATAATGTTTTTATGTTAAAAATTTTGTTTGATGATGCAGCTAGAATTGCCGCGTTCATCGATGCAGGTACTATGTCCGATATCGTAATATTATTCACTAAAACCGTGTTTGTACCTGGAAATTACACAAAGTTGAAAAATGAATCGAGACCTGCCGTTTTATTCGTGTTCTATAATGTGTCAGCTGCATTGGGCATTGTATCAATACAATTATAAATTCTTAAACATTGACGAATCTATAACCCAACTTCACACCAGTGACTAAGTCTAATATTTATAAATAATGTGTGCAAATAAAACTCGATGAATCTATTACATTGTTTTGTAGTTACAATTCATCTTTGGAAATTTCAAATGAACATAACTTTGGCAATAGTCTGAATTTATTCATGAAATCACTTTTATTTTCTGCGAAAAAGTTCATCCTCTCTAAAGAAACTAGTTTTGTAGGACACATAAGTTAAGTAAGACTTGACGAACGAGCAACATGAAGTAATGTAAAGAGTGTTAACTGGAAAAGTGTTGTGCCGTGCATAAGTGAGTTTATTTTGTGCAAACGTATAGGCCGATGCACATATTAAAACGTTTTAGTCATTTTAGTTTTATATTTTGATTTCCGGTAATTTTTCAGTCAGATTAAGATAATAGGTGTCGACGCAAAATGGTTGACGTTTTAATCCGTGCATTTTTGTCCGATTGAAACGGATGGTGTTGTGACTTGTAAGTCATCAAACAATAGAAGGTGATAAAAGTGTTGATAGACCAATCTCTCCTGTAGCCGCTAGATCGGATTTTGTATCAATAAGTAATCATGAAGCCATTTTGTCATTATTTGCTCGCGGCTTAAGTTAATTTGAATTATGTGTGTAAAATACGGAAATATAATTGGTTGATGCAAATTTGCACAATCTGTATGAAATCATTTGGTTGGTTAAAACAGAAGCCACGCCCTACTGGTGGACGTTCTGTAAAGGTTTTGGAGGTATTCGAACTTGGTTCTCCAAGCTGAACGTATCGATGGTTTTCCATTAGAATTCAATTACGCAGTTAATATTACATTTGTTTGGATTTTACCAACATTGACTATATCTTGTTATCATATTATTGTTGATTGTGGACTTGTGAGAATTCTCACGCGCAAAATACAAAGTTTGGACATCCGAACAGTCGTTAGTTCTACTTTATTCCAACAACGGTGAATGCCGGAAAACCGTGCATCACAAAAGAGTGCGATAACTGTAATACTGCACTGGGCGTGCTTTCTTTACGTCACTACCCTCCATACCCTCAATTGAACCATGATAAAAAAATAGAATGTAAACAGTCATATAAATTATATTATTTAAGGTGGAAGGATACTTTTAACATTTTTTAGATATCCTGTAATAGTTGGTACCATTGGAAACTAGAAGCTATTTGCAACGCCATTCATGACGCCAATGCCATATAAGATGTATAGTCCAGCCAGGATAAGAATACAGAGACGCAGCGGTCGGTCCACTATTACGGTGTAAAACAAATTATATAGGCTTAAACTGACAGCCATAATTTCAATGCTAAACTAACAAAGTATATTCGCACTACCTATTCAGACAATGGTTGTAATCTTTTGTGTACATATAAATGGCTACGTCACTGTCACCAGTTCCTAACTGGATTATACCATTGAGTTGTAAATAGCTTTTAGATTCCAAAGGTAGCAAATACTATAAGAATGTGTAGCTTTGTTTTAAAAGTTCCATTCCACCTTAATCTCTGACCACGCCCTCAACTAAAAAGATAGCCTCGCGTTTCAGTGCTCTATCTATAACATACATATACGTAGAATGCTTCACTTACCATTAAATATGGATGATACTGCACTCCCTAATTCAGCTTTCACTGTTTTTGTCATACCTTTCAAACATCTTAGTATATATGCATCGTTTATATCCACAAAATCATATTCACAGTGCACAGTTTTTCAAGCTCATTAAATGCGTCAAGTTGTATACCTCCTTGTACCGTGAAACACCCACTGTTCAAATATAGTCATATTTATTTAAATACCGAGTAGTCGCGTCGGTTCTTTTTAAGAAATTTTCACTATAATTATAATTGTACATGTATATTCAATTGAAATTATGTGTATAGAAATGTACATAGACTTGACATATCTCTTTACGCATTGAGGTCCACCCTACACCTCGCGATATGATACCTTAAATTACATGTATTTGTACTGCAGCCTAGGAGGCGCTTGGTGTAGGCGTGAACAGTCAGACTAAGACAAAATAATAGTGTGGTTCTATAGTACAGAACATTGACCTGGAACCAATTAATCCTCGTGTGTTTTCGTTATTGTACCGTTAGAATGTTTGGACTAGTTAAAATAACAACTCTGATTTGATAACGGATAAGCACGGATATTGAAGGATGCCACTTTAAATGCTCTGAGCTAGAGTAACCATACCTAACCCATTTGTGCACTTACCTTATACATTGCATTGTCATTTAGTTGAATGTCACAGCGGATCGTTGATTTTCCAGCGCACAAAGTCAATAAAATACAATGTAACTTAAAAATGTTTTCCCTATAAATCGATTATTTCAGTCAGTCACTTGTTTACATAACATTGTGTACACAAACATTGCAATTTCTCTTATAAATAAATGACTTATTTAATAGATCATATGTGTATTTAAGTATGTAGCTTGGCTGATAAGGTACTGGTTTTCCGACAGACTTTCTTAAATTAATATGTTTAAAACAATAAAATTACAATGTTCTGCTACATGTAGTGCAATATTTGTATAGGCCTACAAGTGACAGACCTAAATATACGGACTGTAGGTCTACTTACTATATGCTTTTTCAGCATGTTACAAGAAACACAACATAAATTTGCTTTGGCCTAAGAACGAGATCCGACTCTCATCAAAATCGTGTATTCATAATGACCTAGGTAATGAAATTCAAAAAGTCTATACATAAAATGTCATTCGTTTTTAACGTAAACTAATTTCTATTCTAAATACACCGAGTATAGAAGTTATTTAAATGTTTCAATGAGAAAGCCTCCTTTTCATACGGGGTTTAAATATGAGAACGTATATTTAATAAGTGTTTTGAGCCGTAACGGTAGACTACACTGTCGTGCATTCAAGAAACCTTAACGTAAGCAAATATTGAATGTGTTTATTGTTATTTGCAATCGACTATGACAGCCGTAAGTGGGTGTCTTTTCGGGTTTTCCCAGCCCGATCTATCAATAACCTCCGACTTCTAGGGCAAATATTGAATGCAATACCGCAATGAACGCAGATTGCGTTTTTCGAACCAACGCACATTGTCGGACCCCTGGTATTATAGTACGTAAATACATGTACAATGTCCAGCAAAAATAAGAATACTTTCGCTAAATTAAACTTTGTTAAATATTCAATATTCGATTATCAGACAGTCACAATTATACGAGTTTCTGAAACTACAATTACTAAACGAGTAAGAAAGTGATGGAAGTTATTTATTACAGGGTTTTTACTGAGGCATAATGCCTTATCCTGAAAATATGGAACAAGTTGGTTTCGAGTGCCATAAGCACACATCCCTATACCAAAACTCTGTTACAAATATTGTTCTTTCGGTGTCAAGATTCAGCTTATTAAATTTCAAACGACCGTAACTCAGTCAATAATTCGTATTTTTTTAATCAAATACTTTTATTTTCTGCAGAAAATGTTATTCTTTCTATAGCAGCAAATCCAGATTACCGGATTATTCAGGAACTACATATATATAGAATCTATAACAACACTATATCCAACATGCATTACATCTACATTCTATAGATGCCGTAAACCTACATTCTATGGATGCCGCCCTAACATGTCTATACCAACAATATAAACCACAACGATTAAACCTACATTCAATGAATGCCACCCTAACATTTCTATAATAACAATATACACAACATTAATAAACCTACATTCTATTGATGCCACCGTAACATGTCTATAACACAAGTACATATCCTATTTTTGGACTTTTAGACCATGAACTAAGGAAGCGTGCCAATACGCTATGGTAGCGGAAAGGATATGAAGAATTTAGATAATTTAAAAACGTGTACATAGAATTTTGACTGCCTTTAAGTAGCCTTACTGTATAAATTAACCTGACTGCCTATATAAAATCGTAAATACAAGTATAATTATCGAAGATAACAATTAGTACTTACGCGTACATGCGTATCGTCCAGTAATGGAAATATGACTAAAGATATAGAAAATCGGACAATTAAGTTGTTTATAGCCGGGTGTTATGAAGTCAAACACAAACGAGTGTTGTCTCGGGTGACCGAATAACCGTTTCATATGCGTTTTGTTTGACTAACTGGGCAACAGGCTGTCGGAGTAGTGTGTCGCGTTGTTGTCGCAGGAAGATTTACTTATACTTATTCATGCTTTATGTTCGTCATTGGTACTTGTAAGTTGACTGTATCAGTATGGCAATATGTCAAAACGGCATCATATCCAAGACGAAATATGTCAGCATTGAAAAGCGAAATTAGCCGTATTTTATGTCTTTCCGATTTCTATGAATGACACATGTATACGCCAGTCTAAGGGGAAAATGTTAGCTTTCCGCGAAATATAGGAGCCCTATCAGCAGCTGTGTCGTTTTATCCAGCACCCTGCATGAAACATTTGACAAAAATGTAGTCCGATCGCATACAACCACTCCGAAGGCGTCATAGGGAGACGTCCATGCAGCTGAGAGATCCTACATTTCGTGGAAAGTGTATTTTTAGCCTATAGACGGGCGTTTGTTTCATAGTAATTAGCCTTCCACTTATTAGTCTAATTATGTGTATTCTTCATAATTGTATAAACCTAGACAGTACAAAATTCAAAGGAATCTTCACGAAAATGCAACGTGTTGATGCAGCGACTCACTTAACCTGTATTTTAATGATGACAGCTCAATGTCAATTAGGAGTTGTTGCATGTCATACACATATCTTTAAAACTCTTTACCTATTCAGTGGTGTCAACAGGACCAAATTCAAAATCAGGAAAATTGTATGCGGCCGACCATTTTTGCCAACCAAGAGGCCTTCAATGACACTGTTTCCGTAACAGCTCAGATTGTATTAAGGAAAATCCTTCAGAGCAGATTAAATTTATCATAACTTCGCCATTTCTTGAGATATTTTCATCAAATAACTTGCATTATGGTCAGAAACTATTGCTCTTTCAGGAATGATAAACCCAGAATCCGGATTATTCAAGAAAATTGACACCCTGCTATTGTAAAACCCAGCGCTATCACCACGGTACGCCATAAATAAACAACGGTAACACGCATCTTGGTAACATCTGATTCATCACACCGGTTCAGTTCCGTCAGAGAATTGTATCGTTTTCATATGGCTCTGTTGGAACTGAACACGATGTTACGCGCTATTCGAAGGAACACACGATACATGACATCCGAGTTCCGTCCTAGCGTAACATCGGGGTTCAGTTCCGTCAGAGCCATATTAAAACGGTACAATTTTCTGACGGAATGAGAAGCGATGTAACGGGATAACTACCACGTGTTTCGTAATGTGAAGGTCTACGTTAGATCCAACACATTTATTTTGTGTATTTAAGTTGTGCCATAACATTTTATGTGTATAATATGTGATTATACATGTATGGTATAACTCATGTGCAAAGCATACCAGCAGCAGGCGTTTGTCATATTGCCAATAAAACGTTGTATCATTATATGTGCGTACCTTTGCTGTGGCAGCGTTCATAAGTGTGCTGCCGTGCAGGACTGGTGCCCTTTTCATAACTAGATTTAAACGGGCATAGGTAATTTGACTTTTGGTCTTGATGATAAACAATGAATATGCATTTTTCATGCTCACTTTGCTCACAAAATAACATCTTGGACATGCTGCTAAGATAAACAATCCATTTCTTCTAGCTAGCTTCACTTGTTTTTCTATGAAGGGCAATATTTATCAATAAATCCTGAATCCGCCCCTACCTTGTATACATATCAACAGGGGTCCTACTGAGACACAATGCCCAATCCTGAAAATGAGTCGCTAATGTGTTTCGGGTGCCCTTAGCACACACTTCTACACCAAAACTGAGTTCAAACATGGTTCTATTTTTAAAGTTCAAATTGTGAAATTTCAGAAGACCATAACTTTGACAATTATTGGAATTTTTTCATCAAATAACTTTTATTTTCTACAGAAAATTCCTCCTTTCAATTACTGCAAATCCGGATTTCAGGAATTATATGACGCCTGTTATCAAGCCATGTACGAGGTACCATGTATTAACAGTATCCTATTGATTGAATGCACAGTTCCATAAATGAACTAAGTCCTGTGGCACTGACAATGTCTACCACTTTTTTGAAGCCTGACAAAATAAGGCTCTCTGCTCCCTTGACTCCCCGACAAAGTTTAGTCTCCCAATTTGAGCATACTGCTTTATATCATAGCAATTGTCTTTGAAATATTTATATGAATCGAACGCCATACTTCTGCACACTTTCCGTAACTTTTTTTAATTTTCATTTATTTGTCGGCTTCATACCACTCTTTACAGAAATTCATAAAAGCATACTGCTTTGTACCATCACACAACATCAATGTTTCTGTGTATAAAATTTCTTCCATTGCTATTAAAACCGCTGGTCAAACTTTCAATAATCATCAGATCACACAGATTCTTGATGGACTGTGAAACTATTTGAGTTTCAAAAACATGAAAGTTTTGGTCGACATTTTCACAGGGACGTACAACTGGACAAACAGGACAATCACTATATGCCTCCCGCATCAGTAGATGCCATGGCATAAAAATAAAGTAACTGAGAGGAAGGATAATTCATATTTATTTGTACTCATACAAAAATACTTTTCAAATGAAATTTGAAATGAGCATTTTAAAAGTTGTCTGGTCAATATATTTCCTCACAAAAACTATGGAACTCCTAGTACAGAATAACTAATAATAAAATCATTATTACAATGTATCATTATTTATAACATTCATTCGCTAAAATTCCACCAAAAAGTCACTAAAATCACATTTAACATGTACATATACAGATAATTATAAATGGCGAATCAAGCTAAGAAACTCAATGGATATTTTTAATGTTTTTAAGCGTATCCTTTTTATCCAATTTTTGTAAAATTGCCTTTTTTTAACCAAGGCAAGGCAGGGATCTTTTTGCATTTTCCCTGTTTTCCTTTAGTCTGTGGCCACCCTGTAGGGGTGTGAAATGATTGAAAAGAATAAAATAAAGAAATAAATCAAAAGTGACAACAGAAAAGATGTAAGTATTATATAACATAAAACTAAAATCCGATGTCCCTACCATTTTAAAATATTATGAAAAAAAAAAATATATATATTGTAGCGCACAGACGATCCAAAGCCACACATAAATGGCGGCAACCACCCATGCAAAAGTCAGAGATAGAACGAACCATCCATATCTCCTAAAAAGAGGGCCCAAAGGGCCCTAGGTCGCTCACCTGTCGAATTTAACCTAGATTTTGTTAAGATGATCATTGTGACCAAGTTTTATACAGATTAGGCAAATATTGTGACCTCTAGTGACTACAAAAGGTTTTTATATGATTTGACCTAATGACCTAGTTTTTGACCCCAGATAAACCAATATGGGCTTGACCTAGATTGTGTTGAGATGATCATTGTGACCAAGTTTCGTAAAGATCAGGCCAAAACTGTGACCTCTAGTGACTACACAAGGTTTTTCTATTATTTGACCTTGTGACCTAGTTTTTGACCCCAGATGACCCAATATCGAACTTGATCTAGATTTTTTTAGATGATCATTGTGACCGAGTTTCATAAAGATTAGACCAAAATTGTGACCTCTAGTGACTAGGCAAGGTATTTCTATGATTTGACCTTGTGACCTAGTTTTTGACCCCAGATGACCCATTATCGAACTCGACCTAGATTTTGTTGTTATGATCATTGTGACTAAGTTTCATAAAGATCAGGCCAAAACTGGGACCTCTAGTGACTACACAAGGTTTATCTATGATTTGACCTTGTGACCTAGTTTTTGACCCCGGATGACCAAATATCAAACTTGACCTAGATTTGGTTGTGTAGATCATTGTGACAAAGTTTCGTAAATATTATGCTAAAACTGTGACCTCTAGTGACTACACAAGGTTTTTCTATGATTTGACCTTGTGACCTAGTTTTTGACCCCAGATGACCCAATATCGAACTTGATCTAGATTTTATAGAGATGATCATTATGATTAAGTTTCATAAAGATTAGGCTCAAATTGCGACCTCTAGTGTGTTCACAAGCTTTTTCAATGATTTGGCCTCGTGACCTAGTTTTTAACCCCAGATGACCCAATATCGAACTTGACCTAGATTTTATAGAGATGATCATTGTGATCAAGTTTCAAAAAGATTAGGCTCAAATTGTGACCTCTAATGTGTTCACAAGGTTTTCCTTTGATTTGGCCTAGTGACCTAGTTTTTGACCCCAGATGACCCAATATCGAACTTGACCTAGATTGTATGAAGATGATCATTGTGATCAAGTTTCAAATTGATCAGGCTAAATTTGTGACCTATAGTGTGTTCACAAGCAATTGTGAACGGACGGACGGACGACGGACGAAGAGCGATCACAAAAGCTCACCTTGTCACTTTGTGACAGGTGAGCTAAAAATGATATTTCAAGCAAATCTAAAAACTTGCCCTGCAATGAATGACACTGAGGACTTTGAATGGTGTACATAATTAACCACTAAGGCAGATAATTATCAATGGTAACTACACTGAAGTGAAGTATATGGAGACTTCTTACAGCCACCACACGACACTAGAATGGTTCAGATGAAGAATAGCAAATAATCAATCAATTACAATATATACAGTTTGATAATGATTGAAACTTTGACTTACTCATTCAGTAAATCAACAGTAAATTGATTCTGGTTATCAGGTGCAAAATACATAATAATTAAAAACTGCGATCAAGAATAAAATGGTCTAGACATGAACTCTAAGTATTAAAATGCAGTCAGGCCCCCATGTTTAACTTAATTTCGTGCTCAAACTTTAAATTTTTCGAACAACAAAATGTCGCGTATTTTACTGAAACTTTTATATAACTTGGATGGCCTTAAAGAAAGCAGAGAAATATTTTCTGGTACAGTAAAGATTGTTTAATAGCAGGACTTGTTGGAGATAATAAAGTTTCATACTCAAGTTAGGTTGAGCAAGAAAAAAGCTTAATAATCATAGGGCCAGGCCCCTATCTCCCGAAACATCTCAATTTGAGATAAATCTCAGCTCAAATTTTATCCACTGTCTTTTGAGTAAATTTCCTTGCAAGATCAGAATCAAAATTGGTATCAACAAATTGAAAACATTGTTTAGAGCATTATATCAGCAACATTTCAAGTGCTCAAACTAAAGATTTGTCTTAAACTCAGATTCTTATATGAGCAAAATCTCAATTTGAGCTGAGATTTCTCCTTGAGATGCTTGATACAAGGATACTGTTTGCTCCCAAGTAAAATATCATATGAACGAATATGTAAGTACAAATGTATGTTGAATTGATACATGGAGCATTTTAAAACATGTGCTCCCAGAAAGAGATTTAAGTGAATGTGTCAGTAGATTGGTATCTTTGTATCAAGACTTGACTATTCAATCTACATTTCTAATCTACAAATCAGTTTCCTTAGCTTTGTTATCAACAGCTAGTTTTAAGTGTTATATCTTATATATTTGAGGTTAAGATAAATGGTAGAAATAAACCCACATTTCAAAACAAGAAAAAAACATTGATGCTGCCATTAAAATTGCTCTAAATAAAATCAATATAAATGCATAGCCATTCACCTCTCCTCAAACATAAACATGTGCACAAAAATGATTTATATTCAATTTAATTCAATTAAAACGATAGTTGCCCCTTAGTAAAGGCCCTTGTCCCAATTGACCAGCTGCCAATACTAGGATTAAGATAATATGGTAAATTATAGCATAAGTTTTTATATTCAACTGATTTCTCATGAAAACTACAAGAGAATTGAAATGATCATCTAGTATTTGATACTGAATTCATCAGGGGTTCTACTGAGGCATAGTGCATAATCCTGAAAAGGAGTAGCTAGTCTGTTTCGAGTGTCATAAGCACACCCCAACACTAAAAATTCAAACATTTGTTTTATTGTTAAAATTCAGCTGATGAAATTTCATATGACCATAACTATGTCAATTAATTA
The DNA here is from genome assembly GCA_947247005.1 of Spisula solida. Lineage (NCBI taxonomy): Eukaryota > Metazoa > Mollusca > Bivalvia > Venerida > Mactridae > Spisula > Spisula solida. The sequence goes on along the minus strand of OX365958.1, from coordinate 3,166,559 downwards.
ATTTTTTTACCCAATAACTTTTTTTGCAGAAAAGTTCATTTTATCTGGTCCAGCAAATCTGGATTTCCGGATTATTCCGGAACTGTAAGACCCCTGTTATTACATACTAAAACTCCCTTCCTGCGTAAAGACAAACACAAACAATAAGGCAGTGAGACAGTGATACCTACATACACACAAGCTTAACATACTAACACCGAGTACAACCATCAATGTATGACTATAATGACACATCCACAGAGTAAATGTTTCACACACAGTATGATTACTTATATGATTGTTTAAAACAATAATAGGATTAAAAAGACCATTTGTTAAAGTTGGCAGATATGTAAACACCCAAACTGAAGATGAGTATAGCCCGGGCTTTATGTTAAGACATGGAAGATTGGGAAACCAAATGCTTAGCCTCATTTAAATAAAGTATTTACTTCTTTACTTACTTATTTACTTACTCAAATGTGTGCATTCAAATTGTGTGTTTACACATCAGTCGACTTCAAAAAATGGTCTTTTAATCCTAATTATCCTTATACCGGGGTTATTTTAAAATAACTTTTGAAACAACCCTTAATCATTATAAACAACGAAAACATTGTGTTGTAAAATTAACTCCTATGATATCTACAACATGATGTTGATTTAATGACATCGTACACATAACGTCACCATATTGTGATTTTTTATTGACTTCAGTTTTCATAACATAGCTCAGCAAGTTGTGGTTAAGATGAAGATGTGCACTACTTCAACATTTAATTATTTGATGAACATTAACTGGTAGACAACATTCAATTTTCAGAAAGTAAAATCCGGATTTTCAGACTTGGTTTACTTTTTTACAAAAATTGATCTAGAATTTTTACACAAATATAATCTGCAGTTCAAAATTGATTCAAAATTTTGACAAAATGTCCTGATTTCACAACTGATATGAAACTTAATGACAAAATTAATAATATCCAGATATTAAGAAAATAGAATCCAGATTTCAGGACCAAACCTACATTTTTTAGTTTAATCTCCTAAATTCAATGAAACTTTTGACAAAAAGTAATATCAAGATTACAAGAAAATAGAATCCAGATTTCAGGACAGATCAGAACTTTACACCCCTGCAGTGAACACATAATTAGTGTCTGACTTATTACATGTACAATGAAATGATAATGTTTATGTAAAGAAGCGCAACCAACGACCCCGTCTTCATTGTCCTCTGTAGATGTCCCGTCCTCGAGTCCTGTCCTCGAGTCTCGCCCGTCCTCTTCCAAGCCTCTATAAATTCATAGCATTGAAAAAATTTCTTGAGTAAAATAATTTAATCATCAGAATATTGACTTAAATATTTAAGCATACCTCATATAGATATCACAAATGTTTCAATGTTTAATTGATGTCACATTTGATAAGGATGCAAAAATGAGGTTATTTATCTACTGTCTACTGATCATTTTACACTACCAACATGCCAGGATTTCTGTATCAAGTCGTAGTTGCTTGTAAACAATGTTGGCTACTTGTATTCTTTTATCACCTGGAGTATGCGGATGGTGGATGTGTCTGACAAAAACTCGGGATGGGTTGGACTGATGTAAACAATGGACACTTCAGATAGAAGGTTCAGTTGGATTGATGGAAATCTAGAAAATGTCAGACTGACAGAAACGGCGGACTGATTGTATTGTTGGACTCGCCAGACAACGTATAAAGTATGTGTATGAAAAATACATTCAGGCAATGCAAGTGTGGTACATTTTTACCCTTTTTATTTATATGTATTTTTTGACAGAATGATGAAGTATGCATTGATTTGATGATGATATTAATTTTTTGCACCAATTTCTCTATACTTCCCCCCTACCTAATTAAGCTGAAGGGAGAAGTCACTTTTTAAAAGCTGGCCCCCTTACCTTCTTGCCTGTTGTACCAAAGAAAGCAACAAGTTTAAGGTATCAAATGAAACGCTCATTTTAATATGCTTATATTATAATACATTAAAAGATAAAAACACCAAGTAACAAATGTTGCGCGCTGCATGACATAATGTTTTTCCAATACTTGATAAAGGCTTTATGGCGAAGCATCATAATTAAATGTTTCTAAATTTGTTTTGCATTTGGTGGTTTTCATTTCATTAACATCATAATACAGTAAAGTATATTATGTGCTGTAGTTGTTTATATATCAATATCTTTATGCTATTGACAACACTCAAGATGTTTTACAACAAACCTGTACCAAATGTATTTACATCTCAACGTAAAATCAAGAATACAAGGAGAGTTTTAAAATAAACTTTAAAAACAATATGTACAAAATTCTTGTATAAACAAGTTATTAAGTAAAAACACCCCACATTTACTATTACTAATTACATTAAATAAATGCAAGCATTGTAACAGGGCGGATAAAGTGCTGAATGTACCTTTATACTATAAAGCTGCCTAATATTTTCAATGCTATGAATTTATACAGCTTCTCACATTACCCAAGTGCACGTGGTAGGCACACATGTTTCACGATGATAAGCCGAATCTCTCCGCTCGCTTCTTCTTCCTCTCCTGAAAATATTTAGTAATAACTTGTAACATATATATACCACTATAAAGGGGTTCCATTTGACTCGGGAGTAGGGGTTTTGATCCCTCAAATTTCCAACAAGAGGGCCCAAAGGGCTCTAGGTCACTGACCTGTCGTAGTAGTGCATGCAAACCCTATGATTTGACCTTGTGACCTAGTTTTTTGACCCCGGATATCCCAATATCGAACTTGACCTAGATTTTGTTGAGATGATCTTTGTGACCAAGTTTTATAAAGATTAGGCCAACATTGTGACCTCTAGTGTCTACACAAGCAAATTCTTGATGGACAACGGACAACATACGACGGATGACCGACGACGGACGAAGAGTGATCACAAAAGCTCACTATGTCACTTTATGACAGGTGAGCTAACAAACAAGAGCCGTCAGTGACGGGTGATGCTCTCCGTGGGATTTTTGTCACAGAAAAATTACTCCAGAAATATGCAAAAGAGAGTTATGGTTCTTAGGCACACTATAACTTAATGATATTTATTCAACTATGAAGTTTAAAATTGATATCTCAAATACTGTTTGATTTATATTAAGTACGAACAAGAGATGTTTGCAAAACATGTATGACTCCCCCCATGGCAGCCAAAAAGTCATAATGTTAAAGGCCAAGGCAACTTTGACATTGGATTGTAAACACACTGCGAAGTCACTGTCCAGTATCTCTTGTCAGAAAGTAATTATACCCTCATCAAAGATTTATATAATAAATACCAATCAAGGCATCGATATAGAAGACTGATTTATTTCAAAATCATATAAAACATCAAACACAATGATATATTTAATACCTACCATGTACATAATGCTTTTTGTATGTATGTAACTGCTACCACCATTGTTGGTCAGAAAAGGTGTGAAACTCTATAGTAAACTTATATATGATAAAATTAGAGTAACAAATGTCTGTGGGGGATTGGTGTAGTGGATATGGCGTCTGACTTGTAAGCTGGAAGTCGTGAGTTCAAACCCCACATAAGGTAAGTTGCTTGTAATAAAATAAAAATTGTAAATAATTCTAAATGCTAATCTAATTAAATAACTATGAACTAAACCCAAACTAACTACTGAGCACTAACCCTGTACTTACCGAGCACTAACCCTATACTTACTGAGCACCACACTAACCCTGTACTTACTGAGCACCACACTAACCCTGTACTTACCGAGCACTAACACTGCACTTACCGAGCACTAACCCTGTACTTACCAAGCACTCACCCTGTACTTACCGAGCACCACACTAACCCTGTACTTACCGAGCACTAACCCTGTACTTACCGAGCACCACACTAACCCTGTACTTACCGAGCACTAACCCTGTACTTACCGAGCACCACACTAACCCTGTACTTACCAAGCACTAACCCTGTTCTAACATGAGCACCGAACTAACCCTGTACTAATAGAGCACAAACCCTGAACTTACCAAACACTAACCCTGTACTTACCGAGCACCACACTAACCCTGTACTTACCGAGCACCACACTAACCCTGTACTTACCGAGCACTAACCCTGTACTTACCGAGCACCACACTAACCCTGTACTTACCGAGCACTAACCCTGTACTTACCGAGCACCACACTAACCCTGTACTTACCAAGCACTAACCCTGTTCTAACATGAGCACCGAACTAACCCTGTACTAATAGAGCACAAACCCTGTACTTACCAAACACTAACCCTGGACTTACCGAGCACTAACCCTGTTCTAACATGAGCACCATACTAAAACTCTGTACTTCCCAAGCACTGCACTAACCCTGTACTTACCCAACACTTACCCTGTACTAACTAAAAACTGCACTAACCCTGTACTTACCCAACACTTACCCTGTACTAACTAAAAACTGCACTAACCCTGTACTTACCAAACACTTACCCTGTACTAACTAAAAACTGCACTAACCCTGTACTTACCGAGCACTGCACTAACCCTGTACTTACCCCGGATGACCCAATATCGAATTTGACCTAGATTTTGTTGAGATGATCATTGTGACCAAGTTTCATACAGATTAGGCCAAAATTGTGACCTCTAGTGTCTACACAAGCAAATTGTTGAAGGACGGACGAAGAGTGATCACAAAAGCTCACGCTTAAAACCTGTAACTAAACTTTAACAAAGTTTAACGAATAGTGGAGCTAAAAATTATCCTTCAGGTTCAGAAGCTAGTGGAACCCCTGACTATACTAAGTATATGTTTTTGTAACAAGAGTAAAATGATGAACATTATATATAAAAAGTCAACCAAACATTTTACTTCACAAAGTAGATCAGAGCTTTTAACTATTACAATTTTTGAATTACTTTCTAGTCTGCTTTTATGCCATTTTTTCAATAATACAAAGCACTTAAGATTTCTAAAATTAACCATGAACTAAAAAGTTTTTGACACAAAAAAAGATTTCCCACAAAGGGCCACAACCCTGACTGAACACTAAATTCCTGACAATATGAACAACTAGGCAAAGTTCCATTGAAACCTGACAAGTGGTTAAGGAGAACAAATGCATACAAACAGTGTGACATTCAGCAGAATTTGAATATGAGATAAATCTGAAGTTCAAGCTCTTTTAGTATAATAAACTCAAACAAATGTTTCTTTAAGGAGCATGACAATATTTGAGATGAGATTTAAAATTTTAGCTCAGATTAAGATGTTTCTGGAGATTGGAACCAGATTTAAACCTGAATTCACAAAATTTATGATCTGTGAAAAAGAATGATTTGACAGCAGTGCGCACAGATGACAATAAAGAAACAATAAATTTGTGTAAAAGTTATACCTCTTCTTCTGTTGAGTTGAATGATATTTTTGCAATCTTTGGTGAATTATTTGTTGATGAGGTAATCACATCTCCAAATCTCTCCTTACGTTTCTTGATTTTTTCCGCTTCATCGACCTTTGTCAACGTTGACGAGATCACCTGACCGAACCTCTCTGCTCGTTTCTTCAGTGCATCAACATCGGCCTATTATATGAAGAAAGCAACATTATTTTGTTGTTTGTTAAGAAATAATGAATATGTACCTGTGTTTTTTCATAGAATAAGCACAGTCACGAGTTTGGATGCGTAGTAATTAAATCACAAGTGTGTAGCACATAGAGGATCTTGCATGAGTTTAATAAAACTCGTATGTAATGAGCACGAATGTAAGATTCCATTTATCACATAACATTAGAGAACGCTCCTCATCGTTCAAAATGATGATGTACGTTGCATAGGTTTCAGCCAAAATTTAGCGGTACAACGAACGCGACGTCATGACGACGTTGGTATTATCCTGACGTCATGGGTCAATCAATGCATGGATTGGCTTACGTCGCGTGAGGCTAATTTGCATATTTATTGCACACTCTGGGAGTGCCCAACGATATTTACGGCACGGCTTTACGGCACTGCTGGACCGCGGGTTATGTGATAAAAGTGATTTAATGTACGCATCCAAACAAGTTACAGTACTTTTTTATAGGTAAAACACAGATACGAGGGGTGTTCAATATATTCAAAGACTTTCCTTCTAACTTTTTAAATATTGATTCTAGAACAATGAAATTACCAGGCAATATAGATCTATCAATTATCTAGCGTTTTAATTAACTAATTATATTGCGACGTCACAACAATATTGATGACGTCACTTATTGTGACCAAGGTGCAGGGCGCGTGGTCGAGCGTGATGGACAATAAATAATCACAGAGCAACGGTATTTCATTAAGAGTAACGCCTAACTTGGAAAATCCTTGCAATAGCTCGAAGATGACTTGATCAACATGTATGGGGATTCTTTACACTCTAAATCAGTGGTCTACACATGATATCGTTGTTTATGTGATTGTAGGGAAGAACCAAGACAGAGTTAGGGATACTTAATTTCTGAGAAATAAGAGGCACATTTCTGAACGATATATGTTACTGGCGACCTGTCCGATCAGTCTAGATTACAAAACAATAAATATTTCATTTCATTTGAAAGGATTTCTATAGAAATTGCTCCCTAAACTTGTTAGTTTGTGATTCCTTCTTCATCGGGGTGATGCTACCGTGTGAACCCAATCGCTTTTTTCAGAGTTTTAAGTCCAATAACACATCGAGACAATTTCTATTCCGCCTTACATTCCAGAGTTGGCTTATTTCTGTATTAAAAGTAAATCAATCGTATACACTGGGTCGGATATGAGTCCAGGAAGGAGCTCGGTGCTGCTCAAATGGTGACGCTTGGAATGACGTCACACGACGGCCAGCGTCACGCACCCATTACAAGAATAAAACTATGTTATAGGTGCATTCGGTCAGAGATATCCTACACTGAATAATGCTAATTTGCTTTTGAGCCTTGCTGACAAAACAAAATAGCTAGATGAAAAGTCCACGAATATATTGATCACCCCTCGTACATATTCATTATTTCGATTCTAACATAGCCAATAATCTGCATTTGACAACACATCAAAACATTACTGCTGCACTATTTTCTTCTTCAGAAGACTTATTTGCAGTTTGAAGTTAGAAGCGGATTTAGCTCAGTGGTAACGCACTGGCTGTCAATCCAGGGGTCGTGGGTTCAATCCCTGGCATCGGAACTGGACATTTCTGAAATATTTATAATATTTCCCGCTATATCTGGCCGTGTGGTCTGCAAAGTATCTGGAAGTGCCAGGAAGCTGTGTATCAGTGCTATACACCGGGCACATTAAAGAACCAGGCTGTCTATTCGAAATAAGAGCTAGGCGCACCTCTGCAGCGCCGGACATGCCTGTATCTAATGTCTGTATCTCTCTTCAGGGGCTTTCTCTCAGTCTGTCCCTCTGGTCAGATCATGCTGTATCTGCACTGGTAGAGGATGCACCTGCGCCCTTGTGGCTGCAACATGGGTAAAGTGCCTTTGAACGAGTGTTCGCATGAAAAGGGCGCTATATAAATCTGGTATATTTTTTTTTTTAGTTATTCAGTTGTTGCTCTGTTTTAATGGTACATCATGGTTTTCTCTATGTGTATATAGCTGAAACCGCTGATTGTGTTAAAACTTAGCTAACACAGACAGTTGTAAGAGTGTGGTCATTCAATTAATTCCCTGCCAGATTGACTGAGGGAAAAGTTTGTGTGAAACAAGGAATCTGGGTGCGCTGTCCAAGCTCTTTCTGAATTGACTCATTAGTTCTTTTAACATGTCTGGTGTAAAGCACTGATACATGCAACACTATCTTGGGGTTACACCCAAGTTCATCACAAGTTACCGGTATGTGGAAAACGCTGAAAATGTCACATGCACATTCTAGGTTTCCCGTTTTGAGTTGTGTGATAATGGTCTGTGCGATTTATGTTTGCCAGGCTCGGCTGCTTCTATTGAGGGCTACCTTTCCTGTCTGATCTTTTTTTTTTATCATACGAAAACTTGTGTTTTTCCGACATGAGTGACTGTATTTCTTACCCCAGTTCCTGCAGTTGACAACTTGGCATTACCAGCATTACCAGAACTTACACCAAACCTGTAAAATTAGACAGAAAACATCCTGTAAATATCCTGTAACATGTACCTGATCCTGGCCCCAATCTCGCGAAATATCTCAATCTGAGCTCAAACTCAACTTAAATTTTGTCAACTATTGTTTGATATAGTTTCCATGCGAAATTTTGTCTAAATTGGTATAACAAAACAGAAACACCATTCTGAGTTAATTACAGTAAAATTTCCAGAGCTTGGGCTTCATATTTATCTCAACTTCAGACTCTGATTTGAGCAAAATCTCAATTTGAGATGAGATTTGGCCCTGATCTCCTAAAGCATCTCAAGTTGAAATCTCAGCTCAAATTGAGAATTTACATAAATCTGAGTTTGAATTTGAGATAAATTTGAATTTGAGTTTGAACCCCTGACACTTTACTGTTATAAAGTCAGATTGTTTCTGGGTTTTTTGTAATGCCAATTTGGAGTCCCATGGACATTATCATAAAGACATATGACAATATTTGTGATGAGGTGTAGCTTACATTAAGATGCTTCCAGACTTGATCCTAGCTGTTATGCACCAGTCAATAGTATGCCCGCCCGGGGGAGCGGCAGTGATATAGGGGGAATTAAGACATACGAATCATCCCGACAGGCAGGAATTAGACGACCTTATCAACTCTGAGTCCTGGATACTGTTTTATCAAAGCACTTACGAAAATCTTAAAGTTACGCTCGGATTTAAATTCTTCATGATTTTTTAACAACTGCAGATATGGGACAGCTATTGTTTGTAGAAGATCATTAACTAAAGCTTTGTTGATATATCATATCCCTTTACCCCAATTTGCAGCGGTTAAAGAATTACAAATAATTGAAATTTGGACATAAAGTGACGATTTCCGTAATTGTTTTGATAAAACAGTACCCTGGGGAATAGAATTTGGTCAGGGAATTTCTACACCGCAAAAGACGACAGTGCTACTTTTATTCTTGTTTTATTAAATTACCCAGATGAAAAACTATGCCCCACAAAAAATTGAAAATGTATAATTCCCCCTTGGCTGCCTCCCGCTCCCCCGGGGGGGGGGGGGGGGACAAAATATTGACTGGTGCATTATGCATCAATAAATAGCAGTGGGCGAAGTCCAGTGGTAAGTGTGCTAGATTTGTAACCCAGCAATTCAGGTTTGATTTATAGTCACCATCTGCCATACCTTTCCAAGAAAATGTTATGAAAATCTACTCCACATGTGGACAAGTTGAAGGTTCCTTGTGGAAGGGTAAGTCAGGACTTGTTAGGACACAGTCCAGGAAAACTGGTTATGTATGTGAATAGGTCTGCCATATATAACTGAAAGTTTTTTTGGAAATGGTGTTAAACTCAAATAAAGAAACAAGCATGAATAGATCTGTTAGACTGAAAGAAACATGTATTGTAGGCAGTTTAAGTTGCAATGAATACAGAAACCAGTGCCCAACTAAATGTCTTTCATCAACAAATGATATATATAACTGGAAGTGTTTTTGACACAAAAACATAGTCTCAAACAGAGCCATAACTCTGGCAAAAGTCATACAACCAAAATTTCTTAACAATAATCAAAACAAGGTATTCATGTGAAGTTTTAATCAAACCAATGGTTAAGGTGAACTAGTATAGATAAAGTTTACAAAATCAATATGTCTGTACACTGTATGTAGGAGACAGAATAAAGTGACTAAACCAGACTTGAAATAAAATAACTTAACAATGTAACACTCAATTCAAATTACAAATATACATGGTCAATATGGAAAATAATTTGGTATATATCCATAGGATCAATTCAATGGTATCATTTCTCGTTTTTCCTTCCTCAAAACATATAATAAATAATACCTTTCTGCCCGTAATTGCTTTTTCATATCTTCATTGACCACACCAAATCTTTCCGCTCGCTGCTTGATCCTCTGTGAAAACATGAACACAATGTGATAATTATTGTACATAATTAAGCTGTGGTCAAGAATTCTTAAGGAAAATTACAAAAGGGTTCCCATTTATTTAAGTAAGTGAAATGAATGTTGCCTACAAACTCCTGAGGCATAATGCTCAATCGTGAAAATACGATACGAGTCTGTTTTGGGTGCCCTACACCAAAACTCTGCCTCAACCATTGCTCTATTGTTAAAAATCAGCTTATAAGATTTCAAATGAGTTTTTTCATCAAACAACTTCTATTTTCTGAATTGTAGGACTAGGGGTGACTATTGAGTCCAATTTTGACTATTGCAATACTATTGCTATTGCTGAAAGTACTATTGCGATACTATTGTATTGCTGGAGACTATTGCGATACTATTGCAATAGTTATTGCCAAGATTTGAAAACCAGAGATTAACTTGTAAATGCAAATTTGCACTGCGTAAGATATTACTTTGTTGTACAACATACAAATATACTATTTGTGAAAAGGATTTAAAATGAATTGACAGAAATATATTCATAAAACTATGGCGATATTGGTCCATTGCGGCTGTTTTGATGCTTGTGATTATTTACAATTAGTTTTTTTCAACAAAACGGAAGTTGTTTTAAATTATAATAAACTTTATTTATAAAAAGGAAACTAACTATCGATAGTTGAGCTAACTATCGGCGATAATTATTGGATCGAGACTTTTACTATCGATCCATACTATCGGGACACTCGGGATCGCAATGCATCGATATTTCGATGCATCGGCCCACCCCTATGTAGGACCCCCTGTTAAATACCGTTTCTGATAATAAATAATACAGTGAAGGACAACGGCTCATATCTTTTGCAATATTTTGATGACTCAGGTTCACTCTTCACATTTGGAGGCTAGAGAAAGCCCTGAAATGATGTCTTAATATTTACCTCAGCATTTGACACTGTCGGTGAAGTAACTGCTTTCACTTCTGAAGAGCTTTCCGATGACCTGGAACCATAAAATAAAACCTTCCTATAAACACAATGGACTAAATTTTCCCATCAATCTAATTGAATAAAATCAACTAGAATAAAATTTAATTTTCAAAAGTAGGAATTGCAGACATTCTACTGAGGCATAATGCCCAAACTTGAGAACAAGTTGCAAATCTGCTTCTGGTGTCATTAGCATGAATCCCTACACTTGAACTAAGATTCAAACATTGTTTTATTATTTAAATATAAATAATGGAACTTCATATGACCATAACTTTGTCAATTTATTGATATTTTTTCTTCAAATAACTAAAATTACTATGTGACGAATACATAATTCTTCCAGATTATTCCGGAATTTTATGACCCCTGGAATAACTAGAAGGGTTTTTGACACAAACATGTATGTGTCACACAAAAGGTCCAACAAAAAAATTGTGACAGTATGCACAGCTAGGCTTTGTACTAAATATTCATGTGAAGTTTGAATTGAATCCGGCCAGTGGTTAAGGACAACAAGTGCAGACAAACATTGTGACATTCATCCATCTAGCACAAAATCAATTCTTAACGGAAGTAGTGACACAAACCTCGGTTGGATACTTACACTTGTGTGGTAATCTTTGGAGGTGAGGATTCCTGAAAACAGACACCAGGTTTGAAGCTATGAATTTATAACCCTATGACAAATAAAATGTGTATGTTTAACTTATAATAAACATTTTATGACAGAAATTGCTAGTCAGTAGAACTAATCATAGGTTTTCATTTCGTACAAATCAGACAATGAGAATCAACAGAGATCATATATGAATAGTTGTAGCGCTTTTACTCAAATAGTGAAAATGTGTAGTTGGCACATGATCATTTTCAGCAGATGATTTGATAATATATATACATTTGTTTAATATAATTTATTGGTAAGAAAGACAATAATTTGTACCCAACAGCTTTCATATTCATGTAATAAAATGTTTGCAGAAGGAACATTTGTAGATAATTTCTACAATGCAATTGCAAACAAGAGGGCCCAAAGGGCCATAGGTCGCTCACCTGTCCTAGTAGTTCATGCACCCCTAAAGGTAGCCTCTATTGCATGTACAAGGTTTTCATATTGCCTTATGCTTTATAATTGGCATCACAATTAGACCCAATGACATATAGTAGTGATTTGACCTTGTGACCTAGTTTTTGAGCCCGGATGACCCAATATCAAACTTGACTTAGATTTTGTTGAGATGATCATTCTGACTAAGTTTCATAAAGATTAGGCCAAAATTGTGACCTCTAGTGACTACACAAGGTTTTTCTATAATTTGACCTTGTGACCTAATTTTTGACCCTGGATGACCAAATATCAAACTTGGCCTAGATTTTGTTGACATGATCATTGTGACCAAGTTTCATAAAGATTAAGTTGAAATTGTGACCTCTAGTGACTACACAAGATTATTCTATGATTTGACCTTGTGACCTAGTTTTTTACCCCAGATGACCCAATATCGAACTTGACCTAGATTTTGTTGAGATGATCATTGTGACCAAGTTTCATCAAGATTAGGCCAAAATTGTGACCTCAAGTGACTACACAAGGTTTTTCTATGATTTGACCTTGTGACCTAGTTTTTGACCCCAGATGACCCAATATCGAACTTGACCTAGATTTTGTTGAGATGATCATTGTGATCAAGTTTAATAAAGATTAGGCCAAAATTGTGATCTCTAGTGACTACACAAGGTTTTTCTATGATTTGACCTTGTGACCTAGTTTTTGACCCCGGATGACCCAATATCGAACTTGACCTAGATTTTGTTGAGATATTCATTGTGACCAAGTTTCATGAAGATTAGGCCAAAATTGTGACATCTAGTGACTACACAAGGTTTTTCTATGATTTGACCTTGTGACCTAGTTTTTGACCCCGGATGACCCAATATCGAACTTGACCTAGATTTTGTTGAGATATTCATTGTGACCAAGTTTCATAAAGATTAGGCCAAAATTGTGACATCTAGTGACTACACAAGGTTTTTCTATGATTTGACCTTGTGACCTAGTTTTTGACCCCGGATGACCCAATATCAAACTTGACCTAGATTTTGTTGAGATGATCATTGTGACCAAGTTTCATAATGGTTAAGCTAAAACTGTGACCTCTAGTGACTACACAAGTAATTGTGGACGGACGACGAGTGATCACAAAAGCTCACTCTGTCACTTTGTGACAGGTGAGCTAAAAATCAAGTACTTAATGAATTTACTTAGTATCTTGTTCACTAGTCAATATAACTATCTATAATTTAACTAAGTGAACTACAATAATACATGCATGTACACATAATAATTTTAATTCTTACACAATCAGTGGTTTTACCTATAAAGACATAGAAGAAACAGAGATGTCCATGTTTTGCCGATAAAGCACAGCTACGGCCAAATAACTAATGGCGTTCTAACTTCCAAGAGAGAAAGCAGTGCAGCAGTTATACATATTCATATGTTATGATATCAAATGCGGAACATTGACTATGTTAGAATCGAAATAATGAATGTGTACCAGTGTTTTATCTATGGTATAGCACAGTCACTTGTTTGGAAGTGTACATTAAATCACTCATGCTACCAACTCATGATTTAATTACTACGCATCCGAACTTGTGACTGTGCTTTTTTCTATGATAAAACACAGGTACATATTCATTATTTCTTAAACAATGATGGTTACCTCTGTTTTCTGTTCAGTTTCCACAGGAGGTTGTGCTGGGACTGTGACATCTTTATTAGATGTGCTTTCATCAAGAACCGAATCTAAAATAATACAAGATATTTCAATAAATCAATATTCATTGAAAAGAAACATTATTAACTTTAATAATCAGGGGTCTGACTGAGACATGATACCCAATCCTGAAATAATAAGATGCAAGTTTCATGTGCCATTAGCACACATGTGCCATCTCAACACTTACAGAAAAACTAAGTTTCTAACAGAAGTTTCAAACGCTGTTCTATTGTTAAAATTCAATAAAAGTATATGAAATTTTAAATGCCCATAACTGAGTTAATATTTGAATTATTTTCATCAAATAACTTCTATTTTCATCAGAAATGCTTAAAATAAATTTATACATATACAGATGCTGAATAATCAAAGAATATATAGTAGGGTTCCTGTTAGAACTTATTCCTATTAAAGGCTTATGTCGTAATTGTGGCCAGGGGTCGTATTCAATATTGATCTTACTTGACTTATGGATAAGGACAACCAATCAGATCACACCATATTAAACTCTTGGTCAGTAACAGGCGATATGATTGGCTATCCTTATTCTCAAATTAAATAAGATCAATATTGAATACCACCCCAGATCTCAGATCAAATCAATAACAGCTCAACCATATAATATGTGATTTTTTAAAAGATAATGTAGATCCCTTTAAAGATAACTTGGAGGAATAACAGCAAACTAAGCAAACAGTGATTTTTCTTGATCAAAATTTAACAGCCTGTGCCTTTAAAATTGGGAAATTTTGCGCAACAATTTGCAAAATTGGGAATTATTAAAAATGATTGTTTTGGTTATAAATTGATCATATTTTGCTATTTTCTACTGATAATACTCTAGTCATATGTGGCAGTGACTTTTGCAAGGATGAAAATCTATTGTTTTGACTTTAAAACAGCTAACAGTTGCTTTGAAACCAGCGAGCACAAAAAGGGAAAAAATGCATACTTTTTGGGAAAAAGTTATGATTTTTTGGGGAAAATGGAGGTTATTTTGCTAGGGGAAGGTGCCTGTCAGGCTGTATTCGGCCCCAAAAATAGCCCAAAAAAATCACTGGCAAATTAGGCAAAGCACAAAGCAACTAAGTATCAAACTCAAACAATGTGAAAAATAAACAAACAAGAACATATTATCTAGACTAACAGCACTCACTTTCTAGCAATTTGTCATCTAAGAAAGAGGAGTCATCCAACGTATCATCACCAACACTGGGAACTATAGGGACAAAAATACAAACATACTAATACACACGTGGCGTAACCTTTTAGGGGTTAATTGTTGTGAAAGCTAAACGGTATAATAATGATTTCCTACTTTACATTGCTAGGTGATGGCTGTAGAGTAAGGGCTTTGCTTGAATCACTCTATTAAGGAGCAATATGATATTAATATATATATATGTTGAAGAGTTTTGGAAAATGGAAAATTGCTGCTACCATGAACTGAAAGTTACTGTAAAGCTTTTGACTAGTGGGTTAATACATGCATGAAGGAAAATCAAACACACAAGGTATTTCAAACACTCAAAAATACAAGGTATTTCATACACTCAAATACAAAGGTATTTTAAACAAAGTATACAGGTATACAGGGTATAATAAAACAATTCTTAAGTTTTACTTCTTATCAGAGACTTTTTAAAAAATATTTTTATTTGAAGCATATGTATGCGGGGAAAATGACATTGTATGCATATATCTTTTTCATGCTCTGGTTGTACATCAGAACGAGTAATTGTTACACATTTTAAGGCAAATTTAAATCTTAATGTATGAAAAACTAAATTATCAGTTGTATACAGTCTGTATATTTGATTTTTTTTATCAAAAATATATAGAAAGCTGGTGACAAGTAGGCTTCAGTACAAGCAGTCAGTCTACAATGAATGAGCTAACAGAAGTCATGGGGATCAGGTTAAGGTAATTCTTTACAAGCTACACCAACACATTACAACATGCATTACTATTTTCAACAAACATTCAATAATAAAGATTTTTATCAATATAAATCACCTTCTTCAGTTGTCACACTTGCCGTCAATCTGTCTAGTAGTTCCTGTTTAGTACCAGTCAATGGTAAATTTCTCTCTTTTAGAGCCTTCTTTAAATCAACAACCTGAAAAATACCATGCACTTGTATAAATAAATATCAAGTAATACAATTCATTTGTGGCGGTGGCATACATGCCATGTTTGGCAGACCCTTTTGCGTGAGATTGGTGATGGAAATGCAGCAGGAGATTTCATTAAAATGCAGGAGATTTTTCCTGCTGAATCTTTAGACTTAAAGTATTGAAGTTTATATGCTGTTTTTACTTATCTTAATTTGATGACAATACCATGCATGCTTCATGTAACAATTTAAAGTAATATTTGTCATCATTTTCATAATGTAAACAAAAAATGTGAGATTCCAGTTTGTCCATGACATGCGTGAGATTTGATAAATTGGCCTCTGATCACGCAGGAGTAGAGTCTCAAATGCAGGAGACTCACGCATGATGCAGGAGATCTGGCATGTATGCGGTGGTCCATTGGTTAATGTGCTGGATTTGTAACCCGACGGGTGTTCATCAACATCATACCGAAATGTAAGTTTTACAAGACTGTCTAGGGCTTTACGAGTGGAACTTTTTGACCTGTGTTCAACGAATGCTACCTACAATCATGTTTAAAAAACATGGGTTTTGACGTTGTAATCCTTCTTTGAACACTTTGTTCGCGGCAAACAATTTGAACAGGTAAAACCATGCTTTTTCCGTTCACTGTTCGAAATATATAGGATGCACGGGTTTAACTATTACAAATCATTGTTTCCTCTGTCATCCATTTTGGTACGATTTAGCAATTTAGGCGCACCACCTCAAGTCAATCTTCACTCTGTTTTTTGTAATATATCATTCAACCAATAACAGGTACGAAACCTGACAAAATATATCCGTCGTTGAACGCAGGTTATGTCCGGATCTAGTCCCATAAATAAGACTCTACGTACGTTCCACAGTACTATAGTCTCATAGTTTTGAACTTAGCTGTCTTTAGCAAAATTTTATTTCCGAATTGAACGACTTATTCGGGATTAAAAAACCGCGTTAAAAATACCTTTACACAACCAATATTACATGAAATGTTTGTCTGACATCTGCCGCAATTCACTTCCGTTTTAAAAACGAAAGATACCTACAGTTGACAAATTCGTCGTAGACGAAATAATTATTTGGTACAGAGTTCTGTAGTTGTTCTTGACCGATTATAATGTAGACCTATTTTTAGTCCGGATACCGGGTTTTAGTTGAGCCATTTTTCGTCCAATTAAAAATCGTGTTAATGTCGGAACAACAACGGAATACATCGGCTCTGTTCGACGGGTTCAATGGCATAAATAAGGACATTTCAGTAAATTTGGAAGTGAAATGAAACAGGAATAATTTATGTATCAATGAGGTTAGTTCTCTTGAAATAATTTGTATTCAATGATAGAAAAGGCATTAATGAAGCCATGTGTGGTGTGCCTTTACTTTGTATTGCTTTTTAGCAGGTCTATTATATCGCCCGATCTGTGTATAACACACAGATTTGAATATCATACAGTGCTCCAGCTAGGATTTAAAAAGGGCAGGGTGCAACTTTGTGAAAAGGGCACTTTGGGGGAGGGTTCGGGAGGGTGTGTCCCCCGCCCGGCTGAGGGGGGATTGGGGGTCCTCCCCCAAGAAAATTTTGAAGTTTTAGTGTCTGCTTATGGCATCTCCTGTGTTTCCTGACAGAAATTGTGGTGTTTCTCCAGTAAGCAAATATACCTTTTCATTAAAAGGAAAAAAAAAATTGTAAAAAAATGAAGCATAGATTTCTAAATGAGCACAAAACATTTAAACAGACAAATGCCCTATGCCAAAGTATTGATCTACTTGTAGTATAATCAACACTTAAATAATCAACTCTGATTGTTCCTTCAATTCACTAACATCATAGTAGTTAAATGTTTATTCTTTTGACAGCATTCCTTTACTGTTTAATTGTACGATGTAAAACATAAAAAATACGATTTTCTCATCGAATTTCTCTTGCACAACGGTACGGATGGTGAGCGAGTTTTAGCACTAACCGAAAACGAAAGTAATTTCCATGCGATATTAGTATCATATCACGGAATCACCGATTTAAAGAAGGGAAAAGAATGTATGCCAAAAAAGTTTTTAGATCCTACTCAATGAGATCGAAATTCGGCCAACTTGCGCGTACGGCAATTAATCGACGTGGGTAATACGAAATTTTAAATCCCGGCCCGTGAATCTTCATAGTTTTCTATCTATTTTCTACATCGATCTGTATTTGATATCAAGGTAGTATAGACTTGCGGAAATAAGACTTTTCGCGTAAAAAATTATAATCTAACATATTAAAGAACGAGATTGGTAATTGTCCAACTTTAGAACTTACGCGAGAATTGTCAACGCTGGTGGATCTTCATTATATGAGTGAATCTTGTGAAAATCCACGTCAATAACTTTCCAATGGTCAAAGACTAAGGCGCAATTTAATTCATTAAGATTAATTCATCATATAAAAATATAACGTGTACACTATGATGCTTTACAGTAGGCCTACGCCCAAGTCTCTACATGCGTGAGTTTTACACACCGTATGACGTCACTATGTAACTCACTGAGTTTACACGTTTCTCTGGTGAATTAACGCCTTATATGGCGATGCGTTGAGGACTTTAATAGTGCTATGTGTTTTAAAATTCTTTTTGGATTCACGACGTATTTTTTCTTGAGGATTAAACATGCTAGTCAACTAGTTACATTGGTAAATAAAGGTTAGTTAGAGTGATTTAATAGCGCCCGTTTATTTCCCCGCAAGATCCTGAGAAAAATGTGCGTTATTAAAACTTCGAAATTTAAGAATGAATTCATCATTACTGTAACTTATGTTAAACATTTCTGTTGAAATTGACAGTTTTCCTCTAAGTTTTTTACTTGACTTGGTCAAATTCACGGACAATCTCGGATAAATGCCAATTAGCTATTCACACGTTGATTATGCGTGAACGTGAGACACGATCTCATTGGTTGATAGCCGTTGCAGATGACAAGCCCCGCCTCCGATGTTATCAGTTTAAGAGTGTTTTATGGATGATTGACGTATCAGATTAATATACAACTTGTCACGTTGTTTATTACTCGTTTGACCCAGTTTTTTACACACATAAGAAATTGAAAAGGGCAGGGCGGATTTGACAACAAAAGGGCACAGCAGGGCGCAGGAAAAGGGCAGCAGGGCGTTGCGCCCTGCTATTAATGTCTAGCTGGGGCACTGTCATATACAGATTTGTGTATTATTGATACACAAATCGGGATATTGCATATATATGCAATTGCAATAAATTGTTAAAAACTAAGAAGTATCTGATGCATATCTTTGAATTTGTACATATTTTAATGAACAGTCTTAGGTTTTCTTTAATTATCTTGCTAAATGTGCCTGTTAGGAAAAATGTAAAATCGCAAGAAATGCACTAATAGGCATAACAAATGATTATTGTATTGAAACATGTGTTACATACACATGTATATTGTTTCCGCAACGAAATGCGCTTTTTCCACATTAAAAAATTATTCCCATTTTTCTTATGACATATCCCGATTTGTGTATCAACATATACACAGATCTGTATATGATATACAAATCGAGAGGATACACAAATCGGGCGATATAATAGACCTGTTTAGGGCTCATAATCGGTAACCAAACAGCGACAAAGAATCGTGTCGCAAAGTGCTACATACATGTACTTGGGACCCGGTGAGACCTAACGTAATGTAATGAAATGATACGTTTGGTCTCTGTTGGGACTAGTCCGAGTCCAGATCCGGAATTTGTTGATGCGCAGTATTTTCAAAATTCACGTTGTTTACGACTACGTGCTCCTTAGTCAAACCATTTCGACGCAATCTATACAGGGATGCCCGTATAAGCGTCGAAACCATAAGTGCCCAAAATCCGGTGCATTTTAAATTTTCATGAAATTAGCATTTTAAGCCAAATTCTGTCATTTTTCGGCTCTGTTCATGTTAAATACAATAAAAGAACACGAAACCCGTCGAATACCTAGTATAATTGGCCGTTATAATCAGAAAAACAATAAATAAACCAGCGCGCACTGTGTCCGTAAATCTCATGTAAACAGCGCAAGTTTAAAGACCGTTATCCGTACTGACCGGATTCGACCGGAACATTATTCGAATCGTTAAAACGAGCCTAAAAAGCTATCACTCGTGGTGTTTTTTGTTTGTTTGTCGTTTTCTAACAAAATCATCTTAATTCCACTACAAATGTTCGTTAATTTTCTGTGTTTTAGCTGTAATCGAGCTCATTTTAAGGTTCGACTCGATTAATTTTTTTGCTGTGTCCGTTTGATAGAAATCGAGCGCGCCAATTTCTGAGTATTCTGATTGGTCGATAAGCGAATGACGTTTGACGCAAACAATAACAATAAGAACGATGGCTGAAATTGAGGTCATAATTGCGATATAGTCGTGTTCAAGTTATCGGATGGACACGTTGCTGTGCATTTTTTAAAATGTTATCGGTGTCTATCGCGAGATAAAGGTTCATTCTTCGTATACATGCTATATATTTCATAGTGGTTTGACGTTTTCATATATTTTTTAAGAGCTGAAAGTGCGCTAAAAAAATGTGCGCAATCTCCGACCGTGTTTAGGTCTAGTTAGTGTCTGTCTGTAGTGGCTGGACCGTCAGAATTTAAAGCAGCCACTTGCAGACAGCTTATCTGTCTACGTGCTCCTTTGCTATGAACAATGATGATGTCTATGATAGGGAATTGACATTTGCACAATTTCAAATAAACACAAAATACAACTTGAAAACAAATAAAAACACACACCGGTTTTTTCTTACCCCACCCACCCGTGTGCAACAGAACAAAAAAAGTGCCGCATTGCACGCATTCCATAGCTATAGTTCACGCTCAAATGGCATAGATTAAAAAATAAAAGACAAAAACAAGTTATAAATTATACTATACAATAATAGAAAGTGATATAGATCTTCAAACACATACTTTCATTTTGCTCAATTCGCTAATCGTGATTTTGTCCGCCATTTTGGAATTAGGTTTTAGTTGAATATAAAACCCGTCTTGTCCGTTCTAAAACAGTTCCTTCCCTTTGCAAGAAAAAATATCGAACACTACAACTGCCTTATTTAATTTTTGAAAAAAGCCTATATAAATATTCACTTCAACTTCAACTTCAATGTGGTTACTCGTCAAAATCCGCAAGCAGACATTTACTAACGAGGGTGAATACTGTACATGCGTGTAGCGTGAATCAGTTCCGTTAAAACGTATAAAATTGTCTCTGTTCATATAAAAACTTTAACATGTATTTACACTTTACAAGTCCTTCCACACACTAGCCTCCATAATGTTAAGTTACAGCTAGAACAGTTGCACTATATTCACGAATAGTTAAACCATGAATGATTTCA
This sequence comes from Spisula solida, assembly GCA_947247005.1. NCBI lineage: Eukaryota > Metazoa > Mollusca > Bivalvia > Venerida > Mactridae > Spisula > Spisula solida. The sequence goes on along the minus strand of OX365958.1, from coordinate 3,145,272 downwards.
GAATGTTTTTAGGAAGCTGGGTCATTTAGCTTGGGCATTCAGCTTTTATGTTGCTGAAACTAATTCATTATACTTTTCGACAGCTTAGACTTGAACGGATCTTTACTTGTTTATTTGGGCATTGTGCCTTGTATGTGTTTTATGTTTTCTGTGTTCGATTGGTTCAGTTGGGCGTTGTGCCTTGTGTGTTTTAGTGTGCTCTGTGCTCGGCTGGTTAAGTTGAGTGCTGCCTTCCCTGTCTGACTTAATATTATCTTATTGTATACAAAAATACAATTTGTCCAGAAACTTTCTTAAATGATTGAGAATTTTAAGAAGAAATCAACATCGTGAACATTGTCTTAAATATTCAAGAAGTAATTATCTATTAGAATATTCTATAAACCCCTTGAAAATGAAAAATATTATGTTCAATCTATATGGAACACTGTACAGAAAATACTCCCAAATAGTATCATTTCGATTATGTGTGACCTTAATATGCCTTCTAGCAAAGATTTGCCATCTGGTACAATCAAACCACTGTATGAGCTGTTCATGGGAATCAGTACAACTTTCAATTTTAACCATATTGTTTAATGACATAAGCGGATTTAGCTCAGTTGTAACGCATTGGACTGTCAATCCATTGGCATCTTCTCTGAAGGTTCTCTTTATTAGACCGGTTTTGGTTTTGTTGACAGTATTCATAACATGTTTGTAAACTTTCAAGTCACTTTGAAATGTGATTCCAAGGTCACGTTCTTCTTCCACTGCTGGCAACTGTATTAAATTGTCACGCAATTCATAGTCAAATTCATGTGGTACATATCCAAACTGGATTGATTTACACTTGGCTATAGAAAAATTTGGCAGCCTGGCTTCCGACCAATCGCACAGTTTTAACAAATCACCTTGGAGTAAATGCTGATCAGTTCTTGAGAATATTTTCCGGTATTTTTTTGCATCGTCCGCAAAGATTTTGCATGCAGCGTCAATTTCATAGGGTTACAAAAAGATAATTAAAATGATACACAAGAGAGACAACTTACACACTAAATACCAAATAAATGACTTAGGTAAAGATTATTATAGAAAACTCAGCCAACAGTAAAAAGATAATATAAAGTCAGACAGGGAATGCAGCACTCAACTTAACCAGCCGAGCACAGAAAACATTAAAAACACACAAGGCACAATGCCCAACTGAACCAACCGAGCTCAGGAAACATAAAACACATACAAGGCACAATGCCCATCTAAACAAGTATAGATCTCTTCAAGTCCAAGCTGTCGAAAAGTATAATTAATTAGTTTCAGCAACCAAAGAACTGAATGCCCTACCTGACTGACCCAGTTCCACAGCAAAACGGCTGTAATGCCTAGTTTTAGCTATCAGAAATCCTAAAAAGAAGAAGTGCCCAACACACTGCCGAATACAGCGAATAAGAAAATGATCCACCCTGCACCCTAGTCCCAGCTGGTAAAAAGATCTGAATGGAATAGTTTTAACAAACACATGCCCTGGCTGAAATAAATGCTAAAATACATAGTTTTAGCTACCTTAAGTCCTAATTTTTAAATAACAGTATTAAAACGCTGAAAGGCACCAAAGAGAATTTGAAAAGCATACTGCCATCGGGATATCTACAATCAGCGATTTTTTCTGGCGACTCAAATGCTAGATCTAGTTCATTTTCTGCTCTTAAATTTTTCTGTACAAGAGGTATCAAACACCTGATTTTTACGAAGAACACACTCATGATAGTAATTGTGCAAACACATAGCAGTTTTGCTCTGCTAGTTTTTAAGATGTTTTTAGATTTTGGGGAACCCCCCAAAAATTGATATTTTCATTTTACCGAAAATGTTTGACAATGGGGTATTGAATACTTATGAATGTAGGAAATGGCCGTCAATGTGGATATTGAATCCTAATGAATGTAGGAAATGGCCTTCAATGTGGATATTTAATCCTAATGAATGTAGGAAAAGGCCTTCAATGTGGATATTGAATCCTAATGAATGTAGGAAATGGCCTTCAATGTGGATATCGAATCCTAATGAATGTAGGAAATGGCCTTCAATGTGGATATTGAATCCTAATGAATGTAGGAAATGGCCTTCAATGTGGAAATTGAATCCTAATGAATGTAGGAAATGGCCGTCAATGTGGATATCGAATCCTAATGAATGTAGGAAATGGCCTTCAATGTGGATATTGAATCCTAATGTATGTAGGAAATGGCCGTCAATGTGGATATTGAATCCTAATGAATGTAGGAAATGGCCTTCAATGTGGATATTGAATCCTAATGAATGTAGGAAATGGCCGTCAATGTGGATATTGAATCCTAATGAATGTAGGAAATGGCCTTCAATGTGGATATTGAATCCTAATGAATGTAGGAAATGGCCGTCAATGTGGATATTGAATCCTAATGAATGTAGAAAAAGGCCTTCAATGTGGATATTGACTCCTAATGAATGTAGGAAATGGCCTTCAATGTGGATATTGGATCCTAATGAATGTAGGAAATGGCCTTCAATGTGGATAATGAATCCTAATGAATGTAGGAAATGGCCTTCAATGTGGAAATTGAATCCTAATGAATGTAGGAAATGGCCGTCAATGTGGATATCGAATCCTAATGAATGTAGGAAATGGCCTTCAATGTGGATATTGAATCCTAATGTATGTAGGAAATGGCCGTCAATGTGGATATTGAATCCTAATGAATGTAGGAAATGGCCTTCAATGTGGATATTGAATCCTAATGTATGTAGGAAATGGCCGTCAATGTGGATATTGAATCCTAATGAATGTAGGAAATGGCCTTCAATGTGGATATTGAATCCTAATGAATGTAGGAAATGGCCGTCAATGTGGATATCGAATCCTAATGTATGTAGGAAATGGCTGCCAATGGGGATATCGAATCCTAATCTATGTAGGAAATGGCTGCCAATTGGGATATCGAATCCTAATCTATGTAGGAAATGGCTGCCAATGGGGATATCGAATCCTTATGTATGTAGGAAATGGCTGCCAATGTGGATATTGAATACTTATGAATGTAGGAAATGGCTGCCAATGTGGATATTGAATACTTATGAATGTAGGAAATGGCTGCAAATGGGGATATCGAATCCTAATGTATGTAGGAAATGGCTGCCAATGTGGATATCGAATCCTAATCTATGTAGGAAATGGCTGCCAATGGGGATATCGAATCCTAATGTATGTAGGTAATGGCTGCCAATGTGGATATTGAATACTTATGAATGTAGGAAATGGCTGCCAATGTGGATATTGAATACTTATGAATGTAGGAAATGGCTGCCAATGGGGATATCGAATCCTAATGTATGTAGGAAATGGCTGCCAATGTGGATATTGAATACTTATGAATGTAGGAAATGGCTGCCAATGGGGATATTGAATCCTAATGAATGTAGGAAATGGCCTTCAATGTGGAAATTGAATCCTAATGAATGTAGGAAATGGCCGTCAATGTGGATATCGAATCCTAATGAATGTAGGAAATGGCCTTCAATGTGGATATTGAATCCTAATGTATGTAGGAAATGGCCGTCAATGTGGATATTGAATCCTAATGAATGTAGGAAATGGCCTTCAATGTGGATATTGAATCCTAATGAATGTAGGAAATGGCCGTCAATGTGGATATTGAATCCTAATGAATGTAGGAAATGGCCTTCAATGTGGATATTGAATCCTAATGAATGTAGGAAATGGCCGTCAATGTGGATATTGAATCCTAATGAATGTAGAAAAAGGCCTTCAATGTGGATATTGACTCCTAATGAATGTAGGAAATGGCCGTCAATGTGGATATTGAATCCTAATGAATGTAGAAAAAGGCCTTCAATGTGGATATTGACTCCTAATGAATGTAGGAAATGGCCTTCAATGTGGATATTGAATCCTAATGAATGTAGAAAAAGGCCTTCAATGTGGATATTGACTCCTAATGAATGTAGGAAATGGCCTTCAATGTGGATATTGAATCCTAATGAATGTAGGAAATGGCCTTCAATGTGGATAATGAATCCTAATGAATGTAGGAAATGGCCTTCAATGTGGAAATTGAATCCTAATGAATGTAGGAAATGGCCGTCAATGTGGATATCGAATCCTAATGAATGTAGGAAATGGCCTTCAATGTGGATATTGAATCCTAATGTATGTAGGAAATGGCCGTCAATGTGGATATTGAATCCTAATGAATGTAGGAAATGGCCTTCAATGTGGATATTGAATCCTAATGTATGTAGGAAATGGCCGTCAATGTGGATATTGAATCCTAATGAATGTAGGAAATGGCCTTCAATGTGGATATTGAATCCTAATGAATGTAGGAAATGGCCGTCAATGTGGATATCGAATCCTAATGTATGTAGGAAATGGCTGCCAATGGGGATATCGAATCCTAATCTATGTAGGAAATGGCTGCCAATTGGGATATCGAATCCTAATCTATGTAGGAAATGGCTGCCAATGGGGATATCGAATCCTTATGTATGTAGGAAAGGCTGCCAATGTGGATATTGAATACTTATGAATGTAGGAAATGGCTGCCAATGTGGATATTGAATACTTATGAATGTAGGAAATGGCTGCAAATGGGGATATCGAATCCTAATGTATGTAGGAAATGGCTGCCAATGTGGATATCGAATCCTAATCTATGTAGGAAATGGCTGCCAATGGGGATATCGAATCCTAATGTATGTAGGTAATGGCTGCCAATGTGGATATTGAATACTTATGAATGTAGGAAATGGCTGCCAATGTGGATATTGAATACTTATGAATGTAGGAAATGGCTGCCAATGGGGATATCGAATCCTAATGTATGTAGGAAATGGCTGCCAATGTGGATATTGAATACTTATGAATGTAGGAAATGGCTGCCAATGGGGATATTGAATCCTAATGTATGTAGGAAATGGCTGCCAATGGGGATATTGAATCCTAATGTATGTAGGAAATGGCCGTCAATGTGGATATTGAATCCTAATGTATGTAGGAAATTGCCGTGAATGGGGATATTGAATCCTAATGTATGTAGAAAATTGCCGTCAATGGGGATATTGAATCCTAATGTATGTAGGAAATGGCTGCCAATGGGGATATTGAATCCTTATGAATGTAGGAAATTGCCGTGAATGGGGATATTGAATCTTAATGTATGTAGGAAATGGCTGCCAATGGGGAAATTGAATCCTAATGAATGTAGGAAATGGCCGTCAATGTGGATATCGAATCCTAATGAATGTAGGAAATGGCCTTCAATGTGGATATTGAATCCTAATGTATGTAGGAAATGGACGTCAATGTGGATATTGAATCCTAATGAATGTAGGAAATGGCCTTCAATGTGGATATTGAATCCTAATGTATGTAGGAAATGGCCGTCAATGTGGATATTGAATCCTAATGAATGTAGGAAATGGCCTTCAATGTGGATATTGAATCCTAATGAATGTAGGAAATGGCCGTCAATGTGGATATCGAATCCTAATGTATGTAGGAAATGGCTGCCAATGGGGATATCGAATCCTAATCTATGTAGGAAATGGCTGCCAATTGGGATATCGAATCCTAATCTATGTAGGAAATGGCTGCCAATGGGGATATCGAATCCTTATGTATGTAGGAAATGGCTGCCAATGTGGATATTGAATACTTATGAATGTAGGAAATGGCTGCCAATGTGGATATTGAATACTTATGAATGTAGGAAATGGCTGCAAATGGGGATATCGAATCCTAATGTATGTAGGAAATGGCTGCCAATGTGGATATCGAATCCTAATCTATGTAGGAAATGGCTGCCAATGGGGATATCGAATCCTAATGTATGTAGGTAATGGCTGCCAATGTGGATATTGAATACTTATGAATGTAGGAAATGGCTGCCAATGTGGATATTGAATACTTATGAATGTAGGAAATGGCTGCCAATGGGGATATCGAATCCTTATGTATGTAGGAAATGGCTGCCAATGTGGATATTGAATACTTATGAATGTAGGAAATGGCTGCCAATGGGGATATTGAATCCTAATGTATGTAGGAAATGGCTGCCAATGGGGATATTGAATCCTAATGTATGTAGGAAATGGCCGTCAATGTGGATATTGAATCCTAATGTATGTAGGAAATTGCCGTGAATGGGGATATTGAATCCTAATGTATGTAGAAAATTGCCGTCAATGGGGATATTGAATCCTAATGTATGTAGGAAATGGCTGCCAATGGGGATATTGAATCCTTATGAATGTAGGAAATTGCCGTGAATGGGGATATTGAATCTTAATGTATGTAGGAAATGGCTGCCAATGGGGATATTGAATCCTAATGTATGAAGGAAATGGCTGCCAATGGGGATATTGAATCCTTATGTATGTAGGAAATTGCCGTGAATGGGGATATTGAATCTTAATGTATGTAGGAAATGGCTGTCAATGGGGATATTGAATCCTAATGTATGTAGGAAATGGCTGTCAATGGGGATATTGAATCCTAATGTATTTAGGAAATGGCTGCCAATGGGGATATTGAATCCTTATGAATGTAGGAAATGGCTGTCAATGGGGATATTGAATCCTTATGTATGTAGGAAATGGCTGTCAATGGGGATATTGAATCCTTATGTATGTAGGAAATGGCTGTCAATGGGGATATTGAATCCTTATGTATGTAGGAAATGGCTATCAATGGGGATTTTGAATCCTTATGTATGTAGGAAATGGCTGTCAATGGGGATATTGAATCCTTATGTATGTAGGAAATGGCTGTCAATGGGGATATTGAATCCTTATGTATGTAGGAAATTGCCGTGAATGGGGATATTGAATCCTTATGCATGTAGGAAATGGCTGTCAATGGGGATATTGAATCTTAATGTATGTAGGAAATGGCTGTAATAATAATAATAAAGACTTTTTTTAAAGAGGCAACACAGTTGGGTATGCCCAGTCTTCCCTGTGAGCCTCATATAACATAATATATGTACATTTACAAAAGTTACATGAATGACAAAGTAATATAAATATATACAAGTATATATACACAGCTGAAAGAAAGGAAAAGTAATGAGCAGATAATATAATACATTGAATGATGGCATAAAAAGCATAAAACATTATTGATGGGTTACTAATTAATCAATGCATCTCTCCAGTGAGAGAGAAGTGTGCTTGACCACCAGAGAACCACCACTTTAAGTAGTTGCTTTTAAATAAGTTGATATTTGCAGATGTTCTTATATCGTAAGGAAGACAGTTCCATAATATTGCACCAGAGTATGCCAATGATTTTCTGCAAAATTCTAGCCTGGGTTTTGGAACTGCTAGTAGTTTTTGTTCAAATGACCTCAATGAGTTATTTTCATTATAGGTAAATAGTTGCTCCATATAATTTGGGAGAAAGCCGTTCAGAGATTTGTACACTAGAATGGCCTTTTTATAGTTAACTCTGTCTGAAAATTTCATCCAATTTAATTGCATAAATAATTCCTCTGTAGGTGTGTCAAAATCTTTGTCAAGAATAATTCGAGCTGCACGTTTTTGAAATTTGTACATATCATTGGGAAGCTCAGTGGTGCAGTTTCCCCAAATAGAACAACAGTAGTCTAAATGAGGAAGGATATATGCATTGAAAAACATTTTTCTAGTATGCAGATTTAAAAATTGTTTAATTCTCATAAGTAAGTATAATAATGAGTTGCATTTCTTGAGTGTCATTTGTACTTGTGTTTTCCAATTAAGTGTGCGATCAATATGGACTCTGTTTTTGAAAATTGAATAGTTTTTCCATTGAATGAAATTCTTGAATCTTTTTCGGAACTGCGAGTTAAGGGAGAAATAAACATAGCTTTTGTTTTTTCGGAATTTGCAACCATGGAATTTCTTTTTAACCAGTTTTGTATAGAATCAAGGTCTGAATGAATGTAAGTACAAACTGAGTCTAAATTACTTCCAAATGATGAAATAGTGGTATCATCAGCAAACATATCTGACACAGAATTTGATAGGTGTAACGGCATATCATTTATATAAATAATGAATAGGAGAGGTCCCAGCACAAAGCCTTGTGGCACACCAGCTGGTATGTGTTTAATACCTGAAGTTTTTCCGGAAACACACACCTGCTGTGAGCGATCTGTTAGATATGACCTGAACCAGGCAATTGCATTTTCACCAATTTTATATCGCTGTAGTTTTTCAAGTAGTAACTTGTGATTAATGAGGTCAAATGCCTTAGTAAGATCGAGAAAAATAGTCCCAACAAGACTTCCTTCATTTATTGCTTTTATCCAGTTGTCAATAATGGCAGTCAGGGCAGTTTCACATGAGTGGTGAGTTCGAAACCCAGATTGATTTGGGTGAAGGAGAGACTTGTTTTCAAGAAAAAGTTTTAAGTTATTGCTTACATGTTTTTCAAGTACTTTTGATAGAACTGGTAAAATCGAAATAGGTCTGTAATTACTTTTCTCACTTTTAGACCCCTTTTTATGGATAGGTGTCACCTTTGCTCTCTTGAATATTGAGGGAAATATTCCATTTGATAAACTGAGGTTAAAAATTTTTGCGAGATGTTTGGATATGATTTTAGCACTTAATTTAAGAAATTTTGGTCCTATGCCATCTAATCCAGTTGATTTATTTATGTCAAGGTTTTTCTATAAATGTGCATGTTATACTAGGTATTGAAAACAAAGTATCGTGTTCACAATGCATTTCAATGAATTCACATAGTTTTGTTTTATCGCATTCTGAGGAAGAGAAGCAATTTTGAGGGGCTGACTTGAAAATGTCAATGAAATAATCATTGAATACTTCAGCTGTTTCAAGTGGGTCTAAGATCGGAGTCCCCTCATCATTATGAATGAAGTTTGTTTGGTGATTAGTGATTTTACCTGATAACTGCCTAAGATTTTTCCACAGTTTTTTGGTATCGTTTTTATTGTCATTTATAGTTTCAGCATAGTATGTTTTCTTAGAATTTGATATCAGAGTTTTAACTTTGTTCCGCAAATATTTATATTGTTCCGTATTATTTAGCTTTTTTGCCTTATCTCTTTCTTTTGTCATTTTGGAAATCTCTGGATTGTACCAATCGGGTAAGTGAATGTGTTTTACACGCTTCTGTTTCAATGGAGCATGTGTATCTAAAGCGTCATTGAATAATGATTGAAAACAGTCTAAGGCATCATCTGTGTCTTCATACATATCTAGGATAGACCATGGCTGTTCCTCAAGTGATTTAAGAAAATCTGCTTCAGTAAATTGCTTCATGTTACGGTATTGTATCATATGATGTAAGGGATCTTTTGGCGCTGTATTTGAAACTTTACGGGTAAAACACACAGGAAAGTGGTCACTGATTGATAGAACTGGAACATTAACTTCAGAAATATTTTGGGAAACATTTGTATAAAGATGGTCAATTATTGTTTTTGTAGTACTAGTTACTCTGGTGGGCATGTCAACAAGTTGTTTTAAATGGAAATTGTTAGTAATATTATTCCATGAACTATTGTTAGTAGATTGTGTGATGGGATCAAAGTTGTAGTTTAAATCTCCGGTTAGTAAAATGTCTTTGTTTTCAATAAATAATTTCTCAAGGGTGTTTTCTAAATTTAAGTTCCAATCCGCGTTGGAACAAGGGGGTCGATAAGTATAACCCAATATTATTGGTTTTTGCTTATTGTTCTGAATCTCAAGCCAGATAATTTCAGTATAATCATTTTCTAAATCAAACCTGCGAAGACATGGACAGTTTTGTTTTACATAAACAATGATCCCACCACCATTTGTTTCACGATCTTTACGAAACATTTGATAGCCACTTATTTGAAATTCATTGTCAGAGAAGTTGTTATTCAAGAAAGTTTCACAAAGTGCAACAATATCTAGATATGGGTGATTATGAAGTAAAAATTTTAATTCATCGAGTTTGGGATATAAGTAATGGATATTTAAATGAAAGAAATGAATTCCTTTTTCATGTAGAAAATTAGTTCTTTCCAGAATGTCATTTGAGGCACAGTTTGAATTGTTTGTTGCACTATTTATATCAGGTTCAATACAACATTCGTTTAATACCAGCCTGGTACCCACATCCTGTTCAACGACATTGGAGTCTGTCTCGCCCATCGCTGGCGTGACATCATGTACTTCTGATTCCTGTTGGCTTGGTCTCCCGATTGGTAAATCCGATGATTTGTGAATTTCTCCATTCGAAAATTTCCAGATGATTTGTAAGCACTAGTATTTCCTGTCGACTGATAAGCACTGGTATCATTTTTTAATTGTCCAAAGATTGCCCGTTTCATGTTTTTTACCAGATGTGCTGCACCACGTGGATTGAGATGTACCTCGTCTCTATATAGAGATCTGTTTACACCCCTTTCGGTCATGAAGCTTTGAGTATTGTCCAAAAATAGTATGTTGTTGTTTTTGCAGAATGTAGCCAAAAGTTTGTTCAGATCAGTTATGGGCTTTGAAGAAAGTTTGTCATGTTTTTTTGGTAGGATCGAGGAAATAATTAATTGAACATTCTGGTTGATTGTCCGAATTGAGCTTACTAAGCCCTTGAATTGGTCAACGATTGTATCACATGTTTCAGCACCAGATATATTGTTGATGCCTGCATGCACTATAACAATATCGCTATTAAGCACATCCTGTTTTATTGATGATGTATCAATTTTCCCCACAATATCAGCAACTTTTGCCCCGGGATGTGACTTTATTTGTGCACACAAACTTTCCCCGGAGAACTTCACTGGATCAATCACTTTCGTGACTGAGTCACCAATAATCAAAATACTTGGTTTCCTGGCTTGATTAGGTTTCGAGCCCCTGGAGTTTTGTGAGTGATTTGTTGGTGTGTTTATCTCCGCAGTTAAAGAGGTTGTTCTATCAGTGGAGTTTCTTGATCGCCTTGTCGGTGGGTTAGGTGTTGTTTTATTAGAAGCTGTCCTGGTTTGTTTTGCATCTGTTTGGTGAACATCACTTTTTGACTTGACCTCTGCCAGTTTCTGTAGAGGGGTCGGGGTTGATGACGAAACCTTTCTTTGAGTTTCTGACAAAGGTTGCGTGTCATCTGGAAAAGCGTCGCATCTTGTCAAGGAATGCACATTTTCTGTCCTTTTCTTTAGCACAGTGAGTATTCCATTGATTTCTGCTATTTGTTCCTTGACCTCACTAATATCTGTCTGAACTGAGCTCAGGCATTCTTATTCAGTCTCTATAGATGAAAGTTTCTTTCTCAAAACTTTGTTTTCCTGTTTGAAGGACAGATTGTTCTGCTTCAGTTATTTGACTTCATCTTCAAGGAGAAGAATCTGAGCATATAACTCACTTTTATCAATGTCACCATTGCTGTTTTTCTCAGATCTCTGTCTGTTTAGCTGTTCGTTCAGTGTTTTGAGTTCATTATTCTCTTTTTGGAGTTTTGTGCACACCTGAGAGCACTGGGTATGGTTGTTTGCCTTATTTTCGATATCCATGCTGGAATTCAACTGTGTTATAACAGTTTGGGTCTCACTCTCACATGTAATTGGCACAAATGATTCGCTTGTGTCAATACACTTTGGTGCTGTGTCACTTGTTGTTGATTGTATTTCTGACACACTATCATTTGAGATTGAGTGTATCATTGGTTCGGAATTAAGAGTGAGGTATGAGTCTCTATTGACTGGTGATGAGTACTGGTTTTTCACAGGTGTTGATGTTATCTGTAGCTTCTTTCTAAAAGATTTAAAACTGAAAAGTTTTTTTGATTTTTGTTTTGGCTTCGGTACTACATGTTTTTGGAATGTGGCAATTTTTGGAGCGTCAGTTGTATTTGTGTCAGTTTTGTCACATGATTTTGGATACTCAGATGTAGTGTTGTCAATGGGGATATTGAATCCTTATGTATGTAGGAAATTGCAGTGAATGGGGATATTGAATCTTAATGTATGTATGGAATGGCTGCCAATGGGGATATTGAATCCTAATGTATGTAGGAAATTGCCGTGAATGGGGATATTGAATCTTAATGTATGTAGGAAATGGCTGTCAATGGGGATATTGAATCCTTATGTATGTAGGAAATTGCCGTGAATGGGGATATTGAATCTTAATGTATGTAGGAAATTGCCGTGAATGGGGATATTGAATATTAATGTATGGAATGGCTGCCAATGGGGATATGCAATCCTTATGTATGTAGGAAATGCCGTCCGTCAATAGGGATATTGAATCTTAATGTATTTATGGAATGGCTGCCAATAGGGATATGAAATCCTCATGTACGTAGGAAAAGCCTGTCAATGGGGTATTGGATACTAATGTATGTGGGAAATGGCTGTCAATGGGGTATTGGATACTAATATGTGTAGGAAATGGTCGTCAATGGGGATATGATATTGAATCTGAATGTGTGTATGGAATGGCTGCCAATAGGGATATGGAATCCTTATGTACGTAGGAAATATCTGTCAATAGGGTAATTGAATACTAATGCATGTAGGAAATGGCTGTCAATGGGGTATTGGATACTAATATATGTAGGAAATGGTCGTCAATGGGGATATGATATTGAATCTTAATGTATGTATGGAATGGCTGCCAATGGGGATATGGAACCTTATGTATGTAGGAAATGACCGTCAATGGGGATATTGGATACTAATGTATGTAGGAAATGGCCGTCAATGGGGGCATTGAATACTTATGTATGTAGGAAATGACCGTAAATGGGGATATTGAAATCCCAATGCATGTATGGAATGGCTGCCAATTGGGATAAGGAGTCCTTATGTAAATGTATGTAGGAAATGGTCGTCAAGGGGTATTGGATACTAATGTATGTAGGAAATGGGGTATTGAATCCTAATTAATTATGAATGTAGGAAATGGCCGTCAATGGGAATATGAAATTCTAATGCATGTAGGAAATGGCTTTCAATGGGTATATGGAATCCTAATGTATGTAGGAAATGGCTGTCAATTGGGATATATATGGGATTCTTATACATGTACGTAAAAATGGCTGCCAATGGGGAAATTGAATTTTAAATATGTAGGAAATGGCTGTCAGTTGGGGTATGGAATCCTGTTTTTGACCGTCTGGAGTAGGGATCGAACCCACCACCTTCAGATCAGCAGTCATTAGCCTTACCACTAGACCACTTTGTGACCACCCCAGCGGTTTATATGCCAAGGGAAGTAACTGTTATAATAACCACGACGTGTTATTCTCACGGTTGACCAAAATGGCTGCGCCCACTGGTGTCGTCGATGTCGCTTTGAGTAGCTTAACTACTGCTGTTTTCCATCCGTCTGGTTATGCTAAGGTTTTAATTCAGGTAAAAATAAACAAAAGTCAACTACTTACATGATTGATTTTAAGAAATAGTTTGCCGGACTGGTTAAAGTAAGGGTACCCCGTACCTTTCCGGTCCAGAAAAAAACAGTGAACCACCTCCCCACCCCATTAAGACATGGGGTATGATCTATAGTGGGTGGGTGCATGCTTTTTTCAAATACATTTTATTCTTAAAATTGATATTTGATGGGTACAGTAAGCATAGCATTATGATGCACTACATATACCCTTGAAGTTAAACAAAAAATAAATATTAATAAAGTGAATTTATTTAAGTATGACAGCATTTTCATTGTAAATCTTGCTCGTTCGCAAACACAAAAACTGCCCAACGGTACTTGATAAAATGTATATCATTCTTACAATATAACTCTAGGGAACAAACTCTTACTTAGTTTAAGACTGAAAAATGTATACTTTGAAAGATATTCAAGAAACATTGCCATATTTCTACTTTCGGTTTGCAAGGTCATTGATGATCATTGATTTTTTGCATGATACAAGTTCATGAATTTGTTCCATAATTATTTCTTTGCAAGAGTTTGTTCCTTATACTATTGACTATGTCCCCGACAACAAACTCTGACTCTTAATGCCATGTTGACTTTGTTTGTAAACGAGTAAGATTTGCAATAAAAATGTTGTTATACGTTCAATAAATTCACTTTATCAATATTTATTTTGGGTTGAACTTCAAGAGTACAGGTAGTGCATCATAATACTATGTTTTAATACTGTACCCAACCCCTTTTAATTTAAAGAATAAAATGCCTTTTAAAAAAACGTGCTCAATCTCACTATAAATTATCCTCCGATACCTTAATCCCGAACACTACTCAATGCAGACATTATTTAGACGTCTTCTAACCTCAAAACAATCTGTGAACTTAGGGTTAACACAAGTATAGATTACGGAATCCTGTTAGTGCCATTTAAATTTTAAATATTGTGTATAGCGCTCCAAGGATTTGTTTCAAATAGGAAGTGGCTAGAGGTCCGGTTACCGGACCTCTAGACCTGGTCTCTGGAGGTCCGGTAACTGTACCTCTAGACAATGCGTGTAGGACAGGCTAGAGGTCCAGTAATTGATTTCATATGTATAAACCATATATATTTTATTTCGTGTCAAGAATTTAAATGACATAAACAAGTGTTTACCATGTTGTACAGGTTAGTATTTGACAGAAATGTGAAACATTGACTGGGAATAACAGTGGTTGCGAGTGTTTCGTTAGGCCTACACGCAAATTATTGATCTGTGTTGAACAATACTTTATGCGAGAACTTATTACACATTGATAACGACTAGAAGTCTAGAGGGGTACCACACATTGTATTTGGGTCACTTTTTCATACACACGCCCGACAGTACAACAAACTCTGCAAACGTCTCAATAAAGTTCTATACAAGATCCACCCTCATAAATTTTCGTACCACAGGAAACAGCACATGAACAACGATAACATTGATCCTAGGGACAAAACCCATCTGCGACGTTCTCGAGAGGCTAAGAAATTATCTTAAAATGTGTTTGTACAAACATGGAATACAACAGCACACAAACATTTTGTGTTTAATAAAATATGATGACATAAGTAAATAAATACTAAACAATTTACCCCATCTTTGATATATTCCATAAAAATGTAGATCTACATTCCAACACGAACGTTTTGATAAAACTTCGTGATCCCAATATCCCAACATTTAATTGAAACATGAAGATCTGTTTAAAAAGGATTTGTTTGTTTGCAGTACGTGTCAAAACTGATGTGTGAGCAAACAAATATTAGGGCAAATACCATCGAACAAACAAAAATAAATTCAGCCATTACAGGCAGCTTAATAACTTCATTAAGTGCCGCACACTTCTAATCAACTTGATTGCTAATCAATTAACTATCTTTTACAAGATTTCTGCAGCGATTTTTTTTGCTTCTTTGGGAATGGGTCCGGGTCCGTTTAGATTGGGAATTTTCGCGTCGTGACAACTAGAAATTGGGAAATTTGATAAAGCAGAAAAGCCGAATAAAACAGAAAGAGAGATAAAATGTGAATGTTTACTGGTTGCTCTAAACTTTTATGCTTGACCTCTTGTCAAAAATGTTCATAACTTCGTCATTTTTTGTCTGATTTTGATTTTTTTTTTGAAATGTTCATTGGGAATTTCTCCCTTCAAATTCGGGAATATTATAGCCTTTTTTAAATTGGGAAGGTACCGTTTACCGGTAGCAAACAAAGAAGGAAAAAAATCACTGTTTCTGTCAAATACTTACCTGTATAGCAAGGTACATTTGCATTTAAAGCCTCGACAGGATACAATACAATATATTGTTTATACACATGAAATCAATTACCGGACCTCTAGCCTGTCCTACAAGCATTGTCTAGAGGTCCGGTTACCGGACCTCCAGACTCCAGGTCTAGAGGTACCGGACCTCTAGCCACTTCCTTTCAAATATCGCATCTAATTCTCGTGTCTGAACGGTTTCATGCCTCAAGCAATTCTCATGTCTCGCCTTTGAAGCGCGATACACACTATTTAAAATGGCACTAACAGGATTCTGTAATAGACAATGATGAAACTAGTGAGAAACACTGTAAATATTGCATCCCTACAATTTTCGTACTTGTGATGGTTCACCGGATCATCCTCACTATTTTCGTACTCATTGTGAAAATATGCTGATGTATGCACATGACAGGTGTTCTATGTTCACAAGTGACAGGGCTCAAAATGAAAAATGATTACAATACATAATTATTTGCAAACTAATTAAGCCAACAAACATCATATAAATGAACAAATCAAAATAGAAGTGTCAAGTTCTCAACATCTGTACCAACAGTGCATTTAGACAGCGACACCCAGTACACTCTTCATGGTCAGGTACTGGAGAAGGTTGAGAGTGCAAAGTATCTGGGAGTGACACTCACCAATGATCTGTCTTGGACAAAACATAGACAGCATTGCAGCCAAAGCATCAAATACCTTGGGTTTCTTGCGATGCAATCTCTACAACACCTCCAAGGAAAGCGAGGCAAACAACATGCTCGGCCCTGGTTGTCCCGACATTAGAAAGCTCCTCCGAAGCCTGGGATCCCCAGGATGTTGATATATAACATTGACAAACTGGAGAAAGTTCAACAAAGAGGAGCACAGTTCGTTAACAACAACTATTACGACCGAACACCAGGCTGCGTAACTAACATCAATGGTGAGAGACCTCCAGTGGATACCACTCCGTCAACACCCTCTCCAGGTTCTATACAAGATCCAGCATCGCATGGTTGGAGACCTCCAGTGGATACCACTCCAACAACACCCTCTCCAGGTTCTATACAATATCCAGCATCGCATGGTGGGAGACCTCCAGTGGATACCACTACGGCAACACCCTCTCCAGGTTCTATACAAGATCCAGCATCGCATGGTGAGAGACCTCCAGTGGATACCACTATGACAACACCCTCTCCAGGTTCTATACAAGATCCAGCATCGCATGGTGAGAGACCTCCAGTGGATACCACTATGACAACACCCTCTCCAGGTTCTATACAAGATCCAGCATCGCATGGTGAGAGACCTCCAGTGGATACCACTATGACAACACCCTCTCCAGGTTCTATACAAGATCCAGCATCGCATGGTGAGAGACCTCCAGTGGATACCACTATGACAACACCCTCTCCAGGTTCTATACAAGATCCAGCATCGCATGGTGGGAGACCTCCAGTGGATACCACTACGGCAACACCCTCTCCAGGTTCTATACAAGATCCAGCATTGCATGGTGGGGGACCTCCAGTGGATACCACTCTGACAACACCCTCTCCAGGTTCTATACAAGATCCAGCATCGCATGGTGGGAGACCTCCAGTGGATACCACTACGGCAACACCCTCTCCAGGTTCTATACAAGATCCAGCATCGCATGGTGGACTTTAATACACCATTCACAGCGTGTGATAGAAAAACCAGAGGTAGAAACCATATCTACCAAGAGCCGGCAGTGAGTACTGTACACCAGAACTCACTCTACCACTACACTATCCAGGTGTGGAACCAACTACCTACCTCGATCACTGAGGCCGAACTTAAAATATTCTTGGTTTCCCTTCCCGACCCTAGAAGATTTATAATGGGTAGGAAGGTAGGTAATTTTTTTTTTTGATTTTTTTCAGTATGATAGTTATTTATTAAGACATACAAATAATGAAATTTAGAATTAACTCTAACGTGAAAACCAACAGTCTTAAGTTAAATGGTAAGAAAGAAGCCAGTAAACAAAAAAAGAAAATGTTCACTTCCAATTTTTAATAAAAAAATATTATTTCAATTTGGGCAATAAAATATTTTGGGTAGGGCCCTTTTTAATCGGGTATGTAGGGGATGGGGAAACAAACAGTATTTTATTTTAGGCCTGATGGAGATACCATAGAGGGCTTTGCGGCTGAGATCTTGCTCAGATTGAGATGCTTCGGGAGATCGGGGCCTGGTCTCGATATATCGACACCTGACATATTTGTACTATAAACTCAAACTGATATCATTTTATTGGGTCAAAAGTTTTAAAACACCCTTTGTGTCAATTCAGTATACAGACATGTGCATATTGGTTACAATGATAATTTGCTTGGGAACAAACATCGTTGTTATCGTGACCATTACTGTAAAATTTATTATACCCCCAGATACATAGTATATAGGGGCTATATTGGAGTCATGCTTGTGGTTGGTTGGTCTGTTGGTAGGTTGGTTGGTTGGTCTTCGGCAGTTGCCTTCATCTACTAGATAATATTGGGTCAGAATATGTAAATAGTTTTTTAAACCAAGATTTTTACCTGTACATAAGAAAGGGACAACTACCTCATTTTAACCTGCTCTCTGAGGTCAGCATTTACAGTCGGAATCAACTCCTGACCTAACTACAAAAAAAGAAGAAACAATCACCAATTATTTTGCATGGTATTGATAACACATTCAGTAATGTTCAGCTCATGGTTACATACATACACATAAACTGTTACAGTCAAATATTGTCACAATGTAGGATGTCTGCTTGTTGACATGACACTATTTTTCTAGGAATTTATTTGGCGCACATACGATATATTGTCATTGGTACATGTAATGATGTATACCTTATCTATATATAGCCTGTTTCAAAAGTCTGATTTCTTGCGATATTTTGACTTTCACATGAACATTACTGATCTTGCAACTTATGATTATGATTTCTTGTTTCAGATTGGACATGAACCTATCGCCTCTGCACATGGCCGAAATATTTTTGGTTCACAGGCTTATTACTACCCTAACATAAAGCAGTATGGTATGTCATAGTTTTTTATACCAACCGATTTTTGATCCACTATACAAAGAATAAGGGGCGCTATTGTAGACACCTGAGCATAGGCGTAATGCTAATGTTTAACTCTAATATCTTCAAAATCCATTGACACATTGCTTTGATATTTGCATACTTGTTCAGCATTATGACCCCTACCTATACACAGGACAGGGGTAGGTAACTCTATCAAGCCCTATTTTCAACTCAGAAATCCATGTTAGAGTTTAGGTACAACCTCCAATATTTTCAATGTGCTTGGACATATTGATTTGATACTTTGTACACTTGTTCACGATCATGATCCCAATCCCTACACGGGAGAACAGAAGGTAACTCTATCAAGCATTTTGTCAAAATTATAATTGCCCTTTTGGACTTACATTGTAGATACCCCAACCTCTTCACAGAAGACGGTTATGCTGCAGCTTTGATGCATTTTGTTTTGGATATAATTCTAATGATTGTGTTTTATTACTTTACTATAATTGCAGTAAGCCATATATGGAATACAGATGGATTTTTTGGTATGTACGTTGGATTCTTCCCTCGTTTGATTGCTTCAAATCTTGGCCGATACGTACAGACCGCTGTACTAGAGGTAGGCAAAGTCTGGCAAACACATCATTTACTTCATGTGTATACTTTAAATCATCCATATTTAATTAGGGGTTTTAGTTGACCCCTAAAATCTCCTTTGACCCCCTGGATTCTTACTGATGAATAAAAGAGTCTAATTTTCTTTAAAAAATAAAAAGGATCTTAGCTGCAAAATCAAGTACAAAATCATACTAATGACTGAGACTCAGCCTTCTTGTGGAACTCCTGCTATTTGTGGCAATTAAATTTCATTGATTTTATGATGATATCAGATTCTCAGAATTTATCAACCGCTGAAAGGATAATCCTTCATAATTAAGGTTCCTGACTATGTAGTCTGTGTAATTGTATAACATCATTAGATATACACATGTCATTGGGTGAAAGTTTTCTGCCATATGCATGAACTTCAGGTTTTTGTGGGTACCGAAAAAGTCTTGTTTATCTCTATTTTCCCTATTTAAATCGTCAATTTAAGAAGATATCAGGTTTAAAAATTTCTAACTTTCACCCATGTACATGTAGTCAGGTTTATTCTTTGAAAGGCCTTAATAGTTTTAAGGAGCAACATTAAAAGTGTCATAAACTTGTACCAAACATTTCAGTACCTCAGGAAAGATGAGAAGGAAAATACTGAAGACGTAGAAGAAGAAGAACTCCAAAACTGGATCAAAACATTTTGTATCAAGGTATGCAGTAGTATCACTATGAAAGTTGTAACTGATTTTATTAACCAGATTTTAACTAGATTTTCCAATGGATAAAACTGGTTAATAGATTGGCGAATTGGGGGGGGGGGGGGGGGTCGTCAACACTTGGTTTCCGATTGATAACTTCAGTTAGGAATGAGATATCATGATGAAACTTGCTGTGTAGGTAGCTTATATGAAAACCTTGCTTAATTGTGAGTGGGGTCAAGGTCACTGTTACTAAAAATAGATAAGACTTCGCTGCCACCAAAATCTGGTTTTCATGGAATTTCCATGTCTTTTTATTGAATTTTATGATTATTTTAGAAATAATGAATGTGTAGCTGTGCTTTGTTGTACTCGAATTGGGATGCTTTAGTAATTGAAGCAAGAGTGCATATTGTACAATAAAGCACAGCTGTATATTCATTATGTCAATTGTACCATCACCACAGGACACAGGTACTGTTTTGTGATATAGTATGGCAGATTGATGACATCACGTTTAAACAGCATTTGCTAAGATGATGTAATGTAATGTTAGGAAGTCGAGAATGTAGTTCAATGTCAACTGTGCCTTGTTGTGCTGTAAAATGCAGAGCATTGGCGATGTTATAATTGTAATAACAGTCTGTGAATTTCGGATTTTAAACTACAGTCTAACTTGTATTAAGCGACCGCCCTTGGGAAGGTCTGAAAACGGTCGCTTAACGGAATGGTCGTTTAACACAAATGTAAGAAACATCGAGTGTAACTAATGAACTTCCGACTTTAGGCTGTCAGAATACTATTCAACTTCAATTGATAAACGTTAGTGTGTAAATATGTTTTAGGAGGATTCTATACTTGTATACATCGTCTTCATAAGCATCTAATTTATCATTTTAATAAACTTACTCATATATTACACAATGCTATTAATGTAAGTCAGTTTTCCTTGCACCTTAGTTTTGTTGTTGCACTCGAAGATAAAAACCCGAAATAGACCAAATCTAAATGGACGGTGACAACAAGCTGATTGCAGCAATATATACACCAATTAATCCGTAATAATGATGAGTGCAATCGAATTAAAATCATCTGAATGACATGCCCCATGGACACAATGATGATTATTAAAGCTGTTAATTCGGGCCCAGTTAACAAAAGACAAACTCCGAAGTGTGAACAAACAATGATTTAAGATGAGGTGTAAAGTAATTAACAACGACCAGTGATTTACACATAATTTTTTGGTCGCTTAATGCAATTTTACCAATCAATTTTGTTCTTAAACAGTGGTCGCTGGTGGCGTTAGACAAAAGTCGCTTAATACAGTAGACAAATAGACCAATTATGGTCGGGAGGAATTGAAACCGGTCGTTTAAGACAAAGGTCGCTTAATACGCGTGGTCGCTAGTACAAGTTAGACTGTACTTGCCTTAATCGGCAAACTGAATAATTTTCCTATATACTCTATGCATATTTACTGCAGAAGTTACTTGCCCGAATTACTCGTCTCTGACAAGTGCTAAGATTGTAGACTGTTATAATGAATATATGGTTGTGCTTTGTTGGAGAATAACACACAGACAAACACTCAGATGTGAGCAATAAAGCACTTTTGCTACAAACTTGTGATTTAGTTACAACGCATCCGTGCTCGTATTCAACAACACAGATTTCCTAAATGTATTCGTCTGGTTAAATGTATTAAATGATTTCAATCTAACTTACTGTATGTATGCTATGTTTTATATCATCCATGAGATTGTTTGTATACAGTACATGTATATATTGTTTATGTTGATTCAGACATCACAAGAATCCCTGGCCAGATGTTGTGGAATACTTGCCTCACAGCCATTTCAGGGTAGGTTGAAATACTTGTTATGTTCAGGGGAGTCAATTTTCCTTATTTATCCGGAATCCAGATTTATCATTCTAGAAAAGCAATTGGGCCTCTGACCAAAATAAA
The DNA here is from genome assembly GCA_947247005.1 of Spisula solida. Taxonomy (NCBI): domain Eukaryota; kingdom Metazoa; phylum Mollusca; class Bivalvia; order Venerida; family Mactridae; genus Spisula; species Spisula solida. The sequence continues at coordinate 3,123,281 of OX365958.1, read as the reverse complement.
AAATATTTGAGGAAAATATCTCCATAAATGGCAAAGTTATGGTCAATTTTAGCAAAAATGGTTGGCCGCATACAATTTTCCTGATTTTTTATTTGCCCCTGTTGACACCCCTGTATATTTTATTAAATCATTATTAGAGACTGATTTGCCTGCTCAATTAACACAGGCCATATAGTGCTGGGTCGTGAATTACAACCAATACTTACACCCAGCACTCAAATATTGAAATTCATTCTTGTGAGGTTCATAGCAACATTTCTTCACAACCAGAAGTTGTAATAATGTATTTTTGGCCCATTTCATAGTGTAATATAGTGTATTTGTGAGCTATAAATGTAATTTATCAGTCTGAGTGCTGAGTGTGGCACCCAGACTCTTTAACAACATATATACCCCATAATTAGTACACAATGGCATAGAATATGCATCTGATGTTATTTTTAACACTCATATAACAATGCTATATGTTTTCCATGTCTATAATCCCTGCCCAAGGTCTGCATGCAACTGATAACTGTACAATATGACCCTTACATGATCCTTGGGATGACAAGCAAGACAAATGCTCTATCTACTTAATGGCAAAGCACTTTAAAACTAAAACTTGCTAAACTTAAGTTGTCTGTACTGAGATTATATAGCTACAAGAAATCATGTCTCCTTGGAGATTAGGGTTGTAATTTGTGTTGATTATACTGTAATCAGTATCAGGATTTCCCATTGTCTGGCTTGATGACAACCATTTTGAAAGCCTTTGCTGCCTCACAGATTGGGCTTAAATTTTTGTATATAGTGATTTTCCAACCTAACTAAGTAGTGATGTAATAGAAAGCCACTGACAGTTGCTTTATAAAAGATTTGGTGCAAATAAGCAATTTTAACCAATCTCAATATCTCCCACTGATTTTTTTTTCTTGAAAAAAAAGCGCTTAGTTTCTTTCCAACATGCTTTGTGAATTATGTAATTCACACGTGATCAAACTGTCACATCAACAAACTACTGCGTAAACATCAGTGAGGTATTTGGTTCATTTTTCGATTCGTTTTCATCAAATGCGAACAAATTTCAGGCAATTTGAGTCATAGTAGTGTTAATTCTATAGGGTATTAATACCCTATAGAATAATAGATGTAAAAATACCAGATAACTACAAAATGCTGAAGTTTCTCCAGTTATTTTAGATGTCAGTGTGGTTGTTTATGGGATATACAGGCAACTATACAAATATTGCGCCAAAATTTGACAATTTTATGTTATTTTTGCAATACACCAATATGTGAGGCAGTCCCTTTACAATACTCAATAAACACTGAATTGAATTAAGGTGGAATACTACAATTGAACTGTCCGTTCATGTGTTTGGCGGCGTTGGTTTAAAGTTTTTTATGCAGTCCAATATTTTTGTTGCAGTTATTATGGTGAGGCAGATGGCTCAGTTTGTGGGCGGAGAAACCTGCTACAAGTATGTACAATGTTGTCTTAACCTTAAAAATTCTGCTTAGTGTGATTTCATTTAATTTTGTTGTTTTCCTAAAACTGACATAAAATTTGCAGCGTGTGCGTAAATTTGTGGTTTTTCAATTTTTGAAGCCAAAATTTGAAATATGGAACAGTTGATTGTTTTCACTTATTCACTAGTTGACTATACATGATTGATTCCTACACATATCACAGGAGGTAACTGTAGCGGCAATTGTTTACCTAAAGTGTATTATTTAACAGAAAATATACTGGTAAATGATATTTTATGGATAAATAATATTTTGTTGGGGGGGGGGGCCCAGGGGGAATTATTAGCCATTTTCAAATTTTTGATGTCTAAATCCCCACCCTGGAGACATTGCTTACTGTCTAAAACCCCACTGTGCGGCATAGTTTTTCATCTGGGTACTTAACCTTAAAAATTCTGCTTAGTGTGATTTCATTTAATTTTGTTGTTTTCCTAAATAAGGTTGTCTAATTCCCGCCTGTTGGGTAGGTTCGTCTGTCTAATTCCCCATGTATCCCGCTGCTCCCCCAGGCGGGCATAATATTGACTGGTGCATAAGGTGTACAACCAAAATCCCCTTTGGACAAAATGCCCTTGATTTCTTTTTGATAAAATGGACAAAATTCCCTTCATGCTTTTTCCATTGCAGACATAATTATGATTATAATAAGGTGATCACTAGAGATCTATTCCCTCACTACAGGATCTTTTTAATTTTCAGTGGATTCTTTCCTGCAATCAAAGAAATATACGGTGGAGATGGTATCAGGGGATTTTTTGCGTAAGTAACTAAATACTTTGATAATGAAATTCTGTTATTACAAACGATGGTCGAAAAGAAATACAACATACATATCTTTGTATTTTCGGGATTTTCGCTGCTCAAACTTGACATGTGTACACATTAGATCACTGCCTTCTCATGGGTAACATTTGGTTTACATCCACTCATTAACTTCGTAATAATGTATGCTTAATATACCCCAACTCATGCATACTAAGCCGAACACATTTGAAAAACGTAAGGCAAAACTGACTGAAAGTATGCCTTATATCACAGAGGGGTATAAACTAGGATTAATTGATGAAAACAGTGTAGCAATACCACGTGACTTTTGACTGCAGTTACAAAAAGAAATTTGTAAGCATTGGAAAATAAAATAGCCATAAGTATTTTATTTCTTCATCAATTGCTATGAAATATACGCCACGCTAAGGGGACAATTATTTGCTTTCCATGAACTATAAAATCTTTTTCATCAGCTGTGCCGTTTTGTCTATTACCTTGTGAAACCGTGGAACGTGTAGGTTTCACAGGGTAATGGAAAAATCGGTAAAACTGCACGAATGTAAGATTCTATTTATCACATAACCCTAAAAAACGCTCAATATTGTTCAAAATGATGATGTACGCTGCATATGTTTCAGCCAAAATTCAGCGGTACATTAGCGCGACGTCATGGCGACATTGGTATTATCCTGACGTCATTGACGGATCAATGCATGGATTGGCTAACGTCACGTCAAGCTCATTTATATATTTATTGCACGATGTAGGAGTGCCGAACGATATTTACGGCACGGCTTTATGGCACTCCTGAACCGCAGGTTATGTGATAAAACAGAGGATGAAACACAGGCACAATAACATTAACAATGACTGAAGCAGGCGATTTAAAAATCACCATAATGTTAATGGGCCCTTGATTAAAGGCTCATAATAAATATATTGGCTTGTTTTTCAGGGGACTTGTTCCACGTTTAATTGGAGAACTTATCCAGGCATGGGCTTGCAATCTTGTATCCAGCTTACTTTCCAGATACTTAATTGACTCAAAGGTAATTTAATTACTCTCAAGATGCTAAACTCTTCATGTATTATATAATGCTTTAAATTTAGAAATTTTCGCGAGGTCAAAATTTCGCAAATGTGTTACGGGTATTCTTAAGTGATTAAAGGTTTTTGATTTCATAATTCCTAGATAGCTTGTTAGGTCCTCTACAGTAGTTTACTTTGTATGAGTAAAAAGTAAAACCCTTTGAGCAATAACCCCTCGAAGCCAGAGGTCATTGGCCAATTTTGCAGGGAAAAACAGGATGCCAAAGCAATTACGACTGTCTCATTCGAATGGAAAAAAAGAAGTATTAACTAGAACTTGCATGGAATGAAGGCAGTGATTTTTTTTGCCTCTTTGGGAAAGGGTCCGGGTCCGTTCAGATTGGGAATTTTTCGCGTCGTGACAACTTGAAATTGGGAATTTTGATTAACAGAAGGGCCAAATAAAACCGAAAAAGAGGAAGGGTCCATTTTCTGGACCCTAATAAAGAAGGAAAAAAATCACTTGAAGGTCATATTCGAACTGTATTGGCAACTAACTTTTTTCAGTTGGTAGAAGGTTTAGTGCAAGGCGAAGCAGTAAGTATAATGTTGATTGATTGGTTCTGTTTCTATGGTTACGAAATGTTTAAGGGTATGTTTCACGCCTGGTCCAAATTCCTCGAAAAAAAAGTTATTGCTGAACTGTTATTTTGAATTGATTATATGACTGCAGTTATAGTCTTGTGATGTAGATTGCTACATGTACCAGAAACTGTGTATTTATTGCTAAATAATGAAAAAGTGGTTGGTTTACTGGAAATACAAATGAAATGAACGATAATGAGCTTCGAAAACAATAAAGAGGTAACGACTAATGTACCTGAATGTTTTGTACTACTTAGTGTTAGCTCAATTTGAAGGCTATTTCGATTTTTGTGTCGCCTGACTAGGTGACTAGGTCATATTTGCTGGTCCCGAGCATAACTTTGTAACCATTGGTTTGAATGATTAAAACTTGCTATGCATGTTTCTTGCAATGACATGAAGTGGAGAGTGCAAGAACCATAGCTCTACCTTGACCGTTTTTGAATTATTCCCCTTTGATTGATTTTGCTTGTCCGAAGCATAACCTTGTAACCATTGGTTTGAATGACTGAAAACTTGCGATGCATGTTTCTTGCAATAAGCCGAAGTGCAGTGCACAAGAACCGTTTTTGAATTATTTTCTTTTGATTGATTTTATTACAGCATTTCTTGTCCAGAGCATAACTTTGTCACCATTGGTTGGAATGACTCAAAACTTGCAATGCATGATTATTGCATGCACTTTGCAACATCAATGCTCATATTTCACGTAGTCAGGCGACACATCTGACTCGTGGAGCTTTTATATTTTTACAAGTTAATAAGCACTCTGTTTTACTTTTGCACGTAAAACGGTATGCTGCATTGGGTGTTCTTGGACATGGGTTTGTTCCAGGAATAAGTTTGTTTTAAATTGAATATATTTTTATGTAAGCCTAGTTTTACTAAAAATTTATGATTTCCTATTAAAAGAATTTAAAAAAACTGTAAACCAATAAATGTTTTGAATTTCCATTGGGCATGTAGGGTACTGTAAAGTTATTAATATTAACGGTGGATTAGTTTTCATTGATTTTTTGCGGATGTACTAGATGGCAAAGATGAATCCACTAGTATAATTTACCTCAAATTCTGTAACAATAGTTTCTTCTTTATATCCACATATTCTTTTATATCCACAAATTTAAGAAACCACCAAATTACCATGTTGCCATTATCTGTGAAATTGAATACCTGCAGAAATTAATGATTTTATAGTATGAATTTGTACAATGTGTTTTAGAATAGAATAGACAAACCTATGAATTTAAAAAAAAAACTAAATTAAATGAAGAAAATTTAATCTTTCGTGGTTTTAAACAAAATTAAAACCATCTTACTTACCAACTCTATAGCATATCATTAACAGAGGTGGAATATTTGTACCATGGATAAATTCTGATTTATGATATTTGCTGTTATTTCACAGAAATATAGGATCTGTCATGAGTTGTCTTTGGAGATCAACATTTCTTTATTAAACAAGTCTAGTAAACACAGGTTATTAAGCAAGCCTTTGGTGAGCTTAATGATTGTTTTTGTGACAAGTTCAGGAAATGTTGATGTCAAAGACAACTAGTGACAGATTCTTTTATCGCATTACCATAGTTACCGAGTCAAGACAAACGTCACAAATAATATATTTAAGCCAACAAAGTTAAGTTCTCGTGCTGAAAAGCAGGTGTTGTCACGCATTTGTTATCTCATATGTTGGAGACATTGTTCCCTGATTTGTTCTCATATGAAAGATCAGGTATTTATGTGATAAAATATCTTTTAGACTTCTGTTAAAATGTTATTTTGTCTATTTTCAGGAAGTACAGACATATGTACATTATCTGAGTGGAGTAAGTATTTTTCTATCACCTTAAGTTTATGATTTTTATGCCTACAAAAGGTGACATATTAAAATTGATCCATCCGTCAGTCTGTTTGTTCAGGCATCCAGATTAAACATTTTAATAATTTAAAAGTTCAATAGTTTGTTTAGAATTATGTGCCTTGATTGATTAAGCTAGTTGTATGGACAAGGCTTCCATGGAGCATTAGCGTTTATTGAACATAGTCTTTCTATATTGTGTAATTGATTTTGTTTGTGTATAACGTGTATGAACGTAACTTATATGTAATGTGTGATGAATTCTTTTCGTTGATAGGCTGCAGACAGTGCATTGAGGCTAACTTTAGAGGTGTTAAACTTATATTTGAACGAAATTGAACATCCAATATTTTCATGGCTCTCGCAGTGAAATCTATTTATGTCTGTTCAATCGTATGATATAATAATGTATCCAGTAATATACATGTCAATCAGTGTATATGAAATGCAGTTAGAACAAAATCAAATATTGTATGCAGAACATCATTCTCCCACTTTAACTGGTGTAAGATAGGTTTTCAGCTCATGTAAGAAACTCCTATCTTACATAAGCAACATCTATCTTACATGAGCGACCACCGCGTGATTTCATTCCAACCTTAGTTTCGGGATTTATGTGTTGATGGCGATAGAAAGCTAATGACGACGAATGCCAATAGGCTCTATACCATTCAAAAAGCATATTCTTGAGCATAATATAACAGCATACGCTTTATTTACATTATTATAAATGACTGTTTTGAATGAGAACGTACGGCAAACAGCACATTATGATGACGTCATGTTGACGCCATAAAAGCTAAATAAAGTTATAAAGTCCCATTTTCTCAAATTACGTCGGAGAAAAATAATCCATCATGAGACAGTCGATGTAGGATAAGGATATCTCACGCTCGGGGTCGGAATAGGAACTCGGCAAGCCTTGTCACTGGTTAAAATCCTACCCCTCGGGTGAGATATCCTTATCCTACAACGAAGCTCATGACAGATTCTTATATTCTTTGGTAGATATATCATGGAACAAATAGCAATGACAATTGCACTACAATACACAGTGAGTGTATATATTTCTGTAACACATTTCCATACTACATGGTTGACATTTAACAAAGATCAATTTCATTGTGCTAGTATGAAAAAAATTGATGTTATCTTCGTTCAAATATAAGTTTGAACACCTTTTGTAGATTATTTTGCATTCTAAGTTTGTTCTCCATTTGTTCAGTTATTTGCTAAAAATATGAGAACTTTTTAATGTGAATTTGGCTGTTTCTTACTTTGTTCATGTTATTGTTTAAAGTTATGGTTTATATAGCAATGTTCAAAGCGTTACTTTGATTGAAACAAATTAATTATAGACATATTTAATTTGATATTATCTTAGATTGAGATAAATCTCATCTCAAATATTGTCATGTGCTTTCATGTCAATAGCCATGGGAGGCTGGACTCAAAAATGGTGTCACAAAACAGAAACTTTATTCTTAGTTTATTACAGTAAAATTTCACTTCACTTTTCTCAAACTCAGACCCTTATGTGAGTAAAATCTCAATTTGAGCGTAGATTTCTAATGTAAATGTCAGAGCATCATGCAGGGCAATAAGTAACTTTGGAAGTTTCAAGTGAGATTAAAATATTTTCTGGCCGCACACAACTGCCTCGATGTCTGCCCAGTCCCAGCATGATAAACCAAAAATATGCCAGTCAGATGTCACTTGTAATGGATGTGTGACCGAGGCATAAGACGTCAACTTCAAATTTCTCTGAATTGAACATATCTTCTCTTTTCTAACATATGATTTATGTATGTTTCAGTTTTTCATATCAAGTTATACCTACCCATTCACTGTGGTGTCCAATGTGATGGCTATATCTGGAACAGAGTAAGTGAAATGACCATGTGCAAGTTTTTCCCCGCTATTAAAAAAATGTTTTCACCATTTTCTTGTGCAGTTCAATAAATGGTTAATTTTACAGCCCAATGAACAACGCTGAACTGTAAGAATCAATTGGGGATTAGTTGTCGACTTACAACCTTATATGCAAAATTTGGTTTAAAAAAATATTTACAAACAAACAAGTTATTGGGGATTGAAAACTGCACACTGGAAACTATTCTGGGTCCTGGGAATAAGTGTTTGGCCATATTTTCAATCCCTGTATTGAGGCTGCATAAAAGCAGATAGCCATTTAATTTATAAAAAAGATGATATTTGATACATTATATATTGCCCACTGTGTGGCGATTTAGACAAAATGTTGTCTTTAGGGTGGGAATGAGGCCCCCCCCAAAAAGTCTAATTCTGCTGGGTCTGCCCACTGCCACCCCCCCTACCCCAAAAATTAAGATCTCTGTACTCCTCGTCTTCTTTGATCTCAAATAATCATTAACTGTAAAAATATCAGCCTTCTTGGGTGATAAATTTTGTGGATTTGGATAAAATTGACAATTTTGTTATGGACTTGATCCAGTAGAAACCTATGAAAATTTAATCTCTTGAATAATACTCATTTGAAAACTATATTTCATTTTACTAGAATCTATTCAATTAATAGGTTGTCAACATGTACTATTTATATTACAGTTTGGTAGCAGCTCAACCTTCAAACATGAAACCATTTTATAACTGGATGGAGTGCTGGTCACATTTGAAACGAGAGGTTAGTAGTATATTTATCCAGGTGTTGGATGGAACGTTGGCCGAGTGGTTAGCACTCTCGACTAACAATCCTGAGGTCCCTGGTTTGAATTTCGACTGGGGCACTGGAGATTTTAGAAACCCATTTCTGTGTTTCCCACCCAACTAGAGATTAACTGGTTGGAAACCCAGAGGTAGTCTCGTGTGTATCGGGGCAGTACATCGGGTACAGTAAAGAACCAAGAAGTCCATTCAGAAAGAGCTAGGACGTCCAGGGGTCCTTCTGTTTGTTCTGGAATAATCCGTAAATCCGGAATTGCTCCACTAAAGAGGAACTTTTGCACAGAAAATGAAGTAATTTGATTAAAAAGTACGAATTATTGACTGAGTAATGGTTATTTGAAATTTATATGCTGAATTTTGATAATAATTGGATCAGATCACGACTTACTCGCAGGTCCACAGCCTTATACAAAATATTGTACTAGGGTACTTAAAAGATGGGCATTCTTTTCCTTACTAGCTGGAACGCTGGATACTACAATCAACTCTTAAGTCTGGTTATGTCAATCTACAAGCGATCTTAAGTTCATCCTCAAATATTTTATATAACAAAAAATTACCTGCCACAAGTATTTATATAATATTTTACAGTAATGCTGTGTGTATAATCATACACTGCCCACCAAAAATAAGTATACAGAGGAAATTTCCCCATTCACTCATCTGTAATTACACTTTTTGCAGAACAGTGAAGCATCACTATTTTTGAAGACTATGAATATTAATGTTTATCAATTTTAAAGACCGTACTGGCAAAGGAGATAATACCGGACAGTAGATAATTCCGGATAAACGGTCCAGACGCTTTATTTAGTTGAATAATTCATTGATCTCTGTATCAAATCACTCAGAATCGAGAGTAAAAGAAATCTGGTAGAAAAAAAATATTCAAGATAAACAAAGCATAACTTATTCATCGAAAATATCGGCCGCCGCTGCACTGTTGTCAAAAACGACGTGAGGGAAAACAATGGTGCGCGCATGCGCAAAAGTGGCGCGTGCTTGATTGATTTTATAATGTAAAATTAATAGCAATGAAATTCTATGTTGAGACGATGGCCGAGCTGTTAACGAGTATGGTTGAAATTACTGTAGTGAAGGTCTCGCGATCGATTCACCGTGCCACCAAACTTTTTATTTCTATAAAAAAAAAATTTTTTCGTCAAGCTCTTATTTCAGTGGTATCGGCGAAATGTGTCGACGGATACATGTTGAGTAACATTTTTCATATCTTGCCCATCAATCTGAAAGACTTCGGGTTGTTTTTTAATCGTTTTATTCGAGTTTTGGTCGGTAAACACAGTAAGGTTTAAAACGGATTTTAACCTCTCACAGAACGCCCCCTGGCAGGAAACTTTGTGCGTCACGAGTTGTTATTACGGAAATCATAAATATTTTTGCATAAGTGTGAAGTAGTCAAACCCTATTCTTATGATTTTTGGTCATATTTTTCTAAAAATCCATCGAAAAATATTCGAAAAAGACTGTCCAGAAATATCTACTGTACGTCATTGAAATAGGGCCAAAAGTGCCCCTGTTTGGGCCCCAATATTAGGTTGTTCACGTGACGTCATATTTTGGGAAATCTATTTTTAGCAAAGAGCTTGAACACAGGTAGGTGTAAACACAAACAAATCTGACTAAAATTGCATTTTAACTTCAGAGGAAGCTTTTTATGCGATTTCTGTCCGGAATTATCTCCTTTGCCAGTACATTAATTGGTACCCTAGGTGTAAAATATAAAAAAAATTGTCCGGATTGAAAGGTAACTTTGTCATAAAAAGATGGAAAATTCAGGCTATTTGATCATATTATTATTTCAACTCTATTATTTACTCATTTAGTAACTGTAGTTTCAGAAACTTGTAAAATTGCAACAGTCTGATAAACAGATAATAAATAATTCATCCCAGTTTAATTTTGCAGCTGAAGTGTATACTTATTTTTGGTGGGCACTGTATATTGTGACTGTTTTTAGGGCAAGCTGTATCGGGGATCAAAGATGTTCTTCCGTATCGACACCTTTAGAACTGCTGCTCTGCGAAAACCATAGATTACGACGATGTTAATCAACGGTGAATTATATATGTTATATTTCAAATAGACTGATATACCAGTGTGATCTTTGCAATGAATTGATAATGCACAAGGATTTGAGTACAATGTAGTTGATATTGTTATATATGTTATATTTCAGTTGTTTTTTGTAAAAAAAACGACATCTTGGTACTGTTTTATCAAAGCACTTATGATAATCTTAATACTTACATTTAAACTCTTTATAATTCACTAACGGTTATAAATTGTGGTAAGGTGGTCTGTAATAATTATGATTGTTTCAGTTAATGAATTCCAACAAACCATATATTTGGTTTTTGTGTTTTTGTTAAAAAACTATAAAGAATTTAAATTTGTGTGTAACTTTACGATATCTGTAAGTGCTTTGATAAAACAGTACCCTGTTGTTAATTTTGAACGTTGGTGTTGGTGTCACTAACAATTGAGTGCTTTAACCTAGTTCCTTATGGTTTGTGATTAATCAAGAGGCATTGGACCCTTTGTGTGCTTTGTTTGAGAGAAGGGGGTAGATATAACATACAAGGCCATACCAGGGTATTCATAAAACAGATTCCAAACTCAAGACTCTTTGGTTACTGTATAATAAATATGCAGATTCACATGTAATTTGATGCATATTAATGTTGGCTATTTCTTTCTATTGTACTATTGTGTTATATAATTATGGTGAAACCATTCAGAGGTTGTTTAATTAGATTATGATTAAACTATGATTATTAATAATTGTAAATTTGAACTAACAAGCCTCTCTGCCTTTGATTATAAAAGCAAACAAATGGGACATCCTGCCTGTTATGAAGTAAGATTATAATAATTAAACAGAATTTTATTTTGTGCTTGTGAACCCTATGCGTTATTTCATACTGACATATTTGTACACTGAAATGCATGATAACCAACAGTTACTCATAATTGCTTAAACTATACATGTACTAGCATAATGATGCTTGGTCTTAACACAAGATTCATTCTTACTGTATGAATATTATGTTCTTTTAGTATAAAAAATATACTGCTATAATTTTGTTAAGCGTTTGTTGTTTTACTATCCAATTAACTAAACCAGAACTGCCACAGAGTGACTAAAATACACCCACATACCGCCTTGTCACAGATGTATTGCTTGTCACAACACATCAACTTAAGAGACTTCACAGTGTTTTAAATGAATTGACCTATATTTCCACCTCATATGGATGAACAACAAGAGCTGTCCACGAACAACGCGCTCCACTATTCGCAGCGCCATGCTAGGATAGTACAATCATTATAAATTAAAAACAAAATGCTTCATAACAGCAGCATTACCCTCTGCTGTGTAGAGGTTGGGGCTTCTAAGTCAAAAAAGGGGGACAATTTGGACAAATTATGCAGGACCGTTACCTACTCATGTGTAGGTCCTCTTGTTCATGAAGGTAAACAAATTAGCATTTCTTAGTCCAAAAGGGGGCATAATTTCAACAAAATGCTAAATAGTTATCTTCTCCTGTGTAGGGGTTGGGGTCATGATGGTGAACAAGTATGCAAAGTATCAAAGCAATATATCAATGCACTATGAAGATATTAGTGGTTAGAAACCTGTACCTTAACTTTAACATTTGCATTTCCAAGTCCAACAAGGGGCATAATTTCAACAAAATGCTTGATAGAGTTACCTACCCCTGTGTAGGGGTTGGGGTCATGATGGTGAACAAGTATGTTAAGCAATATGTGAATGCACTTTGAAAATATTAGAGGTGAAAAAACCTGTACCTAAACTTTAACATTTGCACTAAGTTGAAAAAAGGGGCCATAATTTTACCATAATGCTTAATAGAGTTACCTACCCCTGTGTATGGGTCATGATGGTGAACAAGTATCAAAAAAATACGTTCATGCACTATGAAGATATTAGAGGTTAAAAAACCTGTACCTAAACTTTAACATTTGCACTATTTGCACAAAGTAGAAAAAGGGGGCATAATTTCAACAAAATGCCTGATACAAACAAGAGGGCCCAAAGGGCCCTAGGTCGCTCACCTGTCGAATTTGACCTAGATTTTGTTGAGATGATCATTGTGACAAAGGTTCGTAAAGATCAGACCAAAATTGTGACCTCTAGTGACTACGCAAGGTTTTTCTATGATTTGACCTTGTGACCTAGTTTTTGACCCCAGATGACCTAATTTCAAACTTGGCCTAGATTTTGTTGTTATGATCATTGTGACTAAGTTTCGTAAAGATGAGGCCAAAACTGTGACCTTTAGTGACTACACAAGGTTTTTCTATGATTTAACCTTGTGACCTAGTTTTTGATCCCAGATGACCCAATATCGAACTTGACCTAGATTTTGTTGTGTTGATCATTGTGCTCAAGTTTCGTAAATATTATGCTAAAACTGTGACCTCTAGTGACTACACAATGTTTTTCTATGATTTGACCTTGTGACCTAGTTTTTCACCCCAGATGACCCATTATTAAACTGGACCTAGATTATATTTAGATGATCATTGTGACTAAGTTTCATAAAGATTAGACCAGAATTGTGACCTCTAATGACTACACAAGGTTTTTCTATGATTTGACCTTGAGACCTAGTTTTTGACCCCAGATGACCCAATATCAAACTTGACCTAGATGTTGTTAGGATGATCATTATGACCAAGTTTCATGAAGAATAAGTCAAAATTGTGACCTCTAGTGACTACACAAGGTTTTTCTATGATTTGACCTAGTGACCTAGTTTTTGACCCCAGATGACCCAATATCAAACTTGGCCTAGATTTTGTTGAGATGATCATTGTGACCAAGTTTCATTAAGATTAGGCTACAATTGTGACCTCTAGTATCTACACAAGGTTTTTCTATGATTTGACCTAGTGACCTAGTTTTTGACCCCAGATGACCCAATATTGAACTTGGCCTTGATTTTGTTAAGATGATCATTGTGACCAAGTTTCATAAAGATTAGGCTAAAATTGTGACCTCTAGTGTCTACACAAGCCAATTGTTGACGGACGGACGACGGACGGACGAAGAGTGATCACAAAAGCTCACTCTGTCACTTTGTGACAGGTGAGCTAAAAACCTGTACCTAAACTAAAGTGTTACGCCGACGCTCGGGTGACTGCAATAGCTCCCCTTATTATACGAATAGTGGAGCTAAAAAAGGATGGACAGACGAAAAACATTATGGCCGACCTTGACGTTACCTTGAAGATATCTATACCTATTTACGGCCATTTTTGACCTTTTAAACTCCAAGCGTGACCTTGGAGATATTGACGTAATTCTTTCTCATGACACACCGTCTCATCAAGATCAAGTCAAAGTTGTGACCTCAAGGGTGTCAACAAACACATTCAAGACAACAGTAAACCCAAGGAGCTGTAAGTTACACCAAATCAGTGAGCCACCACAAAGTGAGCGAGTCAGCCCAGCGAACCACCACAAAGTGAGCGAGTCAGCCCAGCGCACCACCACAAAGTGAGCGAGTCAGCCCAGCGAACCACCACAAAGTGAGCGAGTCAGCCCAGCGAGCCAACCCAGTGAGCCACCACAAAGTGAGCGAGTCAGTCCAGCAAGCCACCACAAAGAGAGCGAGTCAGCCCAGCAAGCCACCACAAAGAGAGCGAGTCAGTCCAGCAAGCCACCACAAAGTGAGCGAGTCAGTCCAGCAAGCCACCACAAAGAGAGCGAGTCAGCCCAGCGAGCCACCACAAAGTTAGTGAGTCAGCCCAGCGAGTTTGTAAGTTTACCCGGTCTTTCCAGCAAGTTAACACAAAGTAAGGAAGAAAATAACAACATGATACTTTTAGGTTTATTCTGAAAGACATTTGAAGCATATTGCAAACAAATAATGCTCACACATTTTACACAAAAACAAAAGAACTAAATAGTTCTTCAATATAAAGGCAAGCCAATGGGAGCGGAATTGGCCAAAACAATACAAAGTGAATTTGTGTAACAACAATTCAGTATTTGGAACAGATGACAGATCAAGGAGTCAACAAAGGAATGAACATGCAGGTCATTTAGCAAAAGAAGATGGAATAGTAAAATAGATTTTTTAATAGTTACATGTACCATTAAATTCTGGTCAGATTATTTCATACATATCTCTTATTACTTTGGTTGTAAAAACAATGAAAATATTGCACATTTGCGTTATTCAATGGATTCACTTGCAGGGGTGTCAATTTTCAGGATTTATCCGGAATTCTGGATTTGTCTATCCTTGAAGAGCTATGCTTTCTGACCACAATAAAAGTTATTTGATGAAAATATCTCAAGAAATGGCAAAGTTATGGTCAATTATATCTGCTCTTAAGGATTTTCTTCAATAAAAAGTTTGAAAAACTGAGTTATATATGGTTGACGGCCTCTAGTTTGTCAAAAATGGTCAGCTGCATTTGATTTTCAGGATTTTTAATTTGGCCCTGTTGACACCCCTGCACTTGTGAAAATCCGAGAAACAATGAAGTGTCGCTATCTCAGCTCTGTTGTCAGTCAATTACACCGAGGGAACTGACCCCCAATCTGTCATTTCATTAACAATCTTGATATATAGTTATATATACTGTGCCAATGTTTCAACTAGACCTTTTGGTTTTTCTAATATTCCGTTGATGGAAATAGAATCAGTCGAAACAGGAAATATCACTGAATGTGATGAATACCCCCAGATACTGCTTGACACAGTCAGATATGCACAACTAGACTTGGTACTGATCAGTCAAGCAAAGTTTCTTTGAAATCTGACCATTGGTAACAGAAATAGCGTGGACAAAATTTGTAAATGCTGTTACTCCCTTAAAATTGATCCAACGTATGTCAACAATATGCACAACTAGATTTGGTACTGATCATTCATGCAAAGTTTCGTTGAAATACGACCATTGGTAACAGAGAAATAGCGTGGACAAAATTTATAAGGGTAAAAATCAAAGGGCCATAACTACCTTACAATTAATCCGACCAACGTGTGCTGACGATATGCACAACTAGACTTCGTACTGATCATTCATGCAGTGTCATTGAAATCTGACTATTGGTTACACAGAAATAGCGCTGACAAAATTTATAAGTGTAAAAAAAACAAAGGGCCATAACTACCTTAAAATTAATCCGACCAACGCGTACCGACGATATGCACAACTACACTTGGTATTGATCATTCATACAAAGTTTCTTAAAAATCCGACCAATGGTTACAGAGAAATAGCGCTAACAAATTTTGAACGGACCAACCGACAGACCAACCAACCTCAAGCATGACTCCAATATAGTCCCCATATACTATGTATCTGGGGGTATAATAAGTTAAAGAGTATGAAAACACTAATGTTTATCTCATTGTATGGATTAATAACAACTAACAACAAATAAATTTTATTGCAAATCGACAAACACTTTTGCCTTTGGCAACGAAAAGCATATTAAACATATATACACTACATTAATGAACTTGACAAAGTAGCTTTGTTTCATAAAACATACATTGTGCCCAACAATTGTAATTATTTTCAAATCTGACTTCAAAATTAAATACTGGGAGGAAATTAAAAAAGCCTAGTTGGGACTTTTACTCAGTATACATAAGTTCTATCTCACAGTCAAGGTTGGCTATAATTCAAGATATGTTGATGAAATGCTTCTGAACAACATGCTTACAAAAAATAATCATTTAATACAGGATATTGATTTATGGAACAACTTGAATAAAATGATATGACGCAAACCTTTGCGAGCTTTATATGCGTTTTATTCAACGAGTTTCATACATTCAATAATAAATCAACATAAATTTATCACATAGCCGACAAAAAGAAGACAAGACATTTAAGATATTCAAACTTGACTACGCTTATATGTATGTGACATTACTATAATAAACATACAGTAAAACGACACTTCAATACCACTTCAAAATTAAGAACACATTTTTTAAATTCATATTCACAGTTTTGCACTAACACAAGATCAACTCATTGTCTGAAGAAGCCTTCTCAATGGTCAAAAGGTCAGGCATCAGGGGTGTAGCCAGAGAAACTGACATATATGCATGTGCGCAACATTAATTTGAAAAGTAACAGTATAAATATGGCATAAAAGTCACAAATTTCAACAATCATCCCCCCCAACCATAACGCCAACTTCAAAGCTTGTGTGTGTAACATCAATTCAAGCCTGGCTATGCCCAAGGTCTTAGAAGATTATGGAAGTTGGACTGTATTTCATTTTGAGCAACTTTTTCCAAGGTTTCTAGTTCAATGAACACAACACAATGAACTCCATACAGCACTTTAAACCAACACATTGCACACTAACAAACCATCCACATCACTAACAAGAGCTGTCATCAATAGAAGCATTAGTGATGTATCGATGATAATTCTTTAGCCGACCGATTATCAATTCACATTTTGAAATATGATGTACGGGAGAACAAATAGGAAAGTACATTCTTTCTTATGTAGCAACTGCCACAGATTTCCGGAATTGTACGTAGGTCCCCCGTCTCTATCCATGGAAGCACGTGACTTCAATCACTATCACTGTCTGAATCACTTAACTGTAGATCGGCAGCTGAAATGTACCAAAGACAATTATAGTAAAATACATTGAATTTCCAAGGTTTCTAGGAGGGATGTCACATTTGGTCAATTTTCTTACCAGTTAACTGTTAAATCTTCTGAAGTTTAACTGCATAACAAATCATACATTTTGCACAATGTTATTCTGATGTGTATCTTTTTACCATAAACAAGTAATTAAGAATTGCAAGCAATACAGAAGTCCCCTACCGGTTTGAAGCCATTTTCAATGTTTCTGTTACCATAGCAACCACAATTTTTCTCAGAATCAAAATATTTTTAGACGTGCATAATCCCCTTATTGCCTCATAACCACATATCAAGTTTCATAAACCTAGCATGGAAACTGTTTGAGTTATGTCAGGATCCAGATTTGGACATATTTTCACTCTTTCTGTTGCCATAGCAACCACAATTTTTGTCAGAATCAAAATATTTTTAGATGTGCATTATCCCCTTATTGTCCCAGATCCACATACCAAGTTTCATAAACCTAGCTTGGCAACTGTTTGAGTTATGGCAGGATCCAGATTTGGACATATTTTCACTCTTTCTGTCGCCATAGCAACCACAATTTTTGTCAGAATCAAAATATTTTTTGATGTGCATTATCCCCTTATTGCCCCAGATCCACATACCAAGTTTCATAAACCTAGCTTGGAAACTGTTTGAGTTATGGCAGGATCCAGATTTTTTTAAGGACGTTCTGACTGAGGGCAAACCTATAGTCCCCTCCAGTCAAAAACCGGTAGGGGACTAATTAGGACATTATTTAGGCGTTAATACATTGTGATCGCATCAAATTACTGTAGCACAATAAAATGATGAAGGAAAATCTGAGCTCCCTTTTCGAAGAGCTGTGGCGTAAAATGCAAATATTTTTCCGCATGAATTGCTTCGATCAAATCCTATTAAAATAGCCCATAATCAGTTAAATGACTGATTACAAGATGCAAGTTCTTGTTAAATAAGGAAAACCAACGCACACACAGACGATAGTTCGACTTTTTTTCTTCGAAAAGTCGAGCTAATAAAATGGAAACGAAACATGTGAACAATTATAAACATATTCATACTTACTTATCATACTCATTAATCCAGGAGGCTTGTTTGGTTTTGAAGGTGCTGTAGTTTGTAAAGCTGTCATGGGAACGGGAGGTACACCTGAAAAATATTTATGGTTCATTCAAAATTCAGTATGAAATTTTCTAAAATGAACATGGACTTGCCTGCAAGGAAATCTAACTAAAGCATAGCATTTACACACTGTCAGGGTATAAACCAAATCACTGTATGACTTATTGTGAGACAATACAATTCAACCTGTATGACTTATTGCGATAAGCGAAAGGTAACTCGTTTATACATTGTTATTTCACAAAGCATAATTATGAAATTGTACAATTAAATAAAAAATATTTTTGCATTTAAGAATGTTTTTAACATATGAATTGTGTATTTTTTTTATTTGGCATTCTAAAATAGGTCATGTTAAAGATTGTAACTCAATTACACTGTGTAAGTACTTCTTAAGTGGATATTCACACAAGTGGAAAATTTGGCATATTATAAATTTAGAAATTTCTTTTCTTTGTCGGCCGAATTTTAAGCTAGCAGAAATATTAGCATATTTCGTAAATATGTGAGATTTACCAATGTTTCTTCACTAACAGGGGTTCCATTTCACTCAGGTGTAGGGGTTCTGGCCCTTGAAATTTTCAAACAGCCACATTTGGACCATCAAAGTTTTGTTTTGAATGGTAATTTTCTCTTAAAATCATGGGGTTTTCACTATTTGGTCAATAAAATGGTAAAATTTAATCAGAAAGTGATGCATCAGGTTCAGAAGTTAGTGGAACCCCTGACTTATTTATAACATGTATGCAGTATATACCTTGTTGGACATTACTTGACTCGGCATCACTGTCAGAATCAGACGACCCTGAATCACTGGAGCTATCACTAATCTCACCCAGGAAAGTTGAACCTGAAAAATGGAACATATACAGTTCAAATGTGGAACCTGAAAAATGGAACACAATCATTTCTATAATAGGGCACTGATTCTTCCTCTTTTTTTTGTATTAAAATATTTGAAACAGAAGTCCCAGGGTCTAGATTCAGTCTTACCTGCTCAAAAACAATGTTTTTGCAAGGGTCATGGGGGAAGGGGTAGGGTATTTCAGCCTTGAAGCAAAAACAGGCCTGACTCTAGGGGTAATTTCAGTGTCTACGAGGAGTGCTAGAGGTTGGGGGGGGGGGGGGGGTGCTTTTGGTATGTGAAGAGAATCAAGAGATTACAATACCAGTAATCTAAAAATATTCACTTGCCATTGGCTATACTATTTATACCTAACCATATGAGCCAATTGGCATATAGATGCTAATGCCCATTTGAATCAACTGGTCCTTGAAATAACCCAAGATTTTGCAAAGACAGGGGTAACATTTATGCGCCTTGGCTATTCTTCAAATAGCCATTATAGTGGACCAAAAACTTAACAATAGTGAATACACAGGCCTCAATAAATCCACTTGTCCGCTTGTCCTGCTTAATTATTTCTTTCTTTATTTATATAGCAGAACAAGTAAGATTTTGAGGTTTTCTTCTTTGTTTATATTGCAGGACGAGTGCTTTTAAAAATATTTGTTGAGGCCTGATACAATACAACTCATAATCAAAGCACAAATCTACTTACTAGATTCCTGTGGGGTGACAGGGGGTGACTGAGGTTTAGAATGTGGAATAGAAGTATGACTAGATTTCACTTTGTTGGGTGAATTTTTTAATCGAGATTCTACAGGTGTCAAAGGTCGACCACTTGATGAGACCTTACTGCTGCTTTCCATTCTGAAATAAAGTTTATTTAGCATGTGAGCCATTCTTCAGGGAAACCGGGCTTAGTGACATTATATAGTAATTATGTAATCAAGTATAGAAAAGACTCTAAAATGAGGAAACAGTTTTGCTCTTTCATTTAATTTAAAGTACTTGGATAAAACCAAATTTTTTGAAAAAAAAATGATATTACAGTATTAGGTTGAAATCTTTTGCAATTACCGTAAAAGTCTTAATAAACGCCCCGAGGGGCTTAACATTTTGTAAAAGGGGGGGGGGGCGTTAATTAAGGTAAGTTTTTCCTCAATCCAGAAATCGGCAAAAACAGGTTAAATCAAGCTACGCATTTTTTTAAGGGTCTTTACAGCATCAGTATATGGCCTATGTGACCTCGGTTGCGCGTCGGTGACGTAATCGATCGATATTTACACATCGCATGTAAACTTACACAAGGTTAAATCAGTACATCAAGTTTAAATCACTGTGTATTAACGATGGAGCATCGTAAACGTTGTTGTTTAGTTACATACTGTTACTTATAAGTTTTGGATTACACTGTGTTTAAATTGTGTTTTATCAAATTGTAAAGGATTGGATGATGGATTAACTCTTGTATTCAGGTAGGACGATTTTTTTATTAGGGCAAGGGCGTCTATTAAGACTTTTACGGTAATTCAAGTTATATCAATCTATTTTATTGACATAAAATTGCATAGATACAATTTATAATCAAATAAATAATCAAATATACTTAGAAGAAAGAGAATAACAAGGAAAACTTGAAAGATATTTAAATATATTGTGACAGGGTTATACTCTATCATTGTTTTCTTGAAAATAATGGATGAATAACGATTGCAGAGCTATGATATTACATATTAAAAGTTCATTTTTTAATGCTACTAACCTTGTTTTTTTGACATTTATATTGTTATTTAGTCTTTCTAACGTAAATGTGCCAGTATCATGATCTATAATCAATACACATTCCTTGGATACTGGACGTTTGTTACCCTTATATACTGTATGAGTCTTCCCTGAACCCTGAAATATGAGTATAATAACAAAAATGAATTACCATGAACAATGAAAATCATACCAATTAAAGAAGTTAACAGGGGTGTCAACAGGACCAAATTAAAAATCAGGAAAATCATATGCAGCCAACCATTTTTGCCAAACAAGAGGCCTTAATGACATTGTTTCAATAATTAATTCAGATTGTATTTAAGAACATCCTTCAGAGCAGATTAAATTTACTATAACTTTGCCATTTCTTGGGATATTTTCATCAAATAACTTTTATTTTGGTCAAAAGCCATTGCTCTTTCAGGAATGATAAATCCAGAATTCCGGATAAATCAGGAATATTGACACCCCTGAGTTAAGAAGGATCACTGCCCATTTAAACAACCAGTTTTATGACTCAATACTTCATTGGTACTGTAAACCAATTTTACTTTCGCAAATACTTACTTTCAAGTTTTGCCGATTGTCGGCAAATTCGGGACTACCAAGTTTCCCGTTTGTAAGTTTCCGGCAATGTCCTTATTAATGTTATTAGCACTTTCGCGGCAACTTAATTTCGCAAAATTCTACCACTCACAAACTCTGCGAAAATAAATTGCACGAAATAGTTTCTAGGTTTTACAGTAGCCTAGTGATATTATTTGCTTCAAATGTTTCCATTGCACTTGACACTGGGCATTTCAAAATGGAAAATTATTGGTTTGGAACTCTAATCTGATACCAATGTAGTGATGTGGCTGCAATGCATACCATCAGCAGGTACGAGACTGAGTGACAGTGATTTTTTATTATTTATTGTGAAGTTGTAGATCTAGTTTTACAATTGACATAAAATAAATTGGCAGGAACTAGATTTCCGACCAACCTTATATTCTCAATTTGAGGCTCACAGGGAAGACTGGGTATATACCCAAATGTGTTGCCTCTTTAAATAGATCATTATTATTGGGAAATATATTATCTAAAACAAACAAAAAGAAATATATTTTACCTCAACATGTGGAACTGTAAGTGTCACATGATGACCTTGACCTATTTCTACTTGAGCTTCTTGACTTGTATCAACAGAAGCTGGTTTGAAATCATCTAAAATAAATAAAAGACTTCATTTATATAAATATATAGCATCAAATAATGCAGTGATGGTGCATCAGTCAGCAGGCCTCAACAAATATTTTTAAAAGCACTCGTCCTGCAATATAGACAAAGAAGAAAACCCCAAAATCTTACTTGTCCTACTATATAAATAAAGAAGGAAGATATTGTGCAGGACGAGCGGACGAGTGGATTCATTGAGGCCTGGTCAGGTTACTCAACTTGAGTATAAATGATAGATCTGTACATACAAAATTGGCCATGTACTCTGTATGGAGGAACAACCAACCCTAGAGTGAACCAGGGACTGAGGGAGTGAACTCAAGTAGGAAGAAGGAGAAGAAGAGGACCAAAGGGAACTTGGAGAAGATCAGAAGAGATGGAGATGAAGACAGATGATTGGACCTCAGGGACAAGTTCAGGCATGGGCAAAGGAACTTACTTAGGAAGACAAATTTGGGGATCTCTAGTGGTGGCCCTGTGTGCCAATCAGCTCGTAGAGGACTATACATACACATAATGGACATCATCAAATAAAGAAATCAGAGCACTGGTTCATAAGCAGACAAAGACAGTACAGTTCAATTCTTGTTATAGGCGTCTGCATTCGCTATAAAGGCCCCTTTTGGAGATAATTGTAATACCATAAAAACATATTGGCTAAAACAAGTCTGAAAGATAGGCTTAACATTTCCCCCATATTCTGAAAACAAATCCCCATTCGGAAAGAGCTAGGGTAGTGCACTGGGGTCTTCTTCTTCCAATTAATTTCAATTTTTGTTTTAATGCCGACATGCATGGCTTTTTATTATTAAATTAATTAATGGAAAGTGTCTGACAAGGGCAGACTTTATTCAATGGAGAGACAATGGTGTGATACAAGGAATCCGGGTACGTTACCCTAGCCAGTTTCGAATAGATTCCAGTCTGTACACTGTCACAGGGCACGTTAAAGAACCGATACGCGCTGCAGGGGTTTCCTACCAGTTTGTCTCTAGTTGGGTGGGAAACACTAAAACTGTAAAAAGCATTTCAGAAAGGAAGTGACTAGAGGTCCGGTAACCGGACCTCTAGACCTGGAGTCTAGAGGTCCGGTTACCGGACCTCTAGACAATGCTTGTAGGACAGGCTAGAGGTCCGGTAATTTATTTCATGTGTATAAACAATATCTTTTTTATCCTGTCGAGACTTCCAATGCATTTACCTTGCTATACAGGTAAGTATTTGACAGAAATCTTGTAAAAAATAGTTAATTGATTAGCAATCAAGTTGATTAGAAGTGTGCGACACTTAAATAAGTTATTATGCTGCCGGTAATTGCTGAATTTAATTTTGTTTGTTCGATGGTATTTGCTCTAATATTTGTTTGCTCACACATCAGTTTTGAAACTGCAAACAATCAAATCAGTTTTAATCAGATCTTCATAATAATTATGTTTCAATTAAATGTTGGTATATTGGGATCGCGAAGTTTTATCAAAACGTGCGTGTTGAAATGTAGATCTACTTTTTATGGAATATATCAAAGATGGGGTAAATTGTTTATTATCATTTATTTACTTACGTCATCATATGTTATTAAACACAAAATGTGCGTGTGCTGTTGTATCAAAAAACCCCGCTTGTACAAACTCATTTTAAGATATTTTTTTAGGCTCTTGAGAACGTCGCAGATGGGTTTTGTCCCTAGGATCAATGTCATCGTTGTTCATGCGCTGTTTCCCGTGGTACCAACATTTAGTAGGGTGGATCTTGCATAGAACTTTATTGCGACGTTTGCACAGTTTGTTGTACTGACGGGCGTGTGTGTGAAAAAGTGACCAAAATATATACAATGTGTGGTACCCCTCTAGACTTCAAGTCGTTATCAATGTGTATCAATTGTTGTTCAACATAGACGAAACTATCGAAACACTCGAGATCACTTTTATTCCCAGTCAATGTTTTACATTTCTGTCAAATACAACATGGTAAACACTTGTTTGTCATTTAAATTCTTGACACGAAATAAAATATATGGTTTATACATATGAAATCAATTACCGGACCTCTAGCCTGTCCTACACGCATTGTCTAGAGGTCCGGTAACCGGACCTCTAGCCACTTCCTTTCAGAAATGACCAAGGGCCCCGGCCGAAGATCGAACCAGGGACCTTTCGATCAGTAGTCAAGAGTGTTAAATGCCCGACCACCGTGCCGCTCCATCCATCCCTTGTGGGTCCTGTCTGTATTGTCAAGCTGTCACATCCTTCAAAGATGGAGTTGGTGAAAACCAAAAGAGTCAAAACGCACTTACGACTTTCTCAGTTGAACGTAAACTAAAAAAATTGTTACTGAAAATAATAATGTAAATGACAAGTTTTATACATATAATATACTTACATCTTATAGAATGATAAGCAACACCAGATTTAGAGTCAAAACTTCTTCCCAACTTCAGCTCATGTGGTTCGTTATCGACAGACAGCGACTTGTCCGTCATGATGAAATGTTTCTAATAGTGAATTCAATAATAAACTTTCAATTATACACTGGTTTCCATATTTATCACGATAACAGCTGTTGAGCAATCAATTAAAATTTTATTTACGATGTGCTTTACATTTTTGAAGGATAAAATCCGAAGCAATCCTAATATAGGCGATCACGCTAAAACCCGTTCTTCCGTCCAGCAGTCACAGTTACTCCCCTTTTTATGTTAAAATTTTCGTTTACTATGGAACGCCTCGACTGTATAAAACCAATGCGTTATATAAATGGTGATAGTTTATAACCACATGAAAAGTTAAAACAGAAAATAATTTAATTAAGAAATATGTCGCAATTATTCTGTGCTACATTAAAGAGTGGTCCATAACATCAGCGAAATTCAATTTTTAGTAGGGCGTTTTTAAAGAAGCTTGATTAAAATTACCATATAAAAAGCTTTCAGGAGCAAGGTGGTGTCAACTCTTTCTCATCCTAGAAATTTGCTAATCCAAGAAAATTCGCATCTAAACTTCATAAACATGTTCACCCGAGCAAGTACATATTTATATGCACCCCTTCTATAGAACAGCTTGGCTTTGCCCCTTTCAACATTCCATCTTAGTTAATTTGAATATGTGGCATGGAACAATAAAAAAACAATGGTAGATCATGTTGCCTAAAATCTTTTATGCACAAACCTTTGTTTTTGGACAAAACGTAGATTTTATTACATCTCGATCTAGCCGAGCACCGCACATCAAAACACAAACACTAACACTTGTCAAGCAATGTCCTGACACAGTACAGTGAGGAGTCCGTTTTCTCATTTGCACTTCGATATGCGTATACACAGTGTGTGAATGAGGTGTACTTTTTCATTTATTGTTTAAAGAATAATTGGGAGTGTTAAATACACCATGAATTGTGTCTTGAGGTTACATGTAATCATAATAGTGGTGTTGTGGTGACGTTTGACCGGTGTAGCAAAAATTATATAGATCTAATTATTATTATAAGTTGTACATGTAGTAACGTTATGAGTGTCCCATTGACGCTTGACAGGTGATGTTGTTGGCGCCGTTCCTTATATCATTTTCCATTTCCTTGTCTTCATTTCTTGAATACTTAGACTTATCTTGTTTGTTCTTCTCTATAGGTGTTATTTTGTAATTTTATTTGGCCACCAAGTATGCAGGATATAATCCTTAAACATTTGTTGATAAAAGCTTTTGTCTCGTGCTTTTGTCAGACTCCTTGTTTCAGTACCATAAAGCAATTTCTGCTGAATCAAATGATGTTGCTGTTAAAAATTCTTATTTTTTTCGTGATTTGATGTGTATCGGTGCTATACACCGGGCACATTAAAGAACCAGGCAGTCTATTCGAAATAAGAGCTAGGCGCACTTCTGCAGCCGGACATGCCTGTATCGAATGTCTCTCTCTCCCTTCAGGGGCTTTCTCTCAGTCTCTCCCTCTGGTCAGATCATGCTGCATCTGCACTGGTAGATGATGCACCTGCGCCCTTGTGGCTGCAACACAATCATGCAAAGTGCCTTTGAACGTGCGTTAGCATGAAAAGGGCGCTATATAAATCTGGTATATTTATTTTATTTTATTTATTTCCATACTTTTCTCAACATGCAAAAGCCGAATTTTCTTTTGCAATCCTCGATTTCACATCTCCGTCTGTTCTAACAAGATCATTTACTTTGCTACCAAGGTATGTAAGTGATGTGATGTTTGCCAGTTCTTTATTTTCGATTTCGATGTTGTTTTCGATTTTAGGGTTGAGTCTCACCACTTTTGTTTTCTCTTTAATTGTTTATTTGTAGTCCCGTCATTGCTACAAGAAAATGGTCCGATACTATACATATACGGTCTCTTTGTTCTTACATCTAGTAGCGATCTCCTAAACTGTGTCACTATGTACATGGGCTGATTAAAAAGAAATGAGACAAACGCTGTAAAATGACAATGTATACTGATTGCAATTAAAAAGTGGTATGCCGTTTACAAAATATATCCTCTCTCTGTCAGCTCAGTTTTATAAACATTCATTTTTTATATATAGAGAGATATTAGCAGGTTCGTATCCTTGGGTACAGCGACACGCCGCGCCCAATTATTGACGTCAGTGTGGTATATCTGTTTTTAGTGTGTGCGATGATCTGGAGATATCCCATGTTGTTTTGTAAAAACTGTTGTGCGAAAACAATGTGCCACCATTTACTATGTTGTTGTTTGCACATAAATATGCAAAAACTGATCATTTTCATTCATATTTCCTTTTTCCATCACGATCCATAGTTATACCGTATCCTGTGTTATTTGATCCAACTGTGACATTAATTTAGATCTCCCATTAATAGTGGTTTTGTCCTTCATTACTGCATGTTGTATGTAGTAAAATGCTTCTTTCTTCCCATCATTATAAGCATTACACTGCCGACCAACAACAGGTATACAGAGGTTATTTCCCATTTACTCATCTGTAATAACACCATTTGCAAAGAAATGAAGCCAAAAAAGTTTTAAAGACAAGGATAATTTCTGCTTACTAAATGTAAAGACCATACTGTATATTGATAGGTATCCCGGTTGTAAAATATAAGGCTTCCTTGTCTGGTTTGAAAGGTAACTTTGTCATAAAAAATCAGCATGGTTATCTTAATTCATAACATCTTCATCTTTACTTCTATCTCTTTTTTGACTCATTTAGTAACTGTAGTTTCAGAAACTCGTATAATTGAGACGGTCTAATTAACAGATATTGAATAATTTAATCAAGTTTAATTTTGCAACTGTATACTTATTTTGAGCAAAGTACATTGTCATACTTTTATTCTTTTCATACTTTTATTCTCTTATTCGATGTTCTTAACTTTGCCTTGAGCTTACTGGTTCTCATCCAGTGAATGCCTGTCTGGGTTTGCCTTATATATTCACATAGATCTAATATGAGTGTTCCTTTCCATCTCTTTAATAATGTTAGCTGATTTCCCTGCTTCATACACAGTTATCACATTCCAACTTCCTAATTTGATAGGCTCTATCATTCGAAGTTCAACTGTGTAATATGTGTGGTACTGAACTGTAGTACATGGATTGTATTTTAAGATTGCCTTTCAATAAATAATTGAGCGTGCGTATCCTAATTTTCCTCGTTGAATGCAGACAAATCCACTGGTTTAGCAAAAGACCCAGGTGATTTGTATGCAGGTTACGAGGAAAATTGAAGTATTCATGCTTAATTTGTTGACAGGCAGTGTTAAGTTATTAGATATTTAGGGAATAGTTGTAGTTCTAAACTTGCAATTGTAATTTGAACATTGTCAAACAAGATGATACAGGATGTTCATATTTAGGAGCAGAATGATACATGTAACACCTATCGGATTTCCTTACTTCTGGAAGCTCCGATCACGCATATTATTTTATGTCTCTAAATGGAGTTTTGTATTAAGACAACACGCAATGAATTAGCTAAGCGTCTGGAATTCCAGAATAATTTAAACAGTGTAAAATAATCATTACGCACCCATGCATATTTGAATATACTTTATTCAACTTTTTTTTGTTATATATATATATACATGTAATAATAATAATAATAATTACATGATGTCAAAAAAGCAGGTTTTCCTGGAGACTGGCTCTTATATATACAACTAACAACAGCGTATCATTAAATAAGACATTTACGGCACAATTATTATGAGAAGTATGTATTTGTGTATAAAACCGATTCACTTCCATATCACGGAACCACTTAACGCGGATGCCACTGAAACTCTAATATTTCCCTTAGAGTTTCGATTTAATTGTGTACGCATGCATCCAACACTAACAATACTCTTATGAACAAAATGCAGACACTACTGTTCGGGTAAACATAATAATTCATAGACATGGCCTTTTTTGGAAAATGTGTTCACTTTGTATGTGTCACTCTCAGGTTTTGTTGTCCAGCATACAGTTTCTTCGTTTCATTCAAAAGTGCATATATATTCTGTATACAGTTGAAAAATAAAATTTGGTTAAATTATTCAATACATTTATCTGTTTATCGGACGGTCACAATTATACTACTTTCTGAAACTACAGTAACTAGATGAGTCAGAAAAGAGATATTCTTAATTAAAAAACCCATGTGATCCAAAAGGCTGAATGCCATCTTTTTATGACAAAGCTCCCATCGAGTCGGACAAAGAAACTTTATATTTTGCACCTAGGGTACCAATCAATGTTGTTCTTTATATTTAATAAACAAAACCTTGTCTTATGTTCAAGTAGTACTATAACAGATGAGTACATGGGGTAAATTACCTCTGTATACTTAATTTTGGTTGGCAACGTATTTCCAAAAACAAACTCTCTTTTCGGCTTATAAACTTCACCTCACGTGATGAATCCTAAGCCCACTGAGGAATTCGTCATCGGCGATGTTCTCCCGATATCGGCAGTACATGTACATCGCCGGGGCAAAAAATGCTCAGTGGGACCTAGGCTTTACCACGATATTCTATCCATACGATTAACTGATCTCAAAAGTTGTTTCCTTTAAATAAACATATGCAGCCCAACAAAATTATTTTAACCAAACTACGCGTAATTAAATGCACACAAAATACAATATTCAGTATTATGTACATGAGGTGAAACTATAATGACCATTATAATGTACGAGGTATATATACAAAACTATCCAGTCAATATAAAAACAGAATAGCGAATAAAACTCGGAAAATGTGGTCCACATGGAATCCATGAAGCAATGTACATGCATGTATGATTATATATTCTATAGAAGCAATTACACCAGGAATGTGTTAGCAGTTATTAACATTTCGTAAAGTTGAAATAGAAAAATTGTTGAAGTTGAAATCCGGAAATGTTGAAGTTGAAATTCGGAATTCGTTGAAGTTGAAATCCGGAATTCGTTGAAGTTGAAATCCGGATATGTTGAAGTTGAAATCCGGATATGTTGAAGTTGAAGTAAAAAATATTGAAATTGAAATCCTTGAATTCAGTCTTAAAGTTGAAGTCGATAAGTTGAAATCCGGATATGTTGAAATTGAAATCAGAAATATTGAACTTGAAATCCTTGAGTTTAAGGTGTCACCATAACTTGCTACTTCGGCAAGTAATCAGTCGTACTTATTGAACCCACTAATCAGGACACTATTTCCATGAGAGGGGAAAAATGGGTATGCCCAACTGTGTAGCATGTATAAATTAAGTCTTTACATTGTATTATTATTATTATCGTCGCCAGTAAACGTGTTATGTACAGCACAATATTACAGTTAAATAAACTAGTAAAACAATACAAAAGTACATACAACTAGAGTATATAGCATCTCTGGCCGCCACATTGCATCCGTTATATTTACACGACGTGTAACACACTCGAATTGATGTTGCATATTCGGTAATGTATTCACATGTTTTCGGCATAGAGGCTGGGCTACAGTCACGTGTGATTCTTATCATGGTATCTGAAAAATATTCAAACAGCGTTATCAACAAACATAAACAAATACTGTACAATCAATTTAAATTATTAATATTCGCAGCGGATAGCTTTTCATCAATTTCGCAGATGAAATAGGTCGCAAAATAAAATCCCCTCAAATCATGGACCTCAAACATAGGTATGATAAGATATGTTTTCAATATTACAAATCCACAAATCTAAGAAACCAACATTTCACAGTATCACAAACATTTAATTTAGCGTCAATATTCTATACGGTAGCATGAATCGTTTAGCTTCATACATATATTTTTATTTCCATGGCAAATGAGGTATTTTATATTCAGCGTTCTGGATTTCTGGCGCGAGCGCGACCTATTTCTCCAAAAGCACAAACTCACGCAATCGTAACACCACGCCGGTATTTCTTGCTGTGCTTAAAAAATACATCAGTTTTGTTCGGTCGATTATTGTGTCGGTCTAATACATACAGTATGCGTACAATAAGTCATATACCATAAACAAAGTTGTTATCGAAACAGTTCGAAAAGCGCTGACATTCTTCAGCACGCTACCTCTGTTTTAGATTTATAGCTTGCACTCAAAGCGACCTAATATACCAGACAAAAACGACAAACGTCTGGTACTATATAGTATCTAGAGTGTTTATTTTGTACCTGCTAGAACCAGAAAGTAATTAATGTGCGTGATAGAAATCAATAACCACACAATATATTCATTTTTCCCTAGAAAATAGAAACACCCTTTATTACTACGTATAACAGTAATGATTTCATGAAATGAAGCTTGTCATTGCCGTTAACCACGGATATGTAACCCTCGTTTTGTTCCGGTTTTATGATGAAAAGGGAGAAAACACCGTTGAAACATGCATGCGCTTGTTTGCAATTATGAGCTTGAATTAACAGTACTGTCAATATTTTGAAATTATTCGCGGCAACAGATGATTTTGCTGTTTCTTGACCTAAAAAGATTGAAAAATAATACGTAGTTACTGAGTTCTAGTTGCCGCAAAATGAACGAAATGTACTACACATGTTTTAGCGTAGTCCAGCTATCTAGACGTAAAGGATACTGAGTCAGTTTTTGATCGCCGGTTTCTATACAACCGAGTCATATTTGTAGGACTAGTTTTAGTGTAGACGTTTCATTTTTGCCTGGTATATTTTTTCGAAGTCAGTTATGACCTATTGCAAGAAACACACTAGAACAACCGATTGTGCGTTTCAAAAACACCCGAAATGCGGGGCAATAGAATGATATACAAAATGTAGCGTGTCGCTCTTTTGCAGTTGTGGTATTGACATTGTTGTTTTGGTGTGTGTGGTGTTGGGTTTTTGTAAAGCAACCACAAAGTTAATAGGATATCAATATTGTCATTCTCTCGTGTTAGCGCTTTTCAAACCCATTTCCAACTATGTGTATCAGACTGGTTTCATGTTCGATTATCCAATCGTCTTAGCCGAAACAAGACAAAAGGGTTTTAGCTTTTTGGCAGATGGGACTTGGACGCTCAGCGGTTATGTTCATTTTCTCGTTCAGTTGTATGTGGATTATTGTGTTCTATAATTGTGGTTGTTTTGATGTTTTCAGTGCTCAGCTGTTAAGTTAAGCGCTGCCATCCCTGTCCAATTGTTTGTGACTATCCTTTAACCATTTTTCTGTGGTAATCCCGGTTTCATTTTTTAACCGAGACGGATGATTTGATTTCTAGTATATGACATCATTGTGTATTGTTTTATTGTCATGTCTCGCTGTCAGATCTTAGCGTATAATTTGTGTATAATCATAAATGTCACTAATAAATAGGTCACACTCGCCGTCCGATCATCGCACGCGCAGTTTGGCCTGGTCAGATTAATTGTAAGTATTTTTGAATTAAACATTCCTACGCATCGGCTAGCACCCTCTATATAGTATTCTATTGTGTTTTTTTACTCCACTGGTAATCATTTATAGAACCGATGTATTTCATGGGTTCGAAGCAAAAACCAAAATCCATGGGGAATCGGCACAGGGCGTACAATCCAACTTTAGCGTTGACATACAAGATCAACAACAAAAATGGAGGCAACATATTCCTTTCGACGAGCCTGCGACGTGGAGCAGGTTATGACCTGGTTCCCGTCCCGAATATTACAGTAGCAGTACTATAGTAGTGTTGTAAGCTTGGGACGGGAACCAGACTATAACCTGAACCACGAAAACAGTCAATTCGAAAAAAGCCAATCATTCTTGACAGCGGTCAAAGCAATATCAAAAAGTGTTGTTTGTAAGCACAACATGAATATACTCGCAAAGTTTTAATTTGTCTGCTATTCCAAGGGCCGTATTAAGAGACAAAACTATTTGCTATACGAAGACAGATATCAGATTAGTATCACATTGTGCTGTCGAGAAATTACTCCAATGTCGTATTCGTGCAGGGCATTAGAAATCCATTTCGTTAAATCTTGAATTACAAGCTACTAGTGCAATGTTTTATCACGATGCATACAGCTTTGCATAAGTCGTATTCAAATCTATGTAAGCTGAATGCAATAGACAAGACATCTAATGGATAAAGAGACAGCTAATTTTTCCACAAGGATGACAAATCGACATTTCTGATATTGTTTTAGTGAATTTATATTCGGTTGTTAGTTAGTATCGGCTTCTGCAACGTGGATTTCAATTACAACATGATACAGAACAACGGAAGGAACATATAATTAAAATTTCAATTTGGCTTAGAATTTTATTTAAACAAAAGTTGGTATTATTAAAACGATACCAACATCTATTTTATCTTACTAAATCAACAATTAATTTTACTAAGACTCACTTAAAGACCACCTCAATAAAAAGACAACCCCAAATGACCAAAACTTCATGTCTACTCGAACTTTTACTTTTCTCTTCATATATTCAGACCACCTCAATAATGGGACCCACCAGTTTTCAAGGACCAAAGAGTGACCTGAATATTGAGGTTTTATTACCAATAAATTGACTTCAGAAAGAAATATTGTGTCACTTAGGCCAATGCAAAATAATATTTTGATTCTGGTAACCTATACTAGGCCTACCATATTTGTGCTTCTACGGTAAACATTTTACAAATGTTTTATCATTTTGCTGGAAGTTGCCTTCATGTGCGTTGAATCCTTACATACCTACCCTATTTTCCAGCATGTTACCAGAGCCCAAGTATTAATTTGTTTGGCCTTATCGTTTATGTAACGTTTCTCAATGATGCAGTATTCCACTTCTACAAATGTTATGCAGTCGTCAGTAAATTGGTTAAATCGGCCACATACTGAGCAGTTAATGGCATGTGTGGACTTTCCAAGCAGTGACTGTCAACATCGCTGTCACACTGTGAACACATTATGCCCGATGATGGAAAAAAATAAAGAAGAAAACATTATTTCTCCTACAGTATATCAAATAAATAAATTATATAGCGCCTTTTTCATGCGGACACACGTTCAAAGGCGCTTTACATATAGTGTTGGGGCCACAAGGACGCATGTGCATCCTCTACCAGTGCAGATACAGCATGGTCTGTGAAGTGCGACTAGTTTTTATTTCGAATAGACAGTCTGGTTCTTTAATATGCTCGGTGTATAACACCGATACACAGCTTCCTGCCACATTTAACCAGATCCTTCGCAGTCCTTAGTGTCAGATACAGCTAAACATACTATAAATATTACTCCTCATATATTATTCAAAACATTTGTCTTTCTCCCGTCTTCTATAGGTTTCTCTGATAAAAGCACTTATTAATCATGAGATAATGTTAATTACTCGGACGTCTGTTGGAATTCTTGACCTATAAAACAAGACAACTTTATGTCAGAAGTAATTAACTGCCCCAGACGCTCATACAAGCAAAATCATAACTTTGAACCATATGCACCAAGACAGGATACTAATATTAACATGATGCATATCAATGACCTACATGTACTTACGTGACAAAAGCAATCCATATAAGTATTCCCGAACTTAATGAATAACCGACATTATTGCTTGCACAATTGTATACGTTTCCACAAGGTTGTGTACCCTTTATAACATAAATTAGGTTCTTTCTGTTTTCCCACAATCTAGCACTAGATCTGGTATAGTTTTACTTTGCACTGTCCAGTTAGGATAAACATAGAGTAACCCATTCATAAAGGCTTATCCAGACATTTGGGATCATGCATTTTTATTTTTTGACAAAACTCAGGCCCAAATTAAGCCATAAATGAACCTTGTCCTTTTGTTAGGAATGATACTCGGGGTAAAGAAAATAGCCTTTATGAAAAGGAGGCCGATTCTATTTCCTCATATTCTTAACGAGAATACGAACTTTGTTATTCAATGGTAAACGTTATGGTTCTTGGTCCCATTTAAGAAGTCATGACTGGTATTCATAAAGCATCTTCAGGGAAAACTTAAATATTATGAATTGAGTGAAAACATGTAGCTGCACAAATTTCCCCAGAAACGAAGAATAACCCATGTTTTCTTTGTGATTAATGTAGCTTTGAACATAATGCTCTAAACTATGTAAAAAATTGACAATCTTGGCTTTCTGTTTAGCCTTTAGGAAATAAGCTTTTAAGATAAGTTTTCCCTTAATGTGCTTTGTGAATACCACCCAGCTCTCTCCCAATTCTCTATCTTGAAAATAACTTGTCAATATTCATGCACACGCACAATGTTTAATCAAAGGCACGACGAATGACTTCGACAAGAATATGAAAATATTAGGCCAACAGAGTACACATGATTATATAGCAATTGTGTACTTTCCTTTTACTTATCAGTTTTCTTCACTCGAAGCCAGAGGTCATTGGCTAAATTGGGCACCATAACACCGTATGGTCACGCACTACAAATTTCCCAATCGAACACAAACAATGGTTGTTGTATTTTATGTTCAACTATACATGGATGATTTTTATTTAAAAAGTCAGCTGCATTTGCTGTAGAACCAATTGTCAATAAATACTGTCTAACGGTTCCTGTTATGCGGAACAATCCTGGCTGTTTTCTTATTAATGATTGCTGTATCGTATTCTAACGAATTTAATAACCGATCGTGATTTGATGTTGTTTTTAGGACTTAGTGACAGCTGAAACGAGGACTTGAAGTAATTTAGTTTCATTTTTTTATTCGATTTGGTGTCGTCTGGTATCTGGTATTTCTGTTTTCTGTGAAGTGCTGCATGACCTGTCCTAAGTTTCATTAAGTTTTGGACGATGTTTAATGCGCATCGACATCTAGGTGCATTCTCCCGCATTAGCAAATAATTGTTACATGGGAAAATATAAAATGGAAAAATGAAGCAAATGTGAAAGTATATAACGAAGACACGTCTTGTCCCTTGTACATGTTGTAGTCGGCTTAGAATTACGACATCCAAGTTTCACGCTCTTTTGGCGACCAGGGGTGGTATTCAATATTGATCTTATTTAATTAAAGAATAAGGATAGCCAATCATATCGCCTGCTACTGACCAGGCGATTGATATGGTGTGATCTGATTGGTTGTCCTTATTCTTAAGTCAAGTAAGATCAATATTGAATACCACCCCAGGTCTATGGTGTGCAAAGCAGGCAATTGATTGCCCCATGAGCCTATTCACGGGAAATACATATCTAAAGCTGATGATAGTTGATATTTAGTTCCTAGTATATTTGTATTTAGTCTAATGGTTGTCGAATGAAAATATCAATACACAATAGCTTACAATCACCGTCGTATATTATACCAGGCTGTGGTTTTCTTAATGTCAGTAAAGGTTATACAGTTTATTTCTTGTTTTGTCAAACAGTACCCAGAACTCTATGGCGTGTGGTGAACATGTTAATACCATACCATAGTTGCGCTGTTCCGGCTGAGTACAGCTTTGTGACTTTTCCTTGTGATGTGTGGTCGTTGTTGTGATTCGCACTTACTCCTGTTATCTTTGACTGACTGAGGCGGCAGGTTGACGGATTGGGTTATTGAGTTTCATGTTAAGTTTTGTTACCGTCTGTGATTTTCTTTCTATTTGCTTTCTTTTTATTGAGCCTATCATGCTCTGATCTTCTTGTTGAGTGCTGCCTCCCCTAACCAATTTGTTATTATCTTTTTGCACGAAAGCAATACCAAAATCATCCGACAGGGAATCGTATCTATATTACAACATTAATGGTGTCACGTTCCAGCCATATCCCGGTTTAATGTCGTTTGATTACCAGACTACAGTACAATTATTTAACTATTGTCAATTATGTTTGTTTGCATTTAATTTACAATACTTATGATGGTAGATTGGTGATGGGGTGTGTAAATATTTAGGCCCCTTCCCCGTCACACCAAATCCTGTACCTAGTCCTAGTATATTCTGATGAAGATTAAATGAGTAGAACATAATAATCGTAGTTGCTGTTTGGTGCATGTGCTCTCTTGTCATAATTTAACCACAGACATTTACACAACATTCCTTGTCCGATTCGTGTTCGTGTTTTTGAGAATATATATATGTATACCAAAGATAGTAAACAAATCGGAAGGGAATGCAGCACTCAACTGAAACAGTAGAGCATAGAAAACATTAAAAAAACACAGACCACAATTACACGGCACAATGCCCAACAGGCAACTGAACGAAAATATGAACCTAACCACTGACAGCCCAATTTTTAGCCGTCAAAAGGTCGAAAAAATCCAAGCCCCAGCTGTCAAAAAGTCGAAAGTATAAGCCCCAGCTGTCAAAAAGTCGATGTCCAAGCCCCAGCGGTCAAAAAGTAGACATATATTCCTAACAAATATAAGATCTAAGATGTATACGAACTGTAGTGCATGTATAAGACATCACGAGCCTGTATAATAGAACATATAATTTGACGAACGAAAATGACAACATAGACTACCTTTAACGTGCCAGGAATCTTAATGATGATGTGGCGCCTTTGCAATACTCATGAGTGCGATTACAATTGCAGACTGTTATATATTCCAGCTGACTATTGCATTAGCGAGAGCATCCTATCATATAATCGTCACTCGATAGTATTTCCAAGACATTATAAGGTTTGAAATGTTTCAGTTTATTACAAAGGACTGTTTCTCATTGTTAATATCCGTCTATACGGCGGCTAGGAGTTGCCAAGAAAATGAAATGGTGTACATCTATCTACTTGTCTGACTGGTCGTTACTGTAGACAGAAGCTTTATTATTTGCTGTTAACTCATTATTTATGGCTAGAACTATGACGAAAACACATGTGTTCAATTTAAGTAGATTGTAAAATACTAAAAACTGACAACTATTGATGTAAACATCAAAGATCGCCTTACAGAAATTCAATAATAAAGAGAGTGACTTTATTTAGCCGAGGTCATCTTATGCATACACTTTGTCAAAGAGTATTTGGAACATGGCATATTCCTTGTACAACTAAACAATAATGTTGTTATACCACTAGTTAAACAAGCATTCGATGCATGAAATGTGCAATTGTCAAATCTATCGGATGAAAGTTAATATCAACCCTTTTGATTACTAATATGCCATATTTTGACACAATTCCAGTGTTCCCTACTAGTTTTAAAAATGTCATATGGGGAAATGGATATTTTTCTGATTGCAATAAAGTTTTATTGGTTCGCTGGGGGACGGTTTTATTTTTTTTAGAAACTGTCCACTTGTATACACATTGATTGAATATTAAATATGTTATCGGCCACGTTTTAATACTTTGAAAGTGACACTCGTACACAAATCCACTACTGCTATTTTAATTGACAGGCGAATACACATGTTTTATATTTGAGAGTATATTTTTCCACACTGTGTCTAATTTATCAAGCGAAATATAGATTCAATGTTCTACAATTGCTTCCAACTTTAGTCAAGTCATACCCGTTGCGGCTTAACATGGCTGTTGCACTACGTTCTCTATATATAGGGTACACTCAGATAATTCTAT
Organism: Spisula solida; assembly: GCA_947247005.1. Taxonomy (NCBI): domain Eukaryota; kingdom Metazoa; phylum Mollusca; class Bivalvia; order Venerida; family Mactridae; genus Spisula; species Spisula solida. Next base: position 3,085,226 of record OX365958.1, on the reverse strand, counting down.
ATAGGTTAAACCCAGCTAATTTGAAACCATGTGCTTATTACAATAGTAACCAAATACGTTATTTCAAATAGTTCATGAGGATATTTAAAGTTCATATATAGACCTACGAGTATATAGGTAAATTATATGGGTGAATCCTTAGATAGTATATTTATCTTGTTTTATAGCTTATTACATACAATAATCGCATGATGCCAAAATAGCAGGTTTTCTTTGAGTACAACTAACTGCGGCATATCATTAAATAAGACATTTACGACACAATTGTTATGAGAAGTATACATTTGTGTATAAAACTGATTCACTTCCAGACATCGGGATCATAGAACTACTTACCGCGGATGCCCCTGAAACTCTTCAAATATGTTCCCTTAGAGTTGCACGTTAATTATGAACGCATATATCTAAATTACTAACTACATGTACTCTTATGAAAGAAATGCAAACCGCTCCATTATTTCAGCATCTGGTAATCCCTTAGAAATCATGGGGAAAAGTACTGTTTCTTTGTGGATAGGGAAAGAAAAATATGAAACAGACGTTATAGTGGCTGAAGTCGGTTACATTGACTTTATGCTTGGCTTGGACTTTATGAAGCGATATAAGTGTGTAGTAGATACTTCACACGATACATTTTCTATCAGTAGTAATGTTCATCAATTGAGTTGTGAAGGGTCAATTGGATGTTACAGAGTGGTCATAGCAGAGGATGTAGAAATTCCCGCCAGGTCCTAGTCAATTATTGAGGGAAAAGTCTTGGAGACAATCTCAGAAAATGCTGGGTTGTTCTTGATAGAACCAGCCGAAAAACTGATGGAAAAAGATAAAGGCATAGTAGCTAAAACTCTAGTATATGGTGATCAGAAAGTGCCATTAAGGGTACTTAACGTATCAGATGAAGCTCAGAAGTTTAATTCTGGTACAAATATAGCTTATATGAGTCCAGTGGAAGAAATACTGCAACCTACACCAAGCCCAAGCTTGGCTGGTGATGTACCTGATCACTTACGTGATCTTTATAGACGTACAGTGGAAGGCATGAGTCCGGAACAATGCAAAGGGGTAGCGAAGTTGTTGCTAAAGTATTCGGATACCTTCTCTAAAAATGATGACGATCTTGGGAGAAATGGACTGATAAAGCACAAAATACAGACGAACAATGCTTGTCCTATCAAACAGCCATTGCGGCGTTCGCCAGTTCATATGAATAAAGAGGTGGACAAACAGATTGATGACATGCTGAGAAAAGATGTTATACAGCCCTCATCTAGTCCATGGGCAAGTGGGGTTGTAATGGTGCGGAAGAAAGATGGGTCTTCACGTTTCTGTGTGGACTATAGAAAATTAAACGATGTAACCGTTAAAGATACATATCCTATTCCTAGGATTGACGAGTCTTTAGAACAGCTGTCCGGTGCATCTTGGTTTTCATGCCTCGACTTAAACTCAGGATACTGGCAAGTAGAATTAGATAGTGTTGATAGGGAAAAGAGAGCATTTACATCTAGAAGGGATCTTGTTGAGTTCAAGGTTTTACCATTTGGCCTTTGCAACGCTCCCGCTACCTTCGAGCGACTGATGGAACTGGTATTGGCAGGACTGAACTGGCAAATTTGTTTGATATACTTAGATGATATCATTGTTCATGGTGACTCGTTTGAATCAATGTTAGCAAAATTAGACACGGTTCTTGGTAAACTACAGGATGCTGGGCTAAAACTAAAACCGCGGAAATCCCAACTCTTCTGTAAAGAGGTCGAATATCTTGGCCATACTATATCAGAGGAAGGTATTCAGACAGACCCTAAAAAGACTACACCACGAAATATCACGGAAGTAAGGTCATTTGTAGGGCTATGTAGCTATTACCGCCGGTTTATTCGGAATTTTAGTGAAATAGCTAAACCATTACATCGTCTAACTGAAAAGGGTCGAACGTTTAGTTGGTCAGAGGGATGTAACGAAGCTTTCCTAAAGCTTAAATACTGTCTATGCCAAACCCCATCTTTGGCGCATCCGGACTTTACAAAAGAATTTATCCTTGACACTGATGCAAGCGATGTGGCAATTGGGGCTGTACTATCACAGAAGGTTGATAACCAAGAACGTGTGATAGCATACGCCAGCAAGTCTTTAACTAAGACAGAGAGGAAATATTGTGTGACGAGGAAAGAGCTGCTTGCTCTAGTTCACTTCGTTAAGTATTTCAGACACTATCTGTACGGCAGAAAATTCACTGTAAGAACCGACCATGCGTCTTTACGATGGCTTATGCGTTTTAAAAATCCCGAAGGGCAGGTTGCGAGATGGATTGAGTTTTTGTCATCTTACGAAATAGACATTATCCACAGGCCTGGCAGGGCTCACAGAAATGCTGATGGGATGAGTCGTACTCAGTGTAAACAATGCGGAGTAGAATTCCAGGATGCCATAGAAACTGAAGGGGATGTAGACATCTGTCTGTCTTTACAAATATCAGATGAAAACATAGTCAGTCTCAAAACGACACAGGAGAATGATTGCGATATACGCAAGATTAAGCAATGGTTAGAAAGCAAGACAAAACCTAATCAGAAGGCTTTAGGTCCAGAAAGCTGTTATCTCAAGTCGCTTGTTAGCCAGTGGGACAGGTTAGAAATCCGGGATGGATTACTAGTGAGACGTTGGGATATACTTGGTACTGATCTGGTCAATTGGCAAGGTGTAGTACCCCTCGCGCACAGGAGAACTGTCTTGAAATATTCGCATGACATCAGAGCGTCAGGTCATTTAGGTACACTCGGCAACACTTATAAGTACACACGACGTTTTATCGTTATAACTTTTTTATTTTTTATTATTTTTGCATGAAATTTTGTGTACATGGTATTGACTATCAAAGGATGGGATAAATAAAGTTTGTTCTTCAAAATTAAATACAGCGGTTTATTGAACAATGAAACGTCAAAAACCGTAAAATGGCCGTGAAATTGACTCGTATGTGCAAATTATTTTTATGTAAGGTAAATTTGAATTTTAGATTTATTGTCAAATTAAAGAAAACACAAAATAATTCGATTTTTCAAACAACAACGTCGTGTTTTTTTACTTTTAAAAATGCTTTTTATTGTTATGGTCAAGGGGAGTTAACCATGTCCCAAATTGGATTTTTTATCAGAAGTCGATATTTCTAAACCTAAATTGGGCTTGTTCCTATAATTGTTTTCTTTATTACCGTGTCCGTGATAGAAACATAGACCTGAAACCGTACTGAATCAGCGAAGCGGTGCCATATGTACATTAGGAACCTGACAATCGCTCGATGAACACATGGCATTATGTGTTTTTTTAGATTCTGCTGATGTCATCATTAGTTTATTCTATTTGTGACACATTTTATCAAATGTTAAAAACATCGATTGTTTTGTAATTCTACATATCCAGTCTACATACGTTGACATTTTCAGCATGATCAAACACGTATTGACCGAGCTATGGGCAAATAAACAAGTGTGTACTTATAAGTTTTGCCGAGTGTATAAGCAAAACGTTGAAGAGAATAAGACAAACCCTTTATTGGCCAGGGCTACAGAATGATGTACGGTCATATGTCAATGGTTGCGAGACATGTTGCAGGCGCAAAGATCCAAGTAAGACAAAAAGAGCTCACATGGAGATAGTCAGGTGTGGTTATCCTATGGAACGGATAGCAATTGATATACTTGGTGAGCTTCGAGTGACTGAAAGGGGAAATAAGTATGTCCTGGTGATAGGGGATTACTTTACAAAGTGGACTGAATGCCATGCTATGCCAAACATGGAGGCAAAAACTGTAGCAACTATATTGATCGAGCAGGTTATCACCAGGTTTGGGGTACCCCAACAGATTCATTCTGACCAGGGCAGGCAGTTCGAGGGAAAATTGTTTGCGGAAATGTGTCATCTTTTACAAATAAAGAAGACTCGAACATCCCCGTACCACCCTGAGTCGAATGGTATGGTAGAACGGTTCAACAAAAAATTAGTAACAATGATAAGTGATTTTGTTAACGATAATCATACAGATTGGGACGAACAACTGCCTTATGTGATGATGGCATATAGATCCAGTGAACATAAAACCACGGGTTTTACACCGAACATGTGTATGCTGGGACGTGAAACAACATGTCCAATAGATATACTGTATGAAATGCCTTCTAGTATAAAAGCAATTCCTATCAATCAGTGGGTATGGCAGCTCCAGGAACGTTTAGAAACTGCTCATACACAGGTAAGACGTAATACAGGCACAGCAATGCTTAGACAGAAACACTACCATGATCAAAGTATTTCCTACGAATCGTTCAAGGTAGGTGAAGAAGTATATGTTTTCTTCCCAGTAAAGAAAGTCGGTTGCTCAGCAAAGTTCACTTCTTATTGGAGGGGACCGTATACTATATTAGACCGGGTTTCAGATGTCAACTACAAAGTAGATTGTGGTAGGTCAGGTACAAATCAAGTAATACACTGTGATAGGTTGAAGAGAGCTACTGCTGAAGGGTTCAATACCAAATAGAACCTTTAGTCGAAAACACATCAGCTGACAGTAATATGGTAGAACACACCATTGCTGAAGGGAAAGCAAGTGAGAGTACTAACTTCACGCCGGAAGAAGTATGTCAAAAACGAAACAGACGTCAGCCAGTATGGTTAAAAGACTATGTTCTTTCTGTTTTCAGTTACAAAAATGCCTCTTACCAAAACGACTGTTAGAAAACCACCAACAATATGTCCTTCATGTGAAGAGCACATAGATGCACCAGATTTTCAGTACCATTTCTCAAACGTGTGGGCAAACAGTTTGGTTGTGACTCCTGTAAAAGAACTTTTAAAAAGAAGGCCTCCTATGTGCAGCATTTGAAAAAGTTCCATCAAGCTGACGAAACCGTTGCCAGTAAGTCCACGGAAAACAAGGTAGATAAGTCTAATAGTGATAATGACAGTGATTGGGATAATGAGTCAGACATTGAGTTGGGTGAAGAGCCTTGAAACAAGATAGAAATAGCCGGAACCAAGTGGCAGTATACAATGTCGTCAGCCGGAAGTACATGTTGCTCCAAACGTTAAGCAAGGGGCAGAGCTGACGGACATAGCCATTGGGAGGATGGTAAGGAAGAGGACATCTCCCATGCCAGTTGTCTCGAGTAAGGTATCACATAGAGAGAATGTTATGCAGTTGGTGCCTAAGGTTGCCCCACCCAAGGAACTGGTGAAAAGTTATGCTACTAGTAATACATGTGTGTTTTGTAATATCAGTTTTGGTGATAGTGTATTGTACTCAATTCATCAGGGATGCCACAATAGGGACACACCTTTTAAATGTAATGTTTGTGGTAATGTGTGTGCAGATGAATATTCCTTCTACTCGCATATCACCAGAGGACATTTTATCCAATAACTTTGGAGTTAAAATGCAGATATCATATGGCGATGCTGTTGCCTAGTTCATAAGTTGATTAGTTGAACTGTTCTGTAGTTAAAATGTTGTTGTTACTATCACTGTATAAGTCATTAAGTCATAAATAAGGCTATGCGTATGTATGTTATCTAGCAGTCTTAAGACTGTTTGTGTTTCCTTCAATTAAAGGAATAAAGTGTTGATTTTGTTTGAGATATGTTATATATGTTTGAGGTGAACTGGTTGGAAACCCAGGTGTAGCCTCACGTGTACCGGTGCTTTACACAGGGCACGTTAAAGAACCAAGGAATCTTTTCGTAAAGAGCTAGGGTATCGCACCCGGATACCTTGTATCACACTACTTTCTCTTTTGCATGCTGTCTCTTCAGCAAACACCACTGAAGACTATTTTGAAATAAGTACTTGCTTGGTTTATAGATTGATATGTATAACTGCCACTACGAATGATTACCAAGTTGCCGTTTCCCGACAAACAGGAGTTTGACAATTACTTGAGAGTTATGACTGTTGGTGTCCATTTATATGAATAGTCCAATTCTTACTTACTTGTAAGTACACTGCATGGTTATTATATTTATTGATATAGTTGCGAGATATTGCCTGAAACATTGGTTAAAGTATCCCGGTACGTATCGGTTATTTCCGTTAGTTTACGTTCAGCTTCGGAACCCGCTAGATGGCGGGTGTTTCATTGAATTGACAGAACGGGGCGTGTCTTACCGAACGAGGGTATATATACCGTAGCACGCACTGTGCTAGTCAGTCTGCTTGCGAAACTTGACTCGTTCACTTTGGTAAAACGAAGTGAATTATTGACCAGCGCTACACTCTGTGTATTTACGCAAGTGTCTCTTGCTAGTGACTTCTCGTGAAGCCTCGCTTCCTTGAAAAGCTATCAGGGGACATAGTTGCGGAGTACCAGTAAACGTGGTTAATAATTGTTCCAGCTAGGTGTTGTTTGGTTGGTGCGGCTGCTGGAGAAGAGACGTTGGTGGAACGTATTACGTTGTTGGAACGTATTGTGTGAGGCTTGCTCAGCGTGTAGTAGGTTAGAGCTACAGTCGAGGGTTGTGTGTGACTGCTGTGTGGAGACAGTCTACAGCCGTGGGTAGCTGTGTACACTGCAGGGTCTCTTGAGCGTGTCTCTTCTAGGGAGCAGGCTATAGCCATAAATAGTTAAAACAACACGAGAGTAGGCCTGTGTGAACGTTGATGACTTTTGTTAGTTGGGAAACATTAGGTTACATCTGTTGGACGGTTATTGTTGGGCAATAACCATAAGTTGTACGCTACCACATTTAGAGTTTAAGAGACGACGGCCGAAAACGTTGCACAAGGGACTGTTTCTCATTGTTAACACCCGTCTATATGGCGTCTGGAAGTTGCCAAGAAAATAAAATGGTGTACATCTATCTACTAGTCTGACTGGTCGTTACTGTCGACAGAAGCTTTATTATTTGCTGTTAACTACATGTAATTATTTATGGCTAGAACTCTGACAAAAACACATGTGTTCAATTGAAGTAGATTGTAAAATAACAAGAACTGACAACTATGGATGTAAACATCAAAGATCGCCTGACAGAAATTCAATGATAAAGAGAGAGACTTTATTTAGCCAAGGTCATCTTATGCATACACTTTTTCAAAGAGTATTTGGAACATGGCAGATTTCTTGTACAACTAAAGCCGTTAATACTATCAGAACAATAATGTTGTTATACCACTAGTTAAACAAGCATTCGATGCATGAAATGTGCAATTGTCAAATCTATCGGATAATCATTAATATCAACTCTTTTGGTTACTAATATTTCATATTTTGACACAATTCCAGTGTTCCCTACCCCTAGATTTAAAAATGTCATATGGGGAAATGGATATTTTATCCGATTTCAATAAAGTTTCATAGGTTAGCTGGGCGACGGTTCTATCTTTAAGAAAATGTCCACTTGTATACACTTTGATTGAATATTAAACATGTTATCGACCATTAATTCACCAAGTGACACTCGTACACGAATACACTACTGCTATTTTAATTGACAAGCGAATACACATGTTTTATATTTGAGAGTATACACCTAACGGCACTTCTAACGCTACCCTTAGATTTTCCGTGATATCTCCTAAACCATTCGCGATAACGTCATCAAATTTTCACCCAACTGAGTTTGATGCATGTGCATGTTACAACACTAGTCAATTTAGAAATTGATGCATATGAAAAATCGCGGTTAAGGCGCAATTTACGTCACCCGAATTTCAAAAGTCACAAAATTAAACAGCGTATTTATTTAGGGTAAACTAAGTATTTTCATTTTTTTTATTTCATTACGGTTTTAAATGTTATATAACGCGTGTACGCAATTAAAATATTCATGAACGTAATCCACGTTGCAACAAGGTAGCAGTTGGTAAGCTTAGACCGCCTCAAAATAAACGCCTTTTCTGAATAAAAAACCAATACGTTCGATATAAATGTTAAACCTGATGAAGAGCTTCATTTTTTGTACTTGAAAGGTAAATTACACATCATTTCGAAACATCCAATATGTAAAAGTATGCAATAAAATTGAATTAAAGCAGTTTTGATATCGTTTGTGTCACCATTTACAGTACCGCCAGCGTTTTTGTCCCGCGTTAAAGCGTTTTGCGATCGTTTTTCGTTCGAGTAACCGTGCAAGCGTTTAACCGAGCAAGCGTGTAGGAATGTATCGTATACTGCGCATGCGTACCGAGCAACCGAGCAGCGAGTGCGCATGCGTAACGAGCAACCGAGCAGCGAGTGCGCATGCGTAACGAGCAACCGAGTAGCGAGTGCGCATGCGTAACGAGTTTTTGTGTATTCCTTGTTTACATTAAGATGTGTTCGATTCTTTTTCAATCAATTTATTGTATTCAGTATGGTATTTGTATGAAAAGAAGGCTCGTAATATCATTGGGTTAATACAACAATTGGTTGCGATTAAGGGTTCGATGGCTAAATCATTTCAACCTTAAGTTATAAATTAATTACCGATTACCAAAATAATTTTAGCGAACACTCGAAAATCCATTTCCGTACCGAAAACAAACAGATGAACAAATATTTTCATTTTAAATACAGACTAACAAAAGTATTGACGAATGTCGGTGTGGTTTAATGCATCGGTTTAATATATGAAATATTTTGTTTTATCGTAATCGAGCTATTAATTATTGGTAGATAATAAGCGTCCCGATAATTATCGCTACTGAATATGATATCGATCGTCGTTAACAGTTTGACGTATATGATTTATTTTTATATTTACCTGTATATGAGATATAAGACGAGCGTAAAAATAATATATATGTGCGTTGTTGGTTAACTCTAGTTAATTATTTGCTGTAAATGACTGAAGAATGTTTGTATTTGTATCAAGTATTTTTGTTCAAATGCTATCAACATAGTTTTATCAGAAATTATATATAAACACTATATAAAGACAAGCCTATTTTATCAGATACTATATAAATCATATTATCTGATATGATATGACAGATTGAGTTTTAATATATAGCATCCCGATATTAAAATGGCAATTCAGCATAGAAGACAGCAATCTTTTCCTTATTTCATACTTCAGTTGATAGTCACTGAGGTGAGAGTTCAGTGAATGTTAGTTAATATGGTATATCAATCTACATCTAGTATAAATTTCTGTAATACCTGGGTCGCAAATCACCCCGATGTCTGACTATGTCACCCCGGACGCCGAGCGATGTCCATAACATGTATCCAATGTTTAAAAGAGGGCAAGGCATGGTTTATTTTGTGTGCATGCCGGGCCCAGCATAATTATATTCCCAGACAAAATGTGCCGGACGGGTATATGAGACGATGATCATTGATGTCGGGGGGAAGTTGGCCAGATATTGGATATACGATTGTCATCAACAAATATCTTTGTCGCTAAGCCGCGTCCTGATTTTGCTTGACAATTTCCTGATAGCATATATTCCTAAACAAAATGTGCCGGACGGGTATATCGGACGATGATCATTGATGTCGAGGGGGAAGTTGGCCAGATATCGGATATCCGATTATCATCAAAAATATCTTTGTCGCTGAGCCGCGCCCTGATTTTGCCTGACAATTCCCTGAGGTCTGGTCAGAGTATGGTAACCTTCATGTAATATTAACTTCTGTAATACCTAGGTCGCAAATCACCCCAATGTCAGACAATATCACCCTGGATGTCAAACGATGTCCATGTATCCAATGTGTAATACACAAAGCCTAGGCTTTTGTGTGCACGACGGGCCCAGCATATATTCTCGGACAAAATGTGCCGGACGGGTATATAAGACGATGATCATGTGATGTTGGTAGAAAGTTGGCCCAAAATCAGATTATCGACAAATATCTGTCGCGAAGCCGCACACTGATTGTGTCAGACAATTCCTTGGTGTCTGGTCAGATTATGGTATATTTACATGTAGTTTAAACTTCTGTTATACCTGTGTCGCAAATAACCCCGATGTTAGACCACATCACCCCGGACACCGAACAACAATTCCCTGATGTCCGGTCTGATTAGCCGAAAGTATATCACAGAGCGATAGGATTAGATCTATATGACTCGGGTAAAGGCTTGATTTGGGTATTTAAATGTTTGTTTATGACGGGTTTCATCATCTGTATCCCAACTAGTACTAACTTACACTTCAATCTGGGACCAGCAGCTTCGCATGTCCAGTAAAATATTCAATTTTTCATCGAAGGGTATGACCTGCTGCAATGGAGAACCAAAACCAGATCACCGCAAACAAATCCAGCACACCAACAACAGCCAGTGCATGTGGGAAAAACCATAACACAATGTTGTTTGCTATTTATTTTAATATAGTATACCAGCTTTTTTGTATTGTGCGGCTTACAATCTTCTCCAACTGGAAGGCAGTGGATGCTTTATCATTTTATACTTTGCAGTCCCTGCTTCCTGATTATGTCAGTTACTGGCAATTGCCAAGTATTTGGTGACACTGGCCGGGCACTAGAAATTTGAAAATGAGTGGTTGCACTTGTATGGGTTATTCTTGACCGAAATATCTAAAGAATTACTAACATATCAAAAAACAACTAACTGTTCTCAGTTGTTTTTTATTCAAACACTTGTAACAACATATCATCATTATACAACAATGGATATAAATAATAAACAAATTTACAGATACCCGGTATAAACTTAGTGCAATCACTGGACTGATGAACCATACCCCAACTGCATTGCCTTGACACAGGAACTTTACTTGAAATAAAATTATATGACTATATAACCTTTGACCTCTAAGTTTGACCTTTGAGCTAGGGACTGAAGTATTGCACATGACACACAGTCTTGATGTGGTGAACATTTGTACCAAGCAATTTCAAAATCCAGTAAGAAATGACAATGTTACAGAGCAGACGCAACTTGCATGACTATATAACATTTGCCTCCAAGTGCAATCTGTCTAAGTGCTTGATTTTCCTTACCGGTAGATCTGATGACAACGCAATATGAGTGTGTATTTACAGAAATCATCGTAATTTCCATTTATAATTCAGCCAATCATATAGCTCGTTACATTGGTGCTTCGGTCGTATTAATAAACGGCAAATTGCATATAAAACAGTTTTCCTCAACTTTAGTCTGCTTTTTAGGAGTAATCCTCATTTATTCGGCCATTGTAAAATTTGTAGTACTGATAATTTGATGAAAACGCACTGTTGATTATCAATCGTGAAAGCTCGGCCATTTCCGTTTGTCTCCGGTAAATATTGCAATCCATAAAGACCGAGGTGATCAGAACAAAGGCACGCACGATGCATGTGTTTGTGATAACTACCGTATTTAAAAATAGAATCGACTCGCTGTCAGAATTGTGAAAGCAAGGTGCTGATTGGCTAATGGGAAAGGTCGCCTGAGGTGACCTTTAATAGGGCGTCGTCAGATTCTCATGTGTAGCAGGTTTGAGGATATGATTTTAATCAGATTGCCTCCAAGTGTGACCTTGACATTTGAGCCAGGGACCTGGTTCTTAAGCATGAAAGACTGTCTTGATGTGGTGAACATTTGTAAGAAGCAATTTTAAAATCCAGTAAGAAATGTCATATCTAGACACGAAACATGCCTATTTAAGCCTGTCAACCTTTGACCTCTAAGTGTGACCATTGAGCTAGGGACCTGGGTCTTGCGCATGACACATCATCTTGTTATAGATGTGGACACAATTTTTCTAACAGACTGACAGACCAACCAACCAATACAGTGCCTCCAGTATAAACCCTTCAAACTTTATTTTTGGTGGTTACAATAATAACAAGTTTATAACAAGCAATAGCACTGAATGTGATGAAACCCCCAGCTCCCCCCCCCCACAAGATACTGCTCGACACAGTGATGTGAGCATAGAGGTCGCATTTATTATGACCTGCAAAACTTGGTCCAAATTATGATCATGTGTACAACTTAGGTTTAATTAAAGGCAATCATTAGCAAAATTGATCTGACCATTTTGTTTGACTGTATGCGTAATATAAAACTTGGTACTGATAGGTCATGCAAACTTCTAATCAATAGTAACCATGAAATATCATGGACAAAATTAAAAGTGGAAAAAAACAAAGTGTAATAACTCCCTTAATTTTTTTCGACCAACAGCGCTATATATCCACAACTAGACTTGTTACTGATAAGTCATACAACATTTCATTGAAATCCAACATATGGTAGCAGAGATATAGCGCGGACAAAATTGTAAACTTGTCTAAAAAACAAAGATTATAACTCAATAAAACTAATCTGACCAATGTGCACAAACAATATGCACAAATAGGCACAGTACTCATGAGTCATGCCAAGTTTCATTGAAATCCAACCAATAGATACCGAGAAATAGCACAAACAGAATTTTATAAGTGAAAAACAACAAAGGACAATAACTCGATGAAAATAATCCGACCGACAAGCGCCAAAGATAGGCACAACAAGGCAAGGTACTGACCAGTCATGCAAAGTTTTGTTTAAATCCCACCAATGGCTACTGAGAAATAGCACGAGCAAAATTGGACGGACCAACCAACGGACCTCAAGCATGACTCCAATATAGCACCTATATACTATGTATCTGGGGGTATATTAATGCAACATTGTCATATGTTCATAACATTTCATTTCAACATAATTATGGTACATATACGACACTTTATTTACGTTATTTATTATCATGTCCACATGAAATTTGGTATACTAGTGCAGTAAGTATCAATATTATATCGTCCACAGATTTGTTAATGTAAGTATAACGGTTTTTGAATGAGAGCAAAAGTCCACGTAATTCTGGATCACCCCTCGCCTCGTATAATTATATACTATATGTTAAAACTTGTTTTTTGGGAAATTTCAAGATTAAGTTGAGAGGTACATTAACATATGAGTATAGAAAAACAGGGTATGTACAGTTAATATTCGCAAGTAATATTGCCCAAAACACAAGGATTTATAAAAAAAATTATTTCTCATTACAATACAAGAGGGCCCAAAGGGCCCTAGGTCGCTCACCTGTCGTACTAGTGCATGCACACCCCTATGGTGATCCTACACATTTTCTGAATAAAATTTAAGGAAATTCAGCCCATATTGCAAGTTTTTGTATGATTTGACCATGTGACCTAGCGTTTGACCCCAGATGACTTAATTAATATCAAACTTAACCTAGATTGTGTTGAGATGATTATTAGGACCAAATTTCATAAAGATTAAGTCGAAATTGTAACCTCTGGTGACTACACAGGGTTTTTCTATGATCTGACCTATAATTTAAACAAAATATTTCCTCCATATACCTGTACAAATACATGCTATAAAGACAGAACAATACCTTAACACTTAAAAAAATAAAAATTAAAAAATAAAAATTATGGTTCCAGTGGAAATTGTAACCTCTGGTGACTGACTACACAAGGTTTTTCTATGATTTGACCTATATTTTAAACAAAATATTTTGGAATATTTTTCCTCCATATAACTGTACAAATACATGCTATAAAGACAAAACAATACCTAAACACTAAAAAAAAATAAAAATTATGGTTCCAGTGGGGGTTGAACCCACGACCATCAGGAAAATGTACAAATACATGTTATAAAGACAAAACAATACCTAAACATTTAAAAAAAAAATAAAAAAAAAAAATTATGGTTCCAGTGGGGGTTGAACCCACGACCATCAGGAAAATGTACAAATAAATGCTTTACAGACAAAACAATACCTAAACACTCAAAAACAAGAGTGCCAAAATGTCACAAATTACGCCCGTCTTGGGGCATGGTGAGTCTCAGGGCATGGTGAATGAAAAAAACAAACAATCCAACATTTTTTTTAATTAAAGGACCATAACCCAAGAAGGCCTAGGCTGATTTGGCCTACAATTGAACTTGTCTTAGATATTATATCCGTAAACATTGTCACCAAGTTTGAAGATACTCAGATGAAAACTCTTTGCACTAGAGAACAGACAAGGTAAATTTCACATTTATTTTGGTAATTATAGGATAATAACCAAATAAGGCCTAGGCCAATTTGGCCTATAATCAAACTTGGCCTAGATATTATGCCCATAAGCATTGTCACAAAGTTTGAAGACGATCGCATGAAAACTGTTTGCGTTAGAGCACAGACAAGGCCAATTTCATACTTATTTGGTAATTAATTTAGGCCCATAACCAAATGACGCCTAGGCCGATTTGGCCTATAATCGAACGTGGCCTAGATATTATGCCCATCAGCATTGTCACAAAGTTTGAAGATGATCGGATGAAAACTGTTAGCGTAAGAGTACAGACAAGGCCAATTTCATACTTATTTGGTTATTAAAGGACCATAACCCAATAAGGCCTAGGCAGATTTGGCCTATAATCCAATTCGGCCTAGATATTATGCCCATAAGCATTGTCAGCAAGTTTGAAGATGATTGGATGAAAACTGTTAGTGTAAGAGTACAGACAATGCCAATTTCATACTTATTTGGTTATTAAAGGACCATAACCCAATTAAGGCCTGGGTCGATTTGGCCTATAATCGAACTTGGCCTAGATATTATGCCCATAAGCATTGTCAGAAAGTTTGAAGATGATCGGATGAAAACTGTTTGCGCTAGAGTACAGGGTGTTCACATAATACGTCCCGTTTTCGACGGGCGTATAAAAATAAAAATTATGGTTCCAGTGGGGGTTGAACCCACGACCATCAGGAAAATGTACAAATACATGCTATAAAGACAAAACAATACCTAAACACTCAAAAAAAATAAAAATAAAAAAATAAAAATTATGGTTCCAGTGGGGGTTGAACCCACGACCATCAGGAAAATGTACAAATACATGCTATAAAGACAAAACAATACCTAAACACTCAAAAAAAATAAAAATAAAAAAATCTAAATTATGGTTACAGTGGGGTTGAACCCACGACCATCAGGAAAATGTACAAGTACATGCTATAAAGACAAAACAATACCTAAACACTTAAAAAATAAAAAAATTATGGTTCCAGTGGGGTTTGAACCCACGACCCTCAGGAAAATGTCTACCCTCCCTACAGCGCTTTGATTTCCACTTAACCGTAACAATTCACACCCTGCTTAAAATACTAGAATATTTTTATATTTGACCTTTACAAAACTGCTGTGAACCCTGATACACATTTTCATTGGTTGATGAAAGTTTACTTGTATGTATTGACAGTAGAGAGTTACAGCAGAGAGTTTAGTGACCATGAAGACTACATGTTGAAAGGTTTAAAACAAGGTTTTTCTATAATTTGACCTAGTGAGCTAGTTTTTGACCTCAGATGACCCAATATCGAACTTGACCTAGATTTTGTTGAGATGATCATTGTGACCAAGTTTCATAAAGATTAGGCCAAAATTGTGACCTCTAGAGAGGACACAACCTAATTGTTGACGGACGGACGGACAGACAGACGGACAGACGGACGGACGAAGTGTGATCACAAAAGCTCACTCTGTCACTTTGTGACAGGTGAGCTAAAAAACAATACATTTGAAGTCATCTGCAACAAAATATTTACTTAATTATTCTAAAATCAGTCAATAATAATAATACTGAAGAGGGATAAAATCCAATACAGGAACAAAACTGCTTAAATCCAATAAATCAATATGGAGTTATTTCAATTGACCAGAACTATTGGTTAAAGATGTTACAGAGAAATAGCTCAGACAAAATTACAAGTGCAAAAAAGAAAGGGTAACAAATAGTGATTACAGAGAAAAAGCGCTGGAAAAATTATATCCGTTAAAATTGATCTGACCAAAGAGTGCCAATGATATCCACAACTATACTTGGTACTGATAATTTTAACAAAGTTTCATTGAAATCCAACCAATGGATACAGAAAAATAGCATAAACAAAATTTATCAGAGAAAAAACAAAGGGAAGTAACTCCCTTTAAATTTATCCAACCAAACTGTGTCAATGATATGATGGTAAAATTGTATGATTTTGACTGTTTGTTCTGGATAAACATGAACATTATTGTCATCACAACTACTGCTTAGCACTACATATCTCAATCTCACACTCATACATTTACATTCTTTTAATTTGCAAGAAGAGAGCGTTACTGTGCGATATTTATGCAGATTATGATTGTGCACACTCAATATATACAGCAAATGTCATTACATGACTGTGTACATTGATCTTGGAAGAAAACTTCTGATACAAGCATTGTAAGTTCTAAATCACAATTCTTTTTCATAGGACTATGATCAGAGAAGAGGAAGTCAGTGTATTTATATGTCTATCCTTTTGAGGGCTCCTTTCCTTAGGGACTCTCACAATTGTAAAATGCACATCTCTATCAGGTATAGCAGCTAATATCACCATAAGTGCCAACACTACAACAACCTGCATGAAAATGCTGTTACAGTAGTAACCATCTGAATGGTGGAACACACAAACCTAAGCACTGCTTCATACGAATAAGGTGAAATAAGCACATGTCAGATGCTGTTTCGGTGTTTCTGAATAATGTTTTCAATTATCATCCGTGTGGTTATGTAACCATTTAGTTCAGCTTTTACTAAGTTTACTTCACTTCAACGAAGTAATATGGGACATTGGATTGAAGAAAGGGTAGTCTTCTTGTCCAATCGTATCCGATAGTCCACTATATCCCACCGTGTATAAACCAATTTACTATACGATTTATTGGGATACTATACAATTCAACTTGTATGACTTATTGTGATTGAAACATCTGTTACAGGTGATTTCCAATCACTGTATGACTTATTGCAAGACTATAATTCAATGTGTACTCCTTATTGCGATTACCGGAAGTTGACATGCTTCTACACTGTGTATCCATGTGCCTAGACAAACACCACTTAGAACCATCTAAGTTGTCACATTTATCCATATATGGTATATATATTGTTTTCAATGAAATTTTGCAACCTTCGTCCATTTGGAATCCGAATACAAACAAACTTTGTCACCATACCATGCCAACGCTACTGATAATAGGTTGATGATGCCTGAAATTGAAAATATATAAAAAAACATTTAGGATTGAATACAGTAAAACCTCAATAATAACACTAACTGAAACAAGATATTTGTAAACATATACATTATGTATAGTCCGGAGAATTTGACACGACTCTCGACCTTTAATTAGCATAATTTAACAGCTGATAAAGGGTCTATATTCATAATCCCGTTTGTATGTTTTCATAAGTGGGAAGTTTCGCGAAGACGCTCGAGATGTAATACCAACACAAATCTATAGGACTGATATTGCACGATTTGCTCGCGGAAATTTATATATTCAACACAAGAACCTTGTAATTTATTCATGCATAAAGGTCAGGATCATGTCAAATTCTCTATGCATACCCCCAAGGCAGCCAAGTAGTTTTTTTAATAATAATGTCAGAATGCATGACAATCTCAACCTGTGACCAAATCTGACCTCAAAATCAATAGGGGTTATCTACTGATGATGACCAACTTCCCGGTGTAACGGTCAATTTTATCCCCCGCCCAGTTTATCCCCCGGGGGATAAACCGGGCCGGCCCAGTTTATCCCCCGGGGATAAAACAGGCCGGCCTATTTTATCCCCCGGGGGATAAACTGGGCCGGCCCGGTTTATCCCCCCCTAGGCCTCTTCTTCCCCCACCTAAAAAAATTAGTTTTTATGGTAATGTGCCAAAAATAATATTTGTGAATTAATAAATTCTTAAATAATGGTGAATATGGCTTGTGAATTTGTTTTTGAAGTGAAAGAAAGTGCAAAGAATGAATTGATTTAATCGATGAATTAAGTTCATTATTGCCATAATTTGGTCTTTTTATTCCCCATCTGAGTATAATTAATATGGAGATGGGGGAAGAAATAGACTGGTCTTTTTTATCCCCCACCTGAGTTTAATAAATACGAAGATGGGACAGAAGTAGAATGGCCTATTTATCCCCCATCCGAATGTAATATAGTAAGGTGGGGGATAAAGTAGACTAGGCCTCTTCTTCCCCCACCTCTGTATTAATTATAGTCAGGTGGGGATAAAGTAGACTAGGCCTCTTCTTCCCCCACCTCTGTATTAATTATAGTCAGGTGGGGGATAAAGTAGACTAGGCCTCTTCTTCCCCCACCTCAGTATTAATTATAGTCAGGTGGGGGATAAAGAAGACTAGGCCTCTTCTTCCCCCACCTCTGTATTAATTATAGTCAGGTGGGGAATAAAGTAGACTAGGCCTTTTCTTCCCCCCACCTCTGTATTAATTAAAGTCAGGTTGGGGATAAAGTAGACTAGGCCTCTTCTTCCCCCACCTCTGTATTAATTAGTCAGGTGGGGGATAAAGTAGACTAGGCCTTTTCTTCCCCCACATCTATATAAATTAGTCAGGTGGGGGATAAAGTAGACTAGGCCTCTTCTTCCCCCACCTCTGTATTAATTATAGTGAGGTGGGGGGATAAAGTAGACTCGGCCTATCCTTCCCCCACCTCTGTATTAAAAATAGTTAGGTGGGGGATAAAGTAGACTAGGCCTCTTCTTCCCCCACCTCTGTATTAATTATAGTCAGGTGGGGGATAAAATAGACTATGCCTCTTCTCCCCCCACCTCTGTATTAATTAGACAGGTGGGGGATAAAGTAGACTAGGCCTCTTCTTCCCCCACCTCTGTATCAAGAAAAGTCAGGTGGGGGATAAAGTTGACTATGCCTATCCTTCCCCCACCTCTGTATCAATTATAGTCAGGTTGGGGGATAAAGTAGACTAGGCCTCTTCTTCCCCCACCTCTGTATTAAGAATAGTCAGGTGGGTGATAAAGTAGACTAGGCCTCTTCTTCCCCCACCTCTGTATTAAGAATAGTCAGGTGGGGGATAAAGTAGACTAGGCCTCTTCTTCCCCCACCTCTATATTAATTAGTCAGGTGGGGGATAAAGTAGACCAGGCCTCTTCTTCCCCCACCTCTGTATCAAGAATAGTCAGATGGGGGATAAAGTAGACAATGCCTATCCTTCCCCCACCTCTGTATTAAAAATACTTAGGTGGGGGATAAAGTAGACTAGGCCTCTTCTTCCCCCACCTCTGTATTAAGAATAGTCAGGTGGGGGGTAAAGTAGATAATGTCTCTTCTCCCCCCACCTCTGTATTAATTAGTCAGGTGGGGGATAAAGTAGACTAGGCCTCTTCTTCCCCCATTGGTGTATAAAAAATACTTTGGTGGGGGATAAAGTGGACTAGGCCTATCCTTCCCCCACCTCTGTAATAAAAATAGTTAGGTGGGGGATAAAGTAGACTAGGCCTCTTCTTCCCCCACCTCTGTATTAAAAATACTTAGGTGGGGGATAAAGTAGACTCGGCCTATCCTTCCCCCACCTCTGTATTAAAAATACTTAGGTGGGGGATAAAGTAGACTAGGCCTATCCTTCCCCCACCTCTGTATTAAAAATAGTTAGGTGGGGGATAAAGTAGACTAAGCCTCTTCTTCCCCCACCTCTGTATTAAAAATACTTAGGTGGGGGATAAAGTAGACTAGGACTCTTCTTCCCCCACCTCTGTATTAAAAATACTTAGGTGGGGGATAAAGTAGACTAGGCCTATCCTTCCCCCACCTCTGTATTAAAAATAGTTAGGTGGGGGATAAAGTAGACTAGGCCTATCTTTCCCCCACCTCTGTATTAAAAATAGTTAGGTGGGGGATAAAGTAGTCTATGCCTATCCTTCCCCCACCTCTGTATTAAAAATACTTAGGTGGGGGATAAAGTAGACTAGGCCTCTTCTTCCCCCACCTCTGTATTAAGAATAGTCAGGTGGGGGGTAATGTAGATAATGTCTCTTCTCCCCCCACCTCTGTATTAATTAGTCAGGTTCCCCCATCTCCATGATAGTTATACTCGAGTGGGGGATAAAATAGACAAGGCCTCTTCTTCCCCATCTCCATAACAAAAAAAAAATATTTTTAGGTGGGGGAAGAATAGGCCTGGGGTGGGGGAAAAAGAGGCCTGGCGGGGGATAAAACTGACTAGGCCTCTTCTTCCCCCGGGGGATAAACTGGGCCGGCCCGGTTTATCCCCGGGGGATAAAACTGACTGGGGGAAGACGGGGCCTGTTACACCGGTAATGTTTGAAAATCCATTAGGCACGAGGGATGATCCAAAATATTTTGAGTAGGGCTTTTTTCCGGGTAGGTAGTGGAAGGGGAAACAAACAATATTTTATTTTAGGCCTCATGGAATGTCACACGGAAATGGCCCCATTTATGCTTTGGTTATTTCTGGGACATTCCATGATTTTTTTGTGAATTAGATTTTTATATATTTATATAAACAAATTTTGCTGTTGCTCATAGAATTATTGCCGCCACTGTCGCAACTCCTTTGGCCATATGTAATACATTAGACTACTTTACAGAGACAACACAAAATCATCAAAATGAAAATAAAATTAATTACCTACCTACCAACCCAATGTAAAAATACTGGGTCGGTAAAGGTCAAACTAACAATATTTTAATTTAAGCCTAATGTATATATCAAAATAAAAATAAATATATAGGTTTAACCAGTATAATAATATCAACATTTAGATTTATGTATTTTATATTAAAATAATTATTGCTCAAATTCGATCATTGCACATGATATGAAAATCTCATTATGACAAGAATGAGCAGTGCGGATTATGTCTGCATTCCTTTCATGGCTGTTGCTGATACAGGAAGTCAAATAGGTCAAGATATAGATCTCTATACATGTACTGATAAATGTGCAGTTTTGTCAAACAGGGTTTTATGACCCTGTCTGGGAAAGGAGTATATTTTGATATGGCAGATAGATAGAGATCTATCCACTGTGCACATCAGGGGGTTTTATTACCCAGTATAATATTTCACCTGATGTAACAGATAGATAAAGGTTCTCCTTAGACTGTGACAATTTTTGCACTAATGGATTAAATTTAACTACTGCAGGTGTCAACTAAACTTTATAAATATATATCATTGTTATAAAATAATTACCAGTATATATATTATATAATTATATAATATTGAATACATAAATAGTGATTCATCAGTACATCATGAACATAAATATAAGACTGGTACTGTCAAATTTTCAGCCCAGCACACATGCCAGGTTAAATGCCACAGAACTTCCCATAATCTAACGCATATCGGACCCCAGGGCCCATATTTGATAATCAGATCTCTAAGTTTGTTCTAGATGTTACTAAGAAATAAACAAATCTCAAATTTGAAATGT
Source organism: Spisula solida (assembly GCA_947247005.1). Classification (NCBI taxonomy): domain Eukaryota; kingdom Metazoa; phylum Mollusca; class Bivalvia; order Venerida; family Mactridae; genus Spisula; species Spisula solida. The sequence goes on along the minus strand of OX365958.1, from coordinate 3,063,974 downwards.
ATGTTCCTTTGACAATTCTGTTTTCATAGTGACAAAATAATTGCAGGGAATAATAGTTTACATAAAATCTCTCACTTACTGACTCAATTAAAAAAATTTCTTAAGACAAATAATACATACATAGTTTAATTAATTCCATGATTGTATAGACAAATTAAGTATCAAACTAATTGTTGTTTTATGAGGGTTATGAATTTTATGTTTCTAAATATAGGTAATGTTGACTGTTAGTCAATATTGATATGAAAATTTTATCTGTGTTATGTTGGGCCTAAAATAAAATATTGTTTGTTTCCCCATCCCCTACCGATTAAAAAGGGCCCTACCCAAAATATTTTATTGCCCAAATTGAAATAATATTTATTTTTAAAATAGAAGTGAAAAATAAATTTCTTGTTAACTGGCTTCTTAAATCTTACCATTAAATTTAAGACTGTTGGGTTTCACCTTAGAGTTAATTCTAAATTTCATTATTGTTGGTTTTCACCTTAGGGTTAATTCTAAATGTCATTATTTGTATGTCTTAACCAATAACTATCATACTGAAACAGTACAAAATATTTATCCTACCTACCTACCCATTCTAAATCTGCTAGGGTCGGGATGGGGAAACCAAGAATATTTTAAGTTCGGCCTTATAATAACTAAAATAATTATTTTCTATGGTTGCAACCAATTAAATTCAGTATATACTTTGTATTAAACAGAATTAAATATATCAACACTGGAATTAGATCTTTGTGATTAATTTACAAAATTAAAACTTTGTGATATTCACAAATTAGTTTTCAACAATTGGTGAGAAAGGCTACAACAAGACTTTTACCAAACTCCCAGATATACATTATACAACAACATGCCATACCACATACTATTACACCCTCAAATCCCCTCTGTTGCCATCATGGTTATTTTACTACGAAAAAAGTATTAAAAGAATAAATGAATTATAAGTTTTTCCTATCTATATTGTTTATTTTTATCTATATTGTTTATTTTAAGGTTTTAAAACTTTAGACAAAATAGGAATTCTTACTTTACTCTTTAGGCGTTCAATTAAACACTTTAGATGATTTTAGACCAAATGTGATTACACGAAATGGAAAGTCCTCACATGCAGGTCAGATCTCCTGCATCATGCATGAGTCTCAAGCATTTGAGACTATACTCGCGCATGATCGCTGGCAATGATCAAATCTCACACATTTCTTGTACATACTGGAACTTGATATATTTTGTTAAATTATGAATATGATCAAAAATATTGGTTTGAATTGCTTCATGAAGCATGTATGGTATTGTAATAAAAGAGACAAGAAAAGTAAGGGAAAACTGCAAATAAACTTTAATAATTTAAGTTTAAAGTTTCTGCCAGGGGAATCTCATGCATTTGAATTTTTAATGATATCTCTTGCATTTTCATCACCAATCTCATGCAATGGGGTCTGCGAAACATGTCATGTATGCATCCCCGTCATCAATACATAACAGGATATCAATGAATATTAAAACAAAATATTTCCCCTCCTACCTAATTCTAATTGGCCAGGGTCGGGAAGGGGAAACAAACAATATTTTATTTTTGGCCTTGCATTATAAGACTATTTCTAGGCAATTTCTGTCATTTGTCTACATTGTATATAAGTAAACCTACCTGGTAATATTTGAGCTTGCTCTGTCACCAATCAATTTCTCGTTTGAGGACCCATTTGGGTAACCCCGGTCACCAATCAATTTCACCAATGAAGTAAAACGAAACACACCTGAAACAGATAAAACACACTTTAAGCATCAAAATAGCTGTCAGATAGTCATTAGCAACATTTTGGGAAAATAGCATACAAGGAATGTCACTGAAAAGTCCCGAAAACTTCCTGCCTAATCATTATGGTTTGATTACTTGACTTATAAATCACTCAATGACTGATGTATCATAGCATGCCGATACTAGACAAGTACTGTTGGAATTTTGACCTACAATGCATTGCTGGACTTTTGTATCACGTCAAAATAGCGGGGGAAATATAGCCTAAACTATACCTGGGAGGTATAGGGCGGGGATTTGCAGGGGTTTTACCATTTGTATGGCCTGGGGGGGGGGCAGGGCAGAAATAATTCATCATCACAATTTAATAAATTATTATGAAACAGAAAAGGAGCAGGACTCAAGGGGGAAATATCGAGAACTTTGGGGAATATATACTCAGAAGAGGGGAAAGGGGCCTAATATCTCCACATATTTTATCAAAAAGAAACACTCACTCTTATTATTATCAACATTTGAGTAGAATATAGAATGATTTTTTTATAAAGTTACAGTAGAACTTCGATGCCTCGAACTACCTTCGGACCGGGAAAATAGTTCGAGGCATCTAGGGTGTTCGAGGCATCTATGGTATTCAAATATAAGTTCGAACTGATGTTGGCATGGAAATCCGTGTGTGCATTGCATAATTACTTCACTTGCATAATGCACGTGTACCATTTTTTAACATTATTTATTTTAATAATAAAACGTACATGTTATATATTTAGACAACATTGACCAGCAATCTGATTTATTTTTGACGTATGAGAACTTTAAAAAATGATTATTTTATTCTGATATGCTGTTGCTTCTGAATTTTATTAACAAGAAAATAATTAAATTATAATTTCATGGTTGACCTTCGTTAGCTATTAAATGGATCTATAAGTGTTTAAGTTTCCAAAAACTCGTTATACAATGCAAACAATTAGGTATACATCTTTTCAGTAATTATCACAACTTGTTAATACACCTGTCGCCGACTACCTGAGGTCGAACAATGGAGTTCAACACTTAATGAAAGGTGCGAAAACTATCATTGTTCGACCCATCTACAGGGAAATCATAGCGAGGGACCGTCCAATCAGTTCCTGTGTTCGACATAGATATTGTTCCAGTGACCTATTGTTTCACTATATGAATAAAGCAGAGATTTGCCGGGACCGAAGAACCAGTTCGAGGCATCTAGGGTGTTCGAGACAAGTACTGTTCTAGGCATCGAAGTTATACTGTACTTAGTGTTTATTTTAACTCAGCTATCCTATTGTTTATAATATTATTGTATCAACAGATAATTATCCTTTTAAAATGCCAGTCTAGTAGGCATATTATTCAAAAACAATTAAAAAATATTAACAGTCTAAGACTAATTTGTTTAAAAATGACATCCAATAGCAAAGATTATGTCTTAAAGTAATATTCAAGTAGGCTATTTCCCAAACATCTATTATTTCAGTATATCAAAGAAAAGGAATATTTAACACAAATAATGTCTCTCTATTTGTAATTCTGTCATATATTAATAAGTAGGCCAGTGTAATACACTGAAAATTAATGATTCAAAAAACATTCTTCAACTTTTTAAATCATTGTAACTTTTTATATCATTTTATAAACTGGAAAATAGACTGTCTGTAAAATGCAATTAAATAATTAAGGGTATTGGCAAAAAATAGGACAGACACAGTTATGACTGCTGCATTTAGTTGGCCTTGGGATTTATGACACTGTTTTATATGACCCCTGTTGTGATTAATTAATTGACTCCATATTTATGGCACTTATTGTTTTCTTTATAGCCATATATTACATAACATTGCACAATATGCCAGCCAATAGTAAAGCTATTTGTAAAAAGGAATCTCCCTAATTTTCATCTTTTAGTTCACTTATTTTGGAGACTTTATACAAATTAGTGAAATATTGGTAACTTTAATTAACCTTTCTACATATCCAAAAGACTCATGTTTGATTGTATAATTATTTTTATTTTAATGATAATTTAAGGTTTTCAAAATACATTTTTGTTATTTATATTAAGATTTCAAAGGGAACTTCTGTATTAAATTTATGATTGATTTCTATGTGTTATGAAATCAAATTACTTTCAATAATCACTTATATTCGGTTTTCTTAAAACGCTTAAAAACAAATGGTTTTTAATTCCCAAGTCATGTTGTGTGTTAAAAATATTAACATTTGTTAACACTTAATTAACACCATTGCCTAATATCAGTTATTTATCACCTAAAGGTACAAAAATGTCACACTGCACATTTTCATTGATTCGATTTAATCCACAAGATTAATATAACTTTGGAGAGAGTACCTTCAGTTTTTTTTTTTTAAATGCCAAGCATTTATTTGCCAGTCAGCTTTCTGCTGAAATATGGCAGGCGTATATGTTTGCCACCATCAGGAATTGAATTTCTTAAATTAAGGGTCCTGACCAGCCATAACTGGGAATCAAACCCCAAATACTGGGTTACCATTCAAGAGTACAAACCTGACTGGACAATGGCTCTGCAAATTATTACAACTGAATTCCAATAGAACACTCAACAGATTTAGAAACGCAACGATTTTGGGGGTTGGTATTTTTGGTATAAATTTTAATTTATCACATAACCTGCGGTCCAGGAGTGCCGTAAAGCCGTGCCGTAAATATCGTTCGGCACTCCCAGACTGTGCAATAAATATGTAAATGAGCTTGACGTGACGGTAGCCAATCCATGCATTGATCCGTCAATGACGTCAGGACAATATCAACGTCGCCATGACGTCGCGCCAATTGTACCGCTGAATTTTGGCTGAAACTTATGCAGCGTACGTCATCCTATTGAACAATAATGAGCGTTTTCTAAGGTTATGTGATAAATAGAATCTTACATTCATGCTCATTACATACGAGTTTTATTAAACTCGTCGACAAAAACAATATGACACTCGGCAAAGCCTCGTGTCATATCATTTTGTCCACTCGTTTAATAAAACTCATATGTAATGAGCACTCATGCAAGATCCTCTATTTAAATTTTATTGGAGTATAAACCAATAAATGGGACGATAGTTGAATGCCTGGTATGATTTTCTACGGAAAAAATATTTCAATTCAGCCCATTGCGTCATATTGGTGTCTTTTTCATTATTTACACCTGACACGCGAGCAAAGCCACTGGGCCCAGGGCTCTCGCTACACTTTTGGGTCTGGGGCCAGGGGCCCTCAGGTAGGGAATTTCGCGTTGTTTTGAAGAAAAAGGGGACTTTTGTCTTTTATAAATATCAGTACTATTATAAATGTAATACATGTACATATTAAATGAACAAAAAGCCAATTTCAAGCTATAACAACAGATATAGCAATGGCTGAACAGCATTTACAAAGGCTCTTCATGCATACGCTGGAAAAGGCTGGACAAAAAGTACCGCATTTCAAGATCGAAAACATGGAAAGTTGGTCATTTACCAGGAATTACCATGGATTTCCATGCTATACCAGGGATTACTAGCCTATTTTCCAGCGTCTCCCTGGTAAATGTACAGCCGGGTTAGAATCATAATTTTTTTTACAGGATTTATTAAAATGTACATGCAAAAACAGATAGCAGTTCTATTGTGTATAAACTTAAGTTATTGTAACAATGTCTGTCCCATTACAAAATTGTAAATCAATCACATATTAACAAATTCCAGCCACTAAAGTATCTAATGTATATACTCTAACAGTTGTCAGTGTGCACGCTTTGTGTTTACAACATAAAAAAAATTAATGATGATTCTACTGTATTTTTAAACAATTATTCCATATAATTGACAACCAGAAATGACAAAATAATTGGATTAAATGCAATGTCAATAACCCAACTTTTTAAACATGAAACATAATAAACAATTATTCTATATGGAGGATAAGTCAGCAATAAATGCATATTGCAAAGTTTTTCTGTGAAAGATTGTATAGTCCAGGAAATGTAAACAAAATAAAATCATCAACTTTTAAGTTTTAGCTGGATTTTGATAGTGGCAATGTAATTCACCATAGGAAACTCAGTGTTGCCTATAAAGGTAAAACACACTTATATTTTGTTATACAGTGGAACTCACTCAAAGTAAGACATTGAATAGTACTCTTTCATAATGAACATTTGATCAATGTATCATAACTAGGGATGCAACTATTCGGTCAATTTGCTAACCGGTTAACCGTACAATCTTCCGAACGGTTAACCGGTTAACCGATTAACGAATCGAAACTTGCCGACTTTCCGAATGTTCTAATTCTGACGTGTATATATTTACTGTAACACCGTAAGTTGCAATCGGGCATCCTCGTATATTTCCCCCAAGCGAAGTGTGTTTCTCAATTGTTTTTTTAAGTAGATACCCTAATATATAAACAACGACAAATAAAATCAATTAATAAACTTTAATATTTACATTTTAATAAACACTCAGTTAAAGCATCAAAGGACGGATTTCGGCCTCGAGTAAAGCATTTAACTGCATCCAATTAATATTAAATTACGTGTGCTTGCCGAATGTGTGAAAAACAACGTCGGTCAACAAACTAGTCCCGACTACCATATGAAATTAACGGCAATTAAGTGACCCTCTTCAGGCCTAGACACTAACTATTTTGGCCACTGGTCCGAAAGGGCAAAAGCGCCAAATTTGTAAATAGGACAGTTACTGGTCCTCCAGAATTTTCACTGGTCCTTCTGGATTTTCACTGGTCTCGGACCAGCGGACCAGTGTTAGTGTCGAGCCCTGCTCTTGTCACAACAATACGTGTCAAACTGTTAATTGCGGATTATAGATCATGACCCCCTTTTGACTAGCGTTCGCACCTTCGATGGGTGAAACTTCGTCGGCGAATTTCTCGATATCTTTTCAATATTTTTATTTTAAAATTTATTTAAATTTCTCCTTTTTCGATTTTTTTTTTTCGATTAACCGGTTAGCGATTTTGCTAACCGATAACCGAACGTTCGAACGGTTAACCGGTTAACCGTTTACAACCCTAATCATAACACAATATTAGTCACATCATAATTATATCATGATAATAATTATATGTTTATTTTATTTTCTTCGAGCTATAAATGTATACGTATGACAACATAATGATGTTAATATACATTGTATAACGAAATACGTTGTATCCAAACTAAATTGGATATAGCGAAAGAAATTTCTGGGTCCCTAGGATTTCGTTATAACCAAGTTCCTCTGTAATTAACTTTAGATGATGAGATTTTATAAAAGGAGCGTATGAAATTTTACTTATCTATCACCACGCGTTATTACTAGTTTGAGAAATTTATTTTCTTCTATTTTCAATTGAAAGGGAGGTAATTTCACTTTTTTTTTCCATTTTCTAAATTTCAAAGCTGCACAGATTAACAATGTGTAAATATTTTAGCACCATTTGATGTTTTTCTGTTTGGGTAATCAACATTGAGTCATACATTTCCACAGGCAAACGATGAATTACACATAAAAACCTTTTTACATACAATGGGCAATAACTCCGCATAGTTGACAACGCTATGTAAAACATGAACATAATATGCTGTAGAGCATATAATAATGATTGTGTTACCTAGTATTCCCCATTCACACACAACATATGAGGGTCATTCAAAAAATATGTAGACACCATTGATTGTTTAACTATCATCCGATTTTCATCAAATTTTGTAGAAATAATGTCCTATCATTAACAAATCAAATGCATATGGTAATAAAGAAAAATGTGTGTAATATTCTTAAATAGGGTTGTTATAGCAATGCAAGATTGAGCACATGGGGCAACCCGTTGATTTGTTCTGTCGAAAATTTGTGTTGATAGATATGTGCCATCAATTTTTGTTCACAGGAAGACAGCATGTCAATAATTTATGTGTGTATCCTTTGATATTATGCGGATATCCGTTTCAAATTATAACGTCGTATTCAAAACCATTATGGAGATATTGGTTATCATACCAAGTCACTATTTTACTGGCAGTACGAAAACGTGACGTCAGTGAAACCACGGGGCAACGCGATTAATGATTAAATTGAGTTTTGCCCTTTGATAAACCCAAATACTAGCTTGAATCATCTTGGAAAATCGGTTATTTCACCAAGACAAAGTGTGGGAACATCGTGTCAAATCAACAGCTCTGGTGTTAGATAATTCTTGACTTAACCAACCCAAACAGGGTCTCAACATTCCTAATTTGGCCTTTATGAACGTCAATGCATTTCCTATGGTATAGCCTCTTTATGCGGTGTGACAACTGGCAACAACAGATGAAATTAAGTATTCTAATTCATCCTATTTTGTTCAGTTTAGTCCGGCATGGTACATGGATGATTATACAGAATTGGGTTAGTGATAGAGTTGTATTTAGTGTATTATGCAGAGCATTTAGAAAAGTTGTGAATTTATCAAATTTGATGACGTCAACAACGACGTCGAGAGTTGCCCCGTAGTCGCTAAGGGTACAATCTATAGAACTAGTTACTCGCTAAACGGTCGGGCCGATCTCAATGAAACTTTGACATTCAGACAAATAAAGCTGCAGCTACAGCATACTATTGATTTGTTTATTTTACTTGCAATATAAACTAGTAAATGGATGTGTCTACGTATTTTTGGAATGACCCTCGTATTAATATTTGATGTTATGTAAAATACATGGCAATTTTAATTAATGTAAACACTAATGCGTGATTGTTTTTTCAATAGAATAGACTGGCTTATCATGTTATACAATGTACGAGGGTTGTGCCAGTAAATTGTGTATTTTGCTTATTACATAAAATGTATTCAAATATTTAGTTTCAAATTTTCACTGATGATGAATAAATATGTTCTTAGCAGGTATTCGGAATTTCTTGAAAAGTGTCATGAAATTATTTTTTTGTTTACATTATCAATACACATGGTATGCAAGTGCGTTGCACAGTGACGTCAAGGTAAGAACGGTATTCAGTAGAACATTTTTTCTTCACCATAAAGTATTTTTCATTGTATTCGATATGCATAAGATGGCACTGAACCCTTTTCTGATACACATTTGCGAACCAGTCAAAGTCTAATGCACCATAAAAAGCTGTATAACCGTCACAACCAACCGTCATCTCGAGAAATATATGACCCCATTATACGAGGGGTGTTCGATATATATTGTCACTTGGGTCACAAATCAGAAAATTTGTTGATATCTTTAAATCTTAATACATTTCTAGAACCACCAAGATTTCCGCGATATTTCGTGAAAAAAATCAATAAAATTTAATTGCCGGAATGTTGTTTCTGTTGTCTTTTCAAAGTGCTAGTAATAGACACTGCGACTTTTTTTGCGAATAACTATCGATTAAAACCTCCTTTCGGGAAATAATCTGATTCCACAACTATCATACCGTAAATAATGTAAATTCCTTCGATAAAAACATGATTTGCTGTACTTGGTTGCCATTTTTTATCAAAATAAGAGCATTTCAAAGTCGCGAAAATAGGTGTCAAAATGAGTCAAAAAAGCATGCTACTTTTCTGTGTGGCTTTTGATTGTCTATGCGCTGCAGTTTAACTTATCACTACAGCAGGTGTTAAGTGCTGTGTGGCGGCTGTAAAGTCTCCCCGTACTTCACTTTAGTGTAGATATCATTTATAATTAACTCCCGAAGTCCACAGTGTGTCATTCATTGTGGTGTGAGTATAAAAATTATAGGCTTGCTTGAAATATCCATTTTTGGGGATGTGGATGGCTTGTTCTATGTTTGACTCTTGCGTGGATGGCTAGGCACTGTTGTCATTCTGTGTGGCTTTGGTTTGTCTGTGCTCTAAAGTATTTATTTTGTTATTGTCAAAATACAATATATATACAAGTATATAGTTGTTTACATTAATAGTTTTGCAGGTACGTGATTGTATGAGTGAGTCTGCGTCTCGTATGTAATAATGATGAATATGTTAGTGTGCCTTGGTGTGATCATGTGTGTGCCTGGGTCTGTGTGTGTTTTGTGTGTAGGTATATTGTTATATTAAATGTATCCACAACGATAATGTGATTCCCGCACAAATGGTTGGGTGCATCCGTGTTTTGATAGCGGGGTACAAGTTTTATTTAATTGATGTGACAGTAATACAACACTTTATTTAATGCTAACAGATGAGATATGGAGAACGCGTTCTATCAGTGAAATAAAACCTATATCTGACAGTCACTGGTTATCCCCTACATATGTGATTGATATAAGCTCCGCCCCCCTCACAGGGACTACTCGCTCTTGAAAATATTGAATTTTATCACTACACGATGATATATAAACCATATTCAATCAAAACAAACGAATATCCTCTATTCATTTTTCTCCTACCGATCAGAAGACCCAATAGCTCAGTGTGCTAAGCAGAATATACCTGACGTTCAACATTTGTTCAAGTTTTAGTTTCTGATTTCGAATATCATTAGCAATCTATTTTTTAAAAATAAAATTTAGTTTTTATATAGTTATGTTTATTAAAGTATATTTTTATTTTGGTAATGTTATTTCATATCTATACAAAAATAGCGCTTTTATTTAAAGTAGGGTTTTATTCTTTTGTCCATCTCACAGTATACTTTATATTCCACATGTACTGTATTATATTCAATAAAACAGTAAAATACCATTGGCATTATCATGAATGTATAATTATACTTGTAATTTAGGTATACTTGATCATAAAAAAGGCAAAGAACAGACGCCAAGTGGGCTACCAGCAAAAGTAAAAATTTATCAGACACTGTGATGGCATAATTTTAAAAGGTTAAACATAAGGTAGTTCTGGATACCATAACTAAATGGTCTTTTATTTACACTGACGTGAAATGGAATGATCATCGTCAAAGACCTTGGACTAAACATTAGGCTGCCTTGAAAATCCAATTGCAAGCTCTCTCGCATCACAACCGATGCATTAACAACTCAGCTATTCACACAGGGTATTGACGCATGTTATTTTATCAGTTTATGCGAGTGCGTATATCATAATTCATATATCGCTTGTGTAAACACATAAAGGCAGATTAGATGACATTTTCGATAAATGGATGTTTTGCAAATCTTGAATATATTTATTCTACTAGATTTAAGCTGAGTTATTAGGTACAAAGATCAATGCAAAAGAAATATATTAAGTGTCGACGACTATTTGTCCGGTAACACCTCCTATCCGATAACCTTTCATCTGTTCATGACGGGTGGTGATTCGTCACGCTGGATACACTGTTTTGTAATGAAAACTGGAGTTTGACGAATGAATATGACCTTGCATGCACAAATTATAATAAATCTCATAGATAACTTACCTGCCTTATGTTCCACAGCCATTGTCATTTCCAAATATCTGGTTTTGAAGCGAAATAAAACTTCCGTTCTGTTGGCCATGTTGTGGCCTACTTGATTTCTGAGGTCAGAACATATTCTTGACTGTTGCTTCCGATGTAGAATTTTGTTCGATAGCATAGAAACCGTTCATGGCTGGGTTTTCAATATCTTATGCCACTATTGTTTTCTGGTCTTGTCGGAATCAAATTAAAAAAGCAACAAATAATGGGAATTATTGGTGAAAGTCAGGGTTAAATCAATGGAAGATGGATGAACATTTATGAATCGGCGATTTTTATGAATGAAATTACATGGGCCAGTTTTCATTGGCTGCTCGGTTAGAAACACGGAAAGCTAGCGATCTGATTGGCTGCACGGTTACTCGCTCGGTTACTCGTTTACGCGTTTACGATAGACGAATTCCTGAATTATCGGATACCGTTTTCATTGGCTGCACGGTAAAGCGGCGATCTGATTGGCTGCACGGTTGCTCGCTTGCTCGCTCGCTCGCTTACTCGGTTAAAGCGTTTAACCGTTCGTTTTGCGTTTTGCGTTCGTGTAAACGAACGGTAAAACGGGACAAAAACGCTGGCGGTACTGTAGTTCAAATTTCAAGTTCAGCTCGACTCCCCTAACTCGCAGGAATCGTATTATCTTAACCAAAAACACACAAAGCACAATACCCAACCGAAAACACGGCATCCTGCCCCGAAAGTCCGCCGCCTCAGTCAGTCAAACTATAACGGAACGAGAGCCAGGCGAAGAGCAAAATAACAACTGGACATTACACATCACCAGGACAATCTACAACATATATATAGTGTACATGCAATTATGAAAGATACGAAGCAGCCTTGTGCTGGACAACGAAATTAAAGTTAATATATAGAACTACGAGTATATGGGTATATTATTTAAAGCTGAATCCTTAGACAGTATATTCTTCTTATTTTATAGCTTTTTCAAAACATTATTACATGCAATAATTGCAAAATGTCAAAACAGCAGGTTTTCTTGGAGACTGACTCATATATACATGTACAACTAACTGTGGCATATCATAAAAAAAGACATTAACGTCACAATTGTTATGAGAAGTATGCATTTGTGTATAAAACTGATTCACTTCCAGACATCGGGATAATAGAACCACTTACCGCGGATGCCCCTAAAAATCTCTTTAAATATGTTCCCTTAGAGTTTGTGCACGTTAATTGTGAACGCATATATCTAAATAACTAACTATGCTCTTATGAAAGAAATTCAAATAAACTCGTTCGGGTAAAAATCGTACCGCAGCGGAAGCCTTTAGTCAACCTTATCTTTTGTATGTAGTATCCACTTTATGCATAGTTAAAAAAGTGACAAGGCAATTTTGGCCACTGTGCCAATATATAATAAAATCTTTTTGTAAAATTTGTGTTCAATTTGTATGCGCCACTCTCAAATTTCGTTGTTCAGCATTAGGCTGCTTCGTTTTATTCAAACGTACATGTACAATGTTTCTGTAGAGTGATGTTTGTAGAATGCCCTAGTGTTGTGTGGTCGTCTTTTGTGTCTGTTCTTGTCATCTGGCTCTTGCTACAGATTTGTTTGACTGGCTGCTCAGGCGACAATCTGTCTGAATGGGATGTTGTGTTTAGTAGCTGTTCAACATTGCGTACTCTGCTGTTTCTGATAAGTGCTGCCTTCCCTGTCTGATTGTTGGTCTCCTTTTGTGCATTGCATGTATTTCGCTTTGGCAGAACCAGAAATGTATGGCGTTTGTTATGCAATAAAATTGAGAAGATGAAAGATGTCATTTCAAGAACAAATTTCCAAAACAAACCGAATCTTACCCTCTTGTAAATTTACGTCACATGATTCTGCAAATTATTTGGACGAACCTTAATATGATGTTCTTATAACTCGTTTAATCAGGTTAGTCTCCTATTTACAAAACACAGTGTATATAAACATTGCAAATTCTCTTATTTATGTATCATTTAGTAATCATTTATGTATCATTTAGTAATTAGTAATTTAGTATGTGGCTTAGTAAATAAGGTACATGTATTGGTTTTAACTACTTTTTTTCTCAAATTATAATGTTTAAAACAATAAAAATACAGTTATGATATCGCAATGTTTGTATACAAGTGACAGACCTGAATAAACGGACTGTACCATACTAATTACCAATATCAAAATTTGTTTCCCTAAAAATTCAAGCATATGCAACTCAACGAAATTGTTTTAACCAAACTAAGCGTAATTTAATGCACACCAATTAAATACAATATATTATAGCATTCTATACATGAGGTGAAAACTATATTGACAAATTCACGTACGAGGTTTAATAAAACTAATCCTGTCAATTTTAAAAATCATAACAGCGAATAAAATTTGGTGAAAGTAGTCAACATTGAATCCATGAAACTAATAAATTGTACATTCGATAAAAGCAATTTTAACACCAGCATCGAGTTGGCTGTAACATTTCGTTAAGTTACAATTTTTAAACTGATGAAGGTCAAATTCAGATTTCGTTGCAGTTGAAATATTGAAATGATGAAGTTGAAATAGTGTAAAAATCGTTGAAGTTGATATCATGAATTCATTGACGCTGAAATCTGGAAATGTTGAAGTTGAAATCGTTAAATCGTTGAAGTTAAAATCCATGAATTCAACGTATCACCCCCGATCTGTCGTAACGACTTTTAGAAGTAATCAGTCGTAATTATTGAATTCACTAATCAGAACACCATCTCCATTGGCGCAACGAAACGTGTTATGTACAGCACAACATTACAGTTAAATAAACTAGTAAAACAATACAATAGTACATAAAACTAGAGTATATTGCATCTCTGGCCGCCATATTGCATCCGTTATATTTACACGACGTGTAACACACTCGTATTGATGTTGCATATTCGGTAATGTATTCACATGTTTCCGGCATAGATGCTGGGCTACAGTCACGTGTGATTCTTATCATGGTATCTGAAAAAAAATATTCAAAAATATCAACAACCCGAAACAAATTATGTAAAAACAATTTAGATTATTAATATTCGCGGCGGATAGCTTTTCATTATAATAATACACATGTATAAATAGCACAATAAAATCCCCTCGAATGATGGACCTCAAACATACGTATGATAAGATATGTTTTCAATATTAAAAATCCACAAATCTAAGAAACCAACCAAACTACCATTTTACCAAAATCTGCGAAATTTAATGCTCGCGAAAATTAAAGATTTCACAGTATCACGAAACATTTAATTCAGCGTCAACATTCTATTCTATTGTAGCATGAATCGTTTAGGTTTATACATATATTTTTTATTTCCATGGCGAATAAAGTATTTTCTATTCATCGTTCTGGCTTTCTGGCGCGACCTATTTCTTTAAATGCACAATCACACACAATCGTAACACCACGCCGGCATTTTTGCTGTGCTTAAAATACATCAGTGTTGTTCGGCCGATTATTGTGTCGATCTAATGCATAAAGTATGCGTGCAATAAGTCATGTACCGTAAACGAAGTTGTAATTGAAATAGGTCGAAAGGCGCTGACATTCTTCAGCACGCTATCTATGTTTTAAATAAATGGCTTGCACTCATAGCGACCTAATATACCAGGCAAAACAGAAACGTATAGTAGTGTTAATTTTACACCTGCTAGAACTCAAGAAACATATTTTCTAGTAGTCGCAAAAGTAACGCTTTCATCGTTATGCTACATTATGTTCGTTTCTTATTTTGTCTGGAACATTTGCAACTGTGCTTAAATATTCCCCTGGTTTCCTGGAAGGCAGTTATGAACTATTGCAAATACCATATTATTTCGGACATATAGGATCAACAACAACAGCAGGGATGGAGGCATTATTCTCGACAATTGACAGCGGTCAAAGCAATATTAAAAAGTATTGTTTGCAGCACAACTTGAATATACTCACAAAGCTTTAATTTGTCTGCCATACCCAGGACCGTATCAAGAGACAAAAAAACGCACTGAGGCAAATCTTTTCTAGGGTATATTTACTGCAATGCTTTCTTTAAAAAATGCTTTTTTTTTCAAATTTTCACCACCGAAGTTATCGCCTTGGTGTGCCTCTGTGTGACTACGGGCCTGATTCCCGTTTTCTGTCTGAATGCGGATATCAGATTAGTGGATCACAATGTGCTATGGAGAAATTACTCCCATGCAGGGCATTAAAATTCCATTTCGTTAAATCTTGAATTACAAGCTACTAGTAAAATGTTTTATTACAACGCATATATCATTGCAGAATTTTCCATCAAATCTATGTTAGTTCAATGCAATGGACAAGATAGGCAATAGATATAGAGACAGCTAATTTACACAATCATCGAAACTCGATATACGGATATGGTTTTCCTGAATTTACATTCGGTTGTTAGTTATTATTGGCTTCCGCAAAGTGAGTTTCAATTACAAAATATCATGACAGATCAACAAAAGGAACGTAACTGGATACTGAACTTCATATTATTTAAATTTCAATCTGATTTAGAATTTAATTTACATGTAACCAAAAGTTGGTATTACATGTATTAAAACAATACTAACATATATTTTATCTAACAAAATCAATAATAATTTTTACTTTTTTGTATTTCCCGAAACAAGCCATACAATTGTTGCAATGAACAAATCTATATGTTTGTAAAGACTTACCTAAAGACCACCTTAATACCGACCCTATTGCATGTTACCAGAATCCCAGCATTAATTTGGTTGGCCTTACCGTTAATGTAACGTTTCTCAATGATGCAGTATTCCACTTCTACAAATGTTATGCAGTCGTCAGTATATTGCTCAAATCTGCCACATACTGAGCAATTTAGTGGCATGGGCGGACTTTCCAAGCAGTGACTGTCAACATCGCTGTCACACTGCGAACACATTATGCCAGACGCTGAAAAATAGTGTAAAAGAAAACATTACTCCTATGTTATTCCTCATATATTATTCAAAACATTTGTCTTTCTCTCATCTTCGATAGTCCTCTGTGTTAAAAGCATTTATCAATCGTGAAACCTTGTTAATTACGTCTGTTGGAATTCTTGACATATAAAACAAGACAGCTTTATTTAAGAAGTAATTGATTACATGTACTCTAGACGCAAGTACAAGCAACTTTATAACTTTGAACCATATACGCCATGAAAGATGCTAATATTAACACGATGCCTATCAAAGACCTACGTGAACCTATGTGACAAAGGCAATTCATATAAGTATTCCCGAACTTAATGAATAACCTACATTATCGCTTGCAATATTGTATACGTTTCACGAAAAGTTGCGTACACTTTCTAACGTAAACGCAATTTTCAGTTATTTCAAATTTATATCACTAGAATTGGTATAAACGCAAGTTGCATTGTGTTGTCCAGTTAGGATAAACGTAGAGTGACACTGCTGCCGAGACCACTATATTACGGTAAAACCCCATTATAAAGGCTGATACAGACATATATAACTTCAATGCCTAACTATAATACATTACCTGTTTAGGCAATGCTTGTATATTTTTGTGTACTCATAAAATAAAACATAACTCTCACTTTACACATTATCCTAACTGGACAGTACGGCTAAATGCATAGATTCCAAATGTCTGATACATGTATGTTTTAACGTTAGTCTAGCAGTGTAAATGGGTACCATGGACAGGTTTCACAGAATCACTCCCTGTAACAATGTGTTCCACGGTACGTTTTGCCTCGCCTACTATACCATTTGCTTATCAAAACAACTCCAATCCACGAAAGTGAGTATACGACGCCACATTTTTTGAAGAATTTTGCCCTTAAACTGCTCTACCCACAGGTAACTGTATCATTTATAAAGAGTAAACTAAAAATATGTAATTTTTAAATTTATAGTATCTTAGAAAGTTTATAAAACGGAAATTGACCACACAGTCACTGAGGTGCAGTTTGTTAATAAATATTTCATTAATACTGGTGTTTATATTTACATAAACAGAAACAAGAGAGCTTCGTCTTGAATTTTATATCAATATTTTAAAAGTCCGTCCATCAATAAGAAAATAATCCCATAGGGCGTGAAATCACTTTCTGTGTTCAGAATAGCATTGTCGTTTCTATTGAATGCACCTCAGTGACTGACTGTACACCGTGGTATACATTTCATGATATTAGTTTTTGACTAGTCAATGAATTTCGATGGGATTTTGTAAGGTAATTCTAACGATGTTGTCTATGAATGTAATAACTTAATGAAGATATTGAAAGTCAATTCTTGTTTTTGATACCATTAAAATCTGACCACTTTAGTTCAAATGCACCTTTCTAAGATAACATAAATTTTATAAAAGCATAGTTTTACTCTTTATCAATGATACAGTTACCTGTGGCTCTACCGTCGCCTCATAGCAAACAACTAACATACTCACGTCTGATCAAACTTTACGACGTTTGTCTTGTTTAAAGACATTTTAGGAAATGTAACTTTAATTAAGTATAGAAAAGGAGGGCAATTATCTGTCTTTAAATTCTGAACGAAATATCAATCTTAAATAATCAACGTAATCGATAGGGTTCTTGATCCCATTAAATAATTTTATACTCAGAGGTCTGGGCTGGTATGCACAAAGTATCTTAAGGGAAACCTTAAATATTGTGATTAAGTTAAAAACTTGAGCTGCACACATTAGAATAACCTATGTTTTCTTTGCGATTAATATAATTAATATGACAATCTTGGTTTTCCTGTTTAGCCTTGAGGAAATACTTAAGAAGCTTCTAAGTTTTCCATGCTTTGTGAATACCACCCTGCTCTCTCTCTCTCTCTTGAAAATAAGTTGTCAGTATTCATGTACACGCACAATGTGTTGGTGTTCTGTCAAGACTTAGTGCTGCATGTCCTGCCCGAAGTTTCGTTATCGTTTTGATGATGCTTTAAGGTGCATCGATATATGGGATCATTTAGCAAGCATTAGTAAATAATTAAACGAGTGTCAATAGTTACATGGAAAATATCAAATGGAACAAGGCAAACTAAAATACAGCTTTAATCCATCACCGCATTAATGAGAAGTCAACTGTGGCATTGACTGTATGCTAGACAGCTTGGTTGAAACTCAGTACCACATGGGTTCTGCACATCACCTTCATTAGTAAGACATTTTTTACCTTGACCACGGCTGGAATGTGAATTTTGCACATCGTCTTTATTAGTTACATATTTGCTACGAGTTTCATGCAATTCGGCACAGGCGTTAAGAAGTTATGGAGTGGAATCAATTTTGTTACAGTCGGACACACGAAGACCATTCCTATAACCCCCTCCAACTTCGTGGCGGGGATTAAATTGTTGTTAAGTTTCATGTTAATTTTAAAGTTTGCTTGTATTTGTGGTCTGTGCTTTTCGTGCTTTTTACTTTTATTGTACGTATCATGGTTTGCTCGTTCTGTTGAGTCCTGTCTCCCATAGCAGATTTGATATTATCTTTTCGCACGAAAGCAATACTAAAATAACCCGACAGGGAATCGTGTCTATCTTACTACATTAACACTGTCCCGTTCCAGCCTATCTCGGCTCAATGTCGTTTGTTTACCAGACTAGAGTACAATTATATAAATAGTTTCTATTACGTTTGTTTGCATTTGTTGAACTATTACGTACGAAGGTAGATTGGTGTCGGGGGGTCATGTAAAAAATTACACCACATCATGTCCCTACCCTGCATAGTATATTCAAAAGAAGATTAAATGAGTAGAAATGAAAATAGTAGTTGTTGTTTGGTGCTCTTATCATGATTTAACCCCAAACATTTACACAACATGATAATGTTTCTGTTTGAGAATATATATTTATACAAAATACAAAAAATCGGAATGGAAGTAAAAGCCAAACACGGAAAACATACAAACGACCCAGACCACAATTACACGGCACAATGCCCAACAGACAACTGAACGAGAATATGAACCTAACCACTGACAGCTCAATTTTTAGCCGTCAATAGGTCGAAAGTCCAAGTCCCAGCTGTCAAAAAGTCGAAAGTATTAGCACCAGCTGTCAAAAAGTAGACATATTTTACTAACAAATATAAGATCTAAGATGTAAACGAACTGTAGTGCATGTATAAAATACCTCGAGCCTATATAATACCGTATAGCGGGTAATTTCTGCGGGTTTTTATTTCTGCGTTTTTTGCGGTTTGAGGCTGTCCCGTACAATTAAATTCCGCAAAATTAAACATCTGTAAAAATTTTGTTCGCAAAATTTAACTTCCGTATTTTGCTTCAATATACAGGTAATATACATTTAATCTATATCTTTCTAGTGTTTTGTTACTGTCGTATTTTTCACACGTATAGTGATCGACTGTCTTTGTTTGCTTGTTTGTTTAACAATTAATGAATGGTATGTGTTATATCGCTATTGACCCTCAATACACGTTGATGTAAGTTTGACAACTGATTCAATTTGCAACACTGTAGTTTGTGTATAATTGTATTAACGATATAGCAATACCCGGTTTCTGAAATCCGCAGAAATTAATTCCCGATTTTCTGGTACGTCGCAGAAATAAAAACCGCAGAAATAAAACCTACCCATTTTAGGCCTAAATCGCAAAATTTTCTACCCGCAGAAATAACCCGCTATACGGTAGAACATATAATTTGAAAAACGAAAATGACAACGTAGACTATCTTTTACGTGCCGGAATCTGAATGATGATATGGCGCCTTTACAATACTCATAAGTGCGATTATAATTGCAGAATGTTATATATTCTAGCTGACAGTTGCATTAACGAGGGCATCCTGCCATATAATTGTCACTAGATAGCATTTCCAAGACATTGAATAGGTTTGAAATGTTCCGGTTTATTACACAGTAATGTTTCTTATTGTTAACACCCGTCTATACGGCGGCTGGGAGTTGGCAAGATAATGAAATTGTGTGCATTTATCTACTTATCTGACTGGTCGTTACTGTCAACAGAAGCTTCGTTATTTGTTGTTAACTCATTATTTATGGCTAGAACTCTGTCGAAAACACATATGTTCAATTAAAGTAGATTGTAAAATAACAAGAACTGACAACTATGGATGAAAGAATCAAAGATCGCCTTACAGAAATTAAATAATGTGAGAGACTTTATTTAGCCAAGGTTATCTTTTGCATAAACTTTTTCAAAGAGTATTTGGATTATGACAGATTCCTTGAACACCAAAAGCGATTTAGACTGTCCGAACAATAATGCTATTATGCCACTAGTTCAACCAGCATACGATTAATGGAATGTCCAATTGTCAAATCAATCGGATGGAAATTAATATCAACCCTTTTGATTACTAATATGCCATATTTTGACACAATTCCAGTGTTCCATACCCCTACAAGTTTTAAAAATGTCATATTGGGAAATATTCCAATTCCAATACAGTTTTATTGGTTCGCTGGGCGACGGTTCTATCTTTAAAAAAAGTACACGTGTATACACTTTGCTTGAATATTAAACATGTTATCGACCACTGATTCACCAATTGACACACGTACACAAATCCACTACTGCTATCTTAATTGACAGGCGAATACACATTTATTATATTTGAGAGAATACAGTTCCACACATTGTCAAATTTATCAAGCGAAACTGTCAGTGCCATATCGATTATTTGTTCTACCATTACTTCAAACCGGGAATTACGTTTCAATGCAATGTCTGAAGAATGGTTGTATAAGCTTTCCAATAATTTAAAAGAAAAAACATAATGAAGAAAAATTCAAAATAGATTAGGTTAATATCTTAATTTTTAAGGATTTACAGCGGTTTTTGTAGAGGCCCCGTTTCAGTACCTTTCCGAAATTGGTCGTCACAAAAGTCATAGGCACATGATTTCAAATTATCTGAGTGTATCCTGTACATAGTTAAGGTAGTGCAGCGGCCGTATTTAGCCGCAACGGATATGACGTCACAGGAACTGGTATCCATGTTTGCTGTGACAACTGTAGAAGTGGATACAAGCTTTCGTAACGTCATATCCGTTGCGGCTAAACATGGCCGCTGCACTACCTTCTCTATACATAGTATACGCTCAGATAATTCTATATAGGGTAAACTCAGATAATTTGAAACCATGTGCCTATGACAAAAGTAGCCAAATAAGTTATTTCATAATAATTCATGAAAAAAATTAAAGCTAATATATAGTACTACAATTATATGGGTAAATTATTTAAAGCTGAATCCTTAGATAGTATATTTTTCTTAATTTAGAGATTTTTCAAAACATTATTACATACAATAAATGCATGATATCAAAATACGAGTGTCGCAGGTTTTCCTGGAGACTGGCTCAAATGTGCTATACTAGATTCTGTACCAACATACATTGAGCAAAGTATGATATAGTTACAATCAATTTGATATTAGTTGTTTCTGTAGCCGAGTGGTCAAAACGCATGTACTTTTGTACTTAACATTACAAGGCGCATTGATTGGGCAGTAAAGTATTGGTTCGAATCCTATTCTCCCCATAGATGCAAACTATTTCTATCTACAATATTGTCTTAACTAGTTTTGAAGTGAATGTGCATTTAGAAACTTGTTAGACGTTTACATTTTTATAAAGTCTTTCTTGCATATCATTTAGTATGTACAGAGACTATAGATAACAGTATGGAGCCATATAACTGCTACCACATAAATATTAATTTTCATGAAATATTTCGTGAAATTAACGAGGGATTTCATGAAAACAGAAAAATAGTATGAATGCAATATAAAAATCTCAACGTGAAAAATTGCCAGTTACTGCTTTGACCTGCCACAAAATTCCTATTATCTTTTTTAAGAAACCAACTAACTTTTCACGAAAGTGTATTATTTTTCACGAAGACATTTTTACGTTTCGCGAAACTTTTCACGAAAGTCGATTATTTTCACCAAAACATCTGTACGTTTTGAGAAACATTTTTATGCTTTAATGAAAAACTTATTTAGTTTCGTGAAAGCATCATCTTTATGTGGTGTCAGTTCAGAGCACTAACAAGCAGAATTTCGTGTTAAGATAATTCATCTGTCTTCATGATAAATATATTGTTTCATGAAATATCCCATAATTTTTACAAAAGTTTTCATGAAATCTTGAAGTTAAGTGGTGGCAGTTATATGGCTCCATATAACAGAGATAAGCAACTGCCTCTATTACCCAACAAATATCACCCACGTAATTAAGTCCTCAAAATTGACCAAATTTGATGCAACATTTAAGGGTAAGGAATTATCAATATGCAATATCCCTCAGGATAAAACAAAATGTGTCCATATTTTACTGCATATGTAGTGGAATAGTTATGCTTTCTAATAACGTATAATTTAAATCTGCCCGACCAGTAGTTACTGAGTTGTTAGGAATTATCAATATGCAATATCCCACAGGATAAAACAAAATGTGTCCATATTTTACTGCATGTGTAGTGGAATAGTTATGCTTTCTAATAACGTATAACTTAAGTCTGCCCGACCAGTAGTTACTGAGTTGTAACAAGTTAGCACAAACATGCTATTTAATTTCTTAGTCTAGTTGCCAATTTCTGTAATCTATAGTCTCTGGTATGCACGCTGTTCTTTGTATTATTTACTGATTGGATATCCCCAACATGTATTCAACAAAGAACCAACCTATTAGGAACCACAAAGATGGTAACAAAATGAACTAGGAAGGTAGCATCTAATAGAAAGAGCAGAGCACCAAAGGCACAACAAGATGATACAAAACAGAAAGAAAAAAAAACGTCGGGATATCTTATTTAATCACAGACAACATCCTGAATAAATACAAAATCACACCGTGTTTAAGTTCACTATCTGTTATAGCGCACCCAGGGTAATGTGAAACGCGGGCAAATTTGGTATAGTCCACAAACTTTTAAGGTGGATTAGAAATTATCAGTGATGTTTTGAGTACAATAGTGACCTTATATGTTTGTTTAAGTGATTTGTAAACCAATTTTGCTACAGTTGACCAAACCAATGCGTGTTTGTAAATATCACATTATCGTGGGCGGACTATAGTTACAGTCTTGTGTTTTGTTGTTCACTTTAGATACAATGTACAAATATCTCCAAAAATGAGAAACAGACCATTACAATAGATAAATACATAAATAAATATATCATTTTGACAGTGAGTGACGTTAAGCTTTAATATTTTACTTACAGTGTTGTATTATAACTCCAATAAGAAAAGACACTAGCAACAATGCCATCCGTTAAATAAATAACGATTTCCAATCTCTGACAATAAAAACCATATTTTCTCTTCTCGGTAAATTCCCAAAATACGTCTCACTGTTGCGGCTAAAACATACGAGGATCAATCGCGAAATCAAGTAAAACGATAAGTCGATTTGAGCAAGTGGTTTATTTTATAAGCTCTGTTCGCGGTTAAATTAACAATTGAAAGAAGGTGATTCTATAGCAACTGGCAGTGTGTCTGTTAAAGGGGGAGTTGTCGCAGATTTCCAAATATTGAGAGTACGCTTTAATTCCATAGCATTTGACTTGACAGATCGTATGCTTTGCAAAACAAACAGAAGTACCTTCTCTGGCAGTGTTTCTATTAAAAGAATGTTGTCGTAGTTTTTACAAATATTAAAATTGTGTTTTAATTTTATAGCAATCACCATTGCAGGTTGTATTCTTAGGCAAAAATCAGAAGAACCTTTCCCCTAAAATTATACTGACAATTTATTACAAAAAATATAATGTCTTTAAGTTAAGCATGACGATTATGTCACTTAACTCTGAATGGGTAGGTATGCAGTGTATTTCTTACATTTGAAGCAAAAACAGTATAGATTAGCATATAACATTAATATTTGATTAATATTGATAATGGACGGAGTTTTACATTATTTACATATTGATAGTCTTTCGAATAGGTCCAGTCATAAGAATGAAAAAAGATAATAACATATCGGACAGGGAAGGCAGCACTCACCCGAAACAACCGAGCATAGAAAACAGAAATAACACAATCACAGGACACAATGCCCACCTCACGAACGAACTGGAATATGAACTTAACCATAGAAAGCCAAAGATTCAGCTGTCAAAAGTCGAACGTCCAAGTCCCAGCTGTCAAAAGCTGAAATACCTCCCAAATGACATCGTTTCAACTGTACAAAAGGCTGAAAGACCCAGTTTTAGCAGTCTTAAAGGTCTACACAATTTAAGAATAACAGTAACCGGTAAATCCTGCTGCCTCTCAAATATAGTTTAATGGTAGTAAACTAAAGTATACGAAAAGGTATTTGGATAGGGGATGAAAAGCGATTGCCAATTTAAATCGATATACTTTTCCGGAACCATTAAACAAGCATGTGTGTCTTTCATATAGATAATGTTTCATAACAAGAATAACTTTTTTTGCATGGTTCTGATGGTTAAACGTGAACAATGGCTTTCAAAACCTAGCTAATCAAACGTATGCATCGTTAAATTATGTCTTGGAAATCACACGTCTGTTTATGACTTAGTGCGTGACGAAACTACGTCAATATCATTCCTATTGGAGTTTACATTAGATACAACTATATCATGACATATTTCAAATGATATAATAATTGGAACGAAAGTTATAATAGTAGAAACTAGGGCAAATATTATGGATAACTCTACATGTCGATTTCCAGTATACACTCCAGGAGAGATGACCGGCAGACTTTAAACATTAATCATTCCTTAGTGTTTATGTTATTTCAAACAAATACCCAGTACTATTGATGAATGTTCGGACATGTCAATATATGTGGGAAGCGACCGATACCAGACTGATGCACTCAAAACGACCATTCCCAGACAGAATCGTTAACGAGTACGAAAAAGTATTAACATTATGTTTGTGTTTGTTTATTTGTTTTATTTAGATTTCATCATTTCTCATTCACTTTTCAGTTAAATACGGCGGTCGTTCAGTTTGTTAACAGTATTGTTAAACCCCAAATCGACTCTTTTATGGGGATGTGGTTATTGTCACTTATTGACGCTTTTTGGTCAAACACTCCCATAGAAACACGGAAAGCCGTCGTTGAAGGAGTATGGATTAATATTTTTGCGGAAACAAGCAGTCATAGGCGTCATGTGGAAGGATATAAGCATTTTGCTTCACATATCAGTGCAATGACACAAACTATCAAAAAACCAAACGTCTGTAATTATCATAACCGTTTGCTATATTTTTTGCGTCGACTTAGACAATCGTAAGAGGTGGTCATTTGGGGTTTACTTAGCTTCGGACATCGCGGAAAAAGACAGTTGATGCGAGTGTGCTACTCTAGCTGTTTCCGAATAGACTCGTCGGTTAGATTATTTAACGTTCCTCACAGATACCCCCCGTTGGTTCATAAAAACAGTTGATCGACGTCACGACTTTGGCAAATAGAAATTGTTATTTCTGGTAATTCTAATGTTTTACGAGAAATATATCGCGTGACTTAAAGTGGAATAAGGCAAGAATAATGTGATATATATACGTTACATCATGTCTGACCGTTTCGTGTTCAGCTATAATTGAAAACAGAAGTACAGAAAAGGAATGAATCACGATTCAATAGCAATTCTATCGAGAGAAATTGACAGTAAATGTATTGTCAATGAATTTACGAGAGAAATAGTTTAATG
Source organism: Spisula solida (assembly GCA_947247005.1). Classification (NCBI taxonomy): domain Eukaryota; kingdom Metazoa; phylum Mollusca; class Bivalvia; order Venerida; family Mactridae; genus Spisula; species Spisula solida. The sequence goes on along the minus strand of OX365958.1, from coordinate 3,038,106 downwards.
TTGCATTCGCAACATATTGGGCTTTATGGTGCGTACATAGCCATGATTTAGAGAGAAAATCAGGGACATAGCCAAGGAGTATCGAAAATCGTACTGAAACATTAACTGGTACAAAATGTCTTAATTTCCGACCGTGTCTACAATAGAAGAACTATGTTACCAATTTACTGAAACCGTGAAGAGCGGTAGGTAGCCTAGAGGTAGATGGTTCAAACCAGTCTGCGCCATCGCTTAATTTTTCTGAGCAATAATTACACACAATGCTCCACTCGATCAAGATGTGAATTGGTACCTGTGAAGACGGTGTCCATATTAAAGACTATGGTTTACCTATAGTCGACGTTATCCGGGGTGACATAGATTTTAGCGGCTTCATGCCGCCCTTGAAAATATGAAACATTTAGTACCCGTATACCTTATAGTATTTCTCACGGCGTTTGGATATTATGCATCACTTTTTGCTTTGACCAAAGCCTCGTGCATCACTTTTGGTCAAAACGTTGGAGACACAAGGTTCGTTGTAATTTCAGCTCGGGTTATTTTAAATGATTTATTTATTTGATTATTAATTGAACGCATATTTAAAGCATTGAAATATACATTGAATGTCTTTAATATAGTGTTTATGCATTTATTTGAATAAATTGAGAATATACGAACACATTTATATGTATTGTGAATTATATAGGTGGAAATTTATTTTGTATTATTTAATCTTTCACATGATGACAAACGAGCGAAATATTTGGTGAATATTTTAATGTTGTGGTCTAAAAGCAGAAAATATCAATAGCCGTGTGTAAAATTTATCACTTTTATGTTTATTGAATTTGTCGCACGAGGCGGACAGGTAGATAGCTGTGTTAGCGAAATAAATCGATAAGAATGTAAAGTTATTCCACGGAAAGCATGCTTTTGTTGTAGTATAAAAACTGGTTATAATTAGTAATATAGTAATCTGGTTTAACAATACACGGACACATTGGTAGTATTTAGCATGTTGAGGTAGAAACACGTGGATTTGATTGATATGTGAACCAAATCACGTAAAGGGCGGTTGAATGGTTAAAGTCGTTTTATGCGTTGCGGTGTTGAAAATAATGTTGAACAACTTCATTATGTTTATTTTAACAAATGTAAATATAAAGACTTGTTTGCTCGTTGTTGCCATTTTATTTTTCAGAGAAGTATTTTACCAGCCACATGTTAACAGCTACGGTCACGTGGGTTGGAAAGAGCCCTGTTGGTGAAGGTAGTATAACGCAGTTGGGAAAGGTTTGCACAGAGGAGTCTGGTAATGAAACTTTTAACATCAGCTTTAACATGGATGTCATAAACTTTAATTTATTTCGGAATCAATAATTCAGTTTCAAATAAGATTAAAATTACTAGATATAAGGGACAATATTTTAACTATGGACTGTTATTAAATTAACAACGTTATGTTTATTATATTAGCAGTATATTTGTTATGTGTGTTACCTACATTCAGCTTGTCATGGAGTTCACGTGTGTAATTAAGAACACGGTGGTAATATAAGCAGAGCTTCATACATTTTGTAATTATAAAGGTTGAAAACATGTCCTGCTATATAGGGTTTATAGCGCTTTTATCAATTTATTCTAGTTCTCTTATTAGTTCATAGCTGATTTTATAGAATGGATAGTTTTAAGAAGCTGAGGGGAAACTTAAGTTCAACTCCAACTGTTAGCCCCCTTATATCTAAAAAGCCACGTTTTGGTCAGTGTGATTTAGACCTAATGGTAAATAGCAAAATAATATTGTTTCTTTCAATAAATGTAATAGAATGCTTAAATTCAGTCAAATATTAGAATGATTAAATTTAGTCAAATACTACCCATGAGATAATAAAGGCGCAAGGTAAAGTAGAAACCGGTATAATGTTACGTTACAAACGTCTGAATAGGTATAGGAAATGTTACTGTTACAATTACCATTCATTTAATTTAATTCAAATTGTAAATACACACATGTGTTGAATAAAATACAGGAAACTTAGCAAACACTTTGAGGCTTAGCATAGAATGTGCTGTAGACGAAATATGTCCAAGGTTTCAATGATAGCTTTTATGGGTTATTAACCAATAGATGTACATTGTGCAATGTGCATAAACTAATCACATACTTAAATAAGTTATTTTAGAATAGTTAGGACTTATTATGCACATGGCAACTCATCCTGCAGGTAAATTTTAGGCAACCATTTTAACATTAGATCTGATTTTAAAAACTCGAAAAAATAAATCTTTTTAAGGCTGATTGAGTGTTCCTTTAAAGGTCGACCGATAATCCTACGTTATACCCCCTAGAGTAGTAGGTACCAGGTAAAATGATGTACTAGTATATTGTAAATGTTTCATAACTGACTTGATATTGATAAAATAATGGAATAGAAGGCTACTATTTTGCGTTTATACTTGTTGCCATTCAATTTCAATAATAGAAATATTACGACTTTGTTTATATAATGGCACGCTTACTTCTGGAAACATTAAATGTTTCAGACATAATAAAACTATGTATAACAAAACATTTATATACAAAATGAATTATAAGTAAGAAACAAATAATAAAGAATACATTCTATGTAAACTTGGTATTATATATGTTTGTACAACGTTCATACGTACAGATATCCGTGGGGAAATAAAGTCACGATCCATTGTTATATACGATTGTTTCATAGGCAATGGTTAACATTGATTCAAGGTTCATTATCATGGAGGGTAAAAGTGAATGAAAATATAATTTTAATCAAGAAACAAAAACATTTGTATTTTTAAGTGACATGGTCTTTAAACTACAGCATCCGGTCCCGGCCTTGAATTCCATTTCAGTTTGCTATGAGAGGGTGTCATTTAAATATGAGTTTGTCAAGTTTAGATATGAGTAAGGTAGTTTCATTATAGAAAAGCAAATACCTCCTTTGACAACATTATGTTAGGAGTTAGGAAATATAGTTATTGCTGCCCACTGGTTGTTTTTGACTTGTTTTTTCATAACCCAGTGTAGAATACATTTTTATACAATTTTAATGGTTTTGTCATAATTATGTTGTTTGTTCATAAATGATATTAACATACATCAGCAGTAATAAAATTAACATTTTTTATTGAGTGTGAATAATGATGTATTTTATCATAACTGATTGAAAATAACAATAATAATTTTTAAGTAACGGAGTTGCAATGTTCCGTATGCTAATTAAAATCAATTTCTATAGCATCAAAATAAGCAGCAATTTTGGTAAAAAGGGGGTTTAGTAATATGTAGAATCATTATGATTAAAATGATCATACCACAGAGCTCGAATATATCATAAAAGACTGAGAATATCGGAAATTAAACAACATGGATAATGTCAGTTTACAATTGTATGTTTATATACGAGTAGTGCATGTTAAACAGTTATTTCTGCAAAGTTGAGTAAATAATGGGCTAATTATCAATAAATGCAGTTGGGTATGCTTTTTGAAGTCTTAGAGGAATTGGAGACGTGTTTTAAAGCAGCGTGAATGTAAAATATCGATAAAAACAATATGCAATTGGTATGTTCATGAAGCAAGACGTCTAAAAATGTTATTGTTCATATGTTTGTCATTAATAAGCAAAGCGTAGCTAAATTTCTGGAATATTCATATGTTGGTATCAGTAGGTTTCGACGGTTGATGATATATACCCCAGTCAGCGGAGAATATTACATTATATTATGCAACGCCTTTATTAGTGGATGGTCGAGGCCGGTTTGGCTTGGTTGCGGACTCGACAAAATAGGTATAAGATGTTGTTGTAGCAAGTAATATTGGTGATTCGGTAAAATTCAACAGAAAGGCATTTACATATATTACAAACATTAATAACCCCATTGTTATGAATTTTCCATTTGGACCATTAACCTGTCATTTTCTTGAATATATATATTTCTTGCTGTTGGCAACGGTGCATTTCTTTGTTGTTGAATTTTAAGATAGAGGAGGTTACGGTCATAACACCAAGTATGTTCACAAAGTAATTTGAATTAGAGGTAATGTCATGCCTAGGTTAACGAAATAACACTACCTATATTAAATGTATGACAAAATTGTATCCAGTCCAAATAGCTGAAATAAGATATGTACCGAGTATTTAAAGTTCAGGCCTGCCAATGAAAAACCTGTTGGTTGGCGGTTCACTTATATATTTATGTTTGCCATATGAACATTGAAATTAATTTTATATTAGTTAACTCGGGCCTGGTTTTGTTCCCTGTTTGGTTGGCGGTTTGCTCTGATATATTGTTTTGTCCTCCAGAAGAATTTGAATTGAGAATAATACTATGATAGTTGGCTTTGGGGCCGGTTTTACTTCAATCATCTCGGAAATATATTGAGTATATATATGCTTGATCCATTTTATATTAGTAAAATTCCGAGCCTTATCGTCAATGGTCATGTGAATAATGAAGAAATTGACTATGTGGCACTAAGTTGTTAGTATGTATTTATCAATCATATTATAATAGTAGGAATGGATAATATTGTAAAGTATTCTATATTTTACATACCCAATTAATTGGTCGAATTGTTAAAAAAGGTAAACGGTATGTTGCATTTGCCTATTTCAATATATATGCTTTTGATAGGTGCAGTTTACACAGGTTATCAAAACAAATATTATAATAATAAACAAAACAAATATAATTGGATTGAGACCCGCTACCGCAAATGTAGTTGGTTCCTACTTTTGGCGGTTGGCCGTTCTCATTGCATTCAAACTGCCAATGTGGCATACAGCGGATCTCAAAACCAATTGAAATTGAACTTGTGCTCTCATTACAGAACAGCATTGCTGTTTTATGCCAACAGTTTGTTGTAATTAAAGACCACTGTTTCCCAGGGTCCACTACTTGTGTATCAATTTGAACATTTGGGGCCAATGCTTTTATATGTATTTACTTCGGGAGCTAGCCAATTTATACCAATTTGATCTGTAGCTCACTCTTGTAATAGCCTACTCTGAAATAGAAATAATATTTATACATGTACGAGTATTAAGGGCTCTGGGGCCGACTCATTTATTTATTTCAAACCGAATTGGTTGTCGGCTCACTCTTTTATTTTAGCCCACTCGACATTTTAAGTTAGATAAATGCGAGTATTTAGCGCTCTGGGCCACTCTATTTATTCATTTCAAACCTACTTGGTTCGTGGCTCACTCTTTTATTTTAGCGCACTCGACATTTTAAGTTAGATATATGCGAGTATTTAGGGCTCGGGGCCTGCCCATTTCAAACCTATTTGGTTGGCGGCTCATTTTTGTATTTAGCCCACTCGACATGTTTAATAAGATATATACGAGTATTTAGGGCTCTGGGGCCACTATATTTATTTGAAACCTACTTGGTTCGTGGCTCACTCTTTTATTTTAGCCCACTCGAAATCATAAACCGAGTTTTAGGGCCCGGGGCCTGCCCATTACAAACCTTATTGGTTGGCGGCTCACTCTTATCAAAAATATTTGCCCACTCGGAAATTTATTTTGCCCCGCCGAATTGGGGGGCAAATTAAGTATTTATATATTTGCTTGATCTGAAATTTGAAACACTATGATTATATTGGAGGCTATTACTATTTGATGAATTAATTAATTTGGAGCTAACTCATTATGCTAATTACTCGGCAGCTCACGCGTATTTGCATTAGCCCAATTTGTTACATGTCAAATGCATTCGGTCGCGCCCATATCATGCCAAACCCTAAATGTGGTAACTATGAAAATAAATTTATTTAAGAACTGCTGTCTTATTGATTACTTTCTACGAACGATGATTGTTTGTGGAAATGTAAGGCTAAATATATGTCTCTATTGTCTGGCAAACAATCATCGTTCTCTATGTTATTCCAGGATAACCAACTATTTGTCCCATTAACATGCGTGGTACATGTATTCGCACATGTGACAATTTTTTTACCATTGGAAGGCATGGGGACTCCACGTAAAATTGTCCATATGATAATAACTACTTGAGATATTTCTTATGTGCAAACATATTTTGTAGTTTGATATGTCTACAATATAATGCACTAAATTTCATAGTTGTATCTTTATGGGATCAACCCCCTTTTTAAAGGTTTTTAACATGACTATCACTCACATTGAACAAAGAAGGAAATGAACGGATTTGATATCAAACTTGGTTACTTTCTTGTCCGTAGTTCTTTTGTTTCTCGGGGAATATATTTTGTGCAAACTTGATTAATAGTTTAATTTCTTCCCGTCAGATTGGTGTTTTGATATAAGAAATGTGATAATTAGATCTGCCCCCTTTTTACGGTTTTTTAAAACAGGTATCATCTTTTTTTTAGTAAAAAAGTAATACACATATTTAATTTGCACATTGTTAATTGTTTTATGACGCGCCCCGCTGCGATTGTCACAGCATGTGGGGTAATAAAAGTGGTACATTCGCGTGAAGGGTTATAACCGCTTTATTTCTATAACCGCTATATTTCCTGTATACATACTTTATTATGATTTTAGAGATTTGAAACTTTGACTTTATTGCCGATTGGGAAAGTAATACATGCATTAAAATAATTAAAAGTGAAATGTCATAAGCTCACGCATAATTTAAAATTATAATAATCGAACAGGTGAGACATAAAAATGAAGAATCATGTCATTCCTGTGACACTTGTTAAATAAACTGGTTAATTGACACGTTGTACCACCTAATTGAATATATACGAATTGTAAAATGAAAATTAAACGTCAAAAAAGGTGAGAAAAATACGTCGAGGAACATTTCGCGCATGTCGTTCAATATATTCCGTAATCCCGGAAGTTTGCGTCTGAAATATACGAGATAATAATTTACCATATTCAGACGTATTTATTTGTTGGCATCAATTCAACAATTGATTAAAAAACATTTCATTTGATAACACAATTAAATGCAGTGTTTTAATATTTTGTAATGACACGTACATTGTATATCAAATGTTTTAACTTGATCTGTTTAGTAGACCCATTTTGTTCAATAAAGTATGTAAGTTTCTTTATGGTTACATACTGATACATTAAGAGTATGTATTTTTAATTTATTAAGACTTTATGTTCATAGAAAAATAAAAGAAAATGAAATATTGTCATATTTTATAGAATTAACAAGTATTTTTGTATTGATTTAATTGAGGCTGTCTCATATCTTTGAAAAGTACATGCATACTGTTTCTGTAGTGAGTTTTATAATATACATATAGATATATTGCTGACCTAGCCTACTTACTATTTACATCTGCTGGTTTCTGTGGTGAGGGGGCATACTTGCTCGGCTAACGTGAGCGGCTCACTAAAGAGCTGGCATGATGTAAATTGTAATAGACTAGGGTGGTAAAGATCTATATTTCTATTATAAAACTGACTCCATTATTCAAGTATGTATTCATTATCATAGCTTGGCTAATTTGACACGAGCCTGACCTTTTGATTAGCATAATTTAACAGTCAATATATTATCACAATATATTTCATAATCGGGGAGTATCACGAAGTAGCTCGAGATGTAATAGAAACACAAATTGGAATTCCGATATCGCACGACTTGCTTGCGGAAATTGATATTCATGTATTCAAAGCAAGAACCTTGTAATATAGTCTTGCATAAAGGTTCAGGTCAAAATAGCCAAACTACATTTTGTGATAACTTGAAAATGAATATATGACTTTGTTGGTTATATGATTGATGTTATGATTTGATTAAAACAATGAAAACTGATTTAGTATTTGTTTAACATTTCAACTCTTCATAACTTTGAAAGCACTTGTCCAAAATAAATAAGTTGAACAAATGTTTCATCCCGATATCTTGAAAAAATAAAATATTTGTGACAATTAGAGGGAAAATTTGAGTTTTGTCGGGTCAGCACGCGCGCGAATATTCTCCTATTTAATTCAAGAAAAAAACTCTCTATTTCACGAACTTAAAATTGTCATAACTTTTTTATTTTTCAAGATATTAAGAAACCAGTTCCATAATTGTATAATCTATGGCTCGAAGATGCAACTGAACAATCAACCGTACAACATACTTGAAAAATCATCAGTGGTTGCTAAATTTCATTTAAACTGTACTTTGTGATATTGCACACATAGTCAAGCATTGTACAGTTACTAGTAACCGTTTATTTTTTTATCATCCATCGAATATGCATGATAAAAAGTATACATATCGTGACATGTATTGCGGTTACTAGTATAACAAATGCATAATTGTTAGATTCCTCACACATGATCAACGAATTCTGAATGATACCATGGAAGCATTTAAATGTTCCTGATGATACCTACCTTATGAACAAAATTTCATAACGACAGAGATATGCCCATAAAAAGACCCTGGTATGCATCATATACAAAATGTCAAAAATACCAAAGTGTAACTGAACGCACAAAACCCCTCCAGCAAATGATATACATTAATTTATACACTCCGACAACCCGCTGAGTTAGCATAGCGCGATTACGCAATCGAGATAAGATCGATCAGATTAAAACCGGTATTTTATAACACCAGTCAAGGGAAGGTTACTGTGGTCGACTTGAAAACACATTCAATACAAATGGCACACATAGTTGGATATGCTGTACATGTTCGATATTTCTGGGCGCGGTATCTCGATGTTGGCTGCACACAGACAAGGCGAGCTACCATGTGGACATAAGACACCATACATAATATTAACAGAATGGAATGTGTTAAAGCAATAAGATAAATAAAACCGTATATAATTAGGTAATGCACACTTATAGAATGGCAGAATTAGCACTGGATAACATCCAACCAAAACTGACAGTTCTATTAAGAAAATCTACGATATAATGTATTAGTTCTCTCACGCAAATTTTCCCTCATCTTTTCTACATCAGACAAGTTATCCGTCCTCCATTCCACCGTATCAAAATCAATGCGACTCAATTCATCTTGATTTTCATGCGTTCATTCATCCGCTATTATTAATTTGTCACAATATATCTCATTGAGCAGACGCAATGTAACTCAGAATATATGCTTACATGTTTCAAAGCGGGCATAATAACCAATGTCATTTCGGTGCTCAATTAAGTATTTCTCGTTCAGTTTCGTGTTTGGCATTACGATGTGTGCTTGTGGTCGGTGTAATTTCTTTTTCATGTATTCCTTTTTGTGTATTTTATGCTTGGCAGTTTCTGTCGAGTGCTGCCTTACCTATTCGATTGTTAAATATATTTTCCATCGGCAATATTGTCGTAGGTTTTTTAATTACCTGTATAATACCCCCAAAACCTCAAATTGGTGGATTATTAAATTAAACTATATGTGACGCGCCATGAGACTTTGGGTACAAATGCGGCAATGAGGTAACGTCGTAAACAGAGAAATGACGTCGCCGTATAATCTCAGCACGTTGATTAGGCCTACTCTAACGCGTAGTCTCGACATTGCGCATATGTGGTAGAGTTCAATATATCATTTGTGGATCTACACTCGTTAAAAATTAAATCCAGTAAACTTTTGGACTCTTACGTTTCTGTCATAATTGGATATATTCCATTCTAATAAATAGATCTGGAATATATTTTTGTAAACACTCCGGTACATGAATCGCGACACTCGCGTGTAGGCATTGCTCAATACACAAAATATCTAGGTCAACATATTTCAACTAATGTCTGTGTGTCGAGTCCTGTGACAGAAATATAAAAATATTTATCATTCAAGTAATTAAAAACATAAATGTTGAAAGACTCCACCTTTAAAAGAATAATACTTTTATTAAACAAACTACGGCCGTAGACTGATACATGATGATTATCAAATAAAAGGTATGTCACCGATGCCCACGAAATATATTTGTCACAGAACGGGACGTGTCTTTTCTGTGAAATGATTACGTCACAGGTCCTTTATAAACAGATGTACACCGAGCACCGATCACACAAACTTTGTCTCTTTCCTCGGACGTCATTGGCCGATTAAGCAGGGATAAAAACTGAATGGCTACGCACTATGATTGTCTCAGTGAAACGCAAAAAATATGTGTAGGCCCTATGATGCATGTAACAAGATAGTTTTACCCAGTTCCATAGGCACAAAAGTCACTGCTGATTAAACATGAATAAGTTACACATATAGGATAATCACAACATTACAACAGTACAATCTGATTCCATGTCAATCGATATAATTATGCACCAGTCAATTGAAATCACGCCCCAAACCCCGGGGAGGGTGGATTTAGCGGGGGAACTGTCCCGTGATTTTACTTTTCATATGACCCCGCACTGCCCTGTTCACAGTGAGTGGGGTGCATTTGTTAGCTTTCGTTTTGCATTGCGGGAAAATGTAGCCATAACTATACCCGTGAAGTGTAGGGCGGGGTAATTTGCGGAAGTTTTACCATCTGTATGACCATGTGGGGGCAGGGATTTTACCACGGGTTTGCAAAAGTGAATAACCCCGCCATTCCCCAGGGTAGGGGCGTGGTTTCAATAGACTGGTGCATAATTATAGGCCTATCGATGAACGTGGACTCAGATAATTAGGAAAATATTCCGTACAAAAATACTTGCGAGTCCTCGAGACACCCAACATACGTCAAAGGTAGTTGTATCGTTCTGTGCCCTTACTAAACAAATACTTCGTTGCGTTAACATCCGTTTTATAAATTCATTAAAGTTACGGGTTTGCTGAAGAAAGTTTTCCAACGCTAGCCCTGTTATAAACGATTAACAAATTATACCAGCGGTAAACGTCCATCCTAGAGCTATAGTGTGATCCCAACCTGTCGAATACATTGCAGGGATTTCGTAAACTCGACGTGTTCTGTTTGTTGTCCAAGGTATAGAAATTCGAATGTTACTGTTACTTTAAAATACGAGCTTGCGTGGACATCATTCTTTTACACCGAGTACATTGTGAATATTATCACAGCCATGTGCACCTAAACAAATATGGGTAATTGATATGCCTCTAAGAGCTGTATGACCTGAGAGGGATTGGACCCACATCAATGGGAAACACCGTCACAAGATTCGCCTGGAACTCCACGCTACCAAGGATAAATTTGCACAGTCAGTGCTATTGATAACGGGCGGTTGTCCCTTACAACTTGCGGATAGATCCAGACTGAAAAATATCCACCCTATTAAATGTCTTATATGAGCAGCTATAGCACGTTATTACTGACTATAGAATTGTTAAAATCCGAAAATTTACCACACACAAGCAATGCAGTACCTAAATCATTTTATTAGGCTAGCACCGTACCCCCATCATTGACCTAATTAAGTCCCCGACGCTTACCTGCTTACAGATGATAGGTAATGAAACTTCAACACAATTTTAACAAACGCCTTTAGAATCAGCATTGTCTAGTGAATGGTGGACCAAATAAAACAGAGAACACGTTGTTCATTTTATGTTTCTGCACGAGCTAGATCTACATGATTGTGTATAAAAGCATTAGTATTTGAAGTTAATGGCATATCGTGTTTTTTCATGTTTTAAAACTGTTATCATGGCAACCAAATTAAAAAATGTAACATAGTTTTTAAAAAACGCCCTTCAAAAACTTTCTTTATCACAATTCATGTAAAATGATTATCTCACAGCATCATTTTCCAAGGAATTAGGCATGGGTCTATATTGACCCTCCGTGGCCCAAGGTTGTCTTTGCAACTCATTGTACAGAACTGCTAACGTCAAACCGCAGTTGGAATGAAGATATTGCATATGTTTGTGACGTCATAGCAACGTAACTAGACCAGATACAACAATGAAATTTCATATTTGTAATAAGGAATGTGTAAACATCATTTTGCAGTAAAAAAATCATTTCCGAAAAAATTCCTCATTTGGACCCAAAATCTCATGGCCAGTCTTTGAAGTTATAACTTAATCGGCGTTGCGAGTAATTGAACAGGCGAAAATGCGTGTATGATATATACTTGGAAAAAATTACATCTCCGTGTCTAGTAAGCTCCATTGCACAAATTCATATTAGTCGTTGTACTGGTGTAGCCACGACATAAATGAATGGGCACAAAATAAATTACATATCGCTTCTCGTCGTTTTTACCACAGCCTAACACCGAAGTACGAGGCTCATAAAGTTCTAGGACAAGTGTCAATGTGAATGTATCAGTAAAAATCATAAGTACAGTTAAAATACTACATCGCTTTGACATTCTCCATAATCACGCTTACGGAGCACTCCAAATACTATTATAACGCCATGACCTCAAAGTTAAACTAGTTCATCATTATTTTTAAAATACTTCCACCACATGCAACGCATTTACGATGTCGCGTTTTCTTTTTTCCATAAATCTACCTGTATCACTAAGAGGGATACATTTTCAAAATTGAGCTGATTAGAATCACCGGATCGTTTACCACATATATCTCCTTCCATACTTTTAAAGACGGTGAATTCAATTTTAGCCAAGTTCATGCTATATGGACTGGAACCCAACAAAACACAATGACCATCCATGTCTTTAATAAAAAGTGTTATTGATACTTCTCTGAACAACAGAGCATTTAAATGAATTCAAATGTATATCTAGATGCATGTAATGGATTGGTGCAGTAGGTCATAGCCGTGAAGTGCTCCGTACGGTTTGACGTTGACGTCTTTGACAGTGAGTGTCGAAACATTGGTGCGACGTGTACTTTGAAATTTGTTTGTTATATAACAAGATATTGCTTTGAAATTTGAAAACAGACATTACGAACAATATATTGCAAGTCATGAGGAATCATAGGTAAATGATGCAATTTACAAAAGGATACATTGACTGAACGATTACGAATGTAATAACATAAAGTTTAAAATTTGGACTGCTCCGGAGTTTGCTACAGACGTTTTCATAGCAATTATAATCAACGCATATGTTAACACCGCAATATTCCTTTGTCATATTGAAATTCGCAAGATGCCATGCTACATAATTATGGTATGAATTTTAAAACCCTAGTTAACACCGTTTGTAGGAGCTGTCCTAGAACTATACAGATGATCCCCGCTTGAATTGCTTTTTCCTGGTACACAAAGTCAATGTCAATGATTAATTTCCAGTACTATAGAGGAATGTTCTGACTTTTCGATAAATCATTATGATGGAAGCGATCGTTCCCAGACTGATGCACCCAAAGCGACGATTTCCAGACAGAATTGATGACGTAAAATGTAGTATTTAAATTTGTATGATTGGGTTTTTGTTTGTTAATTCAGATTTAATGCCATTTCTAAACCATTATACAGTTATATACGGCGGTCGCTTAGTTTATTTACAGTATGGGTAAAACCAAAACCGACTCTTTTTTGGAATGTGTGGTTATTGGCCTTTTTAGGTCAAACACTCACATAGAAACACGGAAAGCCGTTGATAGAGTATGGCTTTACCTTTCATGTGCAGCAACAAGCAATACTTGTCGTCATGTGAAAGGAAATGTACCGTTTGTTTCACTTGTCAGTGAAATGAAACAAACCATCACAAACAAACGTCTGCAATGGTCGTAACAGTTGGCTATATTATTCGGATTCGACTGAGATAGTCGTAAGTGCTGCTCAATTGGGGTTTTACCAAGCCTCCGACATCACACTGGTTCTTTTCGAATATACTTATTGGTTAGGGTCTTTAACATTTGTAGGGTATAGCACCGATATCAACCATTTGTTCATAACACTAGTGGATCGGTGTATAGTGTTTGGCAAATACAAACATTTATGTCAGGCAATTCTATTGTGTTTTTACGAGAAATATATCGCGTGACTTAAAGTGGAATAAGTCAAGAATAATGTGATATATATACCGTAACATCATGTCTGACTGTTTCGTGTTCAGCTATAATTGAAAGCAGACGAACAGAAGTGTGATGAATTTCGATAGCAATTTCTATCGAGAGCAATTGACAGTAAATGTATTGTGAAACGAATTTACGAGATTCATAAAGAAATAGTTTAATGGTGCACTCTGAACTTATTCGGACTCGATGGTGCGCAACCAGCCATTGTTGAGAAAGAATATCAAGGGATTGCCGAGGATTGCCAAACATAGACTGGTACCAAAAAACCTTTTTTCCGATCGCGTCTACAATAGAACGACCTTTGAACCAATTTACTAAAACCGTGCGGTGCGGTGGCCTAGGCGTAACGAGAGGTCCCTGGTTCGATCCCCGTCTGCGCCACTGCCTAATTTCTCTGAGCAAGAATAACACACAATGTGCTCAACTCGACCAATGTGTGAATTGGTACCTGTGAGGCGATGTCAGTACATTCCAGGGCGCCGTATCTCGATGTTGGCTGCACACAAACAAGGAGAGAAATAGTCTCTCCATGGAGACTCCAAAGCAGGCGATCCACTACGCGGACATTAAGTCACCCTATTTGCTATTAACAGTATGGAATGTGTTGAAGCAATAAATACATAAAACCGTACAGAATTACAGTTTAAGTACCTAACAAATATCACAGTATTCCAAAACCAAAGTCGTCAGTCTATTTCAATTATTTCAGTATATTTAGTAAATATTTTGTAATACACACTTATCGTCTGGCAGAATTAGCACTGAAACAAAACCAACATGAATAAACTTTTCTATATGGAAATCTACGACAGAAGGCACTCGTACCCTCATCTTTTTCACATCAGACAAGTTATCCGTCTTCCGTTCTATCGTATCAAAATCCATGCCGGTGAATTCATCTTGATTTTCATGCTATCATTTATCCAGCATTATTTATGTCAAAATATATCTCATATAGCTGAAGAAATGTAAATGTAAGAATAATGGAACATATGATTGACACGTTTCCAAGAGATAACTAAACTCGGACAGGGAAGGCATCACTCCACTGAAACTCGACAAGGACACAAGATTTGTATAAATTTTTTTTTATTTTTTTTCCATGACAAAACATAATTCAAGGTGCGAAGATTCCGTCTCAAGGGTACATCTGCAATAAACACAATAATTGGCATATAAAGTGAAGCAATACCACGTGATTCTGACATCATTAAATGCATCAAATCCAAGATGAAATTGGTCAACATTTGTACCGATTCAAAAACAAAAATAACCGCAAGTATTTTATTTCTTCATCGATTAATATGAAACATACGCCAGTTTAAGGGGTTTTTCATTATAATAGGATTTCTTTCAGCAGCTGGCAGATGGACCTTTTCTCCATCACCCTGTGAAACCTTCGGAGTGGTTTGTATGCGAGCTTTGTACCATGTAAGTGTTTTTATGTTTTCTGTGCTCGGCTGATTAAGTTGAGTGCTTCCTTCCCTGTCTGACTTAATATTTTCTTGTTGACAGTGTGCTGGAAAACGATCATGCTGCTGAGAGTGATTTTTACGATACTCGGGTCAATACTTGTGGTCAGAAAAACACATACACATTTCTAGTAACAGGGTATTCGACGTTACATTTTGTCGTGCAATATATCTTACATTCGCATCTTCATATCAAACGACTAGCATACGCATTTCATTGAACAGAGAATAGCAAAAGTATATTCTGAATATTCAGTTTACTTGTGAAAAACTTACAAGTGTGATAAATGTCTCATATTCTGCTACAGTAATCACACCGTCGCCTAGAAGAAAATACAATGTTTTAATATGATATAACGGAATGCAACACTCGTACATGTAGCAAGTGCAATATCACAAATGGTTTATAAATACAAAAAAAGTATTGTGTCCTGGCTGACACAATTTATCGGGAACTAACTCATATTCATAAAATACAAATTTAAAACAGAGTAAATACGCAAGTAAAAAAGCACAGACCAGCCTCAACAAAATATACCTTGTTATTCGAACAAATATATATATCGATTAATCAGGTCAGTCACTTGGTTACATAACACCGTGTACATAAACATTACACTTTCTCTTATTAATGTGCTATTTTGATCTATATTGTGTGTATCAGTATGTAGCTTAGTGAATATGGTATTGGTTTTCACCGCCCTTTTCTCCGATTAAAATGTTTAAAACAATAAAACACAATGTTATGATTTTGCGATGTTTGTATACAAGTGACATACCTGTATATACGATCTATACATGATCTAGTTTAGCATAAATACGGCAATTAATGAAAACATAATATGGTTACCATCAGTATCAAAATGGCCTTCGGCATCGTGAAGTGCCGAATCGAAAACATCCACAAAGTTATCGCCGTTTGCATCTACATTAGAGAACACTGCGTCCGCGTTAGAATATGTGTCATCATAACGGCTCATCCATCCTGGAGTAAATTCAGATGTTGCAACTACATCATCTCCATCTGAGAATGAAATAAGTCGCAAACATATAGTATAAAATCGGAGCTCAATAACCATGAAAACATCAAATTACACAACCATACGGCACAATGCCAACCACACAAAGAACGAGGAAATGAAGTCAACCGCTGAAAGTCCAAGTTCCAGCTGTCAAAAAGCTGAAAGACCTCGTTTGAGCTATAAAAAAGCTGAATGGCCTAGTTTTAGCTGTGAAAAGCTATATGACCCAGTTTCCGCTGTTACAAATTACTGGAAACTAGTATTGCAATACCATCACATAACTGTATCATTGATAAAGAGTAAAACAATGTTTTTCGTTTAAATCCGACCAATGCTTACAGAGAAATAGAGCAGACGAAATTCATAAGTGAAAAAAATAAAGGGCCCATACTCCCTTACAATTGATCCGACCAGCGTGTGCTGACGATATGCACAACTAGACTTGGTACTTATCAGTAATGCAAAGTTTCGTTGAAAACCTACCAATGGTTACAGAGTTATAGCGCGGACCTTTTTAAACATATAACTTTATCCGTTCTATTTCGCAGTAACCATTGGTTAGATTTCAACGAAACTTTTCATGACTTATCAATACCGAGTCCAGTTGTGCATATCGTCGACTAAAGTTGGTCAGATTAATTGTAAGGGAGTTGTTTATACTTCATTTTGTCCGCGCTATTTCTCTGGAACCATTGTTCATCAACACTATGGTCGAATGGGGTTTGCTAATGATTGTCATGGAAGAAAACTTTGCAGGATTCATCAGTACCAAGCGAAGACTTGTACATAATTTTGACATCTGAAGCAAGCGTGACTGTGTAAAGCAGTATCATGAGTTATGGCTCACATTCAATGATAATTCTTGTTATCATTGCTTGAAATAATAAAAAACTAACCAGTATCAAAGGAAAGTATATAAGCTGTTATTTCCTCTGGTTCTACGATTCCATCATTGTTTGTATTAGTCTCTGCAACGACATTGGGTAGTATCGTGTCCAAATTGCTACAAAAGAACAAAATCGTTGGTGTAAAAAGATAAAGAAAAATAGGTCAAGGAAGGCAGCACTCGACAGAAACAGTCGAGCACACATCATTATAACAAACACGAAATTAAACTTGACCGCTACAAGTCCTAAAAAAGAAAATAATAAAAAACGTACAGGGAGGCAGCACTCAACTTAAACAGCCGAGCACAATAAACATAAAAAAACAATACAAACCACAATTACATGGAACAATGGACACAATGAACAAGAAAAAAACTTTTGTTATCAAAAAGTCCTAAATGCTTAAGAATCATTGCACATGGTATTACCCCGTAAACTTGCAAATGCGAACTACATTTTGTTGTATTAGTGTTTGAACCTAATGCTGGTTTTGACGCAAGGAAATGAATACTTACTTACTCATTTATTATACTCCCAGATACATAGTACATGGGGGCTGTACTGGAGTGATGCTTGTGGATGGTTGGTCTGTTCGTTGGTCGGTTGGTCCGTGAAAAATATATCCTGTGTCCCTTCCATACTTCCGTACATCACTCAGTAGAAACAGTTAAGTAAGAAAAGCAGAAAACAGATCACACGGAAAATAAAAAGAAATCACAGATTTACAAGTACTAACCGAAATGACAGCCAGAAATATTCAATCTACTCCGACAACTTACCAGAACGCCGATGCAAACAACAGACACACAAATAGACAACTTTTCATGTTGCCGCTCTCGTCAAGTAGTATGGACGTATGATACAGAACAGAATATTATTCGCATTACACTTGTAGATTAAAATCTGTGACATACTTGTGAGTTTAATTAATAGTGAAAAATGATAAAAGATAATACATTGAGTTGTCCCCATTGCATGTGCAGATGTAGGATGTGTTGGACTGGTGTTCTGTTTGGGTATACGTCCCCCGTATAGTCAGTATTTAGGTGGATATGGAAGCAAGACGTCTACGTGTAGCTACTTGACCATATCCACGTTGAAATTAAAATTGGCTCGCGAAACAAAGTTCTGTACAGGTTCCAATTCCTGCAATAATGCATAAGTTCAAAATATTAGTGAGATGAATACAAAAGATGATAGTCCTACATACAACAATAGTCGACAGGATTCAAACTAAGTAGATGAAGTTGCGAATAGAAAATGTATCAACTAGAGTAACTGAGAGATAAGGAATTGTAGTTTAACACGTTTAATTATAAAATGTAATTATGCTGGGCACCCAATGCACCTATGGGAGTAGACAAACTTGTCTTTGTTCACAAATTGGACCTATTAACGGACTAAAAAGCATTGAAAACGATCTTATGTGAGATCAAATTAAGTTATACCCTGTCCATATAAAATATTTTTGTTTAAAATTTGTGAAACCCTTTTTGTGCTCACAATTGCAAATACTTCCATAATTAGAAACATTGTTGTAAAAGTGCAACAGAAAATATCTGTCGCATTATTACGTGACAAAATATCTATTAATTAAAAATAAATCGAGTTTGTTTTAACGAATACAGTACGACTTTCATATGAAACTTGTTGAGTTCGACAAATGTCCTCACGATTAAAATTGATAAACAATGACGGTATTCGTAGTTACAAACAAGTACATATATAAAAAACATTTGCGTTGTAAACACAGTTACACTTGGTCATAACAACAATTCATCATAGACTTCGATTATATATATGTCGAGCGTATAAGTTATACATATATGACGTTACGCTCGTTGTTAGCGTACATTAGCGTAACCGATTCCGACGTCATTAACGTTTTTAACGTTTATTGACCGTATCATAACTATTTGGGTGTTTCGAATACAATTTTTCTTAAGTTATGCCGCGAACCACATATTTTTTATTCGTCACATATTTAATGATTGCTTTAATTAAAAATTGTTGTAAAATTAAAATGATTTTCACGGACCCGCTCGTTTGATAAGTGCATTTTAACGCAATGTATGGCGATTTTTAGATCGGCCGTACGGCGTGGTGTAGGCGGTAACTAAGGCGTTACACTCGTACATTTCAATTAAACATACAATAAAATATACCGAAAATGCGCAGTTTATCGTTCCATACAAGTAGATGATTTACATTTTGCTGAGACAGTAAAATCCATGTACAGAATGGAGAAAGTAAGTAAAAAATACTACGAAAATCACGTCCTGACAGGTGGCGTTTTTAACACCGCCAAATTTACTATTTCAGACTAAAACATCACAATTATGTAAACCCCACAGCTCATACATCGTTCATACAAAATTTCATCTAAATCTGCAGTACGTCGACTATTTTACTACAACGGGTACGATTCTACCGAACACGTAGACGTTGACGTTACGTTAATTTCATGGGTGTGACATTATGGCTAGATTTGCCAAATTCATAATTAAAAATAAAGCTATGTTTAATGTAAGATTTATTCATATCAAATTAAGGATAATTATATGTACTTTTAGGTTGTAGTCGCTGTCGGTTTAATAAATGCATACTTCTTTAAATATTTTGGCGCATAGCAACTTCACAATTTTAATTTGTGCACTTTTTGATGCGTGTGACATCGTGGCTAGAAAAAAGTATACCTATATTAAAAGCCCAATTCAAAGTCAACATCGTACAAAATATACCCAATTCCAAAGAAGCATGTATGTACTTTTTGTCAATAAAAGATTATAGAAAATCGACTTTATTAATAGAAAATACTGAAGTTTTAACAAATCTTGTCGCGGAACGAAATGAAATCTTACGTTTTCAGCTGAATTCATCTTTCGCTCCTGGTTTGTTAATGGAAGCTTTCAACGGTACATAATTGAAACGAATTGAAATGGAATGGTCATCACGTCACCGGGTCTACTTTTTGGGCGGATACAGATAATTATATAAATTTGCCAAGCTGCTAAACACTGCGCATCCGTAAATTCTGTTACATCTTACATGACGTTAATGTGACATTTTCCGCAGTTCTATGTCTAATTTAATGTATACTAGTAACTGAACGTAAATGCCGATCACATTACTAGCATGGCGATTTTTTTCTCTTTCTTGTGATATCAAAATATAAACAACCGTATTTCTAAAACGATTTTTATGCAATATTGAAGTGTAAAAATGTTATAAATTGCCAATGTACGCCAACAACGAGCGTAACGTCATATATGTTCCCGTATCCTAATATACAATGCTTTATTTGTGACACAGTTCGTGGGTATATCCAAAAATAATGTCACTGCTCCTACATTGAGTTTGTTTATGGGCGTAGGTTCATGAAAACGGTATCGAAATAATGTGTAGTAATTCAATTCTGATTAACACGAATCGGTGCTGTTTTGTTATATTATCATTACTAAATTATATAAATATTCATTGTTTTCGACAAGTTATAAAATTCAACTTAGAAACTACGATACACACGGCGACATTATAGGCTCGTGTATATGTAGTATATTCTTTTAAGGGATTGGAGGTGATCGAATCAATGTCAACAGACTGAGGACCGGAAGAAGCGTTTCTGACGCCGTAAATTGGAGTGATTAGAGTCTATTTTAGTTGTAAAAGCACCCCGGTGCATATTAAAACTGTATCTTGTCAGCTTTCAAATGATATAATAATTGGAACGTTAAGTTATATGACAGTTTAAACTGGGACATTATTATCACCCTGAATGTCAATTCCCAGTATATACTCAATAAGAGATGGTGTTTTAAATATGAACATGACATTATGAGTTCCCCGAGAGACTTTAAACATTTGTTATTCCTTGGTGTTTATGTTATTCCAAACAAATGTCCAGAAGTATTGATGAATGTTCGAAATGTCGATATCTTAGGAAAGCGACCGTTCCCAGACTGATGCACTCAAGGCGACCGTTCCAATCTGACGTACTCAAAGCGAACGTTCCCCGACAAAATCGTTAACGAGAACGAAAACATGAAGCACTAACATTATTTTTGTTTGTTTGTTTTATTTAGATTTAATATCACTTTTCGTCCACATTTCAGTTATATACGGCGGCCGTTCAGTTGTTTGTTTACAATATGGTTAAACCCAAAATTGACTGTTGTGGAGGGTGTGGTTATTGTCACTTATTGTCCCTTTTAGGCTAAACACTCCGATAGAAACACAGAAAGCCATCGTTGATAGAGTATGGTTAAATATTTCAATGGAAACAAACAGTAATTGGCGTCTGTGAAAGGATCTGCGCCTTTTGTTTCACTAATCAGTGTAATGACACAAACTATCAAAAAGAACATCTGCAATGATCGTCACCGTTTGCTATATTTTTTGCGTTCGACTAAAACAGTCATAAGGGGTTGTCATTTGGGGTTTACCAATGTTTGGACATCTCGGGAAAAAACAGCTGATGCGAGTGTGCTACTCTAGCTCTTTCCGAATAGACTCATTGGTTAGGTTATTTAACGTTCCTCACATATACCCGCCGTTGGTTCATAACAACAGCTGATCGATGTAACGAGTTTGGCAAGTAGAAATTGTTATTTCAGGCAATTCTAATGTTTTACAAGAAATATATCGCGTGACTTAAAGTGGAATAAGGCAAGAATAATGTGATATATATACCGTAACATCATGTCTGACTGTTTCGTGTTCAGCTATAATTGAAAAGAGACGAACAGAAAAGGAATGAATCACGACTCAATAGCAATTTCTATCGAGAGAAATTGACAGTAAATGTATTGTTAAACGAATTTACCGGATTCGGGAATCTCAGAGACTTAGTTTGATGATGCATTCTGAATGTATTGGGCTTTATGGTGCGCAGCTAGCCATTGTCGAGAGAGAATACCATGGGAATAGCCGGGGATTACCGAATATCGTACTGGTACCATATTTTTTATTCTCCGACAGCGTCTCTTATAGAAGAACCATGGAAGAAATTCACTGAGACCATGGGGAGCGGTGACCTAGAGGTTCCCGGGTTCGATCCTCGTCCGAATTGGTACCTGCGAGGGCGGTGTCTGTTCATGTTCGACATTCCTGGGTACGGTATCTCGATGCTGGCTGTACAGAAACCAGGAGAGAAATAGTCTCCCGAAGTAGACTTGAACGCAGGTTATCTAACATCCGGATATTAAGACACCCTATATGCTATTTAAGGTATTGGATGTATTTAAAGCAATAAGACGAAACATATATAATTGCAGTTTTAGTACCTAATAAAAATCATAGTATGCCCAAACTACAGGCGACAGTCTATCTTTCTTCCAATTATTTCGGTATAGTTAGTACAATTTCGGTAATACACACTTATAGCATGGCAGAATTAGCACTAGATAACATCCAACCAAAATTGACAGCTCTATTACGGAAATCTAGGATAAAAACATAAGTTCTCTCACGCAAATGTACCCGAATCTTTTCTACATCAGACAAGTTATTCGTCTTCCATTCTACCATTTCAAAATCAATGCGAGTCAATTTATCTTGATTTTCATGCGTTCATTCATCCCCTATTATTTACATCACAATATATATCATAGAGCTAAAGCAATGTAAGTCAGACTAAGGAATCATATGGCGCGAATTGAAACCATTGTTATATCAGTACCCAGTTTAGTATTTCTCGTTTTATTTTGTGTTGGGCATTGTGACGTATTTGTGGTCTGTGTTATTTCTTGTTTGTGTTTTCTTTTTGTGCCCTTTGTGTTTGGCAGTTTCTGTTTAGTGCTGCCTTCACTGTCTGAGTGATATCGTAGTGTTTTGAAGTAAGATAAACCCAAAACCTCAACTCGACTTAAAATTATATTTTATTCAGCGTTGCAGGTAAATGAACAGGCAAAACAGTTTTATATTGATTATTACTCAATTAATTCTAGCCACGTACGGAGTGTGTTTCATTTGACATTTATTTAATTAAACTGTTTTACGCATACAGTCAACGCATACCCTTAAACTAGTAATTTTGAGACGCCCATGCACGATTTTAATCTTTTTATCCACTATCTTAAGTAATTTTGACCATGAGCGCAACTCGTCTGAACTTGCAAATGGTCGTGCAATGGCTTCTCTCGAACAATGATTCCTCTTAGAAAATATTTCTTTTAGACGTAGGAACAGAAAATAGCGACAGGGTGTCATGCCTGTGCAAAACATAACGTCTTAATTTTTGGTAGATAACATAAATTAATTGACAAACCTATTTTTATTATGGTCCATGTATATACATGTTCACTGGCAGCAACAATACAAAGGTTTCATTACTGTTTATCAAATTTGTATGTTTTGTATGTGCCTTTCTGCAATTTCGTTGTCCAGCATAGGCTGCTTCGTACCTTTCAAAATAGCATGTACACAATCTGTATCGGTTGTGGATTGCACTTGTGGTGTGTGTCGTCCGTTTGTTATATTCTTTTCACATGGCTCTTACTCTGGTTTAGTTTGACTGTCTGTTCAAAGCGGTAGACTTTCTGTGTGGGGTTTCGTTGCATTGGGCATCGTATGTGCCTTTTGTTATACAGTCGTAAATGTGTAATGTTGGGCATTGTGTCGTGAAATTAAATAAATAAAAAATAAATAAAACAGATTTATATAGCGCTTTTTTCATGCGAACGCACGTTCAAAGGCATTTTACATTATTGTGTTGCAGCCACAAGGGCGCATGTGCATCCTCTACCAGTGCAGATACAGCATAATCAGACTAGAGGGACAGACAGAGAGAAAGCCCCTGAAGTGAGAAAGAGACATTAGATACAGGCATGTCCTGCGCTGCAGAAGTGCGCCTAGCTCTTATTTCGAATAGACAGCCTGATTCTTTAATGTGCCCGGTGTATAGCACCGATACACTGCTTCCTGGCACTTCCAGATACTTTGCAGACCATACGGCCAGATATAGCGGGAAATATGATAAATATTTCAGAAAGGTCAAGTTCCAATGCCAGGGATTGAACCCACGACCTCTGGATTGACAGCCCTGTGCGTTACCACTGAGCAAAATCCGCTCAATTGTGGTATGCGATGTTTTCATGATAAACTCGACTAGGACACACGATTTGTATCAATTTTATTTTATACAGTTGCCATGACAAAACATAATTCAAGGCGCGTGGATTCCGCCTCAAGGGTACATCTGCAACAAACACAATAATTGGCATAGTACAGTGAAGCAATACCATGTGACTCTGACATCATTAAAGGCAAACAATCCAAGACGAAATCAATCAACATTTGCTCCGCGTCAAAAACAAAAATAACTGTATTTTATTTCTTTTCGATTGCTATGCAACTAAGTCGTCTAAGGGACATAAAGTATCTCTTTCAGTAGCTGGACAGTTTTATCCAGTACCCGTTGAAACATTCGGACTACTGTTTCGAGCCGTCGACTATTCCAAGTTTCCACAGTGTGCTAGACAAAACGGCTTAGCAGCAGATGGGTTCACGCGAGTTTATACGATACCTGGGTCAATATTTGTGGTCACAAAGAAAACACATACCACTTTCAAGTAATAGGGTATTCGAGGTTACCTTTTGTCGTGCAATATATCTTACATTCGCTTCTTAATATCAAACAACTAGCACATGCATTTCATATAACAGAAAATTGCAAAATTATATTCTGAATTTTCAGTTTACTTGTGAAAAACTTACAAGTGTGACAAACGCCTCATATTCTGCTACAGTAATCACACCGTCGCCTAGATGAAAATACAATGATTCAATATGATATAACGGAAAGTTACACTCGTACATGTAGCAAGTGCAATATCACAAATGGTTTATAAATACAAAAAAGTCTTGTGTCC
This sequence comes from Spisula solida, assembly GCA_947247005.1. Taxonomy (NCBI): domain Eukaryota; kingdom Metazoa; phylum Mollusca; class Bivalvia; order Venerida; family Mactridae; genus Spisula; species Spisula solida. The sequence goes on along the minus strand of OX365958.1, from coordinate 3,013,004 downwards.
TGGCTGACACCATTAAACGAGAATCAACCCTCATACATTCAAACGGATTTTTCGTCTACATAAATACGTAAGGGTGATTTAAGTAAAAAATCACAGATAAGCCTCAACAAAATATACCTCGTTATTCGAACAAATATATAAATCGATTAATCAGGACAGTCACCTGTTTACATAACATTATGTACATAAACATTGCAATTTCTTTTATTAATGCGCTATTTTGCGCTATGTTGATATATACATGTATTATTCATTATGTAGCTTATTGATATATGGTATTGGGTTTCAGTGCCTTTTTATGCCCCACCATGAAACAGGCGAAATGGTGTATAGTGTTCACTCTGTCTCTGTGTGTGTGTTCGAAAATGTGACAATGTCTCATGCGCAAGACAAAGGTCCCTGGCTCAAAGGTCAAGGCACACTTAGAGGTCAAAAGTTAAAATGCACAAATAGGCATGCGATTCGTGTCCGCTCTGTAAGTATATCATTTCATGTTGGATATTTGTATTAGTTGGTACAAATGTTCACCACATAAAGACGATGTGTCATGCGCAAGACCCAGGTCACTAGCTCTAAGGTCAAGGTCACACTCAGAGAGGTCAAATGTTAAAAGGCTCAAATAGGCACCATAAGACCCCTATATCAGGTCTCACTTACAGACCCAGGTCTTGTCTTCTGGCCAATGTCACATTTAAGCAATTACAAACTTTATTAAATTATTTCATTAGCATATCTTTATACTTAGGTGTCTGATGATAGCTTTTAGTGGAGGCTTCCGTGTCCTGTGGACACATTTCAAATTATCCAATTAAAATGTTTCAAACAGTAAAACACAATGTTATGATCTTGCAATGTTTGTATACAAGTGCCAACCTGAATAAAATGACTAAACATGATCTAATTTAGCATAAATACTGCAATTAATGAAAACATAATATAATTACCATCAGTATCGAAATTGCCATTGGCATCGTGAAGTGCCAAATCGAAAACATCCATAAAGTTATCACCGTTTGCATCTAGATTAGAGAACAGTGTGTCCGCGTTCGAATAGGTGTCACCATAGTCGCTCATCCATCCTGAAGTAAACTCATATCTGGCCACTACACCATCTGCATCTGAGAATTAAAGAAATCACAAATATCCTCAACACTAAAAACTAGCATTTTTCACAGCTGAGACTTGGAATTTTGAAAATTTTGATAGCAGAAACTTGGACTTTCAGCGGTTAAGTTCATATTCTCGTTCATGTGTGTTGGGCTTGTGTCGTGCTATTGTGGTCTGCGTTGTTTTCATGTTTTCTTAGCTCGGCTGAGTAATGACTTCCAGTACTTGCATATGTTTTTACTTCTATCTAAGAGACTGCAGTTCACCTACGGTCTGACTCGGGTAATAATTAAAATAGAAAAGGTCTCTGTGAGTGGTACAATATGATACGAAGTGCATGTATATGATGGCTATATTGGAATCATGCTTGGGTTAGGTCGGTCCTTGCCTATTTTGTCCGGGTTATTTCTTCGAACCATTGGTCGGATTTCAACGAAATTTTTAATGAGTTATCAATACCAAGTCTAGTTATGCACATCGTCGGTGCAAGTTGGTTTGAATAATTTTAAGGGAGTTACTGCCCTTAATGTTTTATTTATGATTTTGTTCGCACTATTTTTCAGTAGCCATTGGCAAGATTCAACGAAAGATCGCCTGACATTTCAGTACGAAGTCTTACTGTGCATATCATCACATGGGCCCCACGCCGGCACAAGTTGATGAGATCAATTTTAAGGGAGTTATAATGGTTTGTTTTTACACTTAATTTTGTCCGCGCATTTTCTCTGTAGCCATTGGTCATCAACACTCAATAATCAGATGGATTTTGTTTATGATTGCCATGGAATGACACATTGCAGGATTCATCAGCACCAAATATAGATTAAGGGTGCTATTGTTTGCAACAAACCAGGTTTGGATTCAAACTGGTTTGTCAAACTGTCTATTTGTTCCGTTAAACTGGTTAAAACGAAAACAAGTTTTGCCATTTGTTTAAACAAATCTTGAACCGGATTGTCAATGCTTCCAAACTACCCGCAGAGGTAGTTTGGTCGGTTTGATGCGTCCGAAATTACATGCAGCTAAGCGCGGAAAAATTGACGACTATTTTGACCATAACTGAAACTTTCAGTACACAATTTCTCGTCATGCTCATATGTCTACCTTATAATGATCAATTGACAATTTTTTAATTTAACGTTGTTTATTTATTTTTTACTGTAAAGAGAGCAATTTCAACCATATACCAAACCTATTCAATATAATAACCAATTTTCCACATATGAGGGAATAACAAAAGAGATAATAATAGTAACTTCAATCTTTTTTATTATTTTTCTTTATAAGCGTGTGTTCCTGTTAATTCATCAAGCACATAGTAAAGCTCATTTCTGTCGCCTTTGAGATTAAAATGCTTCTTCAAACTGCTCGTTTGTTCGCCACTCAGTTTAAATCGAAACCAGTTTTAGTTTACAGTCCAACGTGAATCCACACCTAAAACCCAAACCGTACATTTTCAACAAAAGCGCCCTAAGTTGTACACATCATCATAATTTTAACACCTGAAGCACGCGTGACTGTGTAAAGCAATATAATGAGTTATGCCACATATTCAGTGATAATTCTTGTCATCTGTGTTTGTAATAATTATAAACTTACTTGTGTCAAACGAAAGTATATAAGCTGTTATTTCCTCCGGTGCTATGAGTCCATCATTGTTTGTATTAGTCTCTGAGACGACAGTGGGTAGTATCGTGTCCAAATTGCTACAAAAGAACAAAATAGTTGTTGTTGAAAGATAATGAAAAACAGGACCAGGAAGGCAGTGCCTAACACTAACCCTACAGTAACAACCGAGCACAGAAATAACAGCCTAAACGTACACGACACAATGTCCAACACAAAACAAAACGAGAAAGAGAAATTTAACCGGTACAAGCCATATTTCTGCTGTAAAACTTGCAAACGCGGACTTCATGATGCTGTATTAGTGTTTGAATATAATCCTTATTTTATCACACGGAACTAAATCGTTGCTTAAACAAGACTGTGTTCAATAAACGCTTATGCCCCGGTGGAAACATTGTCCATAAGAACTAGCTAAGTAAATCAAATGCCATAATTTTGTTGAACTGTTGTATTGTATTACATATCTTTGACAATGTAATGTGTTTATGATGGTTAACAAGTATGCCAAGTTTGAAAGCAATGCCTTGAGTTCCAACAACTTGAAAGTTTTGTTTAACATTTTCGGACGGACGGTTGGACCGGACGATCACTATATGCCTCCTGCATCAGTAGTTACCGGGGCATAACAATACTGAAACATATTTATTTATTGGAATCCTTTGATTTGAAAAACGCTAAGGCAAATTTTCGATGTCATAAGTTACGGCGATTCAGTGTAATTCCTTTATATCACCCGGTGTTGACATACCACGTGGTCTAAAAATATGTCAACAAAATGTTGACAGATTCTAACAAGACATCATCGACACCCCAAAATGTAATAGGATATTGGTCAGGGAAGGCATCCCACAGCTTAAACAGTCGAGCACAGAAAACATATTAAGTCAGATACCACGACTACATGAAATGTATCATCAAAGGGTCACAGTTTTTGCCCGATACCGACTAAAATCCATAGATATCAGTTGAGTCGTTTTTTGGCAAAAATTGTGACTTATTGCACAAATTAAGTTTAGACAGGAAAAATTTTAAAGTACAAATCACAAGCACGGTATGAATCCTGATACATCGCTTTTCAGTTCCGTGAGAGAATTGTTCTGTTTTCATATGGCTCTGACGGAACTGAAAACCAATGTAACACTCAGGATACATGCAATCTGAGTTCCGTCCGAGCGTTACATCGGTTTTCAGTTCCGTCAGAGCCATATGAAAATAGAACAATTCTCTCACGGAACTGAGAAGCGGTGTATCGGGATTCATGCAGTGACAAGGACAAACATAAAAACGACATAAATCCCGATACACCGCGTTTCAGTTCCGTGAGAGAATCGTTCTATTTTCATATGGCTCTGACGGAACTGAAAACCAATGTAACACTGAAAAAATCTGAGCTCCGTCCGAGCTTTACATCGCTTTTTAGTTTTTTTTCCGTCAGAGCCATATGAAAATAGAACAATTCTCTCACGGAACTGAAACGCGGTGTATCGGGATTCATACCGAGACAAAATACGCAAGAAAAAAAGAAACTGCACAGCTAAGACTACACAAACACGACAACCAACTACGACAGCTTACCAAAACGCCGATCCAAACAATAGACAAAAAACCAGACCACGTTTCATCCTGCCGCTCTATTCAAGTAGAATGAATGTTTTACACAGAACCAAATGCCTACCGTATATCCTACTAACAGACTGAAATATGGGACAGTTTAATTAATAGTGAAAAATGATAAAAGATAATGGATGACATTGTTCCCATTAACTATACATGCCTAAGGTGTGTTGGAACGTACATATAGTCGTCACTACTAACGGGGATTGCGAAGTCAACGTGAACGACTACTTGTACATGTAGGTACGCGTCAATATACTCGTTGCAATTAAATTTGCGCGACCTTTCTGAGGGGGGCGTGTGGCTTTAACAGCCGAATAGTCTCATGCGTTCATATTTCACATTTCTAGCCTACACTCGGCGTCAACATAGGCTCGTGTACGTGGGACGTTCAAAAATAAATAGGACTATTGTCACAAAACGTGCATGGTTAAACGAAATAAATCAAATTATATACCGCCATAAATCGGAATCCTTTTTCTACATACATTTGTACTGTAAAAATATCAACTAAAACAAATACGCGGTCCGAGAGTTACAGGTAACCAGACAAGGTCACTTACGCTGACCCGGCGCACAAAATGACGTCGCGCTGTTTTACACGCCGTTAAAACTTCGCATAGGGCTACGTATTACGACGTTTATAGTTATATAGGGTGATAAATACATTCCAGTACCACAATAAGTCACACAAGTAAAGCATTGGTGAAAATCTCATGTATTTTTCCGGATCTTACATTGAATATATGGGCGAGAATCCGTACCATAAAACGTTGGTATTTTGAAAATGTCTCGGTAACTGACGTCACAGACGTTCTGATGATTTCCTATTACTTCCCTGTCTTACAAAGCTGAACAGGTATCATCAAAGCATTTGTGCCATTCTAAAACTGATAAACGACTCGCAGAACTGTTTTCAAAATGTAGTTACGATAATTCCATACGATTCATACGAACTTGGTGTTTGTCCGTTTTCACTTACGTTCTGGCGACGTCACTTTTGAGTCACGATTGTGTCACTCTTGGATTTCAACTTCTGTTTATTTCAATACCTAACATTCAAATGTCGTCATTTTGCAGATATCGTCCAACATGTAACATGTAATGTTATGGCGTAGTTTGAAAACCAACGATTTGATAGTTTTAAAGATACACCCCATTACATAGTCGCCATTTATGGTAATTGGTGGGCTGCGCCGGGTGCGTGTTACCATGGTTTCAAAATGGACTATTATGAGAGGACGTGATAGTGTTACTCGATAAATCAGATATCGAATTTTCGCAATTGAATTCCGATTCCGTGGTATGTAATAATATTTTTATAATATTGAAAACTGTACCCGTGAGAGCCCCAGTCCTGTTTATTTTTGAACGTCCCACGTATATGTAGTATAATCATTAAAGGGATTGGGGGTGATCGAATCATTGCCAACAGATGACCGGAAGACTGGTGTGTGGTAGCTTCGATAAGTACACCTAGCGTTTATGTCGTCGTAAATTGGAGTGATTGTAGTCTATTTAAGTTGTAAAAGCACCCCGATGCATATTGAAACTGTATCTTGTCAGCTTTCAAATGATATAATAATTGGAACGTAAAGTTATAATAGTTGAAATTGGGACAGATATTAGGTATCACCCTGTATGTTTGAGGCTCACATGGAAGACTGGGTATACCCAACTGTGTTGCCTCTTTAAATAAAGTCGTTATTATTATTATGTCGATTCCCAGTATACACTCAATGAGAGATGATGTTTTAAATATGGACATGACATGATTAGTTCCCCGGGAGACTTTAAACATTAATGTTTCCATGGAGTTTATGTTATTCCAAACAAATGTCCGGTACTATTGATGACAGTTCTGTCATGTCGATATCTGTTGGAAGCGATCGCTCCCAGACTGATGCACTCAAAGCGACCATTTCCAGACAGAATCGTTTACGTAAAAGGTAGTACTGTATTTATATAATGTTTGTTTGTTTTGTTTATTTGGTTGTTCAGATTTAATGCAATTCCTCGATCATCTTTCAGTTATATATCAGTGGAGGAAATTGTCCGATAGTGGCAATTCGTGGATTCGCCTATCATCTTGTTCGTTTGGGAAATTTTGCTGGACAAATTGCCTGAGCGGGCAATAGAAACGCCGACTTAAAATAACTAACCTTTGTATACGAATATTTGTCATGGAGATGATCTGATTGCACACTGCGTACCACAAATTATTTATCCAAACTCATACCGTTCAGAATTATTTTAAATCGTCTAAATTCTGAGATTTTAAGTGGTTTTCGTTCACTATCCCGTTTTGGCAACTTAAATTCCCGATCATGCAAGTAAAGACATTTTAAATAGTAGAAAGTTCCTTAACGGGAAAATAAACACAATTAATTTTGCCCAATAAGTAGTTTATAAGGTTAGATATCATAGAATATTCGAAGAGACATTTGAACGGTAGGATCTTAGATATACCCATTGTGATATGAAAAATGACTTCAGATTATCGTTTTGTTAAATATTTATATGCACAGGTCAGTTCTTCTACGGTATTTATGAATTTACCATTTTATTGCCAGATCGGGCAATTTTGTTAGCATGTTTGACATTTTATGTGCAGTAACAAGCTGTTATTGTCGTCATGTGAAAGGAAATTTACTTATCAGTGAAATCACACACAATATTAAAAACGTCTGCAATGATCGCAACCGTTCGCTATATTGTTCGCATTCAACTAAGACACGTGAGGGTTTTCAATTTGGGTTTACAAAGATTCTGACATCGAGGGAAGAGAACATTGTGTGATACAAGGAATGCGAGCCTGCTACAATAGCTCTCTTCCAATAAACTCATTGGTGAGGGTATTGTACATGAAATGCGAGTGTGCTACCCTAGCTCCTTCCGAATAGACTCATTGGTAAGGTTCTTTAACGTTTCTAGTCTATCGCACCGATACCCGCCGTAGGTTCATATCAACAGTTGATCGGTGTAGCGAGTTTGGGAAATGGAAACAGTAACCTCAGGCATTTCTAATGTTTTTTAAGAGAATTATGTCGCGTGACTTTATATGTCAGGTTGGCATTGTGCCTCGTGTGTTTGTTATGTTTTCTGTGCTCGGCTGGTAAGCTGAGTGCTGCCTTCCCTGTCTGAGTTAATATTATCTGATTTAAAGTGGAGTAAGGCAAGCATAATGTGATATATGTAGGTAACATCATGTCTGACTTTTTCGTGTTCAGCTATAATTGAAAACAAACGAATAGAAAAGGAAAGAATCTCGATTCAATAGCAAGTTCTATCGAGAGCAATTGACAGTAAATGTACATGTATTGTTAAACGAATTTACGAGCTTCTCAGAGAAATAGTTTAATGATGCATGACCGTGCAAAAATACAAGGAAAATAGCCGAGGAGTATCGAAAATCGTATTGAAACATAGACTGGTACCACGTGTTCCGATAGCGTCTATAAAAGAAGAACCATGGATCCATTTTACCGAAACTGTGGGGAGCACCGGCCTAGAGGTTGGGTGCGCGCTTTGGGGTCGAGGGGTCCCGGGTAAGGTCCGCGTCTGTGCCACTGCTTTTAAATTACTCTAAGCAAGAACAACGCATAATGTTCCAATCAACCAAGGTGTGTATTGTACGGATACGGTGTACCTGTGAGGGCGGTGTATATACATGTTCGAGATTCCGGTGCTACACACAAACTAGGTGAAAAATAGTCTCCCGGAGGAAGATTAACACGCAGGCGATCTAACATGCGGACATTAAGGCACCCTATATGCTACTTAAGGTATGGAATGTGTTAAAGCATTAAGACAAATAAAACCAGATATATTTACAGTTTAAGTACCTAATAAATAGCATAGCATTCTCCAACTACGGGTGTCAGTCTATCCGTTTTCCAATTATGTCGGTATATTTACTATCAGTTTTTCACTATTTATATTATTGTGCTATTTATACTTGGTATAATTACCACATGGCAAAATTAGCACTGGATAACTTCCAACCTAAATTGACAGTTCTATATCGAAATATATGATAGAAGATATTCGTCTTCACACGCAAATGTACTCTCATCTTTTCTACATCAGGCAAGTTATCCGTCTTCAATTCTACTGTATCAAAATCAATGCGAGTCAATTTATCTTGATTTCCAGGCGTTCATTCAACTTCTATTATTTATGCCAAAATATATCTCATATAGCTGAAGTAATGTTAGTCAGACTAATGTATTTACTTACATGTTTCAAAGCGTGAATTGAAACTACCATTGTATGAGTGCCAAATAAAGTCTTCATCTAGATCAATAATTTTAAAATTAAATTAAAATGGCTATTCAGTATATTTATACATAGCATTTGTATATTTAAAGATAAACTTGACTAAGAACTCAAGATTTGTATCAAATTTATTTCATAAAATTTCTATGACAAAACATAATTCAATGTGCGTGGTTTCCATCTCAAGGGTACATCTGCAAAAAACACGGTAATTGGCCTATAAAGTGAAGCAATACCATGAGAATCTGACATCATTAAGACATTAAATCCAAGACGAAATCGATCAACATTCGCTCAGCTTCAAAAACAAAAATAACCGCAAGTATTTTATTTCTTAATCGATTTCTATGAAACATACACCAGTCTAAGGGGAAAATATATGTTTTTCACTAAAAATAGGATCACTTTCAGCAGCTGGTTGCTGGACCGTATTTCTAACACCCCGTGTCGGTGAAACCTTCGGATTTGTTTCCTTATATTTACAGTGTACTGGACAAAAACGACTAAGCAGCAGATAGGAATCCTATTTTCATGTAACAAAGTGTATCTATTATAGATGTATAGTAACGCGAGTTTATGTGATATCGGTGTTAATAGTTGTGGCCACAAAGAAAACACATACCACTTTCAAGTAATAAGGTATTCGACGTTACAATTTATCATGCAATTATACCTTCCGTTCGCATCAACATAGCAAACGTCTAGCACACGCATTTCAAAAGTATATTCTGAATTTTCAGTTTACTTGTGAAAAACTTACAAGTGTGATAAACGCCTCATATTCTGCAACAGTAATCACATCGTCGCCTAGAAGAAAATACAATAATATAATATAACGGAAAGGAAAACTTGTACTTGTAGCAAGTGCAATATCACAAATAGTTTATGAATACAAATAAGTCTGGTGTTCTGGCTGACAAATGTAACGGGAACCAACACGCATAAATTCAAACGGATTTTCGTCAACGGAAAAATGTACTTTTAATATAAAATTTCATATCTTAAACAGAGTAAATATGCAAGGGTGATTTAAGTAAAAAATAAAATATACCTTGTTATTCGAACAAACATATTCATCGATTAATCAGGTCAGTCACTCGTTAACATAACAATGTGTACATAAGCATTGCAAATTCTCTTATTAATACACTATTTTGATATATATTATGTGTATCAGTATGTACCTTAGTGAATATGGTATTGGTTTTCAGTGCCTTTTTCTCCAATTAAAATGTTTAAAACAATAAAACACAATGTTATGATCTTGCAATGTTTGTATACAAGTGGCAGACCTGAATAAACGGACTATGCATGATCTAGTTTAGCATAAATACTGCAATTAATGATAACATAGTATAATTACCATCAGTATCGAAATTGCCATTGAGATCGTGAAGAAACAAATCGAAAGTATCCATAAAGTCATCGCTGTTTGCATCTAGATTAGAGAACACTGTGTCCGCGTTAGACAAGGTGTCACCGTAGCTGCTCATCCATCCAGTAGTAAATTCATTTCGTGCCACAACATTATCTCCATCTGATAATGAAAGAAGTCACAAAATGATAATAGAAAATCGGACATGTTAGGTAGCATTTAACTTCAAAGACCGAGCATAGAAACCATGAAAACAACATTACTACAACCATATGGCCCAATACCAACCACGCAACTGAATAAGAAAATAAACTTAACCACTGAATATCCTAATTCCAGCTGTCAAAAGGCTGAAAGACCTCGTTTCTGCTATAATAAAGCTGAATGACGTAGTTTTACCAGTAAAGGCTACATGCATGACCCAGTTGTTGCTGGTACAAAACAATAGAAACTAGTATTGCAATATCATCTCATTAACTGCATCGTTGATAAAGAGTAAAAAACGAGTGCCGATGATACGCACAACTAGACTTGATACTGTTCAGTCATGCAAAGTTTCGTTGAAATCGAACCAATGGTTACCGGAACGTTCTCTGGAACCATTGTTCATTAACACAATGGTCAAATGGGGTTTGCTTGTGATTGTCATAGAAATCAACTTTGCAGAATGCATCAGTACCGAACACAGAAGAAGTTTTGCATATCATCATTATTTGGACATCTGGTGCACGCTTAACATTGTCAAAAATATAATATTAAGTCAGACAGGGAAGGCAGCACTCGGATTAACATAAAACACACACACGGCACAATGTCCACCTGAACCAGCCGAGCACAGAAAACATAAAAACATACAAGGCTCAACACCCAATTAAACAAGTTATGATCCTCCCATGTTCAAGCTGTCGAAATAATAAATGTACCAGTTTAAGCAATCAAAAAGCTGAATGCCCAAGCCGAATGACTTAGATCCAACAATAAAATACCTAGTTTTAGCTGCAGTATCTGTTGGTATACATAACATAATTCTTGTTATCATAGCCTGTAATAATTATCAACTAACCAATATCAAACGAAAGTATATAAGCTGTTATTTCGTCCGGTTCTACGATCCCATCATCATTTGTATCAGTTTCTGCGACGACAGTGGGTAGTATCGTGTCCAAATTGCTACAAAAGAACAAAATAGTTGATGTAAAAAGATAACGAAAATAGGACAAGGAATGCAGAACTGGACAGAAACAGCCGAACACCGAAATAGCACAGCCTACACGCACGCGCGCACGAGTAAATGAAATTAAACCGCTGCAGATCCTAATTTGTGTTGTCTAAGAGTCATCCAATGTTTAAGAATCACTGCACATTGTATTACCATGTAAACTTGCAAACGCGGACTTTACCGTATTAGTGTTTGAATATAATGCTTATTTCATCACAGGGAACTGAATCATTGCTAAAATAACACTGCGTTCAACAACCGCTAATGCCCCGGTGAAAACCTTGTCCGTAAGAATTAGTTAGGTCAAGCAGGTGCCATAATTCTGTTGAAATGTTTATAGTATTACATGGCTTTGACAATGTAATGTGTTTAAGATTGTGAACAAGTTTGCGAAGTTTGAAAGCAATGCCTGGATGGATTAACATTCTCGTACGGACGGGCGGACAGGACAATCACTTTATGCCTCCTGCACCAGTAGATGCCGGGTTATTAAAATACTTACACACACATATTTTTTAGAAACAAAATTGTCCGACAAACGCTCATGGTCGTTTTCGCTGTTAAAACTTATGACGTATCAGTGTCATTGATTTACATTACCAGTGTGGTCATGCCACGTGGTATGTGGTGTATATTTTGGCTAAATATGTCAACAAAAAGTTTCAATTATGGTTTATGTATGTATTTTATTCTTTGATCGATTCTAACTAGGCATCCTCGACGCCCAAGCCGTGAATGAGTACTCTTCATGCAGATTAATATATTTCAACAAAATGTCACAGTTTCGAACCAAAACAGAGTCACCTGCACGGATAGCAGTTGAGTCAATTTCCGGCAAAAACTGCGATCTATTGCACAAATTTAGTCACATATTATATGGTATTTCAACACTGATTACTATACTATTAAATGTAGCACAATGACCCTATGGAAATAACATGCGGACGCATGTCTGAGTTCATATCTATTCAGGGCATTGCCCCAACCTATTTGTTAAGCATTATAAAACATCTTTGAAAAAATAACAAAACCCAAAATGTTGGCACCAAATTGAAACCCAATTCCACAGGGACTGATAACGCCTTAGGTGGAATAAGCAGTACATGTACATGTACTTTCTGTTTTGGCGAACATACGTTGAAACCTCAAAGAAATAGTCACATATTACAAGTAGAAATCACATAAACAACCACACAAATGTGCAAAGAAATTGATACTGAACAGCTAGAAAAACACGACAACCTACTCAAACAGCTTACCAGAACACCGATCCAAACAATAGACACACAATTAGACCACGTGTCATCTTTATCTTGCCGTTCTCGTCTAGTACTAAGGTCGTATTGTACAGCACAAAACGCCTCTGTATATATCTTTTAGATTAAAATATTTGACACTCTCATAGGTTTAATAAATAGTGAAAATGATAAAAGATCATACATGACTTTGTCCCCATTAATTTGGCAGTTTTTAGATGTGTTGAGATTGTGTTCCGTGTTAACATAGTTGTCTCCATGTAGACATAGTCAGTATTTAGAGGGATTGTGTAGCGAATGTGTACGACTACTTGTACATGTAGATACGCGTCCATACATACGTGGAAATCAAAACTGGCTTTTGCACAACACAACACAACACAACATGTTTGTGTACAATGTAGGTATTGCGGTAATTTGCACAACTTTTTAGGGTGGGAGTATTGTAATAACCTAGTTGTCTCGTGTGTTCGTACGTCACATTGCTAGGCTTTGGCGCCGTACAGTGTAGGTTCATTTCCCTACAATAAGTTCGAAATATTATTGAAATGAATACAACAGATGGTAGTCCCAACATGACAACATAGTCGACAAAGTAGATTAAATTGCAAATAGAAAATCCTTTTGTATCAACTATGGCAACTGTGAGATAAGGAATTGTGGTTTAGCACTTTTAATTGTGCAATATAGTTATGCAGAGCTCTCATTGCATGAGATCAGAAAAAATTGTCTTCGTTCACAATCACGTTTGGTTCTATTAACGGACTAAACATCATTGAAAGTGGTCTGATGGAGATACAATTAAGTTATACTATGTCCGTATTAACTCTTTTTGTTTACATTTGTGAAAACCCTTTTTATGCTTATAATAACAAAACTTCCGTAAATAGAAACATTGCTGTAAAGGTGCAACAGAAAATATCTCTATGTCGAATTATATAACGTGAAAAGATATCAAAAATTTTAGAACAAATCGATTTTGTTTCAACAAACACAATACCTTTTTCAAAACCTTTAAACGTACACTAATTACATAATGTCAAAATAGCAGGTTTTCAGGGAGACTGGCTAATAAAATAGTGGATGAATGAACGCATGAACATCAAGATGAATTGACTCGCATTAATTTTGATATGGTATAATGGAAGACGGATAACTTGTCTGATGTAGAACAGATGAGGGTACCTTTGCGTGAGAAAACTGATACCTTATTTCGTAGATTTCCGTAATAGAACTACCCAGTGTTAACTCTGCCATGCTATAAGTGTGTATTACCAAATTTGAATAAAATATATAGAAATATATACCAAACAAATTAATAGACTAATTAACAGACTAATATAGTTGTTTGGAAATACTATCATGATATTTAATACGCCTAAAACTGCTTTTATATATCTTATTGCTTTAACACATTTCATGTACAAAGGTACATAAAATGGAGTTGAAGCCTGGCTGACTGGGTGGATTTAAAACCTCGGTGGTTTGTGGTTTACATGTAAGCCCGTCTTGGAAAAGTTTGAGCCCACCTGCATGATTATGTTGCAGCATAACTGGGTGTATTTGTGTAGGAAACATGCTCGTCCAAGCTAAACTGTTTCTGCATTGGATGAAGAAACAATATAGCTCACTTGACATATGACCAGTACATAGGTCAAAACGCCTAAGAATCATTGTGAATGGTTGTCGATTATGTCATGAGAATGTATGTGAACTTTGCAACTTTGTAATCGTAATAAACTAATTGAATTACTTTGATATACTCTTATAATCGACAATAAAACCAAGATAGACAAATCTCTCAACATTAGTGAGTTTGACCTTACCATAGAAACATTTACATTTTCACAACGTGAACCTTTTTTGAAAACCATGACAACAGTTACTGTTTTTGATGTATTTACTGTTACGTTCCATTTTATGCAATATTCCTCAAGTATGTTCGAAAGTAGTTGTAAGCCATTTGCCGAGTATGAAAATAAGACTGTATCGTCCGCAAAAGAAGAAAGAATATTTGCAATTGTTCAATACTAAACATGTCAGCATTTTTATCATGTAACATAGTCGACAAATCATTAATAAAAGTAATAAATAATAAGGGTGATAAGGTTTCACCCTGTTTAAGACCCATAATACTTTCAAAAAGATCTGATCGGTTCCAGTTTGATTTAACTGCAATTTGAATAGAATACGAACATATGAACATATTTACAAGATATTCCACTATCTAAAAGTTTAAGCCATATATATACCTTGTCTATACACCATTTCAAACGCCTTTTTAAAGTCTAGAAATGAACAATATAGTTTTTATTTTCTTACTACAAAACCTTATTAATGATAGATTGCAGCTCTCCGAAGTGATTTTGTCTTTACGAAACCAAATTGGCAATTATATGATTTATTGTTTTCCTCTAAAAATGATCTAGCACGCATGTCGAGTAGTAAGGAAAATATTTTAGAGAAAATGCTTGTCAACATTATACGGCGATAATTATCAACGTTATAACTGTCATCCTTTTTCGGTACAGGGACTAGGATACCGCGCGTCCAAGGTCCGGGTAGATGCCCTTGGTATATATAAAGTTAAACAATTGAAAGATAAAAGGAGCAATGAAATATTTTGCTTCTAAAAACATTTCTGAAATAAGCAAATCATCCCCGCATTTTTGTTACGTTTTAAACATGACATGGCTTTACATACTTCTTCTACTGTAAAGTCATCATCTAATGCGTTAACAACGATATTTCAGTTAAGTAAATCATTCACAGAATGATCAACCTCTTCATGGGAAAACACGTCCGTATTAGAAAATAAAATAAAAGTCTGTAGAAGAAATATTACAATGTGTATTGGACTTCCCCTGTATTTGCGTATTAACTCCCAAAAACGTTTTGGATTTCGCTGCGATGCATTATGTAAATCACGTTTTTGTTTATTATTGTACATTCGTTTTGCTTTACGTTTATTATTAAGATTTTTTATAGATGCTGTGTTTATCAACAAGGGAGACAAATAGTTCGCCTGTTCGGTGTGTACGATATAATTTGTTAGCTTTATTAAAATCACGCCTGGCTTGATCACATTCGATCGTGAACCACGGGTTTGACATTCTTTTACTGTTCATGTTACAGGGATTATCAACTACACGTCTATACACACAGAATGTGTCAAATGCACTGGGTACTGTTTTATCAAAGCACTTACGAAAGTCTTAAAGTTACGCACACATTTGAATTCTTTATAATTCTTTAACAACTACAAATTGGTGACGGATATGGTCTGTATGAGTTCATTCACTGAATCATTATTAGTATTGCAGCTCTATTTACCACACTTTATAATTGTAAACAAATTATAAAGATTTTCTGAATTTAAATTTGATCGTAAGCTTACGCTTTCCGTAAGTCCTTTGATAAAACAGTACCCTGGAGTACAGTAAGTTCGCTAAATTTGTTATTCCTGTATCTAAGTCAAGGTTGTCGCTCGAAATATTAACGATTTGTTCAAAAACATGACTTTGTGAGGAAAGTTTAAAAATATATTCGACTACTTTCTTATTATCCCAGATACATGTTAATGGTATTATAAGAAGTAGTGGGATTAGGTGCAACATTTTCAGTTTCGCGCATTTTAAACATAAGGTTCAATTGGATAGGAGTGTGGGGTGAAAAAGAATATAAGTCACAAACAATGAAATTACTAATGAGTGAAACTAGGAGTAAACTTAAGAATCTATAGCATAATCAATTACGCTTTTACCAATATTTGACACGATGGTAAATTCACCAATATTTAAATCATCACCTTTTCAGCCATAATGGATCTAAATGTAAGACTGCATGAGCAAATTATGTTGCCAAGCTAAACTTAAAATGGAAATTAAGAGAAAGCAGGAGGGCGTAATTGTGTACTTTCCTTTGTGCTATTTTCTACTTCAATATCAGACTATTTTAACTACTAGTAATTGCTGATAATTATCATCATATAACATTAAAGTTAACCCTTTCAAATGTAATTTACTCAGTGTATTTGCAAATAATGCTGAGCATCTAAGATTAAATCACCAAGCAGGCTTTGCTTTAGCTTATATTACTACTGCGTGTGCAGTGAAATTGTTTATTTTTGTCAATTTTCGGTAATTCTCAGCTATGTCTCTAGTATTTTCTCTTTATTATGTTTAGATGCGCACAATAAAGCCCAAACAATTTAGCATGCAGCATAGAACTATTTCTCTATGAATCTAGAATCTCGTAAATTCGTTTACCAATACATTTACTGTCAATTTCTCTCGATAGAAATTTCTATCGAATCGAGGTTCATCACGCTTGTGTTCGTCTGTTTTCAATTATAGCTGAACACGAAACAGTCAGACATGATGTTACGGTATATACATCACATTATTCTTGCCTTATTCCACTTTAAGGCACGCGACATATTTCTCATAAAGACGTAAGAATTGCCTGAAATAACTGTTCCTATTTGCCAAACTTGTTTCATCGATCAACTGTTGTTATGAAGCGAATATTTGTTTTGAAGATGATATAACCACATGCAGAACATATTGAAAGTAAACAAAACAGAAAGAGGGCACATAATTGCAAATCTCGCAGAGCAGAAACCATCGACCTTTAAAATGAAATTAATATACCTTCGGCTTTTGTGCCTTAAATCTGCAGCAGACACAGTGTAGCAATACCACGTGACTTTTGACTACAGTTATGTGTAAACATTTGAAAATAAAAAAGCCGTAAGTATTTTATTTCTTCATCGATTTCTATAAAATATACGCCACGCTAAGGGTGAAATTATTTGCTTTCCATGAAATATAAAATCTTTTTCAGCAGCTTTACCGATTTTTTAATTACCCTGTGAAACCTACGCGTTCCACGGTTTCACAGGGTAATTGACAAAACGGCACATCCGCTGAAAAAGATTTTATATTTCATGGAAAGCAAATAATGTTCCCCTTAGCGTGGCATAGATTTCATAGAAATCGATGAAGAAAAAAAATACTCATGGCTACATTTGTGTTCCAATGTTTACAAATTTCTACTTGGAACTGTAATCAAAAACCACGTGGTATGGCTACACTGAGACAATAACTTTTATACAACATTGAAAGATGATCACCCGACATCATTACAGTAGTAGTGTGTTAACTTACGTTCCGTGGTTAGGAGGAAAATTAATGACATTTAAATAGTGTGCGCCTTTCGACTTTACAGGCAGCGACCGGTCTTGAACAACGTTTAAAATTTGATACTATTGTTGAAGAGGATCATCTATACAGTTTGGCAAAAATCCATTAAGTTATTTAGTAGATGTTATTTAAAATGATGTTGACTGCCGACGCGCACCTATATTTCCTTAATGACAGAAGCTACCTCCAATAAGACCAATTTAGCAAGGGTCCCAATTATGGTTTTATTAATAGGGTTTTACTGCACAGTCAAAGTGGATGCGAAGGTTAGTTTATCTGATACATGCACGGGAGACAACTACGGTAGCTTGTTTGACGATATACATGTTGGTATCTTTATAGTTACCGTTCTTATCAAGTGACATAAGGCGTTTCAACTTTCGTTTTCGCGCTTGATTATTTATGCCTTTTTCTATGTTAGGATGGCTAATGTTACAT
This sequence comes from Spisula solida, assembly GCA_947247005.1. NCBI lineage: Eukaryota > Metazoa > Mollusca > Bivalvia > Venerida > Mactridae > Spisula > Spisula solida. The sequence goes on along the minus strand of OX365958.1, from coordinate 2,994,884 downwards.
ATTCAAACCTTCAGAATGACAGTAATTCCAAATGGAGTGCTATAGAACAGAATTGTCGCGGGAATTGGCCAATATGGACGTGTATAGTAGCCAACATTGCTGGATTAGGCAGCACGACTCTATGGTTTCTTGTGCTCCTTCCCCAACTGTTGAAGAACTTTCGGCGACGATCTGTCCGTGGACTTAGCATATTGTGGGCAACCGCCAACTTCACTGCGTCGCTAATTAACATATTTTTCGTTTTCATGTACGTTCATATACCACTTTATGGACAAATCAGCTCTATCTATTGCCCGATCTTAGAATTCGGATTAATGTTACAGTTCTGGGCGTATGGAAATTACAGCAGAAAAGAGAAAGTTTTGTATGGTATCGCGTGTCTGGTACTTTGGGGCGTGATTATTACTTTAGAACTGTTAATCAAGCTTGGATCGGTGTTGGAATATGCTGCAATATTCCTTTGGAGCGTAGAGACATTTCCTCAGGTACGTAACAAAAAATACTTAATTCAGTGATGCTTGTTTTACTTCTTACTAAATGACTATAGAGTATAGCATGTCTTCAATGTCGTAACAAAAATATTGGCTTGGCCGTTCAACTAAGTATTTTCGAAACCGAAAGTAGAGCTCTGGCGTTACAAATCCAAATCTAAAATAGTGATTTTGACCGATTCGTATTCATTGTCATAGCATTGCTCTATGTATTAATCACCATCTATTTTCGTCGTTATAAACCCACCCAAGGCCAAGTTGTTATTATAAAATGCATAAAATAAGTCGCTTAAAGTACGTAATTTCTGTATAAAGATAAACACTGTTTTATTTAACCACTATCGTGACTACCTGTGTTATCAAGTCGGTTTTGAAATGACGTTATCTGTAACTTAAATCTAAACAAGTCGAAATTATCACTTAAGTTTTCTGCACTTTGCCAAAATAAAAATGAAGCGTAATGAAGTAAAGTAGTCAATGTACGATGCTACAGCGTTGTCAATAATTAAATGATCATCCAGTTTGGCAATACTATTGATATGATTAGGACCTAGTTCAACAATCTGACCACATTTACTTAACGCAGGAAGACTAATTGTAACCGCTATGTAACTGGCTGACCGGCAATACCATAGTGGATTATCGAACCCTTCTGAGCTTCATGCTTCCCCTAGGTAGACGCCGTTATAGCATTCGATCACATGTCACATCTACATATATGTCATTTGAAGTACGGGCTTCTAACAAAGGTGTGTTATAAATGAAGCAAAGCAAGTATATAAATGTATATTTGACACTTTTACAGTGAAATAATGTTTTGTGGCAAAATATTTACTCAAGTGGGGTGGTGTCGGATAAGGTGATTTAGTGTTCGGGGCTTAGGTACGGTACGCTGCGGGTTAGGTTAGGGTTAGGTAAGGACATTTCCGTAAGACTTAGTATGCACGCAAAATGTAACTTTGTAATTCTGTAACTTTATTAACTCTGTAATGTCATTTTCAGATAGTGCTGAACATGCGGCTTCACACCACAAGTGGACAATCTTCTGTATCTGCTGTGATTGCTTCACTCGGCAAGACAACTGATTTCATTGCTACTAATGGATTAGTTATGCCCCTCCAATACGTCATAATGCGTTACTTCTCTTCAAGCGTGGCTTTCGTCAACGGTCTACAAGTCGCGTGGTACCTTGGTAACGGCGAGAATGTTCTTACTGGAGGATGGTGCAAGCAAGATGATCATCAGTCACAAGGCGAGCATTGTGATAACATATATGACGACCAACGGCCAAAGCATTCGCTTGCCAAATCCATTGACTCATTAGGTGTTCAGTCAACTGACTCCACTACCGCCATTATTACTACTGAAGTTAAGCAGACATCAGTAATGCTTCTGATCAGATGGCTCTGTTTGTTTATTCTAATTGTTCTTCTTATTGGCTGCGTTATTGGTTTTGTCTGGAACATTAACTCTTATTATGGATTGTTTGCCCCTTTGGGTATCATATGCTTTCTGGGAATGACAAAATTGTATTTGATTAGATGTTATCGCAGAACCTACAAACTGTAATACGCACAGTGCATACATGGGTATTGTTGCTTGTGTATTGGCCACGCTGAACAGTGAGTGGTGAATGTAAAATAGTGAACCGTACAAATAAAAACCTGGTAACAACACAGGTAACTGTATCATTAATAAAAAGTAAACAAACATTTTTTTATCAAATTAATAATGTTTCAGAAAGGTTTATAACACGGAAAATTGTCGACACAGTCACTGATGTGCAGTTTGTTTTTAATAAATATTTCATCAAAACTAGTGTTATTTTAAAAAATTGTTACATAATTAGACACTAGATTTGATATCAATATTTAAATATCCGTCCATAAATAATAAAATAAACCCACAGGGCGAGAACTCACTTTAATTTTTCTGGTTTAGAATAACATTGTCGTTTCTATTGAAAGCACCTCAGTGATTGACTGGACATCGTGATATACATTTTATGGTATAACTTCATAACCAGTAGATCAATTTCGATCTGATTATGCATGGAGGTAGTTCTAACAATGTTGTCTATGGATGTATTTACTTTATGAAGATATCGAAAGCCAATTTTCGTTTTTGATACCATGAAAATCTGACTACTTTAGTACAAATGCACCTTTCTAAGACAAAATAAATTTTATAAAATATTTTTTTACTCTATCAATGATACAGTTACCTATGGATAACAAGTGACAATAACAAAACATAAATAACTACACTAGCTTAATTAACTATGCGCATATCCTTTCCGCTACCATAGCGTACTAATGCAGACTCGCCGGGATGGCCATTTCGGCCTTCCGTAGTTTTCGACCTAAATGCCCAAATTTGGGGATTTTGCTGTCATGGGTACACAGGCATCCCAGACTACAGGATATTTCGGGCCAAGGTTCTTGCACAGGTTTTTGGGCCCGCTAAACCCCTTTAAAGGGGGCTTTGAACGTAGATTTTACAAAACTGAAATTACTGGTCCTACCCGCCATTGCGGTATACGATTCCCTGTGATATTGCATTAACATTTAGCGCCAAAAAGTTTTTATTTTTCTATAGCAGGAATATAAGGCTAGACAAAGGGGTCAGGACCTATGCCCTAAAGGGGCCAAAAAGTAGGCATGTCAAGCTAAAAAAAAAAAAAAAAAAAAAAAGAAGTTTTTCGCGCAAGGGTCACCGTCACATCGTCATTTCCGGTGACCTTTAGTCGAAATATTGACAATTTTTTCTACTTTCGGTTTGAGGTGTGTGTGTAGCATCCGGATGTATCGAGTTTTTATCAGTGCTGTAAGTCAATAGTGCCTCAAGGACGGGGTATAGGGACCATATGAATTTCTCATAACCCCCCCCCCCCAAAATCGTGGTAGCGGAAAGGATATGGATTTTTATTTCAAATTTATTTGATCCTTTTTGAGATCGTATTGGCTGAAATATATGTAATAAGAACTACTGCAAGAACATTTTAGATGAAAATACAGCATTACGAGCTAAAACTAGCAAAACAATGTATTTGTTATAAAAACTGGAAATTTTTGTTTGTTATAAAAGTTTGTTATAAAAACTGGAAATTTTTGTTTGTTTTAAAAACTGGAAATTTTTGTTTGTTTTAAAAACTGGAAGTGTTTGTCTTATTTATGGATGTTTTTCATGTACTACTCGTTGATCTTTATATTAATGTGACATAGAGAGATACGTGTATTTTTAGTTGTATTTCCATGACACTGATTCTATGACGGAAGTTTTTGCTAATGTGGGCACAAACACAGGTAACTGTATCATTTATAAAGAGTAAACAAACAATTTTTTAGAAAGGTTCATAACACGGACAATTGACCACATAGTCACTTAAGACAGCTCTAGTTTGAAGTACATTGTATATTAATTGTTTGCATCTTCCCATTTGTCTGACCAACTTCCGTTTTTATTGCAAGCATATGTTGAACTAACCTTGTGTCTTTTGTAATTTTGTAAACTGGTAATATAAATGTACACTTAATATCTTCATTTATTGTCAGTGCATTTAATGTACAGCTGTAATGTCATTGTTAATTCAAGTAACAGTAAAATCTTGGGTAGACTTATCCTTATGAAACTTGCAAGTTATGGATGGTTAAGGATATCATTTCTGTTTTTATCATTGGTCCAATATGCATTATTGTTGGTAGTTTTAATCAGTTATAATTTACTGAAGTAATGGAAGATCACTGCCCCTTTAATAAAAGGATATCACTAGTAAATACTGTGTTTCTTCTGTCACTTTGGGCTTAATAAAAAGTATTTGTTTCTGGTATCATGTCATAAAAATAGGGAAGGTTAACTGTTGCTTTTTCTTAGAATATAACCTACATTATGAGCCAATGAAAACGCTGCATTTTGACGGTTAAATGAAAATTTAATTATTAAAATTTTACTATTAACAGACGTGACGTCATGTCTTGGCGCTATATTCCACCAGCCAATCAAAATGCTGAATGTTACATTCTAAGTAAGTTGGAGCATATAAAGTAAATTTTTAATGACTAAAAAGGACTAGCTTCGCTTGCTCCGCTCTTTTTTAGCTCACCTGCCACAAAGTGGCAAGGTGAGCTTTTGTGATTGTTTTTTGTCCGTCGTCCGTCCGTCTGTCAGTCCGTTAGATAATTCACCGTTAACACTCTAGCACTTTCAATTTTGCTTTGATCTTCATCAAATTTGGTCAGTATCTCAATGAAATATAGGTCAAGTTCGAAGTTGGGTCATTTGGGGTCAAAAACTAGGTCAAAAGGTAAAATAATAGCAAAACCTTGTTAACACTCTGGAGGTCACATTTTTGCTTTGATCTTGATCAACTTTGGTCAAAATGTCTATCTTGATAACCTTAAGGTCACGTTTGAAGTTGGGTCATGTGGGTAAAAAACTAGGTCAATACGTCAAATAATAGCAAAACCTTTTTAACACTCTGGAGGCCTCAGTTTTGCTTTAACCTTCATCAAGTTTAGTCAATATGTTTATCTTGAGGACCATAAGGTCAAGTTCAAAGTTTGGCCATGTTTAGCAGGTTAGCGCCCAAGGATCTATGATCCTCTTGTAATCATTAAAAATTTACTTAATCTGTTCTAACTTTAACATAGAAAATAATCATTACTTTCTCACTGAATACAGGGTGCAGACAAATGTTTGGAGTAGGGGAGGATACTGGAAACAAACAACTCTTTTTAGTCCTTTAAGTGTAATTAGTCTTGAATACTTGTATGCCACTCATCCAGTTTGTATGTCGATTCTAGCTATGGGCAAGGATGCCATTCATCCAACTGACTATACAAGCCTCCTCGATAGCTAAGCGGTAGAGCATCCGCTTTAAGCAAGGGAAGTTTGGGGTTCAATCCTAGGTCCCTTCAAACCAAAGGCGAAATAAAATGGTACCAGTATTTCTCTTGCTAGTTGCTCAGCATAAAAGGGAATATGGCTTCTCTTTTCTCATACTTTTGTGGTTTCACAATCAACCTTAGATAATTTGGTATAAACCAACTGACAATACATGTGTTTAGTTTTCGGACTCAAATTAACAAAGCAGTACATAATTATTATAGGTGCCATGCACTATGGTATAGGTACACAGGGTTCCCACGGTCAGGGAAAAACAATTATTTCAAGGTCATGAAATTTTGGAATAAATTGGGGAAATCTGGAAATTGAGCCAGTCAAGAAAAATTCAGGGAATTATTCATTGAAGCTCTTGATAAGCGTTGTTTCCTTTGTAGAAACTACCTAAGACTGCAAAAAAATCCTCCCTCGCTATTCTCGCTAGGAATTATTCTAAGTTATAACAACTTTATGTCAATCAACAGCCTTAAAAACTGTCACCTTTAACTTTTTATTTCAGTATAAAACAAAAATACCCTCCTTTTCTCTATTTTATTGCCATATTTTGCTCTAACAAAAGGATCCTGTGTTGCCTTATTGCTCCAAAAAGTCAGGGAAAACTGCTGCGTTGTCAGGAAAAAATCAGGGAAAAGTTGGGGAATTTTGTGATAGAAAATTTGTGAGAACCCTGGTACAGGTATATTGATCTCCACTGTACCAGTATTTAGTATAAAGAAAACAGAAAACAACAAAACAATGTATTTCATGTCATTTTTTGTACCTATTTAGTATTATGGTTGTAAAGCATTATGCGATTTTAAACAACATAAACTACTGACTAAAAATGTTTATAATATACTCAAACAAAAAAGAAAGTATCCATCATAGTGCATACATGCGTTCTAATTGCAATGCTACTTTACAAACTGATCGAGAACAAATCTTGTGACGGTGTATTAAACTGCAAATACGCAACATGAATTTAAAGGATAACAACCCTTCATTGCTGAACTGAATTGGAAACAAGAAATATCACTGAATGTGATGAATACCCCCAGAAATGTTTGACTCAGTCACTTAAATGTATTCTGACAAAAAAACTAGAATTAGTACTGATCATTCATGCAAAGTTCAATGAAATCCAACCAATGGTAACAAAGGAAAAGTGTAGACAAAATTATAAGTACAAAAAAAACAAGGGCCGAAACTCCCTTAAAATAAATCCTACCAAAGTGTGCCGAGAATATGCACAGCTAGACATGGTACTGATCATTCATGCAAAGTAACGTTGAAATTCGACCATTGGTAACAGAGAAATAGCGCGGACAAAATGTTTAAGTTTAAAAAAACAAAGGGCCATAACTTCCTTAAGATTTATCTGACCAATGTGTGCCGAGGATATGCACAACTAGACATGGTACTGATCATCCATGCAAAGTTTCATTGAAATCCAACAATTGGTAACAGGAATATTGCGGACAAAATTTATAAGTGCAGAACAATAAAGGACCACAACTCCCTTAAAATCCGACTGGCTTGTGCCGACGATATGCACAACTAGATTTGGTACTGATCAGTCATGCAAAGTTTCGTTGAAATCCAACAAATAGTTACAGAAAAATATCGCAGACAAAATTTGCACGGACCAACCATCCTCAAGCATGAGTCCAATATAGCCTGCTGGGGGGTATAATAACTAATTTTGTTCAAACATTATTACTGGTATGCATATTCAAACTATCTGATCATGAGCTGGTGAACTGTTTGGATGTCATAAACATCAGTCATACACATTTGCAAGCAAAATTAATTTTGACAAAGAAATGTCCAAAAATATTATATTAAGTCAGACAGGGAAGGCAGCACTCAACTTAACCATCCGAGCACAGAAAACATTAAAAACACACAAAGCACAATGCCCAACTGAACCAACCGAGCACAGGAAACATAAAACACATAAAGACACAATGCCCAACTAAACAAGCGCAGATCCGCCCAAGTCCAAGCTGTCGAAAAGTATAATAAATTATAACTAGCTGAATGACCCTTATTTATCCAACTTGAGTCAAACTTTGGTATGTTCTGAATTACCTCCCTTTGTTTTGAAATAAAAGCTTTATATTTATGGTTAAACCGTTTGCACAAACTATTGATTCCTTTAAGTAGACCTGACTTAGTTCATAAAAAATTCTCCCAAATACAGACCTCAAAGTATTTTCAAGACATTTTTCAGAACATTTACTGAGGTAAAATTGTATGATTATGACTGTTGGATAAACATAAAAATTATTGTCATTGTGACAACTGCTTTTAAGTACTACTTTTCATACTGAGAGTTCCTTCCAGTTTTACAAATGCTTGTAAACGCACATCATGGCACATGGGTAACTTCATTTGATCAATTTTCTTGTGTAACTTGTGCTAAGCACTCCTTTTTGCCAGTCCTTAAAAGTTGCTTTTACCCTTCAAGATTTTACAGTCAATTGTGTTAAATTGCACTTTTTCCAATTTTTCCATCTTCTCCATTCAACCAACACTCACTGAGACGCCAACCACAGTCGTGATAGCGAAATCGTTATGTCACAAGTCAAGTGATTGGCCACCGTGAACCAGGGCGCTGCCATTTTAAACAAAATTTCCAGTGAAGTCATACAAAAGAATTCACTACTGCGCTCAATTCACATTTAAACCCATACCTTTACATACATCTAATTCGCAGGAAAAGGTGGTTCTGTTTCCTTTTTTACGCCAATGATATATATTTTTGACAACATCTATACACTTTTATACATATTCAAGGCTGTTTGCATTAATTCAAGGTTTTCATTAAATTCAAGGACTTTTCAAGGCCTTCACAACCCTTGAATTAGTTCTTTTCATGAGGTATTTATCCCCTCCAGTCCTTGCCTGCTCAGATTTGGTATTTCATCAATTTAGATGATAGGCACATCTGTCATCACACATCTGTAAAATTAAAACAAGAACATGTGAGCAGATGTCATCAACACCACAAACCAAAATGTACTTCGGAATTCAATTTCAAGGATGCTAAAATTACCAGGGTCATTATGAAGTTACAAATGATTTTCATATTTAGAGTTATTGCCCCTGACTAATGAAAGTAATCAAGTGTTGAAAGTTTCAATGCTATATAGCATGAACACGATGAGAGAAAGGGTCATAATATTGATAAAATGTTAACTAAGAAAAGTTAAAAATGGGAATAACTCCAATCAAAATGAAGTTACTGGTATTGCACTTGACTTATGATGGTGAACAAGTGTTGCAAGTCCCAATGCTATATCAAAGATAGTATATAAGATATGAACTGAATGCAACTTGCACACAAAATGTATACTCACTTATTGGTTATTTGATACAGCAAATATTGTTTTTTGACTTAATTTATAACTGCCAATGTAAATTCCCAGAAACCAGTGATGTTTGCAAAACATGTATCATCATGTTATAAATACATGGCAGCTGAAAACTCATAAGAGTTATTTTAAATGTAATGATAATGATCATTCTATTTACCAATAAGCCTGATGATCATAGACTTTACTTCACAGAATTTCTATATAATGAATATTAAACTAGCAACCAGCAAGCCCAAGAGAAATAGATCTACACATACAATCACAGTCACTTGGGGTCTGGACCGCGAACCCCTCCTGCTACGCGCCTGAAAATATATTTTTATTTATTATATATCCAGACCCATTCACTAATCACACAAACATTTGTTGGATGTACTTGATATTAATAAAAAAAATTACGCAATTCCTCTACTGCTTAAATATTTAAGCTAGAGAGGCATTTACGAATATTTTTTTATTTGTCCCAGATACAGTGTAGCAATACCACGTGACTTTTGACTACAGTTGCAAGAAGAAATTTGTTAACATTGGAAAATAAAATAGCCATAAGTATTTTATTTCTTCATCAATTTCTATGAAATATACGTCACGCTAAGGGGACAATTATTTGCTTTCCATGAAATATAAACTCTTTTTCAGCTGCTGTGCAGTTTTGTCCATTACCTTGTGAAACCCTGGCACGTGTAGGTTTCACAGGGTAATGGAAAAATCGGTAAAGCTACTGAAAAAGATCTTATATTTCACGGAAAGCAAATATTTTTCTCTTAGCGTGGCGTATATTTTATAGAAATCGATGAAGAAATAAAATACTTATGTATAAATTGTGTTGCAATGTTTACAAAATTATACTTGTAACTGTAGCCAAAAGCCATGTGGTATTGCTACCCTGAGATACGTTCAATAATGATTGTGTGATTAGTGTATGGGTCTGGGTATTCAATGTTGTTGATAAAAATATATCCAGGTGCGTAGCTGGGGAGGGCGTTGTCCAGATCCCAGTTGTCCGTTGCCTAAGCAAAGCGCTAGCAAGCGCCTTTATTCTGTTACCACCCGTTCAGTTAAATATAGAAGGCAAGGATTACCTCCCGTGGATAGACAGATAATCTGTCTGCAAGTGGCTGCTTTAAATTCAGACGGTCCAGCCACTCCCTGTATGAAATGGTTTGACTACTCCCGTGGAAAGCGGTACATAGCGCTCAGCCATGTAAACGGTCCAAGTCAAGTGTCTGTGCATGCAATAGAAATATCAGAACACAAGCCTTGACAATGTTGAATCTGACCATGCCAAAGTTTAAGAACTGTTTTCACATAAACCTACCTAATGTATAAATATTGTATACTTCTTGAAGTCAACATCAATATTGAATTAATTGCCAATTAGATAACTGTTGCGAGATTCATCAAACACATTTAGACGATTTTCTGCTTTGCTATGCAAATGGTGTCAAATTTAAAAGGGGAGTAACTCTGGACACTTAAAACATAGCTAAATTCCGTTTCGAAAACGGTCAGTTTTAGATTTTCAAGGACGGGACTATTTTACATTATTTGATGAACTTACTTTTTCCTTATTCAGCCTAAAATCGTGCCCGATCTGTGCCTGGTGTTGCACTTGAAAAACTATCGCTCGCAACATCCTTTACGCGGTCCTTGCGTCACCAAAAACGTTTATTACAGCAGTTGACAAGTTACTTCCTGGTTTGTGGCGGCCATTTTGTCGTCTGTTTGGTATCACGTGATTAATATTTAGACGGTGTCGCTGTTTTTCCCTAACTTACGATAAAAGTTATCGTAGCAAAGATAGTTGAGTTACGACAGCGTCTATGAAACGCTCGTATCGTAGTGTTAAGTTTATCGTATCTCCCAAACTTACGATAATATAGCATCTTAGTTACGATATGTTTATGAAACGGGCCCCTGCATCCTTTTGTATTATATAGACGTGATAATACACGTTTGTTTGTTCTAACCCAGTTCACGCAAACATAATCAACATGAATATAAATTTTGTTGGCACATGGGTGTAATTTATCTCCTACGAGAGTTGTCCCACTTATGTCAAGAACATTTTTGAACATTCAGTCAACTTGGCCACTCAGTGTGTATGATATTTGCAATTTAGTTAGAACGAAAATCAACAATTTTGTTTTGGGATTTTCGAAGACCGATTAATCTGATTGATGGTGTTCGTATATCTCGCCTGCATTCCATGCTGCAATATCCTTAATGTTCCAAAGTCTACAGATGCAGGATTGTTCGACTTCTGCATTAACTCCTTTGGTGCAATATATTTCTTCTTCTTCTGCCATTACTGAGCAGGTCCCTCCTTGGGAAATTGTCGGTCAACTTTACTTCCATGTTCATAAGATAACAAATGTGTGTTTGTGTTGGGATTTGAAGCGGATTCATGACTAAAACACCATGCTTCTTGCATTTGTTCCAATACATTTTTAGAACGTATGAACATAGTTATGTGCACTCACCTTTGTCTCTTTTGGGAATGAATAAGAGAGGTGTTCAACTTATATTTGAACAAAACTGAACATCGGATTTTGACATAACCATCTTGTACAGGCCATTGTGTTTTGAATTTTTATGACAAATGACCTCGATGGAAGCATCAAAAAGGTGTTGGTATATTATAAATTACCCATGTCAGTGAAGACAATCAGTAATGTTTGTCATATGGAGGGTTATATGTGTTCACTGCTTGTTTTGGCGAAATTGCACCAAATATTTAAAATCACCAAATAAAGGTCGAAACCTGCCATCGCCATGTCCATTGGCTCTGTGATATCTAGGACAAATCCAATAACATTAAATTGCATCGAGCTTGTAAGTATCAGTAGCGACTTTCAATCGAATTATTTTGTAAATGTTAAATACAGAATTTCAGAAAAATGCTGTGTTCATTAACTCAATGCCAAGCAAAACAAAGAGCGCAGACAAAGTTCTTGAAGGCTGTATATGCAACTACGGAACCGTGATTGGAAAAAATGTGTCGTTTCTGGGGAGTTAATGTTTTGTCTTAGAGGAAATTATAACATAGACATAGTCTGCTATTTTAGAAAGGGTAATGATGATAGACATAAGTTGGAGTAAGTTAAGCTTGGTGTAATCGCGACCGCTTTCATGACATGGTATTGTGTTAGATAATTTGGAAAAGCGGAACTCAAACTGTTTGAAAATGGGACAAAATTGAACGCATATTTATTTATTCAAAATGTTTATAAGTTTTATTTTCGAAGAAAAATGTGACACGTCTTTTTCTTGGTAACATGCCCAAGACAGGGTGCTTCCCCAATACTGAATTTCCTGTCATTAGGTACCTTATGAATAAGACTGGAAAGTCTAGTATACCCAAATAGTGAACAGCCTCCTGATGAAGTATCAACAGAATTTAAATCATCGATTAGAGAAGCGAATTGTAAGCATCAGCACTTGGAGGTTTTTGGCCTTAAAAATGCAAAATCAACACACTCGATACAATAATTATTTTATTTCTAAGGATATTACATATACATTCTACAATGGTTGTTTATATCTCTTGATACATTAATACAAACTATTGAATAGACACGATTTTAATGTGATATTTATGAAATACTGGATGTTCAATTCTGTTCAAATATAAGTTGAACACCTCTCGTATTTATTCCCAAAGAGTGCTCATAACTATGTTCCATTTTACAAGTATAACAATAGCACCACACGCCATGCAATGTAGACTCATGGGTAGTCTCTTAATCATCTCAAATTGCGATAGAGTTATTTCAATTACCGTTCCATTCATATGCAGCGTTAAGGACTTTTTACTCCCTTATGCATTTAGGCATTGAACACCGAAATAGTTGATACAACAAAAGTGATTTATGATGACAAGATCGAACACAAATTGACATCGGAAATGCATTCAGTTGTTATTTTTATTTGTAAACAAAGTCTAGTGTTATCATCGGCGAATTATTATTTAAATGTACAGGTGCTACACCACGGGTGCGCAATTAACAAAACACTATAAATAGACATTACGCATTAATGATCACTAATATTTGCAGTTTAAATCGTGGGGTCAATCAGTCCATACACATTTTTATTCAACACTTACTACAATCGAGTTGTTCACAAACAGTTAACCTTGTATTCACATTCTCAGGAACAATTAACTTTAAGCTACTTTTTTCGATATTTTCTTAACCACCCGATCAATAGCGGATTCCGGAGTTCCGGAATGCTTGACTTTTCATGCAACCCGTTACATGTCACCAAGCAACTCAATGTGTTTTATTTAAGTTTCGTTTTTGAGTCGGATTGTCTTAACCAGGATCATGGCAAATATTACACATTCACACATTCATAACGACAGTCAATCAACAGGGAATGCTATAGAGCAGAACTGCCGCGAGAATTGGCCATTATGGACGTGTTATGTGGCGAACATAGCTGGATTATGTAGCGCGACGATGTGGTTCCTAGTGCTATTTCCCCAGCTGTGGAAGAACTTTCGACGTCGATCAGTAAAAGGACTGAGCCTTCTCTGGGCAACCGCCAACTTTACTGCGGCTTTTATTAATATATTTTTCGTTTTCATGTACGCCAAAATACCATTGTACGGACAGATAGTCGCCGTGTATTGTCCGATCCTAGAATTTGTGTTACTGCTACAGTTTTTGGCGTATAGTCATCACAGCAGGACTAAGAAAGCTTTATATGTTACGGCATGTATGGTAATTTGGGGTGTGATTGTTGCGTTAGAAGTATGGCTCAGGATTGGATCGGCGTTAGAATATGTTGCAATATTGCTCTGGAGCGCGGAGACATTCCCACAGGTTAGCTGCTTTGATTTATTTGGTTTTTTTTGTTTTGTTTTAAATATTTATTTTATTTCAAAATGACTAGATATCGTCTTTTCAAGTTTCAAAGGTTGGTCTATCCTAAGCAGCCATCAGATCAAGGGATCACGAACAATGATTGTTTTATGAAGGTGGATGTCAAATACATGTACATGTTGATTTTTATTATTTTGTTGAAACCGAAAGTAGCAGAGGTTAAAATTATCAAAACCGAAAGTAGGAATTTTTCTTTTGGTGACCTTCATCGATATGATATTGATCACAATATTTTTCACTAAATCATAATTGTGTCAGAGTTGTTGCGGCATTTGCATTGTGAGCGGGAAGTCAGAGTTTCGAAAGACGTTTTTATGGTCCGTTCAGTTTTTCAGCTTATAAGTGATCCACTGACATAGTATTGTTAAAGGTTGCCTACAGTATGGTGTTCCTATCTTGACCGGTGTCTGGAATTAAAGGACAAATGAGTCGGACAGTACACATATTCAGAATGTATGTACCTACAAGACTGGTTCTTTGAGTAGAGGTCTTATAATCAATGTACTGGCGAAAGCAAACATGGCAAAATATAAAACAAAATGTGCTCAATTTTGGACATGCAATACAGTCATAAACATACCACGTCTTAATGGGTAGAAAACATAACATTGCTTAATTGTTTAGCGAGTATCGCGATTAGATCTGGTATTGCAACTCGTTTAGTATATCAATGTAAACTTTGGTGACCATGAAATCCTTTGTAAAATATAATAAAACACCAAACAGGGAAATTGAGTTTATGAGTTTACTTAAAATCATTAAACTGATTATGTCATTTTCAGATTGTGTTGAACATGAGGCTTCACAGCACAAGTGGCCAGGCTACTCTTTCTGCGTTTATTGCTTCGGTAGGCAAAACAACTGATTTTGTTGCTACTAATGGACTAGTTATGCCCCTCCAATACGTCATCATGCGTTACTTCTCTTCAAGCGTCGCTTACATCAACTATCTGCAGATCGCTTGGTATCTTGGCAACGGTAAGAATATGCTAAGTGGGGTATGTTGCAAGCCGAATGTTCATCAGTCTAATGGCGATAATTCGGATGCTGATAAAGATGAAGAACAGCGACTACAGCTTGATATAGCCAATGGAGGTGTTAACCGTTCATTGGAGATGCAGCCAACTGAACCCGCTGCCACCAGTATCGAACCGGAAGTTAAACAGTCGCCATTAATGTTTCTCGTTAGATGTCTGTGTTTGTTTATTCTCATTTGTTTTCTTGTCATCTGTGTGATAGGTTTTGTGTGGAACATTGAATCGTATTATGGATTGTTTGCCCCTGTAGGCATTATATGCGTTTTGGGAACAGCAAAAGTGTATTTGATCATGTGTTATCGTGGGGCCTACGTAAATCAAAACACACAGTGATCGCACAAAGCGACAGGCGAACAATGACCAGGATAAAACCGTTGTGTTTTTGTTGGACTGCGCATGTACAACATGTTGTTATATACCAGGCGAAAACGAAATTATATACTCAGTATATTTACAAACGCAAACTGTGTGCCATTCTCAATGTTTGTAAAATATTATTCCATTGTATTCTGACAAACGTTTATGAAAGTACATGTTAATTTATATATATGCTGCTCAAATGTATAAAGTAGTGTACTAAATCCATTTGAAGTAATTTATGCGAGTCAACAAACTGAAGGAAAATCAGTAGTGTCCGTTTTTAAATGTACTGACTATATTATAGACTGTTGTTGCACCTGCTAAAACTTAAGAACTCCGCCCTATTTTCAATTCATTTTTTCTGACAAATACAATCACCCTTTATCCCTAACTAAGCATAACTTTACAGTAATGATATCACCATTAGTGAAGCTTACAAACCCGTCTATGGTAGACATATAAAAAGAAACACGGGATACATCGCTGGCTTAGAATTAGAAGGTCGTTAGTACAAAATCAATATTTCGAGAAATCAAGAATAAACTGTCTGAAAACTACTCTTTACCTATGGAAAAACAAGCTTATTAAAGTTCAGTTTGGTCAACATGACCACTTTTGATTTTCATGAAAATAGGCTCATAAAAAGCGTATTGATGTGTAGATTCCAAATAGATTCTTGTAAGGTCGTAAGTAGTACTTACAATCTTTTCACTCTAAGCCAGTGACATGTCTGTGCTTGATGTTAGTTATGAACTTCAACTAACGATATTGTCTTATTGTTAAAACATGCTCGGTACATTTAACAAAGGGTGTTTCTGTTCGTCATCACAATATTATGAATATTAATTTGTAGCTAATGAGTTATAGATAGTGCATGTACGAGGGTCGTTCATTTAATACCCGGACGATCGATATTGCTGGAAAACTAGTGTACCGATATTGATGAAAACGTACAGGAATACATTCACATAATTCCTTAATTCACATGCGAAATTTCAACTTGTTACGACGAAGGGTTTACATAATATTGGTGTTTAAATAAGTACATGTAACGCGAGTCGGCCCAAGTCGACGACAAATATTGTGACGTTACGCCATTTTCGCTTCTAAAACGTGACACTTTTTCTCTATTTGATCATCGTTTTGGAGCCATAAAGTTGATCGAGTACACTTTTACCATTTTAAGATATTCGGTAATGATGTTAAATGCTGTATCCAGGACAATTTCGCATGGTTCCGTAATTACTATAGTAGTATTCTTCAAGTAGTGTTTACCCCTCCACAGGTGTTAAACCGACGACACTTTCCTGTTTCTGACGTTAGATTGGCCCGTCTTAGGATCATCGCGAGGTGATCCTTGTCATCAAAGAACCGTTTATAAACAGAAATCCGACGATATAAATATTCCCAAAAGGCTTCGCTGAAATAGATTCTTTAGTTTTATAGGTGTATGACTAATACTTTTACGAAATTGTATCATAATCGTTGTATCCCTAACAAATTCGATTTCATTGCGATATGAACGGAAACACGCCCGTTGTCACTAAACAGCGCTTCGTGCACAGTTACAGTACATAAATGACATCAAACGTTATATAATATAACGTCGATGTAGCCATAACGTTATATGATGTTTTCCGTTGAAAAAAGGCAACTATACCACGCACCCTGTCATATCAACACCCTACATTTCACTGAAAACTTGGGTTGGGCCGGGTAGCCCTTAGTTGGGTTACTATAGTAACCACAGTTTGTGTTCGGTTGGATAAAGTTTTACCAAGTTTTGTCAAATTATCAAGTTCGTCTCATTAAACGAAAAATTATTACAATAGCATGCTTCAATCAAGCCCTATGGCGATCGTCCGGGTATTAAATGAACGGCCCTCGTAGTGGCAAAATTAAAGCTGTATATTAAATATGTTTTATGTGGACGTGTATTATTTGCCTGGCATCTATCTAGTTTTATTGTAGAAATAGGTAATGTATATTTCTTTGAGTTAGACTATTTTGGAATAAATCTTAATTCATCTGTCTAGTTTTATTGTAGAAATAGGTAATGTATATTTCTTGGAGTTAGACTATTTTTGTATAAATCTTAATTCATCTGTCTAGTTTTATTGTAGAAATAGGTAATGTATATTTCATGGAGTTAGACTATTTTGGAATAAATCTTAATTCATCTGTCTAGTTTTATTATAGAAATAGGTAATGTATATTTCTTGGAGTTAGACCATTTTGGAATAAATCTTAATTCACCTATCTAGTTTTATTGTAGAAATAGGTAATGTATATTTCTTGGAGTTAGACCATTTTGGAATAAATCTTAGTTCATCAGTTGGCTATGGTTGGCTCAACTCATTCATAGAAAATGTTTCTATATCATATCACAGGAATTTGAAATTCTATCAATAAAATATCATAGCAGTCGATCCATTCAAAATCGGTCTTGGCATTTAATGTACAGGCAATGTTGGCAACGCATATAGAGCGATTTTGAATGGATCGACTGCTTTGATATTTTACGAAAAGAATTTAAAATTCCGTGATTATATACTTTACTTAACGGTACGGTGGTGTTCATCCACCATTTGGATTTTTGAGTGTTGATGCTTTTTTGCAAAACTCCAAATGTATAAGATCATGATAAAAATTTACCAGTATTGTTTTTGTATTTTCATTGGAATTGTGTTGGCTTTGCTTTATATTAACTTAAATAAAATAGCCGTTGTTTACTTATGTGCCAACATTTAAGTTTACAGAAATCAACCACAAAACAATTAGGTAAATTCACTTGGCTAAAACAGCAAAGCTAAGGTAAATAAACTGTGTTAACTACTATAAGAAATAAGAATCGATTTTTGAAAGAGCCGTTTTTTTCAAAATGAAAATAATTTTGATGCCATTTTCCTACAAAGCTCCAAATGTATAAAACCATGTTAAGTATTCGCCATTAGTCCGTTTGTCTTTTCATTAGATGTGTGTGCTTACTTGAATAGTTTACAAAGTACAGAAATCGCAAAACATATTCGTAAATTTACTTAGCTAAGACACCGTACACGTAACAAATGTAAATGAACTCTTATCCGACAGTGTCAATAACGATTAAGAATAAGAATCGATTTCTGATAAAACTTTAATACACTAAATTCAATTCATCAAAATGCCAGGTCATCCAAATCACCAAAAGAAAAACAGTCATCCCAACACAATACACACTACATAACACAATCTTAGAATCAGTACTATCAGCAAAATACCTCGGAATTACAATATCAAATGATCTCACATGGAACACACACACATAAAAAAACATAACAAAGAAAGCAAATCAAACACTAGGATTCCTCAGAAGAAACATAATAAATACACTCAGAAAAACTAAAATCAACAGATAACAAAACACTTGTTAGGCCCCAAATTGAGTATAGCTCCACTGTCTGGTCCCCACATACAGCTACCCTTATTTAACTACTTGAGGCCATACAGCGTAGAGCTGCTCGTTATACCAATCGAGATTACAGTCGTACGTCTAGTGTCACTGACATGCTGACAACCCTTCATTGGAGACGCCTTGACCTACAACGTATCGACTAAAGACTGACTATGCTACACAACATCTTGCATGCCTGTTTTGCTATCCCACGTCCAAACTGTCTCGCCCCTAACACCACGCGCACATCACACTCTCAGACAATTTCAACAAATACACACAAAAACAGACAATTGTAAATTCCCCTTCTCCCTAGAACGATAATACACTGGAACTCCCTACCCCCTGACATCACTGAACTACCCCGAGTTCAGTACGGCTGTTAGCCGTATTGAACATGCCTGTCCCTAAATAATACCTGCCCTGTTTTTAATCTACTTTAACCTTTCTTCTTTCTCACATCGTTTATACTTTTAATTTCTTATCCTTATTGGCATTCTTTGTCAGTTTGATCCGTGTCAAGCCTAAGTCCCCAGCAAGGGTTTGGCTATCAGGAAGACAGATAGATAGAAGTGATCTCCCATCAGACCAATGCTATAAATCTGACAACGAATACCACATTTGCTGTTCTCATGGATTGTCCTTACAGGACGTTTTGACCTAATTATATTTCCTAATTTAAGATGTTAAGCTACCGTTCTTATCTCACTGATTGTAAAACGAACACCCATTTTACATGTATTTGCCCCAATGCATACAAAATGAATTAGTCTTTGCAATTTCATCTACTTTGGTTGAACACTGTGGACTATGGTGTTACGTTGGGACTATCGTCTTTGGTATTTATCTAACTTGACCAAACGATATGGCGAAACTATTATAATAACAAGAAATATCACTGAATGTGATAAATACACCCAGATACTGATTGAAATAGTGACTAAATAGTATGATATTCTAAATTATGATGATATGCATATAATTATGACTAGTCTAGCTTTAGAACTGATGAGTCTTGCTAAGTATGGTTGACACCTGTAATTAAAAGCAATAACGTAAAAAAATCATAAGTGAAAATATCGAAGGACAATAACTCCATAAAATCTTATCTGACTATTGAGTGTCAACGACGTTCAAAACTAGACTTGGTACTGGCGAGATTTTAAGAGTTTCGTTGAAACCCGACCAATAATTAAAAAAAAGCGATAACTCGCTTAAAATAAATCCGACCGACGTCCACCGACGATATGCACAATCAGCCTTGGTACTGATCAATCATGCAAAGTTTCGATGAAATAAGACCAACGGTGCAGAGAAATAGCGCGGACAAAATGTGTACGGACCAACCAACTAACTGACAAACCAACCAACAGAACAACGTCAAGCATGACTCCAATATATCCACATATATTATGTATCTGGGGGTATAAAAATACATGTATGAAGTTATGAAAACACGACATTAACTTATATTTCCACTGTTGGTTTACAGCATCACCATTATTTCGCGTCATATTTTCGAACGTTCTAATTTCACCATTAGACTTGTACCGTCGTACTTTTAGTATTCCGTCATCACACTATCGTCTTTCATAATCATATTTGAAGGTTTCTATAATCGAACGATGTACGCATATAGTATTTATACTTACATATTTTAGGTCGATTGTGAAACCCTAGTCACCTCATACTTATTGCATATTCATCATGTGAGTTTGAAACGAGTTTCCATTTTCTAACAGTGAGGCTGCCACACCGGATTTTAAAACATTTCGATTTTCTACACCGTACTTCCGACATTTGTCCGTGTACTTTCGACTTCACTCCTGTGTAGTTATCATTCATAAGTACCTCACTTTATGGACATTATGCATGGAAGGCAAAGTACGGGGCGAGTGTATACGCTTGCTTAAACTATCCATTGTTTTGCGATATGGATGGTTCGTGTTATGTCTGACTCTTGCGTGGGTGGATAGGCGCTTCCGCCGTTTGGGTGACCTTGGCTTGTCTGTGCGCTTCAGTGAACTTATTGATTTTCTACATCGTACTTCCGACATTTCATCCAACATACGCCATCGTACTTTCGACATTTATAATTGACTTTCAACTTTCATCATTATACTCTCAACTTCTTTCATCGCGTTTTCGATTTTCGTAATCTACTTTCAACTTTCATTGTTATATTCTGAACTTCTTTCATCGAGTTTTCGACTTTCACCATCGGACTTTCGACATTAACGATATTTTCTCTGAAATCAACGTAGTTTAGGTAATACAAATCACGCATGTCCATACAGAACACCATTCCGACTCTTCCAAAAACTGCACAATTAATGGGAACAAAGTCGTGTATGATTTTTTTATCATATTTCATTAATTAAAGCTATACCGGGCGTTTTTATCTATTGTAATTTAAGTGTTATACACGTAAGGTAGTTGGTACAGTGCGATAAGTCCATAATTGACTAAACTGGCAAGATGAAAAGTTGTCTGATTGTGTTTCTATTGTTTGGATCGGCGTTCTGGTAAGCTGTTGGAGTAGATTGTCATGTTTTTGAGGCTATTTAGTTTCACTTTTTCTTGCGCATGTTTTTATTGTCAATGTAATTTGTGCTCGTATAGTCCAGAGTCTCGAACTTCTATTAGCATAATTGAACAGCTGATTTATTGGCTATATTTATATCCCCGGTTGTGTGTTTTCATAAGCCGGGAGTATCTCGAAGACGCTCGATGTGTAATACCAACACAAGTCTAAAGGACCGATTTTGCACGATTTGCTTGCGGAAATTTATATATTCAACGCAAGAACCTTGTAATATATGCATGCATAAAGGTCAGGATCTTGTCAAATTCTCTGTGCTATAAATCTTGTGACTTTTCATGTGCTCTGTTTTGCGCCTTTCTTGCTTTCCGAAACTGTTTCTACTGACATCCTTGTCCGATTTGTTATTTATTTTCCTTTTACGCTTCTGTGATTCTTTGTTCACATTTAACAAGAATTCTGTTGATTTGGTGAGCCTTTAAATCTAGCTTAAACACTATCCTTTGTCATAATTATGAACTACTAGTTTGCTTTATTCATATCATGGACGACATGGTTAAGGAAACGCAAAATAATTCAGCTAAAGTTGAAGGGTCATCATTTTTTGGATGCTTATATATCTCTATTGATGTGACACGATCGTCGAATGGATAACGCTTTTGACAAGTGGTCCCTTGTTATCCCCTCGCCGAAGGCGAAGGAGATATGGTAATGGTAGAGGTGTCATTCCGTCTAACCGTCCGACTTTATTGTGAGCATCACCTCCATTGTGTAAGGCATTTTTATGAAACATTCACAGAATATGACGCTTCTATGAGTTTCCCAAGCGTATATTGTCCGGATTTTAGCCCTTTGTTGATTTTATACATGTAAACTCTTCCGTGTGCAACTCTTCTCGCATTGCTTAAGGAGATTTGTCCACGTTTCCACGGAAGTACCCTTATGAGGTGCCCTAGCGCTTATTGTCAATGCATTTTATTTCGACCATTTTGACAGAATAATGGCACTAAGTTTATGCAAGAAATAGCAAAATATTCAGTACACAACCCCTCCTACACGGTCCACGTTTTCACAAAATCACCGTTATTTGGTACCCCAGTGAATATAATCAGGTTTGATTGTTTCAACAATTTGTAACAGAATTATGGCCCTTTTTTGTTTGAACATATTTAAGATATAACGAAAACGATTCCCGATGGATAACTTCAGTTCAGAATGTGACATTATAATGAAACTTGCTGTATAAGTAGTGTATGTGAAGACGGCGCTTGCTAAGGGCAGTATGGCTGAGGAACCAAGGTCACCGTTACTAAAAATTGAAAGATCATTTCCGCTTAATAACTGTTACTAGGAATGAGTAATCATAATGAAACTTGCTGTGTAGGTAGCTTCTCTGAAGACACCACTTGCGACTGTAAGTTGAACCGGTTGGGTCAAGGTCACTGTTACAAAAAATAGAAAGATCATTGCTGCTCAATTACTTAAGTTTGGAATGAGATATCGTGATGGGACTTGCTATTTAGGTTAATCACTTTCTGTGAGGGCGACACGTAGGATTGAGAATGGGGCTGTATTAGTCAACGCCACTCTTATTAAAATAGATTTTAAAAAATTGCTTTCACTCAATGACTTTTGTTAGGAATTAGATATCATGATGAAACTTCCCTGGAAGCCGGAGATCATTGGCCAATTAGGCAAGGATACAACCGAAAGGCCACGCATTACGACTGCCTCAGGCGAACGTAAAAACTAGCTGTTTGTATAGCGTATATGAAGACGATACTTGCGATTGAAAGTGGGGATGCTTGGGTCAATATTACTGTTACTAAAAAAAGAAAAAAATCGTTTTGGCTCAATAACATTAGTTAGGAATGAGATATGCTGTTGAATTTTTCTATATTTCTAGCTTTTGTAAATTTGGGCGGGTGTGGTCAAAGTCACTGTTACTGGTAGACCTGAAACCCTGATTCTTATGTAATTTCTGTGTTGACTATGTTTATCCTGTATGTATATAATATAGAGAACAATATGTACAGGTCATGCATTTCTGTTGGATTCAATAGTCTTTTTACATCATTCATTTTAAAAATATTGTTTGTATTCAAACATTATTTGGCTTAATTACTTTCCCGTCGGTGTGGGGTATGGCTGTCTGTGACTGTTTCATGTATTATTCTAGACAGGGACTCCTTGTCATATTTGGAACGTACTTCAGTGTTTCCCGCCTAACTAGATATACACTTGTTGGTTTCCCAGGGTAATACCGCGTCTTCGCATCTGATGTATACTGGACACCTTAACGAATCAAAATGTTTATTCGGAAATTGCACGGAAAGCGCACCTGGGTACATATTTATCAATGCACATACGAAAATCTTAACCTTACGCTCAATTTAAAGTCTTTATAATTCTTTAAAAACTAAAAATTGTGGTGAAAGGATCTGTAATATGTACAGCAATTCGGTTGTTGAACTTCTACAAATCCAATGCATGTATATATATCCCATATTTGTAGTTTTAAAAACATGATAAGAAAATAAATTTGAGTGTAAATTTAAGATTTCCATAAGAGCTTTGATGAATCATTACCCGGAATTCTTTGTGTCACACCAACCACCTTTCATCACAGAATCGCCATGAATTATGACAACCAAAATGTGTTTGTATGATCAATATTTCACCAATATCTTCTTATAAATAGATACATTTCCTTAATTTTATTATCGAAATTACAGTTACCTCTGATTAAATGTGCATATGTTTGTGCCCCAATTTTTGATGAGGGAGTATATTGTTTGCACATGTCAGTCGATCGCTCGTCATCGGTCCGTCGGTAGACCAAATGGTTTCCGTTCAATAACTCAAGAACACTATGCCCTAGGGTCTTCAAACTTTACATGGTGGTTGTTCATTAACAAATTGATTTTAAGGTTATTCGGTCAAAGGTCACTGTGACCTTCACTATTTCTGACTATTCAAATGGTTTCCGTTCAATAACTTAAGAACACTTTGCCCTGGGGTATTCAATCTTTATATGGTGGTTGGTCATCAACAGTCAATGACTGCCATTGATTTGAGGTCTGTTGATCAAAGGTCAAGTTCACTATGACCTTTACTATTTCTGACTATTGTGCTGCCATCATTGGGCAAACGTGTTTTTCAAACATCGCTTGTCATGGATTTAAAGACAAAAGCCTGTGTCACGTCAGGCGCACTATCATTTAGTCGCACGATGTATTACATCCGAAAATAAGATTAAAAAGAATAACATTCAGGTCGCCGACAAAAGACTGGATATAGTTGAAATATTGGTAACGGTGAATCGCAAGCAAACTTCAGAAACGTCGTCATGTTGAGAAAATCGGTTTACATTTCGTGCGACTGACATAACGAAAATTCGAGATAAGCGAGTTTGAGATAACGAGAATTGACTGTATTACGACTGTCGTACGAACACCAGCGAATTTCCAAACAGGTGTGTCAGAAAGTGAATGTAAACAGGACCTGAAAACTGTTTTTTCAAGGCACATACGAAAATCACAACCTTACGTTCAAATTTAAATTCAATAAACAACTGTAAAACCAGGACAGATACGGTATGTAGGAGTTGATTAACTGAATCATTATTAGTATCGCAAGTAAATTCGCCTCCACTTTGAGTTGTAAAAGAATCATAAAGAATTTGATTTTGAACGTAACTTTAAGATTTTCGTAAGTGCTTTGATAAAACAGTACCCTGATGTGTTGATGTCGCAAGGTTTGTGTGATGCAGGCTTTGTGAATAAATTTGAAGTGATTCGAACTTTAATGTTTACACTAACCATTTTGTTATTTTGAAGCAATTTGGCCACGATACTGCCTGATGTCGTCGCCAATACTAATACAAACAATAATGGGATTATAGAGTCAGAGGAAATAACTGTCTATATACAGACGTTTGATACGAGTGAGTTTTTTATTTATTGCAAGCCATTGTCATTATATTTTAGAGGTCATAAACCACTAATTAAGGACTAGATATGTCAGAATTTAGTCAATTCAAGGAAATGTGAACGTTATGATTTGAGATACACGTTTTGTGATATGAAATATGTGTTCAGATTATCGCTTGGTCAAATATCTTTATGCACATGTCAGTTCTTCTAACCTGACCATTTTAATGCCCGATCAGGCATGTTATCGATAATAACTTCCCGATCGGACGAGTAGTTTAGGAAAAATCACCGAAACCCGATCAGTCAATTTCCCCTTCTGATTATTCTAATTCTTTTACAAGACATTTTAGGCCTTAAGCTAGGACTTTCTGTCCTTTTTACAGCCGGAACTAGATAACTTGGCTTTTTACAGCTGAAACTATGTCATTCAGCTTTTCATACCTGAAACTAGGTATATCGGCTTTTTGACAGCTAGGACCTGGACTTACGACTGTTTGACAGCTGAAACTTGGACATTCAGCGATTAAGTTCATTTTCTCATTCACTTACACAAGTGTGTTGGGCATTGTTCTGTGTAATTGCTGTTTGTTCGTGTTTTTGTTTTCTGTGCTCGGCTGTTTCAGTGGAGTGCTGCCTTCCCTGTCCCAATTTTTACTCTGTTGTATCTTATTCTCAGATGCAAACGGGATAGTAATCAGAGGTGAGTTTGTTGCGAAGTGGATGAGCGACTATGGTGACACCTATTCGAACGGAGACACATTGTTCACTAATCTAGATGTGGTCGTCAATAACGAATTGAATACAGACGATTTAGCTCTTCACGATGCCAATGGCAATTTTGATACGAATGGTAATTATTTTTCATTTTCGCATTGTTTATGCTTAACTTAGATCTGAGAAAATAATTAATCAGCGGTCGCATTGACATGTGGAATAGGGTCAATAAGGGGATTATGCACGTCTAATAGGTTTTGATTCCGACAATTATTGCTGTTGCTATGAAGATGGAAATATTGAAAATACGTCACAATTTAAATCCTGGCATAGATTCTACCTAAAGCAGTTCTAAGCTGGGAGCATTCGGCATATGAATTGCTAAAACTAGGTCATTTAGCTGAAACCTTGACACTGAGCTTTTTCTACTTTTTAGGACTTGTGACAGCTCTTAAACTAAGTATTTCAGCCATTTTACTGTTGAAACTAGGTCATTCAGCTTGGGCATTCAGCTTTTTGATTGCTGAAACTGGTTCATTTAGAGTTTCGATGGCTTAGACGTGGGAGGGTTATATAACTTGTTTAGGCCAGAGTTTTTTAAATTTTTTGTTACTCAGACATTTTTGAGAAAAAAGTCCACAGGAGGAGGGAAAAAACTAAAAATTCCCAAAATGTAGTGGATGGTCCATCATTGAAAGCAACAATCTTAGTTCTAACAGCATTTATCTTATAACAAATACAGTGCACATGTATTTGTATCATTGATAAAGAATTTTAAAAAATCTACAGAAATTGAATTACATGTACATTTTATTTAAAAATAAATTTCAGTTAGATATTTTTTTAATGATACCTATGGCACAGTGGTGAATGAGAGCACTTTATCTACTTACCATTAGTAAAATATTGAAATACATAATAAAACAAGGTGTATAGTAACATTAACCATCAACATATTTGATTTAAAAAATGTGTACAAAAAATGCCAAAAAATAGGGCAGGAGGGTCCGAGTAACTAAAATGAAAAGAACTCTGGCCTTAGTTGGGCATTGTGCATTTTATGTTTTTATGTAATATCAGGTCTAAAAATCAATACATTAGAGAGACTGCCTACAAAGCGCTAGTTAGGCCCCTGGTAGAGTACTCCTCTCCAGTTTGGAGTCCCCATACTCAAAAGAGCGTACATAAAATTGAGATGATCCAGAGACGCGCAGCCAGTTGGACCACAAGCACCTACACCTATCAGAATTAATCTCTTCCCTCGGCTGGCGTTCTCTGGAAGACCGGAGACCCAATGCAAGGCTGTGTCTTTTTTAAAACATTATTCATGGCCTTGTAGCGGTACCCATACCCACATATATACAACATCCGGCGAGATTTCCAAGATATTCTCATGATGTATACTTAAGACAATTAAATACCCGGACTGACTACTACAAGTACTCATTTTCCCCCTTTGCTATTGTACAATGGAACAGGTTGCCAGCTAGAGTTGCGCTCCTGCCAGATTTGAACCGTTTCAAACTGGCAGTCAGTTCCCTGTCCCATACAATGCCATAAATGTTTGCGTCATGTTTTTATCCTTTCACTAAGTCTTTGACTTTTTAACACTTTAACAATATTTTTACTTCACTCACTTGCTTTTATATACTTTTTACTCTTTTATCCACTCACACTTTGCTGACGCGCACCTGCACATAATACCCGCAAGGGGGTGATGCAGTATCAATAGATAGATAGAGATGTTTTCTGTGCTCGGTTGGTTCAGGTGGGCATTGTACCTTGTTCGTTTTTTATGTTTTCTGTGCTCGGCTGGTAAAGCTGAGTGCTGCCTTCCCTGTCTGACTTAATATCATATTTTTGGTTTTGTAGGTTAGGGCCAATAAGGAGATGCGTGTGTGTGTTTAAGTACCTGATTTATTCTGATATTCATGGTTGCCATGGGTACGGAAAAGGGAAACCTTGGTTGCAATTACCCAAAAGTTATCATTGCCTAGCTTTAATATGATTGATGGTATCTGGATAGAGGTCACTGTTGGGACGACACGTTCTCATTAATAATTTAATTTGACAAATATTGTGGTTGCTATGGCAACATACATACTAACTAGAAATGTGTCCATTGACACGGGTGCCCCCTTTATAGCACATATCCTTTCAAATGGGGAAGGAGTCTAGGGAATAGTGGTTTGAGGTAACATCATTATTCAATTTCCTTTGCCTTGTGGACTACAATTCTATAAAAAAATATCAAAGGTCCATCATATAGTAAAAGTAACAACAGGCCATAATTCTGGTAAAGATTGGCACAACAAAAATTCCATCCTTCACGGTCATCTATACATTGAGATTGTTAATCTGTGAAAGTTTGAAGAAATTACACCCTACAAACTGTGAAGAGTTCACCACACAAGATTTTTCACAATGGGGTATATAGTAAAAGTAAGAAAAGGCCATAATTCTGGTAAAAATTGACGACACAAAATCCCATCCTTTAAGCATATCTATACATTGAGATTGTTAATCTATGAAAGTTTGACGAAATTCCACTCAGTAGTTTATGAGGAGTTCAACACACAAGATTTTCCCTATAGGGTATATAGTAAAAGTAACAAAGGGCCATAACTCTAGTCAAAATTGACGCAGCAAA
Organism: Spisula solida; assembly: GCA_947247005.1. NCBI lineage: Eukaryota > Metazoa > Mollusca > Bivalvia > Venerida > Mactridae > Spisula > Spisula solida. The sequence continues at coordinate 2,966,575 of OX365958.1, read as the reverse complement.
AATTCCATCCTTTATGCACATCTATACATTTGGGTTGTTCATCTGTGAAAGTTTGAAGAAATTCCACCCAACAGTTTTTGAGGAGTTCAACACACAAGATTTGCGTTACGTACAGACGGACGGACGGAAGGACAGCACCAATGCTATATGCCCCCCACTTATAAATAAGTGAGGGAGCACAATTAATGTTTCAATTTGACAAATATTGTGGTTGCTATGGCAACATACATACTAATTAATGCTTCAATTTAACAAATATTGTGGTTGCTATGGCAACATACATACTAATTAATGCTTCAATATGACAAATATTTTGGTTGCTATGGCATCATACATACTAATTATTAATGCTTCAATTTGACAAATATTGTGGTTGCTATGGCAACATACATACTAATTAATCAATTTGACAACATAAGCATTGGAAGTAAATTACAGAACATTTGCTTCAAACCGGCCGGGGACTTTCGTATTGCTTGTTTTCAACGTGCTCTAGTATTATCTACGAATTGCCAGTAAAGTCATTCCAAACACACATACACATCAAACACTCCCAATGTGTCAGAGTACTTCATGTTTACGTTTAGATTACGTGGTTCTGTACTGTGCCACTTTTAAAATCAGTGATTCTGTCGTTTCCAGGGAATCCCCAAAACGGCGCACTCTTATTTAATTTGTTTTTAATAACCGGTTAGTGATTACATTTAACGAACAGTTTACCAGTAAAAAATCGAACATTAAATGAAATCCCGTGCGAAATAAAAATATTAATAGAATATTGTTTGTAAATTATTCCCGAGTCTTTACGTCATCGCCCAACATCGCCCGATCACACAGGGGTCAATTATATATTTGCTTATCATCCACCTGGCCATGTGCAATTCATCAGTGACGTGTTAGTCCCCTACCGGTTTTTGACATCAAGCTGTATGTTCAATTGTTACAAAACTATCTATCTTAAATTAATTTTTGTAACTTTGTAAATATTTTATATATGTTCATGTTTATATTCAATGTTGAACATAACGAAAATTGGTCAGCCAATTATGTCATCCACAGAAAATAAAGTCGTTATCATTATTATTACTATTATTTATCTCTCTCTCCAGGCGACGGTGTGATTACTGTTGCAGAATACCAGGCGTTTATCACACTTGTAAGTTTTTCACAAGTTAACAGAAAATTATAGTATAGCTCGCCGGAGATAACACTAGTTTTTGGTTACAAAAAGAAATTCATTTTTGTTCAATCTTGTGCATATACACGTTTAATGATATACTCGTTAAATCTACACTGAAAACTGGCGGCCATTCGACCGTATAGTGTTTATAATTTGCTTTGTTTGTGTATTTATAAGGCTAGAGTTATCCCCGGCGAACTATACTACTATCCTACCAGGAATACCTGACAGTGACGTCACATTGTGTTTACAATACAATGTTTGCTTTATTAATTGTTCTACAAAAATATGGATTATCATTATATTTCTTTATCTATAATCTCAATATGACATGGTAGCCGAGAGGATAACGGCGCAGTATTAGTACTTTAATGGTATCGAGTTCGAACCCCGTCAGCGTCATTTTTTCCCGCTCGTTACTATTTTGCAATTGAATACAACGTATTTTTGAAAAATGAATTAAGTACAAAATCTTTGTCATTTCACTAAACTTAAAATGATTAAATTGAATGGCTAAGAACGCGTTTTAGATTATTGCAGTGAGTCTTTGGAGAAGTAACGTTTGTTCTAAACGTGTTTTAGTGAGTATGTGATTTTTAAGAGCTTTTATTAATCCTAAGACAAAAGAATATTGTCCAATTCGTTATTGTATTAAATCATTAAATATGTTTCCCGTCTATTATAAAAAAATCATATAGTTTGTCTACAACCAGCTTTGAACTTTGGATCGCCTGTGTTAGAAGCAGGCAACACATCCACAGGACCATGTTTTGTTTAGGCTATTAGAATTGATAAGGACTTACTTCTATCTAATATAATCATTAATCCGTTGGGGATATACCCTGCCTATTTATAGCTTGTTGGCAAACTGACATCACTGTCAAAAATTGTTGGTCGGATAGTATATTCGGACAAAGATAAATTGGCCGGGCTATAAATAGTACCTGAACATAAACATTCTTGTTTACATTTTGCACCTGAAGAAAACTAATAAGGTATATTTAATACAACACAATAAGCAATGAGGAAATAGCTCAGTTAGTAAAGTGCAAGATCCAGTCGCAACTAAGGTATGTTTTTATTATGCGTGAGTTCGAATCCAACTCGTGACTTTCCTAATAGAATTTTTTTTCTGTTTATTGTTTAATTGAAGCCTTTTTCGTTTTATCTATTCTAGAAATTGTAATTCAAAAGTGGTGAGAAAATGAAAATAACAAATATGATAAAAATAATGTCAATAACTGGATTTGAACCTGCGTACAAAAGTAGCATACCTGATACTTCATCTAAAGACTGACGCGTTACCACTGGGCCACTGAGACTATTGGAGAAATGAAAGCTTCATTATTATGTCTACCAAATTCCCGGTTAATTTAGATGTGAAGGTCACCGTTGTGTTTATTTACTATGGCTAAATTTAGCCCGGCCAATTTATATTTGTCCAACTATAATCATGGAGTTCGATATACATATTAATAGTGAGGTTGTGAAAGGAACGTATACAAGTAACTGTACGTGTATCTAACCAAACATGTATACATAACATAACATAACATAACATAACATATATTGCCCACCAAAAATAAGTATACAGTGAATAATTGCTGCAAAATTAAACTTTGTTAAATTATTCAATATCTGTTTATCAGACGGTCATAATTATACTAGTTTCTGAAACTACAGTTACTAAATAAGTCAAAATAGAGATAGAAATAAAGATGAAGATGTTCGGAACTAAAATAACCATGTGATCAAAAAGGCTGAATTTTCCATCTTTTTGTGACATAGTTACCATTCAAGAGGGACAAAGAAACTTTGCACCTAGGGTACCAATTAATGTATGGCCTTTCCATTTAATTAACAAAAACATTCCTTTTCTTCAAATATATTGTTTCTTCACTATTCTGCAAATAGTATTATAACAGGTAAGTAAGTGGGCAAATGGCATATGTATACTTATTTTTGTTGGGCAGTGTAATTTTTATTAACATTAAATTGCATACATACAATTTATAGTCAATCAATACAACAATGCATGTAAAACATAAAGCATGATAAACGAGCAAAACTGTGAATTTTTAAATAATTATAAACTATTGTGCTTATTTTGCAGATGTACCCTTGAAGCTGAATCAACACTCCTTGTTTTATGAATTGTCGTGGAAATCAAGACTAATAAATTTAATAAACGACTTTCTTGAGTTTTTAGTCGAGTTGATCGATGAATATAAAGTACATAACATTAACAAAACAATTGTCCAGTCATCCATGAATATTCGTGCTTATCCGTCACCCAATTAGATGTTCAGAGTTGCCATTTAACACAGTCAAAACATTCTTACAGTACAATAACGAAAATCACGAGAATTAACTAGCCCCTTGTCAAATGTTATCCTGGAATAACATAGAGAACGATGATTGTTTGCCAGACAATAGAGACATATATAGTTCGTGCTAGATAATGTGGCAGTCGAGTCTATTTCACGACAGGTAATACATGATATTGATTACAGATAACTTTAAAAGAATCTAATTGTTTGTTGTTTGTCCGTTTCATTAAATACTATGTAAGTGGTAACTGTTGAAATACAGACTTAATATGGACTAGTGTTTGTTTACCTTTCAGACCAGTATGACTGCCTTGTGCAGATAATCCTTTACCATCCATTCAACGACGAAATTTAACATAGACAGTTATCCAGGCAGTTAAATTGCTTGGCCTTATCTTCATGCTTGACTAATTACAATGTAATATAAGCACTAAATAATTGCAAGTAGTTATGTATGCTGTAATAGCTCAGGTGGTAACGCACAGGAATTGTAACTGAGCGATTCAAGTTCAACCCATCAAAGTAGTATATTTAGTTTTTTTTTTGAATTCATCACAATATTTTTAATGTTATTTTCATATTCTTTTCGAGAGAATTTATAATTTGTTAATTATATATTTTTCTTGTTGTATTATGGTCATGATAAAATTATTTTTAATTCAATTCAACTTTTATGACAAGAACACACAATCATTACAATACAAAATAATTTTACATCACTTCATCTGCTGTATCATGGTCTGAGTTACAGTCACACTCAAATAATGTATCTGTGGCTTCGTGTTGGTAGTTACAATACTTAAGTACTAGCAATAAAAAATATTGTGCTTTAATTATAATACATGTACAATACGTTGATTGTGTACATGTATATTTAGGCTATACACTCTTTAATAATAGACTTGATAACTTTAATTAAAGGTTTGTATCACTATTGGATAGAACTGATTATTTAAGCCATTTTTCTGTAAAACTCTTAGCTTTTAAATTTATAAAGATGAGAAAAAAATTAAAAAATACATACAACTTGACAAGGTTTCGAACTCGCGGCCAAAAATAACGATATCGTTAGGAAGTACCTACGCAGTAAACCACTCGGCTATGAAGTATGTTTGAAAGGGGCGATGGTTAGAATGATTTATAATCACAAACCTTAACCATGGTTTACCTAATTCAATCAATTGACAGTGTCCACATTGTGTCACGTGACTGCCACATTATCCTGCACGGACTGTATTTAGCCTTACATTTCCACAAACAATCATCGTTCATAGAAAGTAATCAATAAGACAGCAGTTCTTAATATAAATTTATTTTCATAGTTACCACATTTAGGGTTTGGCATTATATGGGCGCGACCGAATGCATTTGACATGTAACAAATTGGGCTAATGCAAATACGCGTGAGCTGCCGAGTAATTAGCATAATGAGTTAGCTCCAAATTAATTAATTCATCAAATAGTAATAGCCTCCAATATAATTTTAGTGTTTCAAATTTCAGATCAAGCAAATATATAAATACTTAATTTGCCCCCCAATTCGGCGGGGCAAAATAAATTTCCGAGTGGGCAAATATTTTTGATAAGAGTGAGCCGCCAACCAATAAGGTTTGTAATGGGCAGGCCCCGGGCCCTAAAACTCGGTATATGATTTCGAATGGGCTAAAATAAAAGAGTGAGCCACGAACCAAGTAGGTTTCAAATAAATAGAGTGGCCCCAGAGCCCTAAATACTCGTATATATCTTATTAAATATGTCGAGTGGGCTAAATACAAAAGTGAGCCGCCAACCAAATAGGTTTGAAATGGGCAGGCCCCGAGCCCTAAATACTCGCATATATCTAACTTAAAATGTCGAGTGCGCTAAAATAAAAGAGTGAGCCACGAACCAAGTAGGTTTGAAATAAATAAATAGAGTGGCCCCAGACCGCTAAATACTCGCATTTATCTAACTTAAAATGTCGAGTGGGCTAAAATAAAAGAGTGAGCCGACAACCAATTCGGTTTGAAATAAATAAATGAGTCGGCCCCAGAGCCCTTAATACTCGTACATGTATAAATATTATTTCTATTTCAGAGTAGGCTATTACAAGAGTGAGCTACAGATCAAATTGGTATAAATTGGCTAGCTCCCGAAGTAAATACATATAAAAGCATTGGCCCCAAATGTTCAAATTGATACACAAGTAGTGGACCCTGGGAAACAGTGGTCTTTAATTACAACAAACTGTTGGCATAAAACAGCAATGCTGTTCTGTTACTGAACCCCCTTTTTACCAAAATTGCTGCTTATTTTGATGCTATAGAAATTGATTTTAATTAAGAACCCGAGCTGAAATTACAACCAACCTTGTGTCTCCAACGTTTTGACCAAAAGTGATGCACGAGGCTTTGGCCAAAGCAAAAAGTGACGCATAATATCCAAACGCCGTGAGAAATACTATAAGGTATACGGGTACTAAATGTTTCATATTTTCAAGGGCGGCATGAAGCCACTATAATCTATGTCACCCCGGATAACGTCGACTATAGGTAAACCATAGTCTTTATTATGTACACGGTGTGCCAACAGAAAGTATACAGTTTCAGTGTATATTTATCAAATCTCTTCATTCTGCTATCGTAAAGCGAATTTGCTCATGTGTAGACGAAAGATGTAAGTTTTTTCTGGGACCAGTTTTAAGTTTATAACTTGGATAATTTTTAGAAAAATGTAAATTCACTGAAATTACCTTATTTTGCCCGTGACGCCTATTCAGTAGTTTATGACGTTTTAAAGATGTCCATCTTCTTACGTTTCCCTTCTTGCACTTCTTTTAAACTATTGATAACATTTGTGCATGTGTCTAAACTAGGACCGGGACGATTACTCGGTTAATCAGATACGATTCGATTGCAATGTGAAACCGGTTTCAGTTTTGCAAAACCGTTCTAACACAATACACATCCTTCAATGCCAATAAATTATATTTTACTGTGTGCATAAAACATCTTTGACAAGAATCTGTCTGAATGTGTTGATCGACACATAAACAAGCAAACTAGCTGGGTGTCTTTGTGTATCATGTAATATATTAATCCATATACTCACTATGATCATATTTAGCAAACAAATCTTATTTTAATACCTCGAATGATAAAATAAAAACACATGAATTCTGCTGCTGAAGGTACCTTGATATGGATATCATGAAGGAAACACCATTTTCAATATGGCGGCCGATTAACCGGTTCGATTCGATTTCACATCAACGATTAACAAGTTTCAAAATATTGAAATCGTCCCGGTCCTAGTCTAAACTGATATTCTTACCTTCTCGTTTAATGTTTCTATGAGCATAGACATAGGCGAGTCATTTAAGCTCAAAAATAGGGCCAACCTCAAACTAATTGCAACACAAAGAAGTTTTACATTTTCATCATCTACAAACTATTATACACTCTAGAAAAAAAGTCCGAAGTAAAAATTTTGCTGGAAAGTTGGAAAAAATCAACTTGTTTAAGGCCACTTTTGACAGCAAGTTTAGCATGTTCTTTTATTCAAAGTACGAGGGACATTTTAAGTTCTGATAATGCCTCTGTTAGTAGTTAAATATGTACTAAATGAATATAAAAGTGCATATTTACTGAAAGATACAACCTTCCTCTAGCGAAATCAAATAATGATATTATCATCGGAGAGTTTAATATTAGCCTGTATGACATTATACATGTAGGGGTATAACCTATTGAATTGTCGACAAATTGAGTCATATTAGCACTTGGAAGGGGTAACATAAAGGTTAATAATTTCTATAATTTCAAACCGATTTGTTTAGAAATTACACATATCATGTATTATATACATGTGTATCTAATAGTAAATGAACATTCTTGTTCAGACTGTATAAATGACTGAAAATGTAGATGAATAAGGCCGTGCCCAAAATACTCCCGAATATATTTCTGTTAGCAAAACCGTGTCCTCTCTGTTACTTTGTCGCTTTTAACTGGATTTTAAAATTGCTTGGTACACTTGTTCACACGTCAGGACAGTGTGTCATGCGCAAGACCCATGTTCCTAGCTCAAATGTCAAGGTCACACTTAGAGGTCAAAGGTTATTTAGTTATGCACGTCTTGTCCGCTATGTAACGTGATCGTTACTTACTGGATTTTAAAAATCCTTGATACAACTGTTCATCACATCAAGACGATGTGCCATGCTCCAGGCCCAGGTCTCTAGCTCAATTGCCAAGGTCATACTTAGAGGTCAAATGTTATACAGTCATGTAAGTCGCGTTCGCTCTCTAACCTTGTTGTTTCTTACTGGATTATAAAATTGCCTGGTACAAATGTTTACCACATCAAGACGGTGTGACATGAGCAAGACATAGGTTCCTAGCTCAAAGGTCAATGTCACACTTAGAGGTCAAAGGTTTTATAGTCATGCAAGTCGCATTCACTCTGTATCTTTGTCGTTTCTTACTGGATTTTTAAATCGCTTGGTACAAATGTTCACCACGTTAAGGCGGTGTGCCATGCGCAAGACCTAGGTCCCAAGTTCAAAGGTCAAGGCCATATTTAGAGGTCAAAGGTTATAACGTTTTGAATACCTTCTTTTAAGAAACTTATGTTCCGATTTCAAAATAATTTGGCACGCATGGTTCTTTGGTGACCCTCTAAACTAAATACATAAACAGCGCTGTGGTTCGAATAACAACATGGCCACCAGGGGGCGTGATACATTTCCTGTATAGATATCATGTATTGAAAAGCTTGAACATCATTGTTTTGAAAATCACTGCTCTAAATTGTAATTATTTTGGCACAAATGGTCATTGGGTAACCCTCTTCCACAAATCTGAAAATAACTTTGATTAGATTTTTCAAAAACATGAATATTATGGAGTGAGCACATTTTCCCTATATTGAAGCATTAACATTGACAACTTTCTCAGTCTTTTTCTCAAGAACCAGCTGTTTGATTTCAAAATAATTTCGCTCAAATATTGCTTTTGTGACTCTCTACCAAATTCCTTAAAACAATTATGGTTCGTCGAAAGAAATTGTCGCTAGGGAATAAATTCTAATTTTTCGTAGTAGTTGTAATAGAAAACATTGAACATTTTCCTCGCCGAAACTGAATATCTGATAGAAAACAAATGTTACAGGATTGTTCCTTGGTTGAATCGTTTACAATTAAAACGCATTAAAAGTAAAATGCTCATACAGATCAAAAAATAAACCCCACAAAAGAAACAAAGATCGCGAAAACATGTGACAATTCAATATTATGAGCATATTTCGAAAAGCCAATGGAATTTTGTCTTAGGACTTTTTTTCACGGTTAACATTAGCTAGATGCACAATATAAAAAGATAAAACTTTGTGTTGCAATTAGTTTGAGGTTAAAAGTTAAAATGATTCGCCTAACATGTCTGTTGACTTTGTACTGTAAACTAGCGATTTCATTAGGCCCCGAAGGAAGAAGTCTCAATGATTTAGATCCGGGCTTTTGGGCGGGCCATGTCACACCACAGTAGTATTTCCTCGAAATTACTTTGGATCCAACTGTTTCAAGGAATTTGTCCAACCCCTTAAGTACAATGCGTGGCCCTTGCACATCTTGCATGAACTATGTATCATTCGAAACAATAAACAACCGGCGTTGTTTAGGAATTAGTTGGTTCAACAAAGACAAGTAATGTGTTAAGTTTATTTCTTTCTCTTGTGCTATCTGAGTCGCTAGTGTACAATCTTAAGCCAACGGACACGTCTATTCTGCTGAGGAATATCAAAAGGGAATGTTGGACGATCAGGTAAGACACATGTGCTAATGTAATTGATAGTTTTAAAGAACGAGTACAAGAAGGGAAATGTCAGAAGGCGACATGCATCGTGAAAACGTCGTGAGGTAATTTTAGAAAATTTACATTTTTCTAAAAATTAGCCGGGTTATAATCATAAAATTAGTCACAGAAAAAACTTACATCTTTTGTCTATACATGTGCAAATATTCGAAATATTCGTTGCGATAGCAGATTGTTGGGATTTGATAAATAGACACCGAAACTGTAAACTTTCTTTTTGGACATCCTGTACTAAACTGATACGCTCGTACGTACTACATTGTAACTATAAACATTAAATTTAATGTAGATTTGCTTTTTCTATAGTCTTTCCGCAACGTGTATTCGTCAGTAATTAGTCATTTTGACCCCGGCTACTGTCTTTCGGAGCTCGCATTTTTCTTCGAATATAAAAATTATGCTTTATTACAATTACTTTTCAATTTGAATTGGTACTAACCTATCTGAAAGACACTTTTAAGTGATTTTCAATATGTTAAATGAGTCAACAACCATCACGTTTGCTGTTTCCATTGACGGTCTTCAAAATAATGATAAAATCTTGGACAGGGAAGGCAGCCAAGCATATTGAGCATAAAAACAACACTGACCACACAACAGTTACTGAACGAGAATACGAACTTAACCACTGAAAATTCAAGTGTCCAAAGTTCGACAGGTGAAACTTATTGTTTCTATACATATACCAGATTTATATAGCGCCCTTTTCATGCGAACGCACATTCAAAGGCACTTTACCCATGTTGCAGCCACAAGGGCGCAGGTGCATCCTTTACCAGTGCAGATACAGTATGATCTGACCAGAGGGACAGACTGAGAGAAAACCCCTGAAGGGAGAGAGAGAGACATTAGATACAGGCATGTCAGGCGCTGCAGAGGTGCGCTAGCTCTTATTTCGAATAGACAGCCTGGTTCTTTAATGTGCCCGGTGTATAGCACCGATACACAGCTTCCTGGCACTTCCAGATACTTTGCAGACCACACGGCCAGATAAAGCGGGAAATATTATAAATAATTCAGAAATGTCAAGTTACGATGCCAGGGATTGAACCCACGACCTCTGGATTGACAGCCCAGTGCGTTACCACTGAGCTAAATCCGTTTATTCTATGGATGGTACCACATGAGGGTACATCTTTGAATGTTTTATCAGTATTCCTGAAGCAATGAAGAAGAAGCTGAACACAATATTTTTTCTATATCCTACATAGGTAAAAATAAACTAAAGTTCATAATTCTGTCAAAATTGCCGAAATAAAAAAACATGACGATATGCGCAGAAGAGTTTACATGTAACATACCAACAAAGGGCCATAACTCCGTCAAAAAATAGTAGGGCGGACAGAATGATGCCTACCATTACCATTTCGCCTACGTTGGAGATAACAGGAAAACTGAAACAGTCACCAACTCCTAATATCAGCCTTGCTTTCAAGGAAACATTATGTGACGTACGTTTCGCACCTGGTACGCACCTGTTATTCGTTGAACGGTATGTTTAAATAAACATGTTTGTCACGTACGCCAAGTTTGGCTAACCATATCCGGAGGTGGTGCGCGTGGATTTGTGTTAATAAACAAAATGGCTGACAGAGGCAAACAAAAGAATGGGAATAGTAAATTCCGTGCATCCGTACATATTTCGAACTGAGAACGGAAACAACGGGAATTAGTACTTTCAAATTGTATGCCGCAAACGAAGCGTACAACGAAGGATTATATCGACAAAACCCCGTGATTGTTAAACATGTTTGCAGGGTACTTTCCTTGAACGTAGGACAGGTGTCAATAAAAGTATCCGCATCACTATAAATAGTGATTTATTGATAGTTGTAAACACAGAAACAATAACTAAGTGGATCAAGGAAGAATAAACGCTGAATGTACACAAAAAACAATAAACGAGCGATATAGCTCGCTCTGCAAGAATGTGGTCGGAGCAAAATGAGCATGGTTGGCTTTAGATTGAATATTTAAGTTTATCATATGTTTGACGTCGCGGCAGCGTAATAAAGCCATTATTTATTTTTGATAATACACTAGTGTAATAAAGCTTTGACGTGACGTCACTCAAAGTATAGGCGACGTTGTCAAAGTTGCGCCTTTATTATAGTGAAAATAAGTAGCTATTTTTATTTTTCGGCTAGAAATGGCTAACATATGATAAAAAGAACATTACATTTGTGATTTCCACATTGGATTTATTAAACTCGTTGAATAAAATCGATAAAATGCTCGACAGAGCCTCGCATTTTATTATTTTATTGAACTCGTTTAATAAATTCAATATGAAAAGACACTCATGTAATATCCTCTATTTGAAAAATATTACTGTTGACAATTTTGAAGCTCAAACCTTGACCTAGCGGTCACTTAAATCACTGCACTTATAATGACCTAACACTACTGGGATGATACCTTAGTGGTACCATCCAAAGCCGTATAAACAGTTTGCAGCAAGCATATGTCGTAAAAGGCAAAGTTAAAATGTATTTTCATTAAGTCAAAATGTTGATAGTGTCAGATAAGAGAAACAGGGTCATCTTTTTCCACTTTGTTTAAATTTAAAACATTGGATGGCTATAATGCAATGGTCTAATTCGGATATATATACTACTCAAAATTTGCTTAGGGCCACTTTTTACTTGTATCATGTTTTTTCATTAATGCCTAAACTGAATAAATTTCTGGTTGTAAATAGCTAATATAGGTATATAGATGTACAACGACCTTCAAAATATGACCTTTGGGCGAGTTCATTTGCTAAGGTTGAAACGATATTTACCGTTATTTTTCTAATCTATTATGAATATATCTTATAAATCCACATCTTTCAAGTTGACAGCGTGGCCTAGTGGTTAAGATGATCTATACTCCAAACTAGTCTGTGTTCAGAACATTCTTTTTTATATGGGCTGTGGGTTCGAGTCCGCTGCTAAACTCCTTTTCAATAATTTTATTATCATAATACATGAGTGTTTTTTCATATAATTTATTACTTAATGAATAATAAAATTATGTTTAAGGTTAAATACAAATTCTGTAGAAACTTCAACATTAATACGCGTTTACTCTGGCAATACAGGGAGCACAGTTCGCGAGACCGTTGACCGTGGGAGTGTTTTCAAGGATAAAAATACAGAAACAATGTACAAAGGAAATAGATATGTTTTAAAAATATATATAAAATAGACATGCAAACGAATGTTTTATTTAACAAAATTTAAAAAATATGCAAAATGGGTGGGATTCGAACCCAAGCAAAAACTAAATTTATTTCCGTAAGCAGTAGCTTAGCCTACTGCGCCATGGAGGACGTTGTAAGCTACAATTTCAAATTATATATTTCTTTTCCGAATACACCCCTTTTACCTTGATTATTTCATTATTAAATGTACAGTTACGCTCGAACGATTGTGGTTTATCTATACTGCTACTGGACATAAACCTGATTAACGGATTATGTTGAGGGAGGTCATCTGAAAAGAATTTAAGACGTATCCACCTGACTGACTGACTGTCTATAATTAGAGTTGTGCGGTCGAGGTTTGAATTTGAAAATGAACTGTGAAGTTTGAGTAAATGTAAGAGGGATTTTCTCAACATATTTACAAAATGAACAGTATTGTAAAGTAGTACCCAACCGTAACTATTTATTTTATCAGTAACTACATTGTACAATAAAGATTACAGTGCAATAGTACCCGTGTATCACGTTCAGAAAGGAGTTGCGCTCAATGCTCGGAATTACAGAAACTATCACCATTATTCGCTATGTAAGAGAAACGATTAAATATTCGAATGAATTATCTCGAAAAATTGTGCAGTCTCCAACTGTCATCAGTTTAAAGTGGACATCAAACCACGACGCATAAAATCTTACCATGAAGCGCACGGGTTTCTCGGGTATAGTCAACTTACTCTCTGTACTATAGAAAACGCTTGAGCGGCCTGCCTTTTGATATAACCACGGGTGTATATATTGTCTACCACAGCGATAATGAATATACTTTAGATATGAGCAGATGCTTAGATAACTTTTATCAAATTAAAATTTTGTAAGTTATTGCCTGTGCACGTGTAAGTACAACATGCGCACGCGATAAATAAAATATTTCCTGTTTCATACATGTTCACGTGATAGTAACATATGTGCACGTGATAGCTAATACGTGTCCACGTGGTAATTACACGAGCGCACGTGGACAACAAAATGTTTCCTGTGTTCCCTCTATGCTACCGTAATTGTCACATGACGTAACACAAATGTTATACTGAAGAAACACTGACATAAACTGGTGGAAATTATTGAGCATCGGGAGACACGGTAACGGGGTCCTCGTGGTGCTGGGGAAGCTTCCAGAAAGTCATAAGACAATTTGTGAAATATATGTGTTCAGGTTTATGCGTCACTCCACCAGTCTCGGGGATGTACTGCCGACTGAACGCATAAGGTTCCCCGGTGTGTGAGGGAAGCTCCCCCCCCCCCCGATGTTTCGGGTAAGCTTCGGGAAGTATTGATACATTTAGTGTCATCGCGAGCAAAGGGATTCGACCCGATAAAACTATCTTTCACACATAACCCTGCACAGACAGAAACTAGAAAACGGCCTTCGATAAAGAAGATAAATCATTATTTACGCACGATCTCAGGATATTAGTACGACGATTTGATAGTGGGACATATTTTTTGCAACTTACCGCCACCTATATGTTTTTGTTCCGCTTAAATAGACGATAATCCGAGTTCAGGGAGAACTGATATTCAATTTTTAATATTTACATTCATTTCGACCATTTGTAGTATCACGTGACGGATCATGTGACAATATAGAAAATGATTGGTGTTCGGGTAATACCATGCAACTCTTCAGCCAATCAAATTACTCGTAACAAAAGCCGTGCTGTCACTGTCAAAATGGCACAAGTCGGCGAATTGTTTTCAGTCAATGTTGTTGAATTGCTGCTTTCGTCTAGCTAAGCGGTACAGAAACGGACGAGTGTCAGTGAGTTGCTCCAAATATGTTCCTCTATCAAATCGCCATACTAATTTCCTGAGATCGTGCGTAAATAATGATTTCTCTTCTTTATCGAAGGCCGTTTTCTAGTTTCTGTCTGTGCAGGGTTATGTCGTCAAACCGGGTTTACGCATTTTGCGAACATTCTATGATCGACACAGGCGACATTGTGTACGTGTATTGATAAAAGTTGTATTTTTTATGTATAATATTATATTGTCTTGAAGTGTGCAGTACAAATTAAATGATTGTATTCGGCTTGTTTAAAATATTGGACATAATGTTGAGTTGGGTATATGAGGGCCAGTCATAAAGTAAGATCCCTGTCTAATATATTCATAGTATTGATGTGAAAAATATTTTTATCGGGTCGAATCCCTTTGATCGCGAGTGCATCGGGAATATACGCCCGTGGTTATTAATATCGACTTGCTAATCACTCGTCCGTTTACTTTAGTGTAGAGAGTAAAATAAACCCGAGAACACCGTGCGCGGAGCTGTATATTATACATCGCAGTTAGAAATTTACTGTAAACTGGAGAAAATGGAAGTATACGCAGTTTTGAGAGAGCTCAGTCGTACCTATTGAAGACCGTTTTAACCATATATATATATAAACTGACGTCAAAAAGGAACGCTACATCTACCTATATGTTCGGATATTTCATAAGTTAGAATAGTAACAATATAATTTCTTCTCAAAGACTAAAATCTAGAGGTGTGCAAACATGTCTACAAATTCCCATTTGGTATTATCGCCATTAAGATGTTCGAAATTGCGTTCCAAAAACGTTATCCTACCCAAGATGTCAGTATCGCGTATGCCCTCCTTGTCCTGCAACAACAGCTGACAATCGTCGCCTAGTTGATCCACACAAGCTAAACAGCACTCGTACATTGAGATAGCGTACTCACAGTCTGTAATGCCTGGACGTTTCGTAGCTGACGTTAAAACTGACGTAAACGGCGATCAAGGACGTCCCACAATTGTTCCACAGGAATGTATTCTAGGGAAAATGCTGGTTATTGTAAAACATCACAGTCTGACCACAATTACTTTTCACATAAGAAGAAGTCAATAGTGACGTTGTCAAGCGGACACGCAGGTGACGTTAACAGATATAAACGTCTTGTCGTACAGAGGTCACACGCGGCGCATCTGAGCGAGACATATCTGATAAGCTCCTAGTGATATTTACGCGTTAAAATAATCTGGCGATAGTGGATGTTGAAGCAAAAAAAACGTCCAACGACGTCAATTTGCGAAATTCCACTTACCAGCATTCCAAAAACCCATGCTCGATTTTCCCTTTTAGTCGTGACATTTAAATTGCTTTCATTTTCCAAATTTCATTGTGAATTTCACCTTATAAATTAACTTCAGCATGTAACTGCACTTTGTCGACTGGAAATACCTCCAGGAGGCGCACGTGCGAATCATGCATCGTACCATACCTGGGCACATCGGGACCAGATCGGGATTTTCTCATCGCTTCGGTAGGCGCGTTCTTAGCTTGTTCGATGATGTGTCGATAATCACGGGAATATTTTGGAAAATAAAAAAGTTATTCACTTTTTTCAATGTAGCGTTTTTTTTCTTGACGTCAGTATATATATATAAAATGACGATGTGAGATTTAATTTACAAGACGTGATTTAAAGTTTAAAATCTCATCGCAAGATTAACGTGACACTTCGTTATTTTTTACATACATGCAGTTATGTTTAGATTCGTGTTTTCACGCCGTTTCTCATCTGATTCATCTGAGCTGTTTTGTTGGACTTATAACTTTATCCCAGCCAGAACTGACTTACCCTTCCAGAAGGAACCGGCAACTTCTACTCATGTGGCGGACAGGACAATTGTTCAATATTCATGAAAGGATATGCCTATGGCCAACCGGGACCGAGACACATTTGTAAAACATCCGACTTTTACATATTTTCAATATAAAGATGAAATACATTGTTACGGATATTAACTGCCTTACAGTAATGTTCTTTTAATTTGAAGTTGAGAAAACCCCTCTTAATTTACTCAAACTTCACAGTTCATTTTCAAATTCAAACCTCGACCGCACAACTATATTACCCGTGCGTTTAGGGAAGAAAATCCTGAGTAACATTTTATACAAACCATAGGTGGCCGCATAGTTTTCATCATTTGGTAGTTCGTATTATATAGACTGCCAAAAAACTATAATGGTAAAAATCTATACCACCACCTGTGGTTTATCTAACGGTATGTGATGTTTGTACACGCTACCGGGGGATTAAACTCCCAAAATATTAGTTGGCCAACTAAAACAAATGTTAGTTCACCGTGATATTTCTGAAAGCCGTTATTATACTCAATTAAATTAACAACATGGAAATGCCGTTATAATGTAATAATGTATTTAAAACATGCCTGTGACACTTGGTTTTTCATAGACTTAATCTATTATCACCACTTTTTAAGTAATCGACTTCAAGAAATGCATTTTCTGATATCAACAAATTAATTCTTGATATCCAAAATTCGAGTTCTTGGTATCAAAATATCAGTTCTTGTATCCACTGACTTCGTGATAACATATATTCCTACAGAATTGAATCTATGTCAAGTTGTGTTTTGTTTTGTTTGAATGTCGAAATTTACGGTTACATGTATCTTTATTGTCAAAATAAATGTATATTTTCTTCAATTTTCTTCAATGCCTTACAAATTAGGCACATTTATTACTATTCACCCTGAATATTACCGTAATTTACCAGGCCTTTTGTTTGTGATCTTTTATTTATTTAGTCTCGTCCATTTATAAAACTCACGAGCAACGTATACGTATTGAATGCGACATGGTCACATAACATTATATGAAGTTGCATATTAGGAAATAATTCGCCAGTGGTGCAGTCACATGTTATATATACCGTCAGATGAACCACAAGTGGTCGTATATATTTTTTCAATTATAGGACATTGATAACCTATATAATATCAAATACGAAATGATAAAAACTATGCGGTCACCTGTGGTTTGTTTAACGTGTGCATGAAGTCGGTCAACTGAACATGTCTAATAATTCTCTGAGAAAACCCCTTGACATAATCCGTTGATTCATTTTCATTTGTCAGTTTAAGTCTCAGTTCGGACAACCCCACTAATACATAAAATTATCGATTGTGGCTTCAGTCATTGAACTGGTAAAGAGGGAAAACTTAAATGAACTCTAATGTTACAAAAGTATAATTTTCTTGTAATCGTGTGATTTTTTATTTGAAATCTTTTTAATAGTGTGCATGTCTCAAAATGGCATCAGTTTTAGCCTGACAACGCAAATGCATGCTACGAATAGTATATTCAATATGTTTTTAGGTACTCCGGCCCATCCTTCTTGCTAGACTATTCGAAGCTCATTCGTGTTGTTTGTTTGAACCTGGCGGCTAGATATTGCCCGTTGAGGCATATCACAGACAAATTCTATCGGATTAAGGTCCGGGGACCTTGCAAGTCAATCCAATCTGTTGATCCATGTATTGGTAACTATGGTTTGTTCTATGAGGACGCAAATTATCGTTCATCAACACAAAATCTGGACGGATCGGGCCTGAGTAGAGGCGGACACAGACATACTGAATCTCACAGTAGTACGATTGGGCAGTTAAAGTTCAATTTAAAAGATATGTAGATATATTCAGTGATGCATACTTATCCCTGTCCATACCATAACATACCCATAACTATAACGATCGTGTTTAGCAATACAGACGTCAACATATCGTTCATTCGGACTTTTCCACACTCTAGCCGTTTATCTATGACTTCTCCACAAAATTCGACTCATTGTAAAGTGTACACATGTCCAATGTTGCAGTGTCCGTTCAAGATGGCCCATGGTCCAGCATAAGCGTTCTCTTGCGTGGTTATTCGTCAAGGTAACACAAATTGCAAAATGTTTGGCCTTGATTCCAGTATTGTTCAACATAGTTCCTACTGTTTGAGTGGAAATTTGTATTACAGATGCATTTTAAAAGTTTTTACGCAACGACAAAGCATTCTGGAAACCATTGTCTTCAGGTTGTTCGCCAATACACCAGTATTGGACATGTGTTTTGGACCTAAATCGGGATGCTTTGCAGTGTACACGCATTTCCATTAACTTGAAACAGATTTCGTATTCGTACGATATCACTGAGTGACATGTTGAACGTCAAGGTTACATGCCTCATGCACACACACACGTCTACAACCTCCCAGCCTCCCTGTTCAATTCGGAGAAAAACACATTCGGAAGTTATGATTCACCATAATTACTAAGGTAAGTTACATAAAAATAGAGCGTGTCTTCGTGATTACAAGAAATCGCAAATTTAAGAGTTTTGAGGCATACCCACGAAAACCTTGGTTTATGGGCATTGCTGACATTGCGTGCTACCCGTGCTCATTATACATGTAAAACCAATAATTTCAACATTGATAAATAACTTCAATAGTATTGCATTTTTTAGTGTATAAATAATTAAAATTGAACAATAATTTATGTTTCATATTTCCATATCAAAAAGTGGGCCTTAGCAAATTTTGAGTAGTATGTAATGACAACGGCTCACTGTATTACTAGTATTAAAATATTGCATCCTTTAAATTATACTTATTTATTTTGATCCAATTGTGAAACAAGTTCTTACAACTAAGATTAATCATTCTCGAAACGTCATTCCTGATTTTATCCATTGCCTCGAGGGTATGAGAAAGAAGCCAGTTTTATACCGGGCGTCTAGAAACAATATTACTGTTACCATTTTATTTCGTCTTTGGTATGATGCGGCCATTGAAGCAGAGACCTCCCACACTCAAAGCGGACGCGGACGCTTTAGCGTCTTCCACTAGGAGGATATACATCATGGCCCGGGGCAGACGGTTCCATAGGACAATCAAATGAGGGAAAAGTTAAAAAAAGTTACCAATTTTCGAGGGCTGCTTTCAGCAGTTCAGACACCCTTTGACCTGTTGAAAATATCATGTATCTGATAGTCTGTTTGAACTTGAAATATGTGACAATATTTCAGATCGGGACGGAACGTTAAAAACCCTTTAAGTGACAAAACTTAAGAATTAAAGATCTATTCTTGTATTTTGTATGTGAATAAAACACAGGCACTCGATCGGATGCGGAAAATTAAATCACGAGTGCGTCAGCAAGAGCACAGTTTTAAGTTCGATTCTAAACACAATAATATCCCGTTATATTTAGTGCGCGCATTCCATTTTCACTCATTTTACATTGAACATAATTCCACGCTGAAATTGAGTGGCTATTAGATGGTACACTTACCTCCCTCGTTAATGAAAACGAGCTTCGTAATTTTCTGAAGGGAAGACCACATTTTAAACAATTTAACAATTCTAATAACACGAGTATAAGGTATTTATTGCATGAAATGAAATATATAAATGAATTGATTACCGGAAGTTTTTATGAAACTTTGTTTCGATAGTATAATGGAGTTTCTAAAAATAGATGCCTCATTGCTGTAACACTGGATACTCTTGCCAGTTGCCTTATTCGTTACTACGTATAGGATAGAAAACGAATGGTGCGAAGCGATTGTCTATATCGTATAGACGGACCCACGAGTTTTTCTATCTGACTTAGACCATGTGGTATGTAATACTTAGCACAATTAAAAGCAAAGCGTTTTTAAAATCAAATAAAAAGTGTGGGTGTTTATTACGGAATCCTGTTAGTGCCATTTTCAATATCGTGTATCGCCCTCCAAGGGCGAGACACGAGAATTGCGCTAGGCAAGAAACGAGACACGAGAATTAGACGCGATATTTATGTTACAGGTGGGTATATGTGGGTTGTATATGATCGGTTAGACGTCTGTGTTGATCTGTATAGATAATATATATAAAATATATTATTATAGATAAAACGAGAAAACAAATAAATGTTCAATCAATGTATTATACATCAGAGGGTAAACATCTGAATTATTATAATTATATACATACTTACAACATAGCAATTAAACAAATATCATAAAAGGGTAGAATATGGCTGCTGTGAGATGACGGTTTACCAGAAAATATGACATGATATAAACTTCTAATCAATAACCTAATTTATACTTTAACCTAATGCTTTAAATGTTACTAATGATCAAAAAAGACAATAAATACTTCATAGTTACCTGTATAGATAATATATATAAAATATATTATTATAGATAAAACGAGAAAACAAATAAATGTTCAATCAATGTATTATACATCAGAGGGTAAACATCTGAATGATTATATCATTGATTGAACCGACCGATACGACTATGCTTCAGTGATTTTAAGTGTAAGTGCGATGGATACTTGTGATTGTTAAAGGATTAGAGTATTGGGCAATAATTACTAACTAACTAACTACAGCTACTAACTTTACGATGGGAACATGGATTCAATATCATTAAAAAGGGACAGTTTATTGATAAAAGACGAGTAAGTTAAGTAAGTATAATAATGTTTTATTTAATAAGTACTGGAACACAACAAAAGACCCTATGACATATTTCCCCCCTATAAACAATTGTCGCCCTCGACAATATAATCATCACTGTATAACCTGAAATTATACAAAAAGAAACAAGGTTCATGATTAAACATAATTGACAAGATAATGAAAAACTGTTCAGTTGTGTAGGCATGATTTCTTAAGATAAAATAATCCTAAATACGCCTTAACACCAAACAATTGATAAAAGATCGGATGAAGTACACCAAAATAATATACTTAGATACAAATGAAATACACCAAAATAATATACTAAGTATGGCTTTAAATACTGTGGGAAAACAATACCCAGTGCCATTATCAGTACGATAATGGTGTACAAATAAACAAACAAATACACAAACATAATGGACAAATTGAAATACATAACTAAGCGTTCTGACCAAACAAACGATATGAAGTAAACACTGACGGTCAATCATTGTGTTTACAAAATAAACTATCAGTACCAAAGTAATGATGAATAAAAAAAATCAGTATGGTATGAAACTCAGATCCTGTACTACGTACAGAACCAAAGTAATGATAAATAAAAAAAATTCAGTCTCAGCGTTGTCATAAAACTCTGTACCTGTACCTGTAATAACGTCTCCTATACCCACACAACCGAAGACCCTAGTGGTGCAGCGAAAGCATGTTGCTCTCCAACAACAAAATCACCAGTCCGTTTCCACGCTGGCTGTTGCCTTTGTCGAACTGGTCTTCGCGGTAGCACCCCAGGTTCTCCAGCTTTCCGGCGATGTGGTGGTGTATAAACCTTACTGGAACCAGAACTGGTATCTTCTTTGCTTGAGCCTGAAGAATCAACCATGGTGTCTGGTATGCTTTCTGATACGACTTCCTCTGATTCAGAGTCTGACAGAGATGGAATAGGGAGGTGGTTCATAGGTAGTAAATTGTTCCTGTGTAATGTTAGCACTTTCGAATCTCCCTTTCCACCTGCCGACGCACTCTGAATACAGGAGTCCTCGTATCAGGTTGCTCTAGGACAACAAACACATCATGGCTCCAGGTGTCAGCCAGTTTGTGTTTGCCCTTGATTCCCTGGTTCCTAACAAGTACCCTATCCCCAGGTAAAATCTTTACCTCCTTGACCTTCCGATCATAGTAGTGCTTGGCGTTCTGTCTTTTCTTGGAGGAAACACCACTGGCCAATCTGTAAGCTCCTCTTAGATGCTTTTCCAGACGCTTCATGTAATCTGATGGCGAGGTTCCTGGGATACTTTGACCTTTCAGACCCAATACGGCATCAATTGCAAGTCTTGGCCGTCGGCCAAACATGATTTCATACGGTGAGTACCCCGTAGAATCGTTGGCGGTAGCATTGTATGCCTGAACTAGTGACGGAATAGCTGATTTCCAATCAGACTTTTGCTCATTGGGAAGTGTCCCGAGCATCTTGAGAAGAGTCTGATTAAAGCGTTCACACTGTCCATTCCCTTGAGGGTGATATGGCGTTGTTCGGGTCCGCTTGATACCAGCAACTCTGCACAATCGAGTAATGACCTTTGATAGGAAATTGGCTCCTCTGTCGCTGTGTATCGCTTCGGGAAACCCATAGTGGACAAAGAAATTATCAAACAGGACCCGAGCTGTCGTCCTAGCCGTCTGATTTCTCGTCGGTATCGCCTGTGCGTAGCGAGAGAAATGATCAGTGATGACCAGCACATTCTCGTAGCCTCCTTTGGACATCTCCAGCGACAGGTAGTCTATGCATACTAATTCCATCGGTGATGATGAATATATGCCGACTAGACCAGCCGCCGGAGGAGGAGCGGACTTGCGACGAATGCACCGGTCACACTCTCTTACCCACTGACTGATATCTGAATCCATGCCTGGCCAATAAAATCTTTCTTTAACCAGACTAATGGTGCGGTCTCGGCCTTGATGTCCTAGATCGTCGTGTAAAGCCCTGAAAATGGTCGTCCTTACGGTCTGTGGTAGCACCACCTGCTTGTTCTTTTCGTTGCGGATAACCGCTTCGTGGTACAGGACACCATCTTCCATACTCAGCCGGTTAAACTGTTTCAGATACTTCCTAACATCGGGACATTCATCACGGGCCTGCTTCACATCAGGTGGAGTCATTAAACTGACGAATGACCTTATCTTGGCCAAAACGGGGTCCGCATCTTGACCTTTTGCCCAGTCCTCTGCTTGTAATAATTGGGATGCGGGTTCCTCGTTGTCGTCAGATGAAGCTTCCTGTGAAACGTCTATCATTAAATAATTTGACGGTGAAGATGCATTCAGTATGGCATGAATCACATCCCGATGTATTTCCTGCGGCGATTCCGACGAGTCACTGAGACTCGCGTGGTCCTCTGAGATGTCTGATGACTCAATACGCTGTGGTTTCATTCTCGAGAGGGCATCAGCTTCAATATTTGCTTTCCCAGCACGATAGTGGATTGTGAAGTCGTAGTTTGCTAGAGAAGCAACCCATCTTTGTCCACAGGCATCTAGCTTGGCAGTAGTCTGGACGTAAGTTAGCGGATTGTTGTCAGTAAACACCTTGAAGGGAATACCATACAAATAATCATGAAATTTCTCGGTGATTGCCCATTTAAGAGCGAGAAATTCGAGTTTACTCGAATGGTAATTCTTCTCAGAGGGTTTCAGACTCCTACTGGCATAGGCCACAACCCGCTCTACGCCGTCATGGTCCTGATAGAGTGCGGCTCCCAAGCCACTAGCAGATGCGTCAGTATGAACCTTGAATGGTTTCCTGTAGTCTGCATAGGCCAGTATAGGTGTAGACGTCAATTTCTCGACAATGGTATCGAATGCCATCTGTTGCGCTTCTCCCCATTTGAACTTTGGCGACTTGGTGGATTTCTTCACCGTAGAACTACCGGTCAGGAGATCGTTCAATGGTCGGACAATGTTTGAAAACTTGGCGATAAACTTTCTGTAATAGCCCGCGAAGCCTAGGAAACTTCGAACATCCTTAATGGAAGTAGGTTTAGGCCAATTCCGTACTGCTTCAGTCTTCGCAGGGTCCGTCATAATGCCCTTGGACGATACTACATGTCCGAGGTAGGTGACTTCATCCCGAAGGAATTCACATTTTGACGCCTTCAGTTTGAGGTTGTGCAGTTTCAGTCTCTCGAATACAGCATCCAAACGCTCAATGTGTTCTTGTAGAGATTCCGAAAAGATTATGACATCATCCAGATAAATTAGGCACTCCTTTAAGTTTAAATCGCCCATGCAACGTTCCATTAGCCTTTGAAAAGTTGCAGGGGCGTTACATAGTCCAAAGGGCATACGCTGACACTCATAAAATCCAAGGTTGCCAACCTGAAAAGCCGTCTTCTCCTTGTCATCCTCTTCCATCTCTACTTGCCAGTAGCCCGCTTTTAAGTCGAGCTTGGTGAAATACCTCGCCCCGGCAAGTAGGTGGAGAGTGTCGTCAATGCGCGGTAGAGGATAAGCATCCTTGTGTGTTCGGGAATTCAACTTCCGGTAATCCACACAGAAGCGAATGATGCCATCCTTCTTCCTCACAATGACGACGTTCGATGAGAAGGGACTTTTGGATGGTTTGATGGCTCCCATATCCAGCATCTCCTTAAGGTGTTCCCTAACTTCATCAACTAAACCAGGTGGAACTCTTCTGTATGCTTCTTTGAACGGTTGTGGATCATCAAGCTTAACAGCATGTTTGACAAGGTCTGTATGTCCTATATCTAATGGACCCTTAGAAAATGTATCCTTCCATTTCCAAATGAAGTTCTCCATTACGCTTTTGGTGTCTCCATCAAGATGAGATAAATCAACTTTGATTTTCTGTAGAAATTCAGTTTTGTCGATGGGACATTGTTCAGGTTTGGAAACTTTTGATGCTTTCTGTTTTTCCGGAATCCATGATCTAAGAACCTGGGCCTCCTGTAGTTCACACAGGGGTGTATGAGGCTGGATCATAACTGGTTTTGCTGACACGTTAAAAATCCTGACTGGTACTCTCGATGAGGTTCCAATGCTGTCTAACTTGACGACCCGAGGGCAAATACCAATCCTACTTGATGATAAGGCGGATGGCTCTGTTATAGCAGATGTCGCATCGCTCGAGGTGCGTACAAAGCCTGATATAGTCATGGTGTCGAATGGCTTTAACTCTATAGGGTGAGTGTTGGTAGATTTAACTACTCCAACTGGAGTGTTTGCTTGTACAGCCATGGTGGCACTCCTCCACTCCTCGGGTAAATTAGGAGTTTTAGGAGATATGTACCTAAGCAAATTGGTTCCAATGATCACTGGCACCTGTAGGTTATATTGGGTGGTTGGTACGACTAAGGCCAAAACCGAGAAAACCTCTTGCGTGAACTTTGGTATAGCTATGTCGATATCTATGTATCCGCTATACGGAATACAATCACCACCAGCGCCTGTGATAGACAACCCAAGATCGTTCACAGAATGAAGCAATGGCTTAGGTGTCATCTCGCTCCAATAACTTTGGCTCAATGTGGTGATCATGGAACCAGAGTCAATAATGCATTAACCCTGTTGCCATTGATAACTATCTCAGCTTCGTTAGCATGACCGATCAATCTTTCAAAGATGTTATTATTAGGGCTCTTCTCCAATATGTCAGGCATTTGCCCTGCAATGCCGACATCTACTAGTTTAAATCCTTCTGTTGGGTAGAAGCATTTTCCTGTTGTCCTGCCTCCTGTCTTCCCTGTTTACCTCGATAACCGCCGCGTCCTCTGTATCTTGATCCGTTACCTTGACCCCTGTTCTCTGAACTATTGTTGCTTTGTCGCTCCTGAGTATTCTTCATGTCTTCAAACTTCCTATCTAGATTCTCAATTCTCTTCACTAGATCTGCGATTAACTCTTCTGTTTGAGGAACTGCTACTGATGTTTGGTGTAACTTCGCTGTGGATTTCCTTGTTCCAGTTCTTTCTCCTTGTAATTTTATTTCATACTCTTCCGTTCTTACTTTACTCCTTAGTTCTTCGTAATCCATTGTGCTATCATAATAGGTTCTTGTCGCTTGTTTTAGTTCATTGTTGCTTAACCCTCGCCAAAATCTATTCTTTAACCTGATCTTCCTTTCACTCGCACTAATATTCGATCTTATGTTAGCCTGTAATAACATATCTTCTAATCTTAATCCCCATTCCACTACTGTTTCGTCTGGTCTCTGTTCGGCAACAAGGAATCTAGAAAGCAGGCTGTCCTCGCTAGCAACATTACTGAAGTTGGCGTCAAGCGTCTTTATGATGTCGTCAACCGAGGCACTCGGTCCAAGATGTAGCATAGCCTTCCTGGCATTGTCTTTCAGAGACCTACGGAGAGCCTGTTTCAGAACTTGTTCCGAATATATCTGCTGTACACTTTCAAATTCCATTTTGAATTCTTCATACGACGATTCATTCTTGCCAGTAGGTTCTCTTCCCGAGAATGACGTAAGATTTAATTTCACATTTAAATCATTCTATGGTAACTTCGGTCGTGTCCCGCGTAACAATACACAATGCATAAGGTAAACTATACTTACCTATCGCCGATGGGCTGCCTCGTTCTATGATACCAATACCATAACCTCTAACTATATTACTGAGAAGACCAATGTTGTGCCATGCTCTGTCCAACGTCCACTAACTCTCGTGTCCGACTGACTGGGCCCCAAGAATACCTACCAGTCCATGACTGGTTCAGTAGCGGAAAGAGTGCTATGAGCAGAAAGAGCCCATAATCACCACACTCCCCCCTGTCCTATATTGAGGTTCGAGGACCAGGGGTCAGGAACTTCACCGACGCTACCGCAGGACTTGAGATTCCCCTGCTGCATTTCATGGGTTCAGAGGTACAGAACTCCATTTCTATACAGGAGACACTGGCTCCTGGCTAACACTTTGAGACAGGCACGGATTCCTGGGTTACTAACCAGTACGGTATGCTCTCCTTACAAACCCAGGCCGCATACAAGAACCATGGGTAGGCTCTATGCTTTGTGCATACCCCACCAGGACCGCATAAAGAACCCTGGAAGGGGCTAGATTCTCAGAAAAACTGAGGTCTAGCCGACCCAACCTGTGATTTGGTGCACAGGCACGCTAGTCTTCCCCATCTGAAGATCCATCAGATACCTTCTGCAAGCACCCATTTTAGGCATTATCCTCCGAGGATGGGTTCTAACCATCCCTAAACTTGGAACCTGAATGGAAACCTGGGAACATATCTGAACCTGTTGTGCATGTATCAGTTACTTACATGTCTTCGCATCTTGGCATCTACCTCGCATCTTACCCATTCGCTACTGCCCAGTACTGGTGTACTAACTGGCCTCCTCGTCTAACGTCCCAATCTCAACCATCTCCCTTCCAACATGAAGGCTCGCTAGACCAATATTACTGCCTGAAGCAGCTTCAATATTGCCTCTACTTCTACTACATCTGGACGCACCATCGCCATCTATGCCTCTAAACATGCCATCGCTATGCTCTACTCGCTCGCTAACTGAGACACACACAACCCTGTTGACTTGAATATAAAGATACAAACAATCTCCCCTGGGTCCCCAAGAAATTGAATAAGGTCACCAAGTTTGAAGTCATCTCCCAAGGATACCCAAGATATAATGCAGGTACCCAGGATCGATATATCTGCAGCTTGACCCGAGCCAAATGTTGACAACCAGGACACTGATGCCCGCACCACACCCTGATCGCTAAAAATTAGAATCATCCAATTTCTCCACCCAACGACTACTTTGAATGTAAACCCAGTGTCATATTGACATGTACACAGTGATTACTTCAGTTCCCTCCATGGTGTATTCCCTGAACACACTCGGCGCTACCCGAGCTTATAACCTGATGAAGATTTATATGACAGACGACAATTATGTATATCCCAGTAAAGATACAAGAACAGAACCACATGTTGCACCCAGGTGAAGATATTACTCAAGATCCCAACCAATTCCCGGAGTTCCACCAACCCTGTCGCTACCCAGACTAGACTTCCCTCCTGTCCACAACAAGCTTCCCCCTGGACCACTTCACCTATCCGGTGACCCTCCACCCTGGCGCTACCCACGGTAAGATGGCCCCTGTCACCCCGGCGCTACCCGAGGAATTTCCCAGTGAAGCTAATGGACCAAGAGCACATGTTGAATTCCAGGCTAAGATTCCTGCATAATATCTCCTCCCAAACCTGGAGACCTCCCTGGCTAAACCAATATTTCGTGGGACATCAACACGTACTGTACGACAACCCCGCCTAGCAACATAAAGTAGTAGCGCTACCCATACCACACCAGTAACATGCAAATATACCATATTGATCCCCAACTATGCTAACCTCTGTTCCCTCTCCCCACCTATATCCGTTGACCCCTCCACCTTATGGTCCAGGTAGAATTGCCACACAACCTACATCAACGCCCCTGTCTCCACATCCACATCGCTACATGACTCTACACCAACAGAACAGCTTCATCTACATCATCAGTAATGGAATCCCCTATCATGCCAGGGCTTTAAATTCTTTTAAACCATGCAGTTATTTTTCAAAAATAAAATACAGAACTTCCCAATATTACAAAAATATTCCCCTTAATTAAATTCTAAAGCCATCCCTACAAGTTAGAACAAAAACCCTGCGCGCATCCTCCGCATTCAGCATCCACAGATATAATACATGATAGTATTGACCCCAGTCCGCATGCTTTTTGCCTAACACCAGCATACTAACATGCCATAAGAGATCCCGCAATCACCACGGCCATGTCAAGCTTCTCAACAGATCTAACAATCAATCGCTCTACTTCTCTCTCGATGAAAGGATCTTCTGAGTTGTTCTCTCAGACAGGATAGACATCGCTAAATGAACTTGAACATCTTAAACCCCAAGCCTGAGCCCACGGAATGATGCACAAATTAAATGTATAAATTTGAAGCGTCAGAAGCTGGGTCAAAACTTCTGAGTCTCTAGAAATAACTTGAGTAACCGCACCTCAAGTTTCAGGTATACTAGCCTCCAGGGTTAATAATAACCAAAAAATATTTAACACACTAAATTCCAAATGAAAAAGTTAATTACTTTCACCGAAACAGCTAACATCCAATAAACATGCCAATAAATATTGCATTTACCCAAACAATTAACCGCAACTCATACTTCCCCCTCATTCCAGGGGAGGCAACTCTGTGTAAAAATATTCCTAAACTGGCAGCGTAACCAAATAAAAATTAAAAACATTCTACAGTACTCGGAATAGAATTAAATAATTTATCTTAAAATCCTAACATGAAAATGTAACACCTGGAAACCAATCTACCCCAACACAGTCATCTAGGCTGCCCCTAGCGGCCATATGCTTCCTATACCCCGCCAAGACCGCATACGGAACCTTGACAGGGGGCAGACAAAGTCTTGGCCGCACCGGTCGCTCCGGTCATCTAGGCTGCCCCTAGCGGCCATATGCTTCCCATACCCCGCCAAGGCCGCATACGGAACCTTGACAGGGGCCAGACAAAGTCTCGGCCGCACCGGTCGCTCCGGTTATACCATCATCTAGGCTGCCCCTAGCGGCCATATGCTTCCTATACCCCGCCAAGACCGCATACGGAACCTTGACAGGGGCCAGACAAAGTCTCGGCCGCACCGGTCGCTCCGGTCATACCGCTCGAAAGTTCTATGCTAAGTTTTACCCCACCAGGACCGCATAGAGAACCCATGGCAGGGGAGTCAGACATCGGCATCCTCAGTGGGTCCTCACTCTGCCTAGACATCTGTACCAGATAAAAAACAAAGTGACTGACCGCACTGACAATGTTTCTTTATTGAGACACATTCACAAGCAATGGTGTGCTAAATGAATCAATGAAGTTGGGTCCCCAACAGCAACTAAAACAAATCACATCCAACATGACCAAGGGAGGTAACTAGTACAGCAATCCAATCTTGGTACAAGAAAAAATATGCTGCACAATAAACCAAAGTACAAGGTCAATATTAGAATTAATTGAAATAATTTGCAACAAAAGACCAAACAAACATTAAAACAAGTGACAACAACACTGACCTTCACATTTTCGCTCGTTCGGACACTGCAATTTTCGTACTTTCGACCACGCCATTCGGGACGAATCCAAAATGGCGCGAAAATTCGCCCTCGCTGACGGCAAACATTTTCGTCGAAAATTCGCTTATTACCGGTCTTCTACTGCTGCAATCGGTCTTAATCCACTCCAGTAACCCTTCGCTCATAACCAACATCGACGTTGCATGTGTATTCTGCCTGGTAGCGTGAAACGGGGACCTCGTCACGTGACCTCTACTTTCGGTTCGTCCTTTTTTAGACCAGCGCTGCACACCAGTATGGTAACTTCGGTCGTGTCCCGCGTAACAATACACAATGCATAAGGTAAACTATACTTACCTATCGCCGATGGGCTGCCTCGTTCTATGATACCAATACCATAACCTCTAACTATATTACTGAGAAGACCAATGTTGTGCCATGCTCTGTCCAACGTCCACTAACTCTCGTGTCCGACTGACTGGGCCCCAAGAATACCTACCAGTCCATGACTGGTTCAGTAGCGGAAAGAGTGCTATGAGCAGAAAGAGCCCATAATCACCACAATTCTCAGGACGAGAACCACTGTAACCAACCAAACGTCTTTCCCCTCTTTGTTCGTTGCTGCTATATCCTACAGGCTCGTCGTATTCCGAATCAAGCGTTCTTGTTGTGTTTGTTGGCAATTGTTCTTTCTCACTGTATTTCTTTTCCATCAATTCAAATTTCAGTATCATCGTTTTCTGCATTTCCAGTAGTTTGTTTTCGAATAGTGTTGTTCTCTCATCCCTTAATTTCATCTCCTTCATTATCCTTGTTTCATAATTCCTCATCTCCTCCTCCTTTCTAGCTAGTTCCTTTTCTCTCTGCTCCAACTCCTCACTCCATATCTCTATCCTTTTCATTCTAATATGTAAATCCTCTGTCAGATTACTAAGCTGCTGTTGTTCATCGTCGTTGCCAGAATCTTTACAGTGAGTCATCTGTTCTGGCCTTGTGTATTCCTCTTCACTTAGATAGGCAAACTCGTTGACCTGTTCTGGCAGGTTAACCTCTTCCCTTAATCTTTTCAGTATGTCGTCCATCCTTCTTGTTTCCCATGACAGGTTCACCTCCGACACCATAGATTCATCCACTAAACCAGTCTTATCAACTGTTACTAGAGAACTAGGTGTGCGGGGCTTCTATCTACCTTGTCGTTCCGATAACATTCTTCCTCTTTGAATGGAAAGTAACTCCATGTCGTCGTCGTGTTGACGTCTTTGTTCCCTCTCTATCCTACGTCTTCTTGACGTTTCCTCTTCTTTACGTTCCCTGTCATTTCTTGCTTCCATTGTTGATGGCCGTAGATCGTAGTGTTGATCGGCCATTCGAATAAATTTCCACACTCTAACTCTATGTGTAACTATCTACTCTATACTCTAACTAAATGTGGCCACTACTAACTAAACTCACTATATCCTGTCTGTCTACAAAATTACTCTACCTGTTTTCTCACACAATGGTATATGACATCTGCAAGTTGACACCCGGAAATATAGTATGTATGCGGCACAATATGATAATAACCATACACGCTCCACAAAATTGGAAGATGGTAAAAGGAATCAATGTGCGCAAAATCACAAGGATTGTATTCAAAACAATATGTGGCAATACATGTACACCATACACTTTACAAAAAAGTCAAATGGCAAAGTGGTATGACATATAACACTTGTATATTTTCACAACTTGGTATATAGCAATGCATACAACAGTATAGAACCATATGAGACAAACATGTTACATAAAACAAGTCAAATGGCAAAAAGGATTTGCATACAACACTTGTATGTTGTCACAACATGGTATATAACAATGTATACAGCACAATAGGACTAGTTAAGGACACACATGTACACCATACATTTCACATTAAACAGCAAGTATATGCGTCTGTATATAGTATTGAATAAACACACAAATGCTTCGATTGTGTACAAGTTCAACTCAGTCAGATGTAATTTCAATCTATGAAACAGGTTATATCACTCTTCTGGTATGCTGTGTACTTTAAGTCAAGGGCATGTAATCCGGACCAATCTGTATGTGCTTTGAGTATACTAAATGAACCACACAGTCACTTCCCTTGGATAATTTATGGCACACTGGTCAACCTGAGTCCTTTTACAATTATAAGTGAAGGTGCAGACAACCAATTACCAGTAAATTGAGTAATTATTCTAATTACTATTCAAATATCAAAGGCTCAGACGTGTAAATAGTTTATATATAAATATAAATATTTTATGAGAAAAATTTATTTGGCTCAAGCTGGGTTTGAACCACCAAACTCCAGATTACTAGACTTACGCTCTATCCACTAGGCCACTGATTCACTTGATACAATACCTGACAGCAAAATCACCTGTTCAAAAACGCTGTCGATTACGGTCGATAGTGACACGCTGTATGAACACCAATCAAATCATATAAACAAAGTCAAACAATAAGTATATTTTTGAAAACTAATATGTTGTCACTTTCTGGAAATAACGTAAAAACATCCGATACAAGATATGTATTTCGAGTATTCGGCGAAAAACTGCGCGTATTCAGCGTGTTATGCGCGGTAGGCCTACAACCGACTGTCAACAATATAAATATGAAACATATTAGACATTGAAAGCCACAGAAAGAACTATACAATTCTACTGCCACTCCAGTTATGCAATATGCAGATAAGTCATGGACACGGTGTTTCCACAATAAGTATAATCTCAATACTTTACAATGCCGACTATCTGTAAAACAGCAGTTTGACAGATGGCGGGAATAAAATGTAAACAATGTTCATGGACGTAGGTCACTGTGACGTGTACACATCAATGCGCACCTCAAAACAACTGGGTGGGGCAGGGATAGCTTTGCTATATAAATATATGTTTCTTTCAAATGGACAAACTCTTCCAACTATACAACGTGCTTACAAAACACCGACAATAGTACACCCAATAGGTGTATAAGGTCAATGCAATACTCTATCGACTGACTACGCTACATGTAAATGTTAGTTTGACAGATGGTGGGAAGTGAATGTAAACAAGGTTGGATACATGCATGCAAATAATGGTGACGTATACACAAGAACCACAGCGGGTATTCCAATAGCTATAAATATCTCAATACCTGTATAAAAGGATAACTTTATGACGTATAGAACAGCTGATTGTTATAAACACATGTATGTATAAAGTATACACAGAACTACACACAGTGACCGTAAGTTAATTGAGTGTTTATATAAAAGATTTCTGGGTCAGTGTGATGACTCGCTGAGTAGACTATAGACAACGGAGTATATAATATAACCAATACACAAACACAATCAGAAATATAATGAAAAGAATAAATAGGCTCACCGTCTAGCAGCACATAATCCAAATATTAAATAAATTAAATCACAGACACTAATTAATAAATAGAGTCCACATGTGTCCATGAATAATGGCACAAATTATAGTCACAATTCCAATGATCCAAGGTTCCTCGCAGGTAACGAATCCTTAATCCTGGAATCCTAGTGTCAGAGGGGTGCACTCAACTGGCCAGTTTCAATAATACTCCCGGGGTAACTAACGATACACATGTACATGTCCATAGAAAATGGAATGGTGGAATACCGGTAGCTCCAAGACACAAACAAAACCAAACGTCTTCAACGTCTCCAACGTCAAACGTCAACGTCATACATCTAGGAGGGCGCCATTGTTACAGGTGGGTATATGTGGGTTGTATATGATCGGTTAGACGTCTGTGTTGATCTGTATAGATAATATATATAAAATATATTATTATAGATAAAACGAGAAAACAAATAAATGTTCAATCAATGTATTATACATCAGAGGGTAAACATCTGAATTATTATAATTATATACATACTTACAACATAGCAATTAAACAAATATCATAAAAAGGTAGAATATGGCTGCTGTGAGATGACGGTTTACCAGAAAATATGACATGATATAAACTTCTAATCAATAACCTAATTTATACTTTAACCTAATGCTTTAAATGTTACTAATGATCAAAAAAGACAATAAATACTTCATAGTTACCTGTATAGATAATATATATAAAATATATTATTATAGATAAAACGAGAAAACAAATAAATGTTCAATCAATGTATTATACATCAGAGGGTAAACATCTGAATGATTATATCATTGATTGAACCGACCGATACGACTATGCTTCAGTGATTTTAAGTGTAAGTGCGATGGATACTTGTGATTGTTAAAGGATTAGAGTATTGGGCAATAATTACTAACTAACTAACTACAGCTACTAACTTTACGATGGGAACATGGATTCAATATCATTAAAAAGGGACAGTTTATTGATAAAAGACGAGTAAGTTAAGTAAGTATAATAATGTTTTATTTAATAAGTACTGGAACACAACAAAAGACCCTATGACATTTAAAACGAGACACGAGAATTGCGCGAGGCCTGAAACGAGACACGAGAATTAAAAATTGAATTCTCGCGTTTTTAATCTCGCCCTAGACCCACAACTTTTACAAGTTAATATCTAATATCGTGTAATTCTCGCGTATCGTATCTTGCCTCGCAGTTGATTCTCGCGCCTCGTTTCAAATATCGCGTCTTAATCTCGTGTCTCGACTTCCAAGGGCGAGACACGATAGTAAAAACGATACACGAGAATTCAACGCGAGGCTCGAGAATCCAACGCGAGACACGACAATGCTATCGTGCAAATATCGCGCAATTCTCTAGCATTGTCGTGTATCGCGGCGAGACACGAGCATTGCGCGATAGCATTGTCGTGTATCGGGGCGAGACACGAGAATTGCGCGATATTTGCCCGATAGCATTCTCGTTCCTCGCCTTCAATTCTCGTGTCTCGCTTTAATTCTCGTGTCTCGCGGACCAAATAGAAACGCGAGGCAAGAGAATTGCGCGATATTTGCACGATAGCATTGTCGTGTCTCGCGTTGGATTCTCGAGCCTCGCGTTGAATTCTCGTGTCTCGTTTTAACTATCGTGTCTCGCCCTTGGAAGTCGAGACACGAGATTAAGAGGCGATATTTAAAACGAGGTACGAGAATCTACTGCGAGGCACGATACGATACGCGAGAATTACACGATATTAACTTGTAAAAGTTGTGGGTCTTAGGGCGAGATTAAAAACGCGAGAATTCAATTTTTAATTCTCGTGTCTCGTTTCAAGCCTCGCGCAATTCTCGTGTCTCGTTTTAAATATCGCGTCTAATTCTCGTGTCTCGTTTCTTGCCTAGCGCAATTCTCGTGTCTCGCCCTTGGAGGGCGATACACGATATTGAAAATGGCACTAACAGGATTCCGTAATTTATTTATATATTGGCATGAAATCTCGGCGAGTAGCAAAGAAGGAGTATTTTGTGACTAGTCCGCTTCGAATACGATCGTGGTATGTTAAAGACGAATTCTAACACGATCTGCGGATTAATCCATTAAATATAGAGCAGACCTGGCCATGTTTTATTACCCCCATAAAACATGGTATCAAATTGGCTGTTACTATTTACGCCCCGTATCACGTGACATATTTATGAATGAATGAACGTAAACTTTGTATTAGACCATGGTTAGTCGCTGTCTGCCAAATCAGCGCCTTGTATATATGCAGTTGCTTCGTAATTTGCTATTTATCTCTGTTTAATACTATGCCATGTGTTTGTATATTACTTATATGTACTTGTATATATTTGTTGTAAATTGGCCAAAGGCATATTATTTGCCGATTTTGCTAATAAAACTTGAAACTTGAAACATAAAAATGTCACGTGATATTTATTTTCACTGAGCTACTTTTAAATCGCACATGCTGATATTCGGTGTTTTGTGAAGGAACGAAACATATATTTTATTTGTTTATTTGCAGAAGCAACTGTAACAGTATATTAAATACATGCTTTTAGTGTATTTTATATAGTTGTTTTGTCATTTTTGAGCGCACAAACAAATATGACCAATTTGCTGTTTGCGGGGCGTAAATAGTACCAGCCAATTTGCCAGGTGTGTTTTGTTGCAGTAATAAAATACAACCAGGGGCGTAGCTGGGGCATATTTGATTGCATTCCCATTGGTAGAGGGTCTGGGGGCATGCCCCCCTCGAAAAACATTTAGCAACTAAGCGATTTCCTTGCATTTGTGAGTACACTTATCAATTATTTTCTCCAGAGGGGGTTATATAGGGGAATAAGACATTTGTGGAAATTAATTAATTAATTAATTTACGGTGCGAGCAAAGCGAGCTAGAAAACTAGAAAAATAGCACTGCGCGTATCTGAGTTGCATTACCTAAAAACTTGATTTCTGACTTGATAATGCATGTACTCACATGCATGTGTTCACAAATTAGGTTATTCTGCTCAGCGCAGTGAGCTACAAAAATAGCAATTGTTTAATTGAGCAGCAAACCCTACAAACTCGTTCCCTGACTTGATTTTAAATGTACTGACTTATAAGTCAGTGTACGAGGGAAGCGAGCTAGAAAAATAGCAATCTTGATTTGAGCAGCATACTCTACAAGTACAAGCTCGTTTCCTGACTTGAAAAACGATGGATATTTAAAGTGACTTTTTTGCACACACGTTGCATTTGAATGCCCTTCACCTCCCTCTGCCTCTGATTTTTATTTGTGATATCGAATTTTCAATTTATTTTCAAAAGAAATTTAGTCCAGATTAGAATTGTACGCACAGGTGTATTGGAGTACGCCTAGTTATGCCCCAGACAGATTGGTTTCCTCTATGCGTATATAGATTAATCGTGTTAGAATTACTGATAGTCTTCATAGAAATTGACGATAACCGAGTTTTGTTTTTGGTCTTAACTTCATCAAATTACTGTTAAGTTTTACTATTGGCATCTATGCTCTTTACTCGTAGTTCTTTTCTATTCAAAAGAACAGCATATCTATGTGCTTCTTATTATTAAGTGCACTGATTTTCACTGTCCTGCCCTAACTCTTTATTTACAAGTAGTTAATCACGCCAAACACAACTCTTATCTAATTATTACACATGAATATGGCCTAGTTGTCGACTAACCATGGTCACGACAATTCCTTGAAGAAGTAAGATTTAATGTCAATTGGTGGTACGGTGATTAACGCTCTAGACTACGAGTCCGGAGGTCCCTGGTTCGAATCTCGACCGGGGCACTGGATGTTTTATGAAACATTTTTCAGTGTTTCCCACCCTACTAGAGATGAACAGGTTGGTAATTCAGTGGTAGCCTCGTGTGTATCGTTGCTATAAAACGGGCACGTTAAAGAACCAAGGAGTCTGTTCGGAAAGAGCTATGGTATCCCACCAGGATTCCTTGTATCACACACTGTCTCTTCTACTTGATGTCACTTTAGCAAAAACACATGACCCCATAGGAAATAAGTGCTTATACTTATATGGGTTATCCTTGACCGACAACGAAGATAAGAAAATTTCAACTTGTTTGATAAAAAAATAGGTTATCTTTGATTTAATTTCGTGATTTTCGAAGACATTTTAGTCCATTGTGGCATGTCAAGGTTAAGGCAAAAAGATAAAATCACGGATTGCAGGTCTCAAGGACAACTTAATATAAACAAGAAAAAATGACACTGAAAAGGTACAAAAATACATGACAACATGTCGCATCAGTCTGTCAAACATGCCTGGAATCAATCGTGAAACCTCGGTCATTTCCGCTTGTCTCCTGTTAATGTACGTCTTTTGCAATGCATAAAGGCCGAGGTGATCATAATAGCCCGGAAAGAGTCTGAAGGCGATAATAAACAGCAAGAACGACCACATACCAAAAGGATAATCGACAAAACAACCACAATGTGCTGCTTTCTGATAGTAATCAAAAATAATAATAAAAAACTTTTAAAACTAATGTATTTGTGATAAGACTTTATGGTGCCAATGTTTGACCACGTTTATCGACCTCACTAACCCAAAATTACCCGTTGCATCGATAGCACGGACATGTTTAGGTTGTGAAATGACATAGATAAGATATATTCATCTACTTACTAAAATAATTTGGTGTCTAACTCTATCTATCAGACACCTTTGTTTCGCCGTACGATTATTGTTATTAGGTTTTAACATTGTACAAATAATTATGGTAGTGCGTGTTTGTAAATGTGTCGCCATCAGGACCTTTAGGATATGTGTACAATATGCAATTATCTACTATAACCGATTATTGTAATCGTAGAAGAATCAAACAAACAAGTTCAAAATATTCAAGAGAAGCAGCATGACGCGAAAGGCACAAAACAGAACACATACATATGCAAAGGAAAGCCATAGACTACATGCTCAATTCACAAAGACAACTATTTAAATGAACAATAAATAAATGAAACTCAACAGCTACATACAAACGATCGACACCGTACTCCGATAGCAAATAACTTAAAAATGGGCGAAAAACCTGATGAACAATGTATGTTTTGACTGCAAAGTCGCTGGACTACTATATCGTCGTCATTGATGCCATAATAATGGAATTTGTCATATCTTTATACATGTCTGGTGTTTGACTTCAGGTCAACATTATTAACAATCACGAGTTTTGACAAAATATAACTGACCTCGGTAAGTTCAGGAAATCAGTGTCCGTTCAAGCGGTCAATGGGTCAGTTGAAATGCTATATAAACATTGCGGCATACAGACAGTGTATCGTTGCTCCTGTTGCTCCTAAAGGTAAGTCACACAGTCTGTGTGTACGATTTGTTTTTAATCAGATGATAAAGGTATTTACATTGAATCGTGTTCATAAATTAAGCGATTTTCGCATAGAAACCCATTGCTTTTTGAAGTTGGAAGTCATTGAACAATTTTATTACGTGACCCGATGTAATTTCTTTTATTTGAATACATGTGGACATGTTTAAACATTATTGATATTCTAGGATATTGTTGTAAAAAAGAAATAATGACAATACACCTAACAAGTGCTAACTGAGCATTCTAAAAGAACTAGGGTGGATTAGTAGATTAAGAAACTACAGTTGCCGTACTCACTGTGACTTTTAACAGTTTTAAGACGTATATTCATACGGCAACAACTGCAAAAGAAAAAGATGACACACACATAGTGAGTGGGGAGTGGAATAATGACAACAGGTTGCGAATGGTATTGTAACCTGTTGTCGTTATCCCTCTCCCTTGTGATATTCACATTTTGTGATACATTTGATATACACATTCCCATTAATATTTCTATTTCAGTCCAACTATGAACGTTCTCCTACTTTTGAGTTTGGTCGGATTTGCTGCATGGTAAGTCACTTTTGACATTCATAAAAGATTATAGATGTTTTAAGTCCAATTTTTCACACTATTTACTTTCATTAGTAATAGTAAATATTATAAAACCGCCACCAAAATATCATTTTAGAACTTGATTGCTTCAAAGTACTTACAAAACTCTAGTCAATGGTCAGCCGACAGAGAAAACATCAATCAGTAAGCGTGTACGACTGCTAGAGTGAGCCCACGATAATGAGAAAGGTGGAAAATATGGTACATTTCACAAGGGTAGTTTAATCGGATGTCACAAATTATCAGTGATGTTTTAGAACTTACCATATCTGTTTACTTCAGTAATTTTGTCGAACCAAATGTGCAACAGTTGACCAAACCGATTCATGTTTGTAAACATCACATTATCCTCGGCTCACTATAGCTGAAATTTGTTCTGTAAATATTAATCTTTATAATAAAACACGTAAAAATTCATATCTACAGCAATCCAGGTCTTAGCTTGACTGAGGTTATTGCACAAGTTGTTGCAGATACAGATATTGACAACAATGGTATAGTAACCGAGGCGGAATTCAGAAACGAATTGTTGGCTAAGTGGGATTCTGATGTCCGTAAGTGTTTAAGTCATTTCTTTGTCCAAATATATCTTATGTTAATCATTGACGTTGACTTTGTTAACACCGTGTTGATCCCGACAAAATTCCCTGAATTTTTCCTGATTTTTCCCTGACCCGAAGCAATTTTCCCTGACTTTTTAGAGCGATCGGGCGACATCGGCATCTTTTTGTTAGAGCAAAATATGGCAATAAAATAGAGAAATGGAGGCTATATTGACTCTATATTGAACGAAAGAGTTAGGATAGCAATATTTAAGGCTATTGATTAACATTAATTTAATACAACTTAGAAATACTCTGAGCGAGCATATCGAGCGAGAATCTTTCAGTCTTATGTATTTTCGTCATAGGAAATGACACTTAGCGACAGCTTCAATGAAAAATTCCCTGACTTTTCCCAGATATTTGCTCGGTTTCCAAATTTCCCTGACTAATTTCATTATTCCTTGACTTTTCACTGACCTTGAAAAAAATATGTTTATCCCTGACTTTTCCATGACCATGGGAACCCTGTGTAGCGCACAGACTATTTAAAGCCACACGGAACCGACGTCAGCACCTAGCCATCTATGCAAGAGTCGGACATAGAACGAACCATCCATATTACATTTTGTACCAATAAAAGGATCATATAATCAACCCGCAACGGATAACATACTGTGGACCTTTCATTTTGTGCATAATAAACCATTAAGCGAGGTAAATGTGAATGGTAGCTACACTGAAGTAAAGTATATACTACGTACGTCATTGGGGTACTTCTGATTTTTACAGCATCTGACAGTATCGTGTCAAAAAATGACTTTGTTCATCAGTGGACCATCAGATACAGCGACAACCATAAGGATGCATCAACATTCTTCGATAATCTCGACACCTTCCTTCCATTCGGTGAACTGACTGAAGTGGACCTTCTTTTCCATATGGGAAATCTCGACCCAAATGGTAACATTCTAAATATTACAAATTAGTATTAATACAAAATGTATTGCGATTTAAAAAGTATTAATACCTTATTTTCCATATGGGAAATATAAATCCAAATGGTAGCAGACTTTATATTCCAAATTAATATTAATATTGCGATTTAAAACATATTACATCTAGTTCCTTCTTTTCCATAGGTGAAATCTCGTTTTAAATGGTAACATATTAAAAATTACAAATTAATATTGCGATTTAAAAAATATTAGATATAATGCCTTCTTTTCCATATGGGAAATCTTGATCCGAATGGTAGCATACTAAACATTACTAATTTATAATTATGAACATTGTGACTTGAAAAGTTTTAATTCTTCGATTAATGTTGGAGTGGACACATAATATTACGTTTTACTCGTACGTGCGTTGCAACCAGTGGTCAAGTTTTAGTGTAAAATGACATTTGGAAAACAATATCTATACCATTTAGGCTACAGGTTCCTCTGCAACTTTTATTAATAACAATATAAACAGGTTATTGCTAATCAGGGAGAGGGCGTTCTATAGACATATCTCAGCAAAGAATCAACTTTTTCGTAAATGTTTGTTATTTAAAGCAAATGAAGAATTAGTGTAACTATTTCAATTTTACGAAATGTTTGGTTTCACTAAGCATGCTCTAAATCAACTACGAAAAAGTCTGATCTTAGGCGCTTAGCCATATGCCTATGAAACGGGCCCCAGTAGATTAAAGTGAAATTGCAAGTGTAAGACATACGGAAACATAGGGTATATGTCCCACATAGATACATTTTATATTTTTAAAACCATTTGTCTTATTTATAGTTCCTATCTTATGAAGTTACAAATGCCTTTAAACTGTATTTGTTAATTATACAGGTGATGGACAGGTAACTACAGCAGAGTTCGGTGAATTCATCAGAAAGGTACGTACATTTGTATACTAGATGGTTAAAAAAATATATAGCCTTTTGATTTGTTGGATTGGTGCTAGATATCATGTAACAAAAGGGTTCGATCATTGCAGGCGTCGGCATGTCGTCATTTTGTTGACGTATTTTTCCATCTTTTGGTGTCAGTTCACTCGTATTAGCAAAATCACTTATATTTACGTTCAACATGACCAAGACTACTGATTGCCTCCACAGAAAGTGTAAATCAATTTTATACCAATGCCTTTCGGGTACTGTGAAAGTAAGGCCTCAAAATGCCCATAAACGATACGTTCCACACAATTTTTATTTTTATCATATCGAAAACAAACTAATCAGTTGATGTGAAAATATCGGATGCTCAACACTGTTCAAATAGATTGGTATGTTGTGATAATATCCTAAAGCTAACATTAATTCTAAGTTAGCAAGGTTTCTCAGGTAATCAAAGAACCTCTTTTCCAGCAATATGTAACCGTTATATATTACATGTAATATTATACATATTGCTCTGTTTCAGATGCATCCATGCGCAACACATGGCCATTTGGGATGTTAACTTCTTTGTTACATGTTAATCAATAAATATTCAATATGAATGTTATCTTCAATTATATCATCCAGCGCATTCCTCCAAAAATATCCCTCGATATTCAAAATACAGTAGAACTTCGATGCCTCGAACTACCTTCGGACCGGGAAAATAGTTCGAGGCATCTAGGGTGTTCGAGGCATCTATATGGTATCCAAGAATATGCATGGGTATAAGTTCGAACTCATGTCGATACGTGTAAATTTACAAATTGTGTGTGTATATTGCATAATTTATGTGTATAATTAATATAGGTCTATATTGTTTGTTATTTTATTAATAACAATAATGAAACAATATAGGTTTACCGTTTACCAAATTGACATGAAATCTGACTTATCTCCTACAAGCTCTTCGAGTGTTCACGCGTGTAAGGTTTCTTGTTAAACAGCATATTTATATACGAGTATAAAAATTAAGCTGCGAGCCACATACTATCATCATGTCCTGGGTCAAGTTCGACTACAAATCAATAAATGGAAATGTAACAGATTCTTTTGACAAACGTTGAAAAAAGATTATTTTATTCCGATTTGTTTAAAAATAAATAAGTTACAATTTCCTGGACGGCCTTCATTAACCATTTAATGGATGTATAAATGTTTAAAAACGTGTTATACTATGAAAAAAGAGTATATTAAGTCAGACAGGGAAGGCAGCACTCAACTTAACCAGCCGAGCACAGAAAACATTAAAAACACACAAAGCACAATGCCCAACTAAACAAGCGCAGATCCGCCCAAGTCCAAGCTGTCGAAAAGTATAATAAATTATAACTAGCTGAATGACCCAGTAGAAAAGATACAGCAACCAAAAGGCGGAATGCCTACGCTGAATGACCTAGTAACAACAGTAAAACTGCTGAACTACATAGTTATAGCAGCCTTTAGTCTCAAAGTTAAATAACAGTATTAAAACGTTGAAAGGCCCGTATAGTGGGATGACCTACTAACAAGCTGAATGACCCAGTTTCCACAGCAAAAGGACTGTTATACTATGAAGTCGAACACAAACAATTGTTTAATTGTTTGGTACAGTAATTATCACAACTTGTCGCCGACTACCCGCGTTCGGACAATGGATATCAACAGTCAATGAAAGGTGCGAAAACTTGTATTGTTCGACTCATCTACGGGTAAATCGTAGCAAGGGATCGTCCAATCAGTTCGAGTGTTCGACCTAGATACTGTTCGAGTCATCTACTGTTTACCATATGAATAAAGAAGGAATTTTGACGGGACCGAAGAACTAGTTCGAGGCATCTAGGGTGTTCGAGGCAAGTACTGTTCGAGGCATCGAAGTTCTACTGTATATCCCTCGATATTCAAAATATATCCCTCGATATTCAAAATATATCCCTCGATATTCAAAATATATCCCTCGATACTCAAAATATATCCCTCGATATTCAAAATATATCCCTCTATATTCAAAATATATCCCTCGATATTCAAAATATATCCCTCGATATTCAAAACATTCCCAACATGAAACAAACCCCGACTTACCGTTCTGCAGGCCCCGCCACTCTACCACAAGGTTGTCGGGGCTGTGTCCGATTGTGTAAGAATATATTAGAGTGTTTTGATAATGTTTCAATGTCCACTGCTGGTGAAAGTAATTTATATGGAGACTAACAAGTCACATTATCCTGGCACTAGGCAAGCAGGACGTTACATGGAACTAAGTGTGCCGTTGGAGGTATTCCAGAACCATTTAAACGACGTTTGTGTGTCGAAGAAAGTAATAATAATAATAAAAATAACGATTTTATTTTAAGAGGCAACACAGTTGGGCAAGCCCAGTAATTTCAAGTATCATCATTTACTGCTTTAGTAATCGTATTAT
Source organism: Spisula solida (assembly GCA_947247005.1). Taxonomy (NCBI): domain Eukaryota; kingdom Metazoa; phylum Mollusca; class Bivalvia; order Venerida; family Mactridae; genus Spisula; species Spisula solida. The sequence continues at coordinate 2,922,345 of OX365958.1, read as the reverse complement.
GAATATTCTCGCGGTACTCATTACTAACTATTCACACACAGCAGTCAGGCACTTCTATATACAGTCTTTTTCCTTTTACAATTTATTAAAAATCTATTTAAAAATGAAGGCGTGGTCTAGTTGTATAGTCCTGTCAGTGCTGTCTGAACACCTGCCAATGTGTCTTGGCTGACAGCGACCTGGGTACCTTGTTCCAGAGGATGATGCTGCTGGGAAGCAATACACCAACCAATACGTCAGGGGTCATTGGATTAGCACAAAAAGTGGACAACACGACGCAGCATCAATAAGAAAAAACTGTTTTTGGTAACCGATGAAGATTATATCTAATATGCCAGCACTAAAGTTTGATCGCTTTTCTTTAAGTCAATATTGATACAGATGATTATTATGTGTTTACACATTCAATAACCAACGTGTATGTCTTCTGTGTATGATTATTTAAGGTATGTTTTCGAATGAATCCGACAATATATATTAAGACTGTTAATGGAATAATTAAGCTTTAGAGGAAATGCCGTATCCAAACTCGTACTATGATTCTTTACATACGAGAGATGATTAAAAAATAGGGCTTACAAATGTCCATAACATCAAGATAAATCAGAAAATATTTAAACAAAATTTATGTAAATAATATCTAATCAGTAAACTAAGTTTTAGTGTCAGTAGGCAAAACATGTGTCAAGGCGGAACATCAAGTCTAAGATAAAATGTACTGCCCCGCTTCATACGGGCATTGACATTCATATAAAACATTATCAGCATAAATATTTCAACCGTTCCAATCAGGACAAACGTATTTTATTGTCGTGTATAGCTTTAATTCCAATCACGATGTTCAGAGAGTTTAATGCGGTCATAAAGACAGTGTAGCAATACCACGTTGCTTTTGGCTACAGTTACAAGTAGAAATTTGTAAACATTGGAACACAAATATAGCCATAAGTATTTTATTTCTTCATCGATTTCTATAAAATATACGCCACGCTAAGGGGAATATATTTAGCATTTGCTTTCGGTGAAATATAAGATCTTTTTCAGCAGCTTTACCGAATTGTTCACTACCCTGTGAAACCTACACATTCCACGGTTTCACAAGGTGATGGACAAAACGTCACAGCCGCTGAAAAAGATTTTATATTTCATGGAAAGCAAATAATTGTCTCACATTGGCTTAAACATAAGTAACTATAACAATATATGATTCAGTTTTAGCCAATGAGGTCATAGAAATGAATTCAACTCATTTATAAAAAATGATTTCGTCGTTTAACACTGAAAAATGAGAATGTTGAAAGATATTTACTTAATATGAAGTCTCTAAATTCAAAATACTACAATTTTTAGAACGGGTAACTAGTATGTGAAGCCAAGTCCGGTTTTATCAATATAACTGTCATGTGGGTTTTATATCTTTCAAATAAAATCGCATCAATTTTTATTGGTGATGTTCAGCTGGCATTGAATCTGGTAGAATACAAGTATACGACGGCTTCTTTTCTGTCCAAACTTTTCCCAACTTTGTTCAAACATTTCTATCATGATGTTGGAGGTTATTGGCAAATTAGGCAAGTATAAAACCGAATGGCAACGCACTAAGACTGCCTCAGTCGAACGCACAAAAACTATTAATATTATGTATGCAGATTTGTTTTATTTTAATTAGACCTTCATTGTTTTTATTTCATTTTTATTAGGCGCTGCCCCATGTTTTCGGAACTTAAGCATTGTTTCTTGTTCTTATCATATATCACAGTATTTTCGTCTTGTGCCAAACCTCTGATGGTATTCATGTTTCAATGGAATGAGGAATAAATTAACGTTTTTCCCAAACACGGTGATAATTATATTCGTTGGGAATTGTTGGTCTTAATCCTCTTTCCTTTTTTTCATAATTCACGCGGATTTTATGCGACAATAAGTACATTGTTCTATCTTTTTAATTTGATTTTCAGTTTGAGCTTCTCTTACATGCTCTACAAAAAAAGCTTACAATACTAGTTAAGTCCTCGACACTTGTCATAATCTGGGGTGTCATGTAAAAGACTTTCATAATCCATTCTGGCCTTTATATTATATCTTTCCTGCAGGCAACGTAACTTCCTTTTCCCCCGAATAGGTTTAGTCTGAAATGTCTTGACATATCTTTCAATGCTTTCTACCCATAAATTGATCGTGATGATTTTGCTTTATATATATATATATATATATATATGTGCCATAGTACTCTGTTCATCATTATAAACTAAGTTTTTTAATTATGTTACACTACAATACCCTGGTGGAAGTCATTTCTTTCAACGGCCTTTATCTCCTATTCTAACCAAGCGGTCATCATTTCTTCCCTCAAAACTTCTCTCCAACACGTTTACGCATATCTTTAATTATATACATTTTTCAGTCAAAATCTAGGGAGGTGTGTCCCTGGAGTTGTTTAGTAAGCATGGTAAACATTTTGCCAATGTGTGCGTTTGTAAACGACTCCTGAAGGGTATGCTAATACTTTGAAATAAACTTTTTTTAAACGGGTGGCCCGGTTAACATTTCAAGTAAGTTTGAACTTGTGGCGCATGTTTAAACAAATGGAACAATTACAGTGTGCCGAGCATACCGAACATAGCCTTTATTTGCCAGTCAGCTTTCTGTTTAAATATGGCAGGCTTATAAATACCTTCACCCGTATGTGAACCCGGGTCGCCAGAATAAATGACGAGTTACAGGAGCACAGATGGACGATATCATGGTGCCATTTCGAGATATAAAGATTTTATGCACAAACCTATGGGTTTGCACAAAAATATGGTATCTTTAATTTCTTACCTTTCTCGCCAATCGCTGCCTGTCACAACCCATCATTTTGCACAATGGGTGTCCTGTGCAGGTGCAAAGGGGTTCGTTTTCATATTTTGCACAAAGAGGAACCCAATTACATACACATCGTTTAGTGCATGTCGGAAGAAAATAGTCCGCCCAGCTTCATGATTATCAGCTACGCCGACGAATCGTGAACCAGCATTCTATTAAAAGGAACAAATGTTAAGTCATGACATGTTTAAATCTGTGTCGTGTGTAAACCATTAACCTAAGATTTTAATGAGGTCCCGATTTGCAACTTTATAAAAAAAGATTGTGGCGTGTTCATGATCTGATTCCCTTGAGAAATTGACATAAGGTCTACTTTGTCTTTTCATAAAAGTCGGTCAGTCTTTTTCACGCAGTATATAAACTTGTTAAGCCGCCCAATTCACTACACTATTTAGTTTCATTACACAAGGTAGGTGAGTCGTGTTTATTTTATTTAAATTGACTTCATTAACTTAAAAAAAAAGGTTTTAATATAAAGCACGATCACTTGAATGTTCGGAATGTACATTAGAATATAACCTACATTATGAGCCAATGAAAACGCCGCATTTTCGCGGTTAAATGAAAATTTAATCATTAAAATTTTCTCTTAATAGACTTGACGTCTTGCGTTGGCGCTAATTTCTATCTGCCAATCAGAATGCAGAATGTTATATTCTAAGTTAGTTAGAACATATTAAGTAAATTTTAATGATTAAAAAGGCCTCGCTTCGCTTCGCTCGCTCCGCCCTTTTTAATCATTAAAATTTACTTAATATGTTCTAACTATAACTTAAATCACACGTACGTTTTAATTTAAATTATTGCTTGTAAAAACGCAAAAGTTTTTTTTTTGTAAATGTTCAATATTATAGATGTTACTTTAGAAAACTGCCAATTCAATTACTTGCAATTATCAAGTTAAATCATCAAATCAATATAATTTAAGCAGTTGTGTCACCATTTGTAACTAAACTTACTTTCGCAAAGGCGAGTACTAAGTATATTCTTTTCCCCTACCTGACAAAATAAACATTTATATTTTTAACTTTTTCATTGACTTCTATCTTATGTTAAGTACTATCAAAAGAATATAGGAAAATCGAAGGGGTCTAGTTGGAACTTTTGAACAGTATATAATTCCAATATGTTATCGTTCGAGCGACCATGGTACTAAACCCGATGCACCGCTTTTCAGTTCAGTCAGTGAATTGTTCTGTTTTCATGTATGGCTCAGCCGTGTCATCAAAACTACTAAATTCTAGAGGAAAATAAAAACAACTTACCTTGTCAACCATCACCAAGTGGGCAATCGAATAATCCCATATATAGTACAGAATACAACACACTAGCGTATTTGATTCAAAAGAAGAAACATCATCTATATTTACAATTTACAATACCACGTGACCAAATAATATAAATACTAGCTACATATTCACGTGATAAACGATCTTTTAATTTTACGAATGAAATTCTTTTCTTTATATACTCTTTATTTCCACCGTTGAGTGATTTACATATAATATAGGAACATATATACATTTACAAGTAATATACACAATATCAATAAGTGGTACATGAGTTATTAGTTAGACAGTATAACTATAGTGGGTTAGATTGTTACAGTAAACAATGTAAGTGATTTCAAAAGTATATCACCATGAGGACACATTCAATACATGTACAGTAACATGACATATAATGTTTATACTGAGAAATACATTCAAAATAATGCAAGACCTGTCACTTTCACATCTGATACTTGTCGAAACGAAATGCAAGTAGCAGGTAAAAGTTTTGACCGTTGGTATTAGAGCTTACTGTAGCACTTCATAGTGTCATGTATGTATTTCATACACACATGTATGTATTTCATTTGCTCTTCAATTCCGATTGTAAAAGCGGGTAATACAGTTACTGTAAAGAGGCAGCGAAAGAAGAATTCACTGTCTGCACGGATAAGAAAGACTGATAGCTGATTACTTATTTCATTGCCTATCTTCGTTATAAACATTTGTCTTTGTTGTAATGTTAATTTACATTCCACAATAACATGTCTGTTTATGTCAACTGTAATTTCATGACAGCGTTTGCAATGCGCGTGTCTGTGAAAGTCACGCTGGAGAAGTATCCGTACAGACGATATCGCGTGTATGATTTGCTTACGAGTTTGGGAGTAGGTCCATTAAATGGAAGGGGCTATGTAGTCGTGAATAGATTTAAATCTTTGAAATTCGTTATCGAAATTTGTACGATCTGTCCATAAGTCAGTTTGAACTTGTTTAGTGCTTTTTCTTACAATACCTTTCCACTTTTCCTTTGACGGGAATGTTGATGTTCTTAAGTATGTTATTAGAAACTGAAATAAATTGTATTTATTCAAGATTCGACAAATATCAGGAATAAACCCGCACTGATTTCTGAAGCCTTTTACGGCGTATAAGTTCACACGATGGTTGAATATATTTTTGCTTATAGTTTCAGTTGGCATGGTGCAGAGTTTTTGTAGAAAGCATAGTTTTCTAATGTCAACTTCGGCTTCGGCTGGGTACCATCCTAACATGCTCAATGCCATATCGGTGCGTGAGGATGTTGGTAAATGTTGTATTGTCTTCGCACATAAGCGATACAGTTTTTCTATTTTTATGATATCCGCATTATTCATGTTGTGCCATAACTCCGACCCATATAGAGCTGATGGAATTGTTATCTTTTTCACCAAAGACGCGAGTACTAAGGGATGAATGTCTCCTGTGTTCTGCTCCATGTTGAGAAGAGAGAATAACGATGCCCTGCTCTTTCTAATACGTGTTTCAATAGTATCTGTACAATTAAATTTTCTATTTAAAACAATACCAACGTGGGTTACATTTTCATTTGATTTTATAGTGGATTCATCGAATTTTGCTTCAAACGGCAGGGGTTGTTTGCTTCCGAATTTCAAGAGTTTACACTTTTCATTGTTGAATTCATAACCCCATTTGTTTGCGTAGTGTGATACAATTTTGAGTTGAGTCTCAAGCGACGTTAGGTTCTGACTCAGAAGGGTAAGGTCATCTGCAAGGGTTGGGTTACCACATTTTATGCTTCCGACAGTTACTCCATGATCGGAGTTCTGTAGTTGGTCCAGTAGTTCATCAAAGAATAGTAAGTAGCACCAAGTGGAGAGCACCCCTCCTTGACGTACACTCTGGAGAACCGGGAACGCACTTGACTTCACACCGTTTACCATCACACAACGTTGAATGTTGCCGTACGAATTAATCATTAATCGTAGGAACTTACCACGCAAGCCCATTTGTTTCATTTTCACAAAAATAGCACTGTGTCTCACATTGTCAAATGCCCCTGCTGTCTCAAGGAAAGCTGCGAACCTCAAGTTAATTATATCAGCAGATGTTTTTTAATTGTTAACCAAATTTTATATGACTTCACCAACATGTTGTATTCTCACTCTTTCACCGAGGATCTGTTAACCAAAATGTTGTCTTACTCTCACCTGTATTTTGTGGCTAAAAACTGTATTTGTAAAAACTGTATAATACACGCACATCACCTCCGAATATGGTTAGCCAAACTTGGCGCACGTGACAACTATGTTTTTTAAATACTGCCTTGCGTTCAAGGAAACATTATGTGACGTACGTTTCGCATCTGGTACGCACCTGTTATTCGTTGAACGGTATGTTTAAACCAACATGTTTGTCACGTACGCCAAGTTTGGCTAACCATATCCGGAGGTGGTGTGCGTGTATTTGTGTAATTAAACAAAATGGCCGACAGAGGCAAACAAAAGAATGTAAATAGTAAAATCCGTGCATCCGTGCATATTTCGAACTGAGAACGGAAAAAACGGGAATTGGTACTTTCAAATTGTATGCCGCAAACGAAGCGTACAACGAAGGATTATATATCGACATAAACCCGTTATTGTTAAACATGTGTGCAGGTTACTTTCCTTGAACTACGGCTGTTCAACGAATAACAGGTGCCTACTAGGTACAAAACGTACGTCACGTAATGTTTCCTTGAACGCAAGGCTGCCCTGCGTTCAGGGAAAAATAACGTGACACACGTATCGTACCTGGTACGCAATCGGTACGAAACGTATCGTACCTGGTACGAAACGTGCGTCACGTGAATTTTCCTTGAACGCAGGGCTGTTCTAGTCGCTTGATAGAAAGCGGCAAGCGGCTAACCAATATGGCGGATTAGGATGGGCTATTTTCCCTTATTCGCTCTTCGTATACCACATGGTATAAAATGAACCTACTGGTTAACAGCGCATGCTGAAGTCGGCCCAATTTCGAACAGAAAATGCAAAAAGTGTTCAACGTTTCTATTCCAGTACAACAATGAAAGTAGCTGTCGTCTTACTGGTGTGTGTTTTCGGATTTGCGGCATGGTAAGTCAGCATTCTTCATGTTATAGTAAGAACATATTAAATAATTGTTTCAAAGTGATTAAAAACGGCGGAGCGGGCGAAGAGAAGCGAGTCCGTTTTAATCATTAAATTTTACTTAATACGTTTTAACTTGATTAGAATTTAACATTCTGCATTCTGATTGGCCGATAGAAATTAGCGCTGATGCATGACGTCAAGTATGTGGAGAAACAATTTTAATGATCAAATTTTCATTTATCAGCCAAAAGCGGCGTTTTTATTGGCTCAAAATGTAGGTTATCTTCTAAATTCAAATCAATCGTGTAAATGTTATAGTGTACATTTTAGAATATAACCTACATTATAAACCAATGAAAACGCCGATCTGCACAGGTTAAATGAATATGTAATCATTAAAATTTTACTATTAACAGACGTGACGTCATGTCTTTGTGCTATATTCCATCGGCCAATCAAAATGTTGGATGTAACATGACTTATGAAGCACGGGTCAAGAATCACACGATTTTCCTCTTAACACTTGCAACCAATGGAGTTGTACATCTACAAAAAAATATGTGGTAGAAATGTACTACAACTCCATTGTTTACAAGTGTTAAGAGGGAAATATCGTGTGCTTCATAAGTCATGCTAGACTTGATATACATCTTGTTAAATGTACATCCTACACCAAAAGGTACTGTCCTACGTTCAAGGAAAAATAACGTGACGCACGTTTCGTACCTGGTACTAAACGTTTCGTACCGTTTACGTACCAGGTACGAAACGTTTCTTTCGTACCTGGTACGTTACAGGTACGAAACGTGCGTCACGTGATTTTTCCCTGAAGGCAGGACTGTCTAGATGCAACTAAACCGATTTAGTGTTTGATCCACCAACGCATGGTTTGTGTGCCTCTGCATTGGTCAGCGCACGGAAATTGGCGGGAAAATATCTCATTTAATGGCCAAATGGACGGTCACATTTTATAACAGTGTAGCAATACCATGTGGCTTTTGTTAACAGTTACAAGTAGAAATTAGTAAACATTAGAACACAAATACAGCCATAAGTATTTTATTTTGTCATCGATTTCTATAAGATTTACGCTACGCTAAGGGGAAAGGCATTTGTTTTCCGTGAAATATATGATTTTTTTAGCAGCTTTACCGATTTTTTCATCACCCTGTGAAACCTACACGTTCCACTGTTTCACATGGTAATGAACAAAACGGCACAGTCGCTAAAAAGAGTTTATTTTTCATGGAAAGCCTTAGCGTGGCGTATATTTCATAGAAATCGATAAAGAAGTAAAATGCTTATGGCTATTTAATTTTCTAATGTTTACAAATTTCTTCTTGCACCTGTAATCAAAAGTCACGCGGTACATGTATTGCTACACTGTACGAGGGTCATTCAATATATTCGTAGACTGTGTTAATCATTTTAACATCCGATGACCCAGAGAAAAATTAAACGTTAAACTACAGTCTCTCGGACACAAGTGCTGAAAATATTGCGTGAAACAACGCATTTTTAATAAGAATATGGCTAAAATATATATATAACCATACCGGTATCACCACACACCGCAATGTATGATCTGACGTCTGCGACGTTATTGACATTTTGCTGTTTCTCAAATGGTAGCCCGAAATGAAATTATGTCATTAAAATAGAAATAAACATAAACATTCAAATTGTATATGATTTAACACGGCTTCAACAATATCTTATAAAGTCTAAGTTAAGAATTAAGGCTTGGCATAATGTTTGTATATTAACAGGAAAACAAATTTCGACGGACGTTGCGTAAAACGTTACTAAGTTTTCCTTTCTACACACCCCTGTGTCGTTTTAAACACCATGCTGCGCTTCAGAAATTTGTTTTTGCCAATTAAACACAGGACCACTGTATGCTGTTTGTTCTCCTTTCGCTCTCTGTAGCAGCTCTTATGTGTCTACTGTGTTTTTCCGAGCCCCATGCACAATTCAATAGTCGTATGTATTTCCTTGCGTAAAAGATAGACATTTTGACGTTATTAAAAACGCGACTCGCCTTGATAAAATAGTTTTTGAATCACACTCCGACGTCCAAATAACTGCATCATTTCATGAAATCCCATGATAATATTTGTAATAATCTGGCAGAAACATTGGAATGAACATTAACTTAATCGGAATTTATAACTAGTTGAACAATGAAAAAGGCACATTACGTCGGTCAGGGGTGGTAGCGCGTCTCCATGGTAATACAATGTCTGATGACATGCTACTGATTTGGACTATTGGAAATAAATTTGCATTGACTGTTGGTAATAAGTAACTAACTGTTTGTAATGCTATAAGAAATTATTGTTAAAACGCAATAATAATCAAATGAGAACGATTGTCTACGAATATATTGAATGACCCTGGTATAAGGTATCCGACAATAGAATGTGTGTATTTTTAGTTTAGCTCACCGGAGCGAAAGGTGAGCTATTGTGATAACCCTTTGTCCGGCGTCCGCTGTCAACAATGTGACTGTTAACACTCTATATACATGTATGTGACACTTTTTACCAGAGGCCTAAGAAATTATATCACAATGTACAGAGTTTTGAAATTCCCCATCATCCCGTCATTACTATATATAAAAATCTATTATTATATAGTAATGACGGGATGATGGGGAATTTCAGAACTCTGTATTTTGTGATATAATTTCTTAGGTCTGTGCTTTTTACGTACGGTTTATGAAACTTTGTCACAATGTTTGCCTCTGTAAATGCTAGGCCGACTTCGCATCTGGGGTCAAAAACTAGGGATTTGAACAATTGTGGGTGGAGCTAACACTAAGTCGGTTACAGTTTATATATCATGAACCACGCTTCGCTGTCGGTCGCTAAGGTTTATAATCTTTGAAATAAAAAACGTCAAATAAACTCTAACCTATATGTAACACCACACGTAGCTAACTAGATTGCATTAAAGTGACAAGTCCGTTTTTAATGCACACCAACTTCATTTACAAGCATGAATAAACAGTTTAACAATCGTAACCGTCTTAACAGTCTTGGGTGGGATCTTACACCCACCCTTTCACTCCATGTCTCACTCCTCCACTCTCTCGTTTCGTTCTCTCCCTCTCCCGTTTCGTTCTCCGTGCACTCACTGTGCACTCCCTCCTACTCCATTGTCATTCCAGTTTATGCTCCCTCTCATCAGGGCTGGTATTCACAAAGCATCTTAGCAGAAAACTTAGAACGTTCTTAAAATCTTATTTGTTTCTAAATTGTATCAGCTAAGCAAGAAACCAACATGCTTAATAGTTTACATAGTTTTGAAGCATTATGTAAACAGCTACAATAATCACTCAGAAAACATGGTTTATTTTTCGAATTGCTGGACATATGAGCTGCTGAAATTATTGATTTAAGTCAAAATATTTAGGTTTTCACTTAAGATGCTTTGTGAATACCAGCCAGTGTATACAGGGATTTATATAGGTATCTAGAGGAATCTGTTTAACTCGTTAATTTCTCAAGAACAATGGAAACAAAGATTACAAAATCCAAGTTGAATTAATCACAAAAACAGGTGGCAATCACAACAATTAAACATACAGATCAAAGAAAACGTAATGCCATGTTTCATAATATTTTAAATAAACAGATGAGAAATTCATTAATGCACCGCTCTGCTATCATAACAAGTGGTTTACTCATCATGTAGTAATTGGATTGATTAAGGTCAATTGATTCCACAGGTGGGTTATCTCAATCCCATCGCCACTCGGCAAGTATACATGTCGGCAAGTATACATGTATATCAAGATTAAATTAATTGTATGAATTATGACTAATCTATTTATATGAATACACTGTAGTAACCGTTACATAAACAACTTATGTTATAACTATTAATTCTGGTGAAACAAAAGAATTGACTCATGTGGAAAGTGCATCATTTCAATATACTGAAATTACTCATTAATAAGACAGCTGGAAATGTAATTAGGAATACACAACAATGAGTTTCTGGCCTACAAGTTAATTGTATAAATTATGATCAATTCATTAATTTATCGACGCTTGGTGAAACAAAGGAGTTGATGGTCAAATCATGTGTCCTGTAACACTTATTTACATAACAGTGACTCTGCAGAGAAATGTTTTGATCTAACAGGGGGGGGGGTGCCTAGCAACCGTCCAGTTAATAACAATTGCAGATCTCCGATATCTAATTAATATAATAATTAATATAACAGGTGCGTAACCCATTGGGTTACATATACATAAAATTATACAACCCTGCTTTCAGCAACCCTGGTCAGAGCTTAACAGATGTTATAGCCCAAGTTGTTGCGGACACAGATATTAATAATGACGGCATTATATCTGAAACGGAATTCAGAGAAGAATTGTTGGCGAGATGGGATAGCGATATTCGTAAGTAATTTAAGAAAAAACTTATGGAAACCCGAAGTATACCTTCTGTTTATATAAAATGGTTTGGATTTCTTACGCGTAGGAATTAACCAGGAAGCCGTTCGATCCGAACATGTCTTAAGCCAGTATGTTGTTTAATTGACTTGTTTACCAGCATGACGTCATAAATGGAATACCTGCACGACGTGATGCCATTGTTATCGGTATATCGAACGTTAGATAACTGTATGATTTGTTCTTTGTGAATTGTCTATACAGGCAGAATCGTCGGTCATGCTAGAATTGGTCATTACTTTGTTTTGATTTAGCAAAAGTAGTGTGTTTCAGTGTGTTTTTCCCATGAATGTACCAAAATGCAAATTACATGTATAACTAGTATGGACAAAAATCTCTAAACATTTTATACAATATCCATTGCATGATAAGTTATATGCTACCATAACTACCATAAAATACCCTCGGATGTATGAAGCGGATGTAGAAGAATCCTTTCCCAATTGCGTGATAAGTCTAAGAAAATAGATCGTAGCTATACCAATATGGTGTCGTTTGTCGACAGTTGGGAATTTGCCAAAAAAACAGAACAGAACCATTGCTATATACACTCATTGAGCACAACACGCATCATTTTAAAGCTTGCTTGGTGGGCATGTACTCCATTCAATCATTTGTTTTGTTAACATCTGATGTCGTGATGACGTCACCGCGAAATTAGTTTTAAAACGGTGACGTTCTATTTACACCCAATGGAATGATTCGTAAGAAATTGTCCGAGGTGTCCCGATTGGGTTAAATACAGAATAATTCACACAAGGTTAGCTTTTGAAAAAGCTAGACTCTGTTCGTACTTTTTAACAGGAGAGCTGTGGACGTGAACAGAACAATGTGCATGAATGGTGTTTAGGTTTACGTCGTTTCTGAACAATTTCTCAGTTATATCCTTTCCGCTACCATGGCGTACTAATGCAGACTGGCCGGGATGGCCATTTCAGCCTTCCGTCGTTTACGACCCAAATTCGGGAATTTTGCTGTCATGGGTACACATGCATCCCAAACTGAATGATAGTACGGACCCAATATCGAGCCAAGTTTTTTGGGAAAACTGAAATTACTTGTCATACCCGTCGTTGCGGTACGAATCCCTGTGGAATTGCATTAACATTTAGCGTCAAAAAGATTTTATTTTTATATAGAAGAAATATAAGGCTAGACGAAGGGGTCGGGTTCAATGCCTTAAAGGGGCCCAAAATTAGGCTTTCCAAGCTAAAAAAAAAAGAAGTTATTCACGCGAGGCTCACTGTCACATCGTCATTTCCGGTGACCTTTAGTCGAAATGTAGACAATTTTGCATACTTTCACTTTCGGCCAGGTGTGAAGCATCCGGATGCATCGAGTTTTTTCAGTGCTGCAAGTCAATAATGCCTCAGGGACGGAGTATATAGTCATATGAATTTCTCATAGCCCCCAAAAAACTCGTGGTAGCGGAAAGTATATGGTTTCGATTAATTTTGGTATAAAACACTCCCTAACAAAGTTCGTACATTTATTACGCCATTTAAAATGTCTTCACTTAAACTTACATGTATATTCCTATGGTTACAATAAAAAATTATTTCATCAAACATAAGTTCAGATAATCATGACTTTTTTGTCTCTCTTAACCATGGAATTATCGGTTTTATGATCTTTGTCTACACGTACATATTACTTGGGTAGCTGCTGCAGTTATTAGTGCAGTGGATATGCAATCCGGCCATCCGGGTTCGACATCTATCTTCAACAGGTTGTACCCTTCCATGAAGTAGTGTCCATTTCCTCATGTAGATAAGTTGCTGGTTCTTGTGGAAGGGTAAATTAGTAATGGTTACAATACAGTCCAGGAAAACTGGTAAGGCTAATCGAAACCATATTAGCCAGTCTCCAGGAAAACCTGTTATTTTGACATTATATTATTACTACATGTAACAAGGTTTTAAAAAGCATTTAAATAAGAAAAAATACGTACATATCTATAGATTCAATTTTAAGTAATTTGTCTCTACATTACTACAGTAAAACCTCGTTATCTCGAGGACCCATCGGGACAAGCCAAATTTTCGGTTTTATCTTAGTTTTAAAATTTCTTATGAATTATGTCGAAATCACTTACTTCGTTGCTATGGTGACCAATTTCAGAAATGTACTCTTATTGAGAAAAAAGAGGAGGTAGTTGTAGAAAACAGTAAAAGCCTTTCTCTAAATGTGAACATTTACAACTTGGATATAGATTTTAAAACTTAAAACATCATTCTAAAAAGTGATACCCTTTTGAACAGTTTATTTCAAGAATTGATCAAATGCTGTATTATAAAGTACTTGTTACAACGACGTCGAATAACGTTTGAATGACGTTTGCGACGTCACATAAAAAGGCTTTAATAGGGCACAAAACAGCTGTAACTTCCTTAAAAATCAAGTTACTAACAAACTTTCTTTTGCATTTTGCTTCATTAAGATTTCTGTTTTAATTAATAAAAAATCTCAAAATCAATGTTTTGGTCAAAATAGCAGGTTTTCCCGGAGACTTGCTCATATATAACTGATAAATTGTTCAGAAACGGCGTTAAACCTACTGTTTGTGTCATTATTATTTTGGGTAATTTTACTATTATAACAATGTAAAGCATGTGTTTGTGCTTAATTAATCCAAGCACGGATTTCAGGAGAAGACACGAAAATAAGAGACGGAGGTGTACAAACCGAGCCACTTCTAGCTTTTTTAAAACCTAACCTTGTGAGAAAAAACAAATATGGCCGCACCCGTGAGAAATCCTAACCGCTTTTGAAAGGCCATTTTTCATTGGCTACTTTTTGTGTTAACCAATCGCGCTGTCTGTTTCAATTGCCGGGCAGTCTGTTACCTGGCTTCGTTTTTGGTGATAAAGGCATTGAGGCCGAAGCTGGAGACCATATTGGGAAGTGTTCGGAGTTTTAGGTGGTTCTTACAGTAAATTCCTATCGTAATACTGACTCGCTATAGCGAGACATCATGATAGGACAAAGGTAGTTGTAGAGAGTAGCAAGGGGAGATAACTAACTAATGTCTCTCATCATTCATTCCAGCATCTGATGATAAGGTGTCAAAGAATGACTTTGTTCATCAATGGACCTCGACGTACGGTGACAATCACCATGATGCAGGAATATTCTTCGACAATCTTGATGCCTTCTTCGTTTTTGGTGAACTTGCAGAAATAGACCTTGCTTTCCATCTGAATACTCTAGATCCAAATAGTAAGTGCCTAACTTATGATTGAACTGAATTGAAAAAAACCAATACTATTTTTATAACCAGAACTGTACAAGCAATATACAAGATATGTATGCTTCACAGGCGTAAACATCACACAATGTACACTCGGCAAAACTTATAAGTACACACGTCGTTTTATCGTTATAACTTTTTTATTTTTTATTATTTTTGCATGAAATTTTGTGTACATGGTATCAAAGGATGGGATAAATAAAGTTTGTTCTTCAAAATTAAATACAGCGGTTTATTGAACAATGAAACGTCAAAAACCGTAAAATGGTCGTGAAATTGACTCGTATATGTGCAAATTATTTTTATGTAAGGTAAATTTGAATTTTAGATTTATTGTCAAATTAAAGAAAACACAAAATAATTCTATTTTTCAAACAACAACGTCGTGTTTTTTTACTTTTAAAAATACTTTTTATTGTTATGGTCAAGGGGAGTTAACCATGTCCCAAACTGGATTTTTTATCAGAAGTCGATATTTCTAAATTGGGCTTGTTCCTATAATTGTTTTCTTTATTACTGTGTCCGTGATAGAAACATAGACCTGAAACCGTACTGAATCAGCGAAGCGGGGCCATATGTACATTAGGAACCTGACAATCGCTCGATGAACACACGGCATTATGTGTTTTTTTAGATTCTGCTGATGTCATCATTAGTTTATTCTATTTGTGACACTTTTAATCAAATGTTAAAAACATTTGTATTGTAATTCTACATATCTAGTCTACATACATGTATGTTGAAATTTTCAGCATGATCAAACACGTATTGACCGAGCTATGGGCAAATAAACAAGTGTGTACTTTTTTTGCCGAGTGTATGTGTAACAAATTTGTTAACTTATTCTTCACTGGGTGAGAAGAATTCGCACTTATTCGTGACAGATGTGAGGAATTCGTTTTTGTGACCAATAGGGTTCAACATACGACGGTCAGTTGAACATAACTGAAATGTGTTGTTTAAACCTTCAACATGTATTTGCACTCGTATTTTCCATTAATCATCGTCAAATATTTTCCCTTGTGGACCTTCTTATTAATTCCGTCATCGGATACGTAGGCTTATAAACATAGTTGCATCATTAATACCCCAATCACACGAATCTCGAATCAGACGGAATGGGCCCGAATGAGTCGGAATGGAAAAAGAATAAAAATTCGAAACACATTCCACATGATAATTCGAATTGACCAAAATTATTGTAGCTTTGTTGAAAAGCAGTTGGAATACTTCGAATACGATCATCGAATACAATTTAAACACAGTTCGAATATACTTCGAACATAACTCGAATACACTTCGAATCCGTCTGGAATGATAGCGGAGAACGTACACGCGTATGTTTTCACACTACGGTACACACAGTCATCGGACCGTTTTGCACGGGATTTAGCACGGGCAGCAACTGTAGGATTACTTCTTCTACTTTCTCTGGCACGGGTGGTGTGTTTAATAACAGTACGTACAGTGGTTTTAAGTAATGTTTCGAACGTAGTCAGAATGCAGTAAGAATATTTAAAATGTAATCAGAATGTAGGAAGAATACATTTCGATAGCCGTTCGATATTTCGCCGACTTCGAAGTGGCCGCAATAATAGGCTGGGGTATATGGATTGTACTACGAATACAAACAGAATATGACGGAATATGTTAAGAATGTACTTCGATTACGCAGGAATACACCTCAAATTATACATTTTGGTGACATTCTGGCTATTCCGATGGCATGCGATCTGGAATATTTGAATTAATATACATTTTAGGTTTAGAGCATTTGAAAACATTCGAAATGACCAGTATAAATTATTATTAGACAGAATGAACTCGGAATACAGACGGTCTACACCTCGAACATACAAGAATGTACCCCTAATCGCTATTCCTACGGCATTCCGGCTCATTCCGACTCTCGTGTGATTGGGGTATAAGGTTATGCGTTCGCGGCAGCGACAGGGGGATTGAATCTGTTGTAAATTCAATGGTTAAGTTCCAAGTCAATATAGCGTGATTTATTTTGGCTAACATATTGCAGAATAGAATAACTCAAGTAATAATGAGCAATTATTTCAGAATGGTCACTAACGCTGTGTTATTGTGTTGCGTAGCAACAATTTTACACGCATTTTATCAGCATGTGTTATTTTCGTTGCCATTTTGGTCTAAAATAATCACTGATTTCACTTTTTTATCAGTACGATTATGAATATACTAGTTCCCCATTGGGTCCAGTAAACGGTAATAGATCTAAAATGCATAGCTGCGTTTTGGAAAAAAAAATATTCGTTGTTTTGGGTGGGGTAAAATAATTTTCATATTTTTGATACCATCAAATAAAATGACAATTTATATTTTCGTCAAGTATATTTTCTATTTTAATGGTAAAAAACAACTTGATTAAGTGCGTCTGATAGCTGAATGTATTACGATATAAATAATAGGTTTGTAAATTTATGTCCGATACAAGTTGATTGTATGGCGGAACATTGTATCAGGCAGTTGAACACTAGGATGAAGCATAGTGTATGTTGTAATTAGAATGTGCAAGGTTTCATACATATGTAAAATGTAATTTTGACCTGAAGAATTATGTCATGCGCAGGACAAAACTTGATGTAGTGATCATTTCTGCCAATTTATAAATTATTAAGTTTCAGTCAGGAGTCAGGAATGTCATATTATTCAAGGATTGTGGAGAGACGTCGGATTGTTAATAGACCACAAATTTAATACACATATCAAATTAAGCTTTGAGATTATCTCCTTTTGTAACTACTACTCGAAAAATAAAACTATCAACACAACTATGAATTTCCTTTTACCTCTGGCTAAATACTTCGGGGTTAGGGGTTATCTTCAAATGCAAGAATACAGATGAAATACCAAGTAGTATAATTATATTTTCGAAATTTAATAATAGAGATAAACAGATTAGAAGAAATAATAGCATTTGCGAAAAATAAAGTTGACAAGCCCGTTGAAAAAAAGGAACTTTTTGTAATGGATTTTTTCCCCTTTCGTCTGGATTTTTTCTCTATTATTTTTTTCCAAAATAATCCCTTATTGAATACAGTTACTATATATGCACTCATATATTTATGTTGTTATATCTACACTGTCTATATATATCAATGCATAATGTTTTATTAAATATTTTTGCACATATAATGTAACTCTATCGGGAATAAAACTTAAATCACAAACAAGTTTCAGTCAGGAGACACTTATAGGACAGATGTATAGTCAGTCAGGATAAAAATCCAGTGACGCAGCGGTCGAGCCACTTTAACAGTGTAAACCAATTATAAAGGCTTACACTGTACACACAACTATAATGTCAATGTTAAACTAACATACTAAACTTCGCTGCAACGTCACTGTCACAATATCCTAACCGGACTATACGAAAGTGCATCCGCTCCGATCTCCTGAAGCTTCTTGAGGAGAAATCCGATTACGCGGTATTGTTATACCTCGGCGGAGGCAGGAACAGTCTATCAAATATCAATTTATTTTATCTTTATAAATGATACCAATAGATGCTATTTTTCATATGCTGTTATTAATTTTGATAACTGATTAATGAAAACACTTCATTTGAAAGCATGCGTTACGTTCATTTAGTTCTCGTTCACCGTATGTTGATAACAGTGCAATGTACATACACACATGCACATGTAATATGTTTATAATCATCATACATGTTAAGAACACAAATCAACGACAGTTTAAACACGCAAAAATAAGGAATATATAACACCAGTACGTGTTTACTCGGGTACGAGCTAATCGAATTCAGGTACGACCTAACTTAGCTACGAGATGACTGGAAAGAAAGCTTCGAGAACGAGATCGCATTTTTTTCACGTTTGCTTAAATAAATAAAATTTGAAACATTCATGGATTAATATATTGCAAAAATGGCAGCAAATAACAATAAAAATCACTGGAACGATTGGTTTAACTATTTATGTCTTATATGCTAAAGATTAATATCAACAAATTCCTTAATCGTCATTTAAATAACATATTTTGATGATGTATGTTAAACGAATGTTGAACGGCATTAAATGTAATTTAACAGACCTATGTAGGCCCGCAGAAGGCCGCAGTTTAAACGTGATCATTGTTTCGGATATTTCGGGCAGTATCGTACTTCGGTGCAAGAAGTTGCGATTTGTGCATTGCCACTTAGAAAAAAGGCATTCCATTTAATAGTATGCATGGAGACTTCGGTCGCTGTACAATAACGTTTGTTTCCATAAAAACGCGAACTTATGTTCTACTGGCAGCGCGAACGCATGCCCTCGGGTTGTCTTCTTTGTTTGCCTGGCAACAAGACTCACATTGACATAAGCAAGATTGGTATTGCCATAACATCAGTGAGATACCATATTTCACGATAATGTATTTCAATTATACGAACACTATTTCCTAAGCATATTTTAGTATTATAAACTTTCGGCCAAGATCATAATAAATTATATAGAATTCTGGAGTATTCTTTGATCCCGGATATTTTTTTTATTCTGCATAGAGTAAGTATAGCTCAGACAATTTGACATGATCCTGACCTTTATGCATGAATATATTACAAGGTTATTGCGTTGAATATATAAATTTCCGCGAGCAAATCGTGCAATATCGGTCCTTTAGATTTGTGTTGGTATTACATCTCGAGCGTCTTCGTGATACTTTCCGCTTATGAAAACATACAGATGGGATTATAAATATAGACAATATGTCAGCTGTTAAATTATGCTAATTACAGTTAGAGCGTCTTGTCAAATTCTCCGGACTATAACATTGTAAATATGCATTTAAATTATCTGACTTTCTCACAAATAAAACTAAACAAGCATAAACATTTGTTTAGATTATATGCAAATTATAATTAATTTGTTATTCAGATACTGGCCAAGTAACTGTAGAAGCGTTTGGTAACTTCATCAGAGCAGTAAGTACAATGTTGTCTTTTAAAATCAAAGCACTGAGAGTGATGTCTGGAGGCGGTCTGATTACTGCTATTAAAGCTGAAACCGACTTGATACGTTTTATGCTCGTTTTCTTACTGCCTTATTGGCAAATGGCGTATCTAAATAATTGTAAACAAATGGACATATTTAGCATACATGTATTGAATGCATATATCAACAAGAGCTGTCCACGAACAGCGCACTCCACTATTCGCAGCGCCATGCTAGAATAGTACAATCATTATTATATTCAAAACAAAATGCTTCATAAAAGCAGCATTACCCTCTGCTGTGTAGAGGTTGGGGCTTCTAAGTCGAAAAAGGGGGATAGTTTGGACAAATTATGCAGGACCATCACCTACTCTATGTTTAGGTCCTCTTGGTCATGAAGGTAAACAAATAAGCATTTCTTAGTCGAAAAGGGGGCATGATTTCAACAAAATGCTAAATAGTTATATTCCCCTGTGTAGGGGTTGGGGTCATGATGGTGAACAAGTATGCAAAGTATCAAAGTAATATGTCAATGCACTTTGAAGATATAAGAGAGAAAACCTGTACCTAAACTTTAACATTTGCACTATTTGCATTAAGTATAAAAAGGAGGCATAATTTCAACAAAATGCCTGATAGAGTTACCTACTCCTACATATGGGTTGGGGTCATGATGGCGAACATGTATGCTAAGTATGAAAGCAATATCTCAAAGGACTTAGAGAATATAAGAGGTTAAAAAACCTGTACCTAAACTTTAACAAAAGTATTACGCCGACGGTCGGGTGACTGCAATAGCTTCCCTTATTCTACGAATAGTGGAGCTAAAAAAGGCACTAACATAATTGTAAGCGCATATTTATCAAATTATAGAGTACGCTTGTAAACACTAACATCACAGCTGGAGACACGTCTATAGATAGCTAGTATATATCCGGTTCAGTGCCACACTATATGATTACATAACAGTACTTGCAGACGATATTACGTTTATTCATAAAAGCAAATTGATCACATGACCCTGGTTTTGAGAGAAGTGATTTTCTGGACTGTTATTTGCTTAAAACTAATAAGTTGCATGTATAGTACTTATTCTCAGCTCGAGCATTGACGATGTCTCGTTTAAGTTGGGAAAAGGAAAGAATACAAATTTACGGTTGTTTTTAAATTTCGTCGTGCAATCTTAGCCCAAAATAAATCATATACCACGTGATATTTCCACACTGGCAATACGTATCAGTTTTGTATTTTATAATACTATTTTTATTTCAGAATCATCCATGTGGACAACATGGACATTTGGGCTGTTAACTAAACTGGCCGCTTCCAGTGTAACATTCTGTTCAATAAATGCTCAAAAAGATTGATTGCGTTTTGTTGTTAATTTAACCTAAGTTATCCGTATACATATTTGTAGATAGTTCACTCTATTTGCTCAATATGTCGACCTACAAGGTCTTCTTCGGGAGAATGCAACACATATTCAATGAGATAACAAGTCAAATAGTTCTTGCGAGCAAATGATGTACCGACTTCATTTGACAGAGAATTGACAGGATGCTCGACCTTCTATCTGCATAATTCAACAGCTGATGTGTATAACATTAAGCATGAAAATCTCAAAATTGTGAAAAATAAGCGCGATAGGCCGGTAGTTTTCAAATTGGGAAAACTATATGCATGATAATTTGACATACGAAATTGATTCACAAATTGTTAAATAATTGCATGTATAACAAACCAATTTTCAAGACACATAATTGCATATTATGACTCCCTTGTTCCATATAAGATTTATATGCTTATAAATAAAACCTCGTATCAGTCCATTAAAAGGTATTATCATAAGACATGTTTTCAGTGTTCAACAATATCAAAGGTAATAAAACTATTCCGATAATTCCATGACAATAGACAAGAGACATTCAGAATTTTAAGTCTCTGAATAGACATTAACACTGAATGGTAATTCTCCTTATATGACTCTGGAGACCAAAAGAAACTGTATATGTTGTTAATTTTATCAAGGGAAACAACCAACACTTATTTTACCTGCTGATCCTAAAAAAATCCGAAAAATAATTTACGGAGCGAAGTGCCGGGTACGAATTGTGTTGAGTACGAAAAAAATATTCAGGACGAACGGTGGGAAGTACGAAAGTGTTGGATAGCGAAGAATTTATCCAACGATAAAACGATCTAAACTCGTGTTTTATACTCTTTTAATCGAGTTGATTGTAGTTTTTTTTATCGTAGGGACGGGTTTTGAGGATAATTTTGTAGATCTTTCTAAGAATTTCGACTTGCCCGGGCCGACTTACATATTTTTGCGTAAGAAAATTATCGGTTGCGTAAAAATTACGGATCAGGTGTTAGTTAACACCCGAAATTCCGTAATCCTGACACATTAACCATAGAAGTAACCTATTTTAAATCTTGTAACGACCGGTTTGATTAGTCTGGTTCACGACATTCTTACAAAATGCATCTTTTTTTTGGATTATTTTTTTTGAAATCGTAAACCATCGAGAACAGGTATCGTGCCCCTCCATGGAATTTTTACTTTGAGCTATCCAATGTACCTGCTCGCTCAAGCTAACATGCATGCACGTTAATTAAACCTTCGTGATCCATGCTACTATACAGCTAAACAATGTGAGTAAAATTAAAGTGTTGCATTCTCCTGAAGAAAACCTTGTAGGTCAATATTGAGCAAATAGAGTGAACTATCTACAAATATTATAGTGATCCCCTTTTAGGGATACTTTACAACTAGATTTTATCCGTATACATATTTCCATTTTCTGACCGAGGCACAGATTGACAGAAATGTATGTGTTTTAATTTAGAGTTTTTTTTCTACACATGTGTTTATTTAAGTTTGATTATTAACTAGTAATTTATGTACATTTTGTAATTAAGGTATTCACAGAGCATCTTAATGGAAAAAAACTTAAATATTTTGACTTAATTTAAAATCTTGAGCTGCACAATATAATTTTTCAAGAAATGAATCATTATCCATTGTTTTCTTTGTGATGAGTGTAGCTCTTTATAAAATGCTTCTAAACAATGTAACAAATTGATAACCTTGATTTAGCTGGTGCACTTACGGTAAGTTAAAGATTTTAAGAAAATAAGAAGTTTTTTGTCAAGATGATTTGTGAATACCAACACTGGTGTAATATATTGCCTTGAAGGTACGAGAGAATAGAATAGGCGTCAGTTTCTCCCGTTTGAATGTCTGGCGTCGACCAAGGGAATCATATATTATAATTTTACCAATTTTGTTTCGTCTTCCGGGGATGGAGTGAACCCTTCTTCATCGATTTCTATGAAACATAAGCCAGTCTAAGGGAAATGCTCATGCTTTCTACGAAGTATAGGATCTTTTTCAGCAGCTGAGCTGTTTTTACACCCTTTGAAACCTTCTGAGATTGTATGCAATCAGACGGCAGTTTCAAGCCGTCTTTTTTTCCAAGGCTTCACAGGGTGCTAGAAAAAAACGACCCAATTACTGATAAGGATACTACATTTCGTTGAAAGCTTACATTTCCCCTTAGGCAGATTATATTTTATAGAAATCAGTATAAAAATAAAATACGTCTATTTTCGTTTTCCAATGTAGACTTATTTCGTCTTGGTTTTGATGCTTTTTGTGACATCAATGTCACGTGGTATTGTTACACCGAAGCAGATTATATATAGTCTTTAAGGGAAGGCAGCGCTCAACAGCAGAGCAGAAAAGGCGCAAAAAGAACACTAACTAGCTCTGCATGCAAGTGGCTTTATTTCATTATCCGTTTATTGGGTGAATTCAATGACTGGTTTCCTAGTGATGACCCAGATGAGCATGGAAACCTACCTAGGTAAACCTGGTTTGGACAGGTTTTATCAATTACTAGTATACCCTAAATGTATACTATACTATCAAGTATCGAGCATCTAGCACAGGAAGGGCGGCACTCTTGCTAAATTGATGGAGGAGTTAAAAACTAGGAAGGGTTTTTGACACAAAAATGTATGTCTCCCACAAAGGGCCGTAACTCACGTAATAATCATCCGACCAAATTTTTAAAATATTCTTGTCTTTATGAAGGAGACATAGTAATGAATGGGTGGGAATATTATGTCTAGGAATAGATGTAAAATTAATTCTTGTCAAACTAAATAACAAAACACATTAAGAAGAAGCTGAGATAAAATGATTTCATTTATTATTCTACAAATAATTCAACATAATATGTACATGAGAAACCATCTACTATATAGTAAGGCTTACACTGTAGTACCATGATCATTTAACACGTTTTGTCATATGAGAAATGTAAGCAAAGAAAAGAGATTTACGTAGCAGTCTTCATAGTATTTCAACAGCATCAAACTCATATTCATGGGCAAAAGTTAACTGTTAGGTACCAGCAGTTTGAAAATCCAGAAATCCTTATATAAATGACAATCTACAATTTAAGGAAAATTGCAGAAAACAGACCGTTTTTGGACCCTTAAAATCCTGAAGTTTTGGAAACACTTGTTAACTTTTACCCAAACATTTTTAGCTAGTGATTTACATTTAGGACCAGCACAAAAAAATGCATGAATTCTGTATGAAATTTGTCAACTTGTTTTAACTGGTACATTCCATAAACTTGAAACAATGTCTGATATTTTGTGAATTATTTTTTACACAAATCAATGAACCAGGTAACTTCTGTAGTATGAGGAAAGATAAAAAAAGTTCCCAAGGTTGAGAAACTTTTTATAACTCTACACATTGTTCATCATAATGTATATGAATGAAATTTTGCAAACAAAGGCAATTTTAGGATGATTATAAAATAAATTGCATTCATTTCACCATTCTCAACACTTTATGACTATTCCTCAGATATACAAAACTAATTAAGAAAACAATTTTATGAAGTAACTCAGATGTTCCCATGGTTTTTTTATTCGGGCTCAACGCTGTTTCTCAACCAGTTTACTTGGACTGTATCCTGACCAGTACTAACTTGCTCTTCCACAAGGAACCAGAAACCTTTCCACATGTGGAGGCACACCAACATTGTTGTCAAATTTTCGTGAAAGGATACTTGACCTGCTATGAACGGTAATCAAACTCGTTACCAGGATTGCTGATTAACCAACCCAGCATACTAACCGCTGGACAACAGCTGTGACCCCCACACTAGTTCAAGCATACATCAGACATTTCCATCAACAACAACATTCAGTAAGAGTTTGTACATGATTAAACTGTGACTGTGACCGGAAAATCACAATATTAAAATATAATGTCATTATAAAAATGTCTTGCACAGTCCACTCAAGGTTTCCATAGTTTAAGGAGACCGTCTTCACTGTACGTAGCCAGAAGGTTCTGATGAGGGTGGTGGCCTATACCAATAACATCTTTCTCATGTACCTAAAATATACAAACCAGTATAAGTAAATATTATATACCCATTATGTAACAAGGATTCTGATTGGCTTAGATGGCCTGCACAGGTGTCAATATATTTTCATATTCCTCCGTAGCTCAATTGTTAGCGCACTTGCCGTCTAATCTGGCGACCCTGGTTCAATTACAGAAGCAGGCACTCATATGCCTGCCACATTTCAGCAGAAAGCTGACTGGCAAAAAAAGGCTTTGCTCAGCATTTTTCTTTATAACAATGAGGGGACATCCATTTCTGTTGCATATATTTAAGATTCTTAACTTCGTTCTTGGTCAAAATTGCATTTTTTGCAGGTGAACCAAACGTAATATTCACCTCAACATAAATCAATAACAGTATATTGTTTGCACCTATAGCGAAATTTCAACATAATTATACTGTACTGTATTAACACCTAAGTGAAAAGATAAGTACAAAGCATCAGAACAATCAGCTATCACAAGAAATCCAAATTAAAAACTCACCGGATTGAAATAAATCTTAAGAATCTGTTACATATGAACTCATAAACTATATTTTACATGGGTAAAAGCTAGAAAGTTGAAAAATTTGGAATGACTAAGTTTACATAAAGGAAAAATAAAGAAAGCAGACATTTTCGGACACTCAAACATGAAGTTCAGTTTTAAGTAAATGAAAGGAGAGCCATTTTTGGGTCACAACAACAAACATTTAGGATAAACTGATTAAGATTTACAGAAATAGTGGAGAGGGTATGGTCGCACAGTGGTCGAGTGGCTAATGCTCTGGATTAGGGATGGAGAGGTTCCTAGTTTGATTCTCAGCCAAGGCACAATGTCATTTCTGACACGCTTATCAGTGCTTCCCACCCAACTGGAGATGAACTGGTTGGTAACTGAGTGGTAGTCTTTGGTATATCAGAGCACCACACCTGGCATATTAAACTGAGTCCATTTCGAAAGAGTTAGTGTATTGCATAGTTTTGCACCCAGATTGTATCAACATTGAAGCTGAAGTTCCTTGGGCAACCTGGCAGGAAATAAACCAATTCACCAAGCACTTACTCCTGTCTCAGTAAAATTTACACAAACAATACGGTGCAAAATACACCAATCTCATTAAATTCAGACCCTTATTATGCTTATAACTAGTTTACACTGATATAGTACCTGACGACACTCCATATAGGGTCATGTCGATGTGAACTTTACGTCATCTAATCAAGTAACTTTTTTTCCAAATCTGAAAGTGCGATGAAAGTCTGCTGAGGGGGCTTGATATAATTTAATGGACGAACTACGTGACATCATTGTGTGCCAGAGAGGTATTTTGAACATGACCTCTTATGGAAAGTAGTCAGATCCCTAACAGCGTAAAGGAATGTAGCAAATGTTAGGGTCTGATTTTAATGAGATTGAAAATGCACTCACTGTTAACGTTCTTTCAAGTTTTCCTGTGGATATACTGAAACAGTACAAGACCATATCTTCGCCGACACAGTAGATCCATTCTCCCCGAGGTGATATTGTACAACATATAAAGTCTCCACCTTCTCGCTTACCACTGGAGAAACTACGTACAATCTGAAATTCAGTGTAAATTTGATTGAATGTAAAAAAATGTTTGAGGTAGTTGAGTTTTTGTTGATTACTTTGACAAACCGGAATACAAAATCTAACAAGATATGTTTAAAAAACACGTATGCCCCCATGGTAGCCCAATAGTCATAAAAGGTGAAGGACGTGTTGACCTTGACCTTTAATCTACTGAACTAAAAATTAATAGGAGTCATTTACTGTTGCTGACCAACCTCCATGTAAAGTAAAAAGATCCTAGGTCAAAGCGCTCTTGAGTTATTGAATGGCAACCGTTTAAATAGTCAGAAATTGTCAGACCGACCAACTAACCGACCGACCAACAGACATGTGCAAAGCAAGTTACCCCCTCATCAATAATGGGGGGCATAATTACCACAATTTATCAAACTCCAAAATACATAACATGGTTTTACCCTTCCATGTTTTGTAATCAACAAAATTAAGACCCCATGAAAATTAATTTTTATCAAAATCCACAAAATTTAATGTACATGTATAACTATCATAACAAACTTAACTGCATGTACATTGAAATAAAGGTCAACAAATGACTAATTATTTAACTAGAATCCTATAATAATTAATTAACCTTAATGGGAGTTGATTATGAAAGATAAATACACTGAAGTCCACATGTATCAACTAGGTATTTTAGTTTATACTAATTTATTTAAGGTCGATTGTGAAAGAAGTTTTTCTAACTTATATTAATCACTCTCGACACCTCATTCCTGATGTTATCCATCGCCACGAGGGTATGAGAGAAGAGAAGCCAGTTTCCCTTTTATGCTGAGCGTCTAGCAAGGGAATTTCTGATACCATTTTAATTTGTCTTTTGTACGAGGCGGCCAGGGATCGGACCCGAGACCTCCGGCACTTGAAGCGAATGCTCAACCACTAGGCTATCGAAGAGGTGGTTTGTATAGTTATAGTTAGTTTAATCAGGTCTGTCACTTGTATACAAACATTGCAATATCATAACAGTGTATTTTTATTGTTTTTAACATTTTCATTAGTGAAAAGGCCGTGAAATCCAATACCTTATTCACTAAGCTACATACTAATACACAAAATATCTATTAAAATAAGACATGAATAAGAAAAAAATTGTAATGTTTATGTACACAATGTTACATAAACAGGTGACTGACCTGATTAATTGATTTATACATACCTGACCCTGCATGTTGATGATAACAACAGTATTACTACGGTTACACACAACAAACTGTTCGGCATTCCTTGGTAAAGGATGTATGCTGTTAACTGTGATATCTGTACCTGCCTGCCCACCGAATGATTTAAATGTTGACTGACATTCTTGTGTCTTGAAGTTCCAGACTTTGATAGTACCATCTGAGCTTGCACTATAATATAAGATGTTAGGAGACAAGGTTAATATTTTTCAACTTTCTACAAAATTTATGGTTTGTTTGCTTTTGAAAGAAAAGCATCCACTGACTTCGATCAAAAACAATCAATTATATAATCTCACTTAGTTCAGTAAATTTAAAAAGGTATATAACTGACTTGATTTTAAATTAAATTAAATTAATTTTCTCTTCAAAACCGTGATTTAAAATCATGAAAAAACATTTTTTAAGAATTTAATAACTTCAAATATAATCTCCATATGACAAAGTTAATGCATTTTTCAGTTATATACGGCGACTGCTTCTTGATACCCAAACAAAGTAATTTGATAACAAACCTGATAATATGGTGAGCATCTGGTGTGAACACGGCATCATTAACGAAGGAACCATGACCAGTAAACTCCTTCAAAGTCTTCCCAGATTTCAAACCATGAACTCTGTAATATCAATAACACAAATAAACTAGAGCTGTCGCCATTCGGCAGACTAATATTCCCCAGCCGGCAAAGGGCCATAATTCTGCAAAAAATCAAAGCAGCGCAAATTCCTTTCTTCTATATGCTGAGGTTGTTCATCTGTGAAAGTTGGAGCGAAATCCTGCCAAACTGTAGGAGAAGTTGCGTCCACAAGAATGCGTCTACGGACGGACTGACTGACGGACAGACAAGCTGGGGTATAACCACATGTGTTACTCCAACAAATTAACCAGGCCCAGATCTCCCGAAGCATCTCAAGTAGAAATCTCATCTCAAATTGAGATTTTTGCTCAAATTAGAGTCAGAATTTGAGATAAATTTGAAGTTTGAGCTCTTTTACAGTAATAAACTAAGAATATGGTTTCTGTTTTAATTGTGATGCGAATTTTGAGTCCAACCTCCATGGATATTATCTAAAAGACACATGGCAATATTTGAGATGAGATTTAATTAGCTCACATTGAGATATTTCAGGAGATTGAGGCCTGGCCCCGATCTCTCGAAGCAGATCAATCTGAGTTGAGATAAATCTCAAATACTGTCATGTGTCTTTAAGATAATTTCCATGGAAGACAGGTATTATCGACAGGTCACAGTTATCGACACACAATTACTTTAATTCATCAAAAAACGAAAATATGACGTCATTCATCGCATGTGAATGTCATAATTTCTCGGAAATTTATTTCCGAATAACATTGGCCATTTTACCGCGAAAAAATGCACATTAAGAAAATTAATGTTTATTTACGTGAATCGTTTCCGGTATGTTTTGTTTAAATACGGCGTCCTACGTCACGTCATTACTAACGGTCCCACATTATAACTACAGCGTTGTACAATAAGCTCCAGAATTGGTATTGTGCACCCACCAATGTATCGGCTCTGCATATAGCATTTGGTTAAAAACTATTTAATGAACACAAAGTATGCGTGAACTATGGGCTGAGGGGGTGTCGATAATAGGTCCACTAATATAACCTAGGTCACAATTATCGACAGTTAGCTCTGTTATATTGTAAAACAATATTTTAAGATGTCCTATCAATAATAAAACATGGAACCAGAACAGGACCAACTTTGCCTGTAGCATCATCTGTAAAGCCCAGACAACAATAACCCTCCCACTAGTCACCCAATGTACGTGTCTCCTACATTTGAAAAATGTTCCTAAACCTATGCCCAAAAGGAAAACTCCCGAAAGCGTTGTCAGAGTCGTTAGCTCTACAAAATTGAAATGATGAAAGATCGGCAGAAAAACAAGACTGCGTTCAATAAACGCTTATGCCCCCTGTGGAAGCCTTGTCCATAAATAAGTCTAAGTCCAAAATTAGGTCAAGGTGAAGGTCAAAATGGGGTTAGGTGATACTGGCGTGTGGAGAGTGTTCATACACAACATCCATGCAAGTATGAAAGCTTTGTAGCAAGCCATATTAATGCTAGAAGAAACGGTCAATTTGGGTTAACCAGGACGGACGGACGAACGGACGAACAGACGGACAGGTGAATCACTATATGCCTCCCCATCTATCGATAGGGGGGCATAAAAAGCAAATTGAGGTGTTGGCCAAACAGGTAAGAAAGGCTGAGATAATTAAAAAGAGAGAAGAAAAGGAGACAGAAATGGTAATTAAGGAAATTGAAAGAAAGAGAAAAAAATTTTTATTAGAACATGCCAAATTCAATATGAAAACCATTTAGTCAGAGGAAGAAAACGTTAAGTACATGGATGACGGTGATGAGTACGTTATTTGTCCTGGGTGTCACTCCGTTGAAGGCAAGACTGACGACTGCATTCAATGTGAGAGTTGCTCACTAAGGTGGCACATAGACTGTGCAGAGGTAGACGCTTTCATTGGCAAGAAGGCTTCCGATATTATGGAAATTGAGTTTGTGTGCTACCAGAGTGAGAAACCCTCACATTGTATCGAGTTGACTTTAAATGGCCGACTTCAAATTAAAGTAATGTTGTTATATTACTCGAACACATTGACCTGGTCCTATTAGATATGGTGTAATTTATGTGTTGACCTTGGATTTGCAAGTGTAGACTATTACGATTTATTAAAAACCATTTTTTTAATATGGTGACAAATTAACCGCTTCGAATCAATTTCATACGAACAACTAGAAGGGTTTTTGAAACGAAAATGTATGTCTCTCATAAAGGGTTATAACCCTTACAATACAAGTCCTGACCAAAAATTCCTTACAATATGTGCAACAAGGCTTGGTACCAACTGTTCATCTGAAGTTTCATTGAAAGCCGACCAGTGGTTAAGGAGAACAAGCGCGGACAAACTTTGTGAAATCCATCTGTCAATCCAGCACAAAATAATTATATCTGGCCCATTGTATGTGGGAGACGTAAATAATCAGTACAATGTATCAGGATTTTGAAATTGTCCCAGTCCTACATAAAAGAGTATTTACCTGATTGTTTGGTCAAAAGATGAACTCAACAACTGTCCATTATCTTTAGAGAAGTTCACACAAGTAACACCTTTACTATGAGCTCTTTCAAACTTGCGTAAACATTGTCCAGTAAGAATTTTCCATACCTGCATAAATATACATAGTAACATTTGAATTTTAACAATTTATATTAATAAGTCATTAAGAATTGCAAGCAATACAGAAGTCCCCTACCGGTTTGAAGCCATTTTCAATGTTTCTGTTGCCATAGCAACCACAATCTTTGTCAGAATCAAAATGTTTTAGACGTGAATAATCCCCTTATTGCCCCCTATCCACATTAAACAATTCATAAACCTATCTTGGAAACTGTTTCAGTTATGTCAGGATCCAGAGTTTTTAACGGACAGACTTAGGGAGGGCAAACCTATAGTCCCCTCCAGTCAAAAACTGGTAGGGGACTAAATTACCATTTAATGAACAAATCAACTAACATCAGACATCCCAAAAGCTGTAATAAATGGTTGGACATTGCACCCGGCAAGGGCTTACATACTACCCAACAATAGAGAACTCGGCCATACATATTTGTATAATAAGCCTAGCAATGTTGACTCACATCTAACATCTTCAAGAGTCAAATCTTCATGAATTCAACAGTCAAAACACCAAAATACAGATAAATGAGTCAAATGCAAGCTGTAATCATCTTATTCGTTTCCCTTACCTTCATTTTACCACCTTGGTCCCCGGTAGCTAACATCTCGGAGTCTCGACTGAAGCACATACATAACACAGCATCATCCATCATCATAAAATTATCCTAGAATAAACCAAAACAATTTTAAACTCCACAACAGACCACAGATATGTATTGGATACAGAAAGCAAGGCTTTTTCTGTTAATTTTGGGAAGGGGCCTTAGCCTCTAAATTTTGGGGGAAAATATTGGTGTATTTCCTGTTTTGGGAAACAAAAAAGTAGGTATAACTTTGGATTTTTGGGAAAATCGCATGATTGTAAAGAAATTTTCAATTGGGGAGGGGCTTTTTACAGGCCCCTATTATACAAGGAGCATAATCCTGAATAGGATGAATACATGCACACTTGTAGATTGATTAAAGTGCAGGCCAATACTTGGAAGAATAGAGAAATGGCATGGGACAGGGTTCCCACCCTTTTTCCTAATTCAAATTCAAGGACTTTTCTAGGACCTTATTGGCTTTTTCAAGGACCTGTTTGACACATTATTAATTAAACTATTATACTAACAGGTAGTATTTCCATGTTATGTTAGTAAGGCTTTGCCAACTGTGTTGCCTCATTAAATAAAGCCTATATTAGCATGTATTATGTCTTGATCAATGGTAATCAGTGAATGTTAATGTCGACAATAATTGCCTAAATGCTTGCATAGCTGTGTGCAAAATTATCAACATTATATATTTTTATACAGCGTGATTTTTTGTTACTTGCATACTTCAGAACGTTTTTGTACTTTTACTGGTGTTTTCCGATTTTGGCCCGTTTTTTTATAAATTCACAGCGCTTTTATGGGCAGGAGTGAACGTTTTCAAATTCCCCGTATTTTCCAATTTTCCTGGTAGCCCGAGAACCCTGATGGGAAGACTTTCAATTCACTTTCCAAAAACAGAAAAAATTGGTCTAACAGGGGTGTCAACAGGACCAAATTGAAAATCACGAAAATTGTATGCGGCCGACCATTTTTGCCAAAAAGAGGCCTTCAATCACATTGTTTCCATAAATAACTTAGTTTGTATCAGGCTTCGCGAAAACTTTAAAAACCTGTCAGTCATTCGGACTGACAGAAACAAAAAAGTTGTCAGTCCGAACGAACATTTGTCAGTCCGAAAAAATGAAGAGAGATGTATAGATAATGTATGTTCTTCTTAAATTATTCAGTGGTAAATTATTTAGAAATGCATTGTTAGCTTTAACACACAGTTAACATGTGTTTTCAAATAGGGCTAATTAGATAGTTTGCCTTTTCACAATGGGCTCATTCAGCCCATTCAATGAGCATATATCAGACAGGACTTTCTGTCAAGAGAAATGTTATTTTCATTTTACCATTTAATATCAAACATCTTTAAACTAAATCACGTTTTTTCGTGTTAAAAAGCCCCCTCGGAAATCGTCAAAATAAAAATATATTCAGAAAAAAAATCGCGAACATTCCGGAATCCGTACCATGTACTACGGGTTTTATCTGCATCCAAAAAATAATCAGTTTTCGCGACCTTCATTTCGCTGAATTATTTTACATTTTTGACGATTTCGGAGGGATTTCTTATTGAATCTCGACGAGGATTTACGAAAATACATTCATGTTACATACTTTACAATAATCTTCTTCTACGATGTGGGAATATCGCCGTCCAGACTTAAAATCTCCGTCGGACCAACAGTCAAATTTTGCCGGACCAAAGCATTTTTTGTCGGTCAGGACCGACGTTTTTCGCGATGCCTGTTGTATTAAATAAAAATCCTTCAGAGCAGATTAAATTGAGCATAACTTTGCCATTTCTTGAGATATTTTCATCAAATAACTTTTATTTTGGTCAGAAGCCATTGCTCTTTCAGGAATGATAAATCCGGAATTCCGGATAAATCAGGAAAATTGACACCCCTGTCTAAACAAGTACATAGATGTCACCATGATCCAGTGGTGTGTGTGCTAGACGTGTAACCTGGCAATCTGAATTGGATTCCAAGTCACTATATGTCATACCATTCACCGAAAATTTGATATCAATGGTGATTTTCCTCCACATGTGGAGAAGTTGCTAGTTCCTTATGGAAGGGTAAGCTAGTACTTGTTAGGATACAGTTCAGGAAAACTAATTCACTAGTTAAGTGAATCTGCCGTCGTATATAACTAGATTACTCTAGAGAATGAGATACGTTGTTTACATGGCTCATACACAATTCTCACAACCGAATTCAAGAATTTTTCAAAGCTTTTTCAACGTAGAATTTGGATTTTCAAGGCTTTTTTCCAAGGTAAAATTGTATGATTTTAACACTTCATGCTGGATAAACATGGATATTGTTGTAATCAGCACTACTGCTTAGCACTACATGCTTCACTCCGGTCCCCATACCTTAACTTTTAATTTGCAAGAAAAATAGTGTTTTTGTTTCATTTTCTATGCAGATAATGTGTCATATTTTTCATAATACATACACTTTTAGGTAACTATATATTCAAGACTGTTTGCCTAAATTCAAGGATTTTCAGTAAAATTCAAGTACCATTTTGGTGTGTTTTTCAGGGCACACTTAATTCAATTACTTTTCAAGGTTAAAACCAAATTCAAGGACTTTTTAACGTCTGTGCGAATATAGGTTAAACCCAGTTAAACAAACAAAACAATTTACATGCTGGCCACAGAAAAGGAAGATTGAAATTCCCTGATAATTTCCTGATTTTTCCCTGACTGAAAGGTGACTTTCCTTGATTATTTGCGGTGTTCGCAACTCATATACAGCCAAAAATATGGCCTCCAACCTCCCCGGTATAGCCATACCTTTATCACCAAACAAATGTCTTATACACATGTTTGAAGAAATACATCCATTTTAAATGAAGTCATGAAGAGAAGCTACCCGTGGACACTTTTTTCCCCTAATTTTTGTAAAATTCCTGATTTTTGCCCAATTTTGAAATTCCCTGATTTACACCTGCATGGAATTTGTTTTTGTTCTCAAGAGTCTGTGGCCACCCTGACCTACCTGTGCTTGGTATCTCAGATCCTTTCTTATCTTGCCGGTGGTGAAATTCCAGACTTCAACAAAACCATCGACAGATCCAGTGACCAAATATTGTCCATCGGGTGAGAATCTTGCGCATTCTATGTGAGCTTTCTGACCAAACTACAACAGTAATACATATGTACATACATACTTGATATAAAGACCACCATATAATAGCCACCTTAACATCGTTACATGGGCCTTGATGGTAGGCCCAAAATCATTTGTATTCTTCCAATGGTCATCAAGTTTGTTGTAAAACAGAACATCAGTGATTTTCACACTTTGACAGATTGCCTGCAAAAAAGCCTATAAAACGGCTAAAATCATCAAAAATAAAAAAATTGAGATTTTCTTGTACTCTTTCATATCAGCATTCGCAGCACACTTATTAGCGCATGCGAAGAACTACCTCGTTTTAGACAAATGTGTTTTTGATAAAATAGGATCAATTACAGGGGTGAAGAAATGTTTTCATGCAGCAAATTAATCTTCAAAAGTTGGCAATATACACACATTTTGATATGTATTATTGTCTGACTATACCTTGATAGTTTTATTTAACTGTGTTGGATATTTTTCTTCCTCTTGTTCCTTTACTGCAGCTTTCCCTCTGAACACATCAATAGTTGTACCTGTAGTAGACCATGGACATTTGTAAGAACACATCAACATATCAGAGACATTTAATTTAGTGACAAATTGACATAGATTAGTTCCCTATTTTGCATTCGACTGAGGTACTCATTATCCCTGCATAAATGGCTAATGACCTCCAGCTTCAAGGGAAGAGACATAAAGGTTATAAACCACTAAATGCATACGCGGACAAAAATCAGATACACTCAAATAGTCCCTACAGAAATCTTTGTTTGCCTGGAAATGGTGATATGCCTTGACAAAATGGAACTAGAATCATCTTATTGAATTAAAGGTATTGTTTACATGATGTTAAATGAGTGAATATTTTTCATCTTAAATATTTTGAGATTTTGGCATTTTTGACAAAGCGAAAGAGTAGGGTAAAACACACATTCGATCTGTCGGCACGTCTGTAAAAATTTGTCGACCGCCTTTGACGAACAAAATCTTTCTTATATTAAACATGACCCCCTGTTTTATTGGTCTTATTTTGTAGCTGAAACATACTGCTTTTCAATGATATAGGTCTGTCAACTGGCCATAGACTTCAACATCACATAATCTGGGGCTGACAATTGTCACTTTACATTGAGCTAAAGAACAATTTTATTTAGTGGTTTGTGACCTAAAGCTTGTGCGATACAAGGAATCAAGACGAGTTGCCTTAGATCTTTCCGAATCAACTCAAAACAGCTCTTGAAGCCAAGCAGTAAGACAAAAGCTGTCCACAAAAACAGCATGATCCACTTTTCTCAGTGCCATACTTGGATATAGTACAATCATGAATATATATTCAAAACAAAATGCTTCATAGCAGCAGCATTACTGTGTTCTGTGTAGAGGTTGGGGTTCTAAGTCGAAAAGGAA
This sequence comes from Spisula solida, assembly GCA_947247005.1. Lineage (NCBI taxonomy): Eukaryota > Metazoa > Mollusca > Bivalvia > Venerida > Mactridae > Spisula > Spisula solida. Next base: position 2,885,839 of record OX365958.1, on the reverse strand, counting down.
GTAACTTTGGCCAAACGCTTGGCAGAGTTACCTACTCGTGTGTGGGAGTTGGAGTCATGATGGTGAACAAGCATGCAAAGTATCAAAGCAATATGTCAAAGGACTTTGAAAATATAAGAGGTTAAAAAAACCTGTACCTTAACTTTAACATAAGCATTACGCCGACGCTAGGGTGACTGCAATAGCTCCCCTTATTCTTCGAATAAGTATGCAAAGTATCAAAGCAGAATGTCAATACATTTAAAAATATTTTACCTGGTGGAAGAAGTCCTTGATGCTGTTGCCATTTCAGAGCTTGACCTAACAATGCCAGCAAACGTGACGGAGGTACAACATTTACCTCTCCTGACAAAGCTTGAGCTATGGCCGTCCTTCTCTTTTCTTTTGTCTGTCCCTCTGGGTAGGCCTAAACAGGAATGTAATAACATGACAACAACTTAAAATATTTTGTTAAAACATCAATTATAATCAAATTTGGTAATCATTACTGTAAAATAATAAATATTCGCGATGTCAAATTTTGCAAATTTTTATTCTTAAGTAATTCACCAGGTTTAATGTTTGCTATGTTTAAAATTTAGAGAAAACAAAATTCTGTTGCTTTATCGTCATTATTTTAAATTCACAACCATAAATTTTCGCATATTTACCGAATATAGCGAAAATTATTCCCTCACGAAAATTTCTAATTCTACAGTAACAAGTAGTGCACTAAGCAATGTACATTTAAACACAAGGGTCAAAAGCTACAGCAAAAATAATCCAACCTAAACTTACTGACTATATGCACAACTAACTAGGCTTGGTACAAAGCGTTCATAGTTTCATCAGACTGGTGGTTAACGAAAAGAAGCGCAGACAAACTTTGTGACAATCATCCAGCACAAAATATGTCTCCACAACTTTATGTGGGAGACATAATAATACTGTGACTATGACTTTGAGGCCCACATGGAAGATTGGGAAATCGAATGTGTCAGCTTCGTTAAATAAAAACGTTACTTACTTACATACCGGTACTTACTTACTTACTTACTTACTATTTGTTTGTGTGTTTTCTTATTGAATTATAAACAACTATATCTCGTAAAATATCTACATATTATCAAGGTAACATGTCGTAGCTGTTCTTTGAAAACCTTGTATACCATAATTATTTATGAGTTATGACCACTTTTCAGGAGATGAAAAAAACTAAGTATGCTTTTGAGTATAAATATTGAGTACCACCATTTGCAAAATTTTATACTTAAATGAGGTTTTCGCATTTATTTATAAATACAAATTATGTTAACGATGTTGTTAAACATAAAAAATTAATTTTGATTTTTCCATAATAAAACACCATAATAAGTAAAATTTTTAGACTTGATTTAGCTAATCTTACTTCGAAAGTCGTTGTATGGGCTTACCGATACGCATATGCTGTAAACCCATTTACTTTCGCGAATTCTAACTTTCCCATTTTGCAGATCGTCAGCATAATCGGACTACAAATTTTTGCGTTTTTAAGTTTCCTACAATGTCCATATTAATGTTTTTAGCACTTTCTCAACGAATTAAATTCGCGGAATTCTACCACTCGGGAAATTAAATTGCGCGAAATAATTTCTAGGTTTATAGTTATCATTTCCGCGCCAAAAAGACATACAAGGTTTTCGAAGAACAGCAATAATGTATATTTACCTCTCTAGGATCAAAGTAAGATCTGGCCAGCATGTTTTCTAAATGAATATATCGATCTGGTTGATTGTGTTTCAACATAATCATTGGGTCAGTCTGTCGGAGGAGAGATCTCGCAGCGCCCAACTCTCTCAGTTCTATCAACTCCAAAACAATCTACAAATACAAAAATACAATTTTATCAACAAATTTTACCAAATCAATTACAATAGCATGAACCGGGATTTCAACAAAATGGCAGTATTTATTTGCAGGGGTTCCACTAGCTCCTGAATCTGAAGGGTCAATTGATCCTTTTGACTAAATTTTATCATTTTGTAGACAAAATATCCATGCTTTTTAGAGACAATGACCCTTCAAACCGAATCTTGAGGGTCAAAATGTGGCTTTTTGGAAATTTCAAGGGTCAAAACCCCTACTGCTGAGTCAAGTGGAACCCCTGATTTGTTACCCTATAGATTCAAAAGGGGACACTTTGACCCGAGACGCATCTTCTTTCTGGCTTTATTTACTTCCTGTTTGTAATTCATTAATTGCAGACACCTGACTAGCACTAGCAGGTGGTAGCCATTAATAGGCATAATGCAAAGAACTGAAAATAAGATCTATGCAAGTCTGTTTCAGGTGACATTAGCATTCTTCATGATCCCTTCATCAAAACTATGTTTCAAACATCATTCAATAACTGTTAAAATATGACGTATGAATTCTGAAAAGGCAGCAGCTGCGTTAGCATGCGTACGGGCGTATATTACGCCAGGAAATCGGCCGTGTACGCCGGAAATCCAACTCTCGTTCGTACAGCGTACGTCAATAAAATATGTTATACGCCGATAATCAATACGCAGGACGTCATGTTGTGTAAACTTCAGACGGTGAAAGCCGCATCAGACTGATTTCATTAATCACGCTAGATCATTGGCCAATCGATAAACGTTCGCTCCGCCCACCGATTGTCAGCTAATTTGATTGACGGCCTGATCACGCGTACTGTACATAATAATGTACGCGATCGCTGCGGTAATCAAATTCACCAAAGGTGTGTAAAACGCGTCGCGCTAATAATCTCGTGTCGAGACAGATAATTGTGTAGTTACAAACCGTTACGTAAACACGTATGCTCTAATTGATTTGATTGAATTAACGATTTTAATTTATAAATTTGTCGTACGTTGGGTAAGCGTAATTCTTAGTTGTACGCATAATTAAAAAAAGACATGAGTCAAAACGTATGTTCTGCAAATATTGAGTTTAAAAAGAATATTTACCTTGTTATTCATATTCCGCGCGTTTACATAAATCCCAGACACAAAATATCACAACTCTAACATACTTTTGCCAACGTTCGGTCGGCAGTTTCATCAAACGAGCGTGCGGCATCAATGTCTACGTTAAGGACGTTTGATGTGACCGACGCGCTTCCCTTCAAAGGTCGGTCTTTGATCGTGCGGCATGCTAATTTATCCCGTAAACTGTATGCGATACACGTGTGTTAAATTTGAGGAATTTATTGATTGACGCAGCGAATTTTTTCTGAATTTGCAGAGCGCGAACATTAAAATCGTGTAAATGACGTGGTGTTCGGAAGCATTAAATGGTGCTGGTATTATTCGAGTTTTAACACATTTTGTGACATTTAAACAATAGCAATTAAGATATGTGGCTTGGAATGTTAATTTTGGGCTTATGGACCAAAAAATGGATTTTGAGTTTTTTCCATTTTTGACATGTGTAACATCTTGGCAGTAAAATCTGAAAATTTGAGCGTCAAATCTCAAAAATTTACAAAGTTACAGGATATTTCATATCGATGGTCATTTCAAATTATTTGCTTATTTGAATTGATTTTGTGCCATTTGTTGCATATTAAGGGAAGTAGAGAAAACCCAGATTCAGAAATAAGAAATTAGTACAAACACATCTTATTGCATACAATTTGTTTATTTCATATCATAGAGCAATTTGAGAAGAACATCTTCACAAAATGTACACATGAATACAGTACTGTTGCCTAGCAACCAAGAAATATTGATTGTTTCTTAATATTTAAGACATACATAGCTATAACCTTACCAAATTTAAGTCAAACCTCATTTTGTTCCAAAGAAAGTCCAAATAGTATGTACTTAATGAAATTCTGAATGTACAGTACAATCTGTAAGGCACTACTAAAGTCATATTAATTTTGAGTCATAGATTGAATAATTCCAAATATTCTTTAGCCTTGTCCCTTTTACAATATTGACTACATCTATAAAGAACAACCCTTCTTTGTTATAAAAGCCATTAGAATGTATGTTCCTAACCAACCTAGATGTAGGATAAATATTGTACCAAAATATATGTACAATAAAACAAATATCGTATTTCTGTTGCTTAGCAACAATGGAATATTTTACAATTTTGACATTTTTTAGGTTTTACGGCTTCACATGTGATTAAAAAAGTATACTACCATTGACAGAAAAAGATTATTGTCAACACAATACATATGTTATTAGTTTCAAATGATTAATTTATATCTACCAATTAAAATTATGACAATAAACCTATTTTGGACAGTACGGTTAGTGTTCAAAAGTATACTAAAGTCATGTAATTTGAATCCTGTCAGAATAACCCAAGATCACTTGTTGTCATATGAATTCTTCTACAAGTTGCAATGATTGTATATAGTTTAAAATAGTAGTTGTCAAATAGGCATGCATAATTGCAACACACAACTCAATACATACATGTATATTTTTCTTGTTGCATAGCAACTACAGAATGTCTCATTTTTGTGTCTTGCTTTCTAAAGTATATGCCCTAAAATGCAGCTAAATGATCTCAAAATATGAAATTGTTTACATCAAAAGACATGTCTTACAATGCAGGATAAACAGACTTGGAAATATATGTTCAAATTAAATAGGAAGTTGCATGCACAGAAGCAATTTCTAATGTGTACCATGCTTGCAAAAGTGCAATCAGATATTAATATAGACATCAATTTGTTATAGCAATGATTATAGCATTATGAATCTGCAGGACCTAAACAGGTTTCTGTCTTCACAAAGTCTATGATAAATGTTACAACTTAAAGAGAGATTGAAGAAAAATAATGTCTACATAAAATGATATTCAGTATTGTTGCTTTGCAACTGTGGAATAATTCACAATTTCTATAATATCAATGTTTGAACACATTTGGTGACATTGAATTATATGGTTAACACGTAAAATTATGTGCCAGGATGTTTTAAAATAGCATGAAGTCTGTGAATTCCAGAATGAACTTGTGAATGAGCTTCTAGATGTAAAAATACACTGTTTTGTAAATGTCAACATTGCTTAATTGTGCCAGAAAGTGACACCACTTGCTGACTGTCTCCAATTGAACACCTATTGTACATTCTTTCAGAATCTGAAAGCCACTATGTGACTTTCAAACACAAATAGTTGTCATGCCAAGCCAGGATACTTTGTGTAGGTCCAGTCATCTATATAGTCACAGCAACAGCCCCTTGTAGTCCTGGAATTTAAAACAAATAAATTTATTAGTCATTTTCTAGACTAGAGTACATTTTGTAGTTTTATTATTGTGTTGTATTAATCAGTGTAAAGTTTTACATTTTACCATTTATTTAAAGCAAAATTTAAAGTAAAATTCTATTCAGCTTGTGTGTGTGTTGATTTGTTAACAACCATGTTTGTAATGGTATTCAAAATGACACAAACTACACAAACTAGTATAGCGTATGCCATTCAGGAGTTTAAACTTTATACTGATTAAAAATTCAAATCATCAATCAATTATACACATTGCATAGCAGTATTTCATGTCAGTTTTACTTTTACATTAGGTCTAACATTGTTTGTTTGACCTTTACTGACCCAATATATTTACATTGGGTAGGTACACAAGTATTAAAAAAAAATTATATTATTTTTATTACAAATATATATTTTGTGTTGTCTCAGTGACAATCACTATTAATATAAACTTGTAGTTAATTTATAAAATATTGCTTGTAAATGCTCTATCTAATGTTTACTTATAATATAGAAAACTTTTTTGTCTCTGGAAGCAACATAATTAATTGAGTAGGGGCAATTTCATTTGGTACCTGGTAGGTAAAAGTCAAACAAAAAATATTTTAAATTAGGCCATTGAAAGTATCTTATCGTGCCTTTGGAACCATTACATACAAAACATGTTTTATCTAGCTGATATCATAGCTGTACATCATTGGCCCTGTTTCATATACTCAGCAATTGTTAATAGGGGTTGCACATTTTCCTAATCAGATCCAGTAATTGTCACACTGCACAAGTAGAAAAGCTTTTATTAGCAACTCCAGCTGATAAGCAAAAGTTTGGCTAATCTACTGGATAATTTCTTTTTGTCACCCCCCCCCCCCCCCATTTAAATAGAGTCAATGTTCATTTACACTATCAGACAATCAGTCAATTATGACATTAATTTTTTGAAATTATATATTGTATATAAATTAAAGTAATATGGATGAACTGTACAACCTGTGCATGTTCCTTTCTCTGCAAAAACTTTCTCTTCACAGTGAGCCATTGACACAACATTTTCTGCTCCTTTATACCAAGTGTACCAACTAATATCAATCAGTTTGTCTATAAGCCTGCAAAAAGAAAGATAAATATGAAGAATATAGCTTAATGATATAAATCACAATGTAAGTTTACATTTATATGAGTGTTGATTAAAGGGGATTCTAACATATCACGTGAGATTTGCCTTCTTTGCTTATAAGCTTACCATATTTCATTACCGCGATAAAATATAGCTGATTGATGACATCACGTTTGACGTCATACAGTATGACAAATGACGTAACGGTGACGGTAACGTTCCTAGGAAAGAAAGTAGTTTGACGTCAACCTGTCTTGTTGTGCTATAAATGGTAAAGCATTGGCGATGTTAGAATCGAAATAATAAATAGGAGTTGTGCTTTGTTGTGTTATAAAATATAGGCACCTGTTTGAATGCGTACATAAAATGACTCGTGCTACGTACTCGTGATTTAATTACTACGCATCCAAACACGCGCCTATATTTTATTACGCAATAAAACAATAGCTACGTATTCATTATTTCTTAATTCTAACAACAAACTTTTTAGGGGCACAGTATCTAGTTAACATACTCAAGGTTCCGGGTGACGTGTACGGTTTATATGTCACTTCAGCGACATAGTCATAGTGTCTGTCTGAAGTGCAGTAGGTAAATGTGTTCAATCATTGGTTGCTCTTCATGAAATATATTCCCTGATTTAATGTTAGGGCCAATTCAATTGGGTGCCTGATGACCACGTGATTGACAGGTGTATGCACCTAGGTACTAATGAAGCAGCATAAAGAGGGAGTTGTGAATATAGTTCCATTAAAAAAACCCTTGCTGTTTTGTTTGAAAAAGGCTACTGTTTTTTGTCAACTCTTCTGAGACTTGCAAGATGGGAGCTGGTATCCGCTTGTCATAAATGCTATGGAGGTCACAGTTCAATTCTTGTTACCGTCTGCAATTTTTACCCCCCTCATTTGTCAAAGGGTTTTGGAAGCTTTACTTTGCTTGCCATGATAAATTCATGTGTCATGATGGTGACTGGAGACCACATAAAATAAAATAGGGGGGAGTGTAGTGATAAGTTATTCCAAAAACAAATTAGAATATTGATTAAGTTGTTCATATGTGTATGCTAATTGACAACTATCATCAAACTTTGATTTTAAAAGTTTTTCCGGCACGTCACGTCGTCATTTATTTTTAATTTCACACCAGACTCGGTCCTGCTCCGTGCATATTATTACTCGTATAGCTCATGAAATCGTACAAGATGTCTGGATCGCTAAACTTCTAACTGGCTCATATCAGTGATTGTACAAATTCAAACTGATTTTGTAATCACAACTTGGTTACTATCAACAAACAGTTGCTAAACAGCCAACACTTCCGGGTCAAACTTTTCGACACACCAGCGGTTATTTATCGCTTCATACTGAAATAAATCATACTTACACGGTGCAACGGTGTCACTTGAGCATCCAGCATCGACTCTGAATACACATAACCACCCATGAGTCTTTCATTCTCGCTAAATCTTATAAAATCGACGTATTTCAAGGGCATGCAAAATCATCTTTTACACAGTTTGTGATGACGTAATATGGCGCTCTCGTAATAATCAATTACTCGTGAAATCTGCATTGTCACGGGTCACAGACCACAAAATGTGGTTCGTAGAAGATTGTCGAACATGTAACAATCGTTCATGGTATTCATTTATTATTTTTTTAACCTTTATAGACTTATTTGTGCTGAGCAAACATGTGAGTTTACCTGCGAAAATACGACGTGATAAACGGCGCATTTTCTCGATAACGACGTCACGTCCATAAGCCCCAAATTAACTTTCCACGCCACATATGAGTTTAGGTGCATAAATTACTGCAAATGACCGGGAAAAGAACGACTTATATGACATACAAGTTGCACTATTTCGGATATGTACATATCTTCGGATAAACTCGTGTTTTATTTTAATCAGTCATACAGTTTTGGCTTCTATTATTGTAAGAATTCAAGTGTGTTATTAGTTCTTAAATCAAGTAACATTTTTTGAACATCTAATTCTTAACCCTATACTCCATAGACATACCTCAATTTTCAATAAAATATGTATCATGTTCAGAAATAAATTTTCATTGTTTACCTCATGATAGTGTATATACATCTTTCTGATAATAAGGATGACCAATTAAAATGTTATAAACAGGCTACTAGTATATGCCGATGTAGCAAAGGGTTAAAATGGATTGTAAATATGCTTGAACCAGTACACTGAACTGACCATATCATTGAGCAATCATACATGTAGCTGGATTGATCATATATCAAAACAATACACAGTAACACATATTAAGTAAAGGGTTAAATGGGCTCTAAGTACAGATAAAACTTTTCATGAATGTAATCTGAACTTAGTAACAATGGTTGGACAATCCTACATACTGTTGGATGGCACTGCATTAATGAATGTACACGCAGAGTTGATGTTCGAAACTTGGGACTTCCGTAAAATCATACTAGGACTTCCCAAATCAAAGGTCAGGACTTCCTGAAATTTAGCCTTAATGCAGGGCCTGAAAGGCCATATTTGCAACTTGGTCTACGTTGGATTTTCCATCCATTTTTTTCTGCAGAAAATCTTCTGATGCCTGCATCATTTCCAGTTGAAATTACATAGAGGATCTTGTATGAGTGCTCATTACATATGAGTTTTATTAAACAAGTGGACAAAATGATATGACAAGAGGCTTTGCCGAGTGTCATGTTGTTTTTGTCGACGAGTTTAATAAAACTCGTATGTAATGAGAACGAAAGTAAGATTCTATTTATCAAATAACCTTAGAAAACGCTCAACATTGTACAGAAGGATGATGTGCGCTGCATACGTTTCAGCCAAAATTTAGCGATACAATGAGCGCGACGTCATGGTGACGTTGATATTATCCTGAAGTCAGTGACGGATCAATGCATTGATTGGCTAACGTCACGTCAAGCTAATTAAAATATTTATTGCACAGTCTGGGAGTGCCGAACGATATTTACGTCACTGCTTTACGGCACTCCTGGACTGCATGTTATGTGATAAATCATATTATTGTGATATCATACTTTGACTGATCAGCTGACACTGTTAAAAGCCATGAAGTTTACCTGTTCATATAGATCTATAAGTTTTTGATCTGGGAGTTTGAGAGACTGTATGGCTTGTAGGACTGTATCCCAGTGTCCGCTTGTAATGTCTCCGATGAAGCCATCCACAGAGTCTACAGTATTCAAAGATATTCCTGCTTCCTCCTGAAAACGTGAACAAAATAAAGCGTGACAATTCAGTGCTTATGTCTTGATGTCAGACAACATCATTCAAGCCATTTTTATCATTTTAAAGACCTATATTTACTATTGATGAGTATTATGCATGTCCAAGGGCTAAATATCACATTTTTTGCACTGACTGCATGAAAATAGTTTGTTTGTATCCAAAAGTATTAAGCAACAAAATTACTTCCTGTATGTATAAGCCCTCATAATTTTATGCTTATACTTCATTTTTATTCACTTGCTCGTGACATGAGCATGTGGGTTTTGCCCTTTGAATGATTGAGATCAGTAATACACCAGCCAATTGAAACCACACACCCCCCTCAAGCGGGGAAAGGGTGGTGATAGCGGGGAACCACATTTTTACCTTTCTGATTTCACCCTCAGTCGTGTGAGTGCAAGCAGTTTGTTTGTTTCACTCAAAATAGCAGGGAATGAGGGATTGGGGGAAATATAGCATGACTTTACATGCGAGGCCTAGGGCCTGGAAATGCGCAGGGATTTTACCATCTGTATGGCCTTGGGGTGCAGGGATTTTACCAGGGCCTGCCTTTCTTGCAGTTTGGGGCCATGGTTTCAATTGGCCAGTGCCTAATGTTATACAGGCTCATTCGCCCCCCCCCCCCCATATTTTGTTTAATAGTTGCATATAAAGGAAGTGGCTCTCCCATAAGAATAGCGATACCGCCCGCGAATGACTATTCCTACGGCTGTTTTATTTAAATGTACCAATCTCCTTTATCCGGCTTTTTATATATAATTACCTTTAATATTCTGAATGTATTTATTGACATTTTTTTCAAAATGAATGAACACACATATCAAAAAATTGCATTTGTAGGAGTCCTTTTGCAATTGGAAATCCTTACTTGTATAAAGTCAACCGGCAAACAGGACAGAAATGACAGATGTCTTTGAAATATAATGTGATAATTAATCTTCTTCGTAATACTAATATTGTCATTATCATCGTACTGTAACTTTGAGCAAAAAATTACAGATAATTTTCGACCTGTACCTTAAGAAAAGAATGTTAATTAACTTTAGGCGTTAAATTCCTAGTCCGTTCCATTGAGTTGAATAGCAAACAGTAAATTCGCCGTATAACGCTTGCAAGAGTAAATCTTAAAATTCCTAGATTTTGAGCAACATTGTAGTTGGTGCTTATAATCTAAAAGGAATATATATGCTTTATCACTATAATAACCACTACGGCTTCCTCCTTAATTTCGTGATTGGAGAAAAATCCTCGTCTTCGGAAGACTTAGAAAGTGTTACAGTTGTATTCATGGGGGCAGAGATCGAGTTCCGGTCATAGACATTCAAAGTAAGTCACTGTTTTTATTATACATCATAGGAGCGATAATTTAACACCAAATGTTAATTAACATTCCATTGTTAAGGTACAGATCGAACATTCCTTAAAGAGATCGATACATTTAAATAAAACAGCCGTAAGAATAGTCATTCGCGGGCGGCATCGCTTTTCTTACGGGAGAGCCTGAGAGGCTATTCTTACGGCCCGTAAGAATAGTAAAATGAAGCAATAATGTGTCCCGTTTATTTTCAGTTAGATAAATGTATTGACAACAGCTCCTTTCTTTTGAGTGACATTCTGTGGGGTAACCACTTAGCCAAAATGTGCTGTGATGTAATTAAAATCACCAATTTCCTGGTGAAAGACCAATTGAATTTGAAATTTGAATGATTGGATTGAGAATTTAGAGTCTAGATCTAAAAATAAACAACAATAACGTGTACCTGTAAAACAGTCAATGTCTTCATCAAGTTATTTTCCTTCAAGTACTGTTCGATCAAACGTACCACGCTGTAAAAGCAAAATAAACAGAAAAATAACAAACTTGACACATATACATAGTCGCGAAAATACGTGACAAAAATATCAAATGCGTGAGACGCCCAAACAGTTCTTATAGGGTAATAATCATTTGAAGAGAATTATAGAATAAACACAACTCGTCGCCTTAATTCCAGAGGGTCGTATGACCAATTTTTGCAAAACCGAGTGTTTGGTATCATTTTGTTCGTATTTTCAAGCTCTACATAATGGTACAGGTTATGTCCCTGTAGAAATGACTTAAATAGGGTAAATACCAGTTCCAGAAAGGCGTATAACCTGTTTATGCGTTTACAGTCAGTTCCAGAGGGGCATATAATTTGAACCAATCAGATAGATCGTTTTAGAAAAACATGGCGTCACTTCATAACAACACCAAGTTTTCCTTGAAATTGTTTCGATTGTGCTCGTCTATATACCAAGGATATGTAAGTATTAGCACATAATTATGAATTTCTTTTCGCAATTGTTTCCATATCAAATGCTTAGGATGTCTGTATATTGTTTTACTGTTCAGTATAAAGGTAAAATAATGCTGAATTCTGTTGTAATCATTTCGGATGTGACGTTTTTCGGATAGATTACTAATGTGTTTCTCAACAACACACATGTCCTTTTACTATCCATTATTTAATGAATTTTCCAGCAAATGAATGCTGAGTGATATCAAATGCTACATTTTACATCTGTTTTAACTTCATACAGTTTATCAATATTGTATGTAATTCCCAATAAAATGTCTTGTTTTTAAAATAGTTGGACATTGCACGCCAATTGACAATTTGTAATGAACATATCATCAACTCAAAACAGAAGTTAAAAGTAGCCCGTTGTTTGGACTAACTGGTGTATTTTGTCTCTTGGTATTTTTTGTCATTTAATTTGTTCCTGTTTGATATGTTGGGAAGGGGTGAGATATTTAGTACTTATCAGGGCATTGAGTGTCTGTTTTGATCTACGAGGGATGCATTTTTTGCTTGAAAACGAAGCTGTTACTGGTAAATTTAATATACATGTGATCATTATAATGCCCGGTCATTTTTATATGGAGTTCACCTAATACTTCAATAATAGTAATCTGCGTTTTCTGCATGGGTGCTGTTGCACTCGATCAAACTGGAGCTGCTATTATTTGCGATGGTTGCATTTCGTGCTGACAAAATATTTCTCTTTAGATTTATTATGACAATATGGGAAGGTATTAAACATAAACAATATTGTCTGTACACTTTTTCTAAAGACAATGTTATATGTCGCTTTTTTGCACTGTGTTGCTTTTTATTTTCAGGACTGTGTTGACCGATCTTCCAAATGACATTTTCGTACATTGAAACACAAAAACTACTTTTATGTGTGAACAGAATATGCCAAAGGTTTCACAAACTTATGAAGTATTCATCAAGCCTCTGGAGGATTGTCGACTTCCAGTATCAATTGTAATTGTCTAAAGCAAATGTGAATGCAATATTGTCTCACTCACAGAGAAAAAAGAGACACAAGCAGCATACTTAAATATCTACTTGAGATTGACAAAAACTTCTATAAAGCTATGAAATTTGTCATTTAGGTAGACACAATGACATTAAAAAGTAGCTACTGTGAACAATATTTCTTTTATCCTATTAGTGTCCTTATGCATGTATATTGCAAAGCATCATAAACATAGTTATTATCTAGTTAACAAAAATGAACACTTCAGAATTAAATGACTTTATAAATACAGCCAAAGTAACTTTAACTGTACTTTAACTGTTACATAAAATCATTTAACTAAGTATTATGCGAGTATTTCTTGACTTGTTAACACTTCCTAGATGACTTGAAACTATTGTGTTGAGTCAGTTACTTTTCCAAGTTCGGAACACTATTTATTTTGAAAATATGATATAAATGTGTTAGCTTGTTATGTTGACAGTTAATATTGATCAAATTAAGGTACTCATTACATAATCATTATGTCCATGATATTATGTTATGCCAAGTATTTTACCAGTTATTGTTTCTTCAATTTAGGTAATCACTTCATAAGTAAGTTGTGAACACAACCTTGTTGGGTTTTTAGTTGATATTTAAACCAGTTAGTGTGCAAAGTTCTTTGTTACTTCAATTTAAGTTAACTACATGAGTTGTAAGAGTTGTGATCACCATCCTCTAAATATACAGTTGATGTGTAAAGCGATGTATTTATTCATCCAATGTTATTTGGTCAAAGCCCCTTGATTGTATGTAATCATTTTATAATCATTATAAGGGTAATGTGTTAACCGAGTTGTGATATGCGTTGATCCTTAAGGTGGTTTATTACACTTTATGCAATTGCATTTGCTATTATTTGAGAGATTTATAGCTTCGTAATTATTTGCAGAAAGGATATAGACCAAATGGTTAATATACTTCCTACATACAAATTATATAAAAACATATAGTTTGCTTTTGATAATTTAGCGAATAAATGTTAACGAAGTGTAATAAATAACCTGAAATTTAGGTACTCCGTAAGTGAATACCATGCTCATTATTGAGTTAAGCCAGTTAGTTTTTCATTTTGTGTTACTTGTAACTTGATTGTATAAACTCACTACCTCCTAGTCAATGTGAATATTACAGAACAGTTATCTCTATCAGACGCTTGCCAAATAAACGATCTTATCAGTAGTGAATTATAATCATTTTGTTTTATTGTAAAAAGCAGATAGATGACTCTTGATTAGTGGTTTTAACAATAACAATCAAGATGTTTTGTATTAATAAAGTTTATTTTAAAAGCCAGCTTTCTATTTATTATTACATAGACATACATTATTACATCGACATGCATAGTGAGCTTTCAGTTCCATAAAGGCGTATCAGGTATTTTATCATAATATATTTGTGCTAAAAGGTCGTACGTCGATGTGCCATTATAGAATTGGACAGTTATGATCATGAAATCATAAAAGACGTATGTCATTTAGTATTTTTATTAAATAACATAAAATTGAAATATAAGATTTTTATGAAAATTTACCAATAAACAGATACACATATTCTGGAACTACACAACAAAAATCAGAAATATCCGTTGAGTAGGAAAAAAGTTATTGCCTTTCAAATCTTTAAAGCCTTGTATCTCAAAAGTAGAAAAGACCCGCTTACGACCCTCTGGAATTAAGGCGACGAACTGTTTAAAATGCATTTATTTATATACATGAAATAGTTGCAATGAAATCATAATTCAGGAAGCGTGCTTCACTTACTCGGCTGATTCGATTTCCACCGCCATGTTTTGTTGTCGTTGTATAAACAAATGTTAACTTCGCGACGACAATATATATTTTCGCGGACCCTTAAAAACATAGTATTCTCTTCTTCCTGTTTAGTACAGATCCCACTCTCGGGCAATATCGTACTATTAAAATCGTATGAGTGGTGCAGAGAAAAAAATACAGTGTGAGAGTTTAAAACGTTTAAAACAGCATACTCTTCTATTCGCTGACCATGCCCCCCCCCTTGAAGACCTCAACATTCTCGATTACAATACATTTAAATCCCTTTATATACACCATGCAACAAAGCATGTGTGTATGGGCACCTCGACAATGTACCCCCCTAAAAAATTCATCCTCATACATTGTACATCAGTGGTTAGTCAAGTTCCCAGACCACGTGTTACATCCCAAGTGAAGAATTCTCTGTTGACCGAGAATGAATAATTTAGAACAAAGTTCTTATAAATACATACTTTCTGGGTAATACTCACTGTTGACTTCCCCGCATATTTATAAGTAATTTGCATTTTGTTCTTGGTAACAATGTAACAATAATTATACTTTGGAGAATCTCTAGAAATGTGTTTCACAAGATCTTTATCTTTCCTTCAAACTCCTTTTTTTTCTTCTATCCCCCCTTATCGTTTTTCCTTTTTTTCCTTTCTTCTTTTTCTCCTCTGATCAAATATCAAATCACCCTCTTTAAGAAACAATTCAGTACACATACTAATAACCACATGACAATTCAATCAAACAAATATAACTTATCTTGTGTTAATTGTTGTTGTGTGCATTGTACTGTTTTTTTGATGTATCTATATGTATCTGAAAACCGAATAAAAAGTAAAAACACACAGAAATGTGTCATCATATAAATTTATAAACTATATCACCACATAAACAAGCTGGTGAAAAGAACTGTGCTCTAGCTATCTATAGAGAATGAATACTGCCTATTGCCTACTTCATGTTCCTATATTTCCTTTTACAATTCTATGTTAGATAGTCATTTAGCTTAAACACTCCCCATAAAAGTTTTATTAGGACAACCATTTAAGACAAAAATAGCGTGTTGTATGATTACCCCCTGAGCGACCCCTTCCTGAAAAATCAAATTGGTCAACCCCTTCTCGTTAACCATTGCATTCAACTTAAATGTTGTACACCCAACCACTAAAATGAACATGACTGATTCATATAAGCCTAGACGATTTGCACGTCTTCAGTAAGTCTTTAGTGGGTCATCGCAAGGTCATTGGTCATTTCTGAATAATTCAAGGACATAAAAAACAGGTTCATTGGGTTCAATATACGACTTATACAAGACATTATTGAATATACTGAAGAATGCAATGTGGATGGTGCCATTGTTTTCTTAGACTTTAAAAAAGCATTCGACACGGTCGAGTGGAACTACATGCTTCAATGCTTGAAACGGTTCGGTTTTGGAACCTCATTTATTCAATGGATAAAAACATTCTATTGCAACATCACTTCCTGTATTTATAATAACGGTTGGCGTTCCAATAACTTCACGCTAGAAAGATCTCTCCGTCAAGGATGCCCTTGTAGTTCTATAATATTTATTATTGTAGCTGAAATACTAGCAACCAGAATTAGAACCGCTGAAAACATACATGGAATCAATATAAATAATTGCACAATTCCCTTAAAAATAAGCCAACTCGCAGACGACACGACTTTATTCGCAAAAGATGTTAATGACATCACCAATGCGCTAGATATTGTCAATGAATTTGGAGCACATTCAGGTCTACGTTTAAATAGAAATAAAACAGAAATTTTAGGACTAGGAACCTTTAAAACGAACCAGAACACTATTGCCGATTTAAAATGGGCGACTGAAATAAAAGCACTTGGAGTATACTTCGGCCATGATAAACAAAAATGCGAATCATTAAACTGGAACAGCAAAATTGATAACTGCATCAAAACCATAAATAACTTACAATTAAGACATTTAACATTCTATGGGAAAATCACTATTATTAAAAGCTTACTACTACCAAAGTTTACCTATCTTATGCAATCGTGTTACGTTCCGAAATTTGTAGTGTCAAAAATAAACAAAATGTTTTACGCCTTTTTATGGAATAATCGCAGAGAGAAAATCAAAAGAACCATATTAGTCAATACCGTTTCTAATGGTGGTTTAGGCATGACAGATATCCCTTCTTATATTAAAGCACTGCGACTTAGTTGGTTAAAAAAATTCTAAGAAAACGATACAACAGCGAATTGGAAAATAATTCCGAAATTTTACCTCAATCAACATGGTAAAAATCTGCTCCTCTTTTATACCAATCCTGGCTCTGAAAAAGCCTACCGGCAATCAAACACAAACCTTCAACTTTTTACAGTGACATTCTAGCAGTATGGCTCGAATTTCAAAACAATAATAATAAACAGTTACCTAAGTCATTCAGAGAAATCAGAAAAGAAGTACTCTGGGGTAATAAACACATAAAATCAAAATCAAGCATCACGTTATTTCACCAGAACTGGATAAACTCGGATATCTACTTTTTAAACGACATATTGGACAAAAAAGGTCAAATCAATGAAACTTTTATACTAAACAAGCTAAAAAACAAAACAAACTGGATAGCAGAAATAAGCATTCTCAGAGAATCGATACCATTAGAATGGAAAAGACTAGTACAGACAGAAGAGTCTTATCTAACAAAAGTTCAAACAAACTTAAAGCTACAACTTGACGGGCTTAAACATCCTTTCAAAAAGATGCAAAACAAAGATTTCTATAATGATTTTATACAACAAAAATCAGAACTTCCATACATTCATAAATTTTGGGAACGTACTTTAGACAAACCACATTTTTATTGGACTCTTTTCTATAATGGATTGAAAGCAACTTGTTTAGATAACAGGGTAAAACAATTCAAATACAAACTAGTACACAATATCATTGCAACAAATGAAAACCTCATGAAATGGAGAATTTTAATTCATCCTCATGTCTTCACTGCCATGCTGTTGAAAACTATGTGCACTTTTTCATTGAATGTCTTTGTACAACATTACTATGGACGCAGGTTAATACAGCCTTTAAACATCTTGGCTACAATCATAATTTCAGAAAAATACATAGTTTTGGGATACAAAGCAGAACTGAGAGAATATACCAATACCAACATCACCATCAACCTAATAGCGTTCAGCATCTATAAAACATACCTTATAGCCGAAAGAAGAACAAAACAACACAACATAAAATGCACCCTTACAAATGAACTGAAACTGGCCATACAAATACTTAAAATACAAAATAAACCACACACTTTAATCAGACATTTCCTGGATCACATAACAGTGTAACAGTTTTTTTTACGTCACTAATACACAATTGACTTCAACCAACAAATTTCTTATACATTTTTTTTCTCCAAGTTTAACTGTTGACTATCTCTGATTCACTTTGTTGTGTTTGATTTACTTTACCAATACATATATTTATGCCTATTTGTAAGGTGAGATGAGGGATGGTTCCCCGACCCTCTCTCACCAATGACGAGGAAATTAAATGGGCTATTTGACATAGCTGAAAAAAAAAGTAATTCAAGGACACATGTGATTTGTCCGGCTGCAGGGATTTACCATTTACAGTTACTCTTAGTTTTAGGACCTTTTCAGACTTTTTGCAGCTGAAAACTACTACTAGGTCATTCAGCATTGGTATAGCTGAAACTATGTTTTCAGCTTTTTGACAGCTGGCATTTGGACTTTCGACTTTTTGACAGCTGAAATGTGGATTTTCAGCGGTTAAGTTCATTTTCTCGTTCAGTTGTGTGGTGGGCATTGTGTCGTGTTATTGTGGTATGTTTTTTATGTTTATATTTTATTTTAGGTCAAATTATAAATTATAGCCATTGTAGATAATAGATAATACATTATCTAAATATACATTGTTAGATCACATGACTATTATACTACATACAAGTACATGAGCCCAGATATGTTTCATTTGTTGATTAGGATTGTGATATGATGTGATACGACAGGCTATACGAGCGAAGGTAACGCATTGTATAATTATTATTGTTATAAAATAAGTAACTATAGCCCGTTTGCAGCGAAAAAAATCGTCTAAAATTTGAATGGTTAAAAATCTATTCATCAGATGTTGATAAAAATTCACGTAGAATCATAATTACATTCTACCTACTCCCATTTTAAATTTCATAATTTTTAATTACTTATTTAAACAAGTTTTTATTCTTTATTGTACCCGTATATTGATATTACTTGCTTTTGAACACTTTAACGCAGGGAGGAAGTCTGGTATTCCATTGATGTTTAACTGTATTTTTATTAACTGTTATAATCCGTGATCAGCAAGATTAACATTGCTGTGATGAAAGCGAAAATTATGAGGCCCATATAAGTCGATTTATTTAGGTATGTCGCTTGTGTGTATACAGATTATGTATAATACCTGTAATATCACGGAAAAGCACTGAAAACCAAACCCTTATTCAATAAGCTACATAAGCTATGTATATACTTATACATGGACATACACGTATATAATAATGTTAAATTAAGAACTTAATAAAAGCTTTGTAATGTTTATGTGCGCGATGACATGTAAGTCTTATGACTGAACCAGTCCTAAAGAATTGAATAATATACATCTTCCCAAACCTTTAGGATTAGTCTAAAATCGACATTCATGAACACGTTTGAAGAATGTCTATACTTATATTAAGCAGTCAAAATCGTTTAAAGACGCTGTAAAATCCGTGTTTTATAGTTCAAGAAGGAGGCTGCTAGACGCAAGCAATTTGTTTTCGTTTATACCCGAAAATATGATACACATAGACAGTACAGATGTACAGACGGGCCTCGTAAATGCTATATTAAAAAAGTCACAAATACGTAAAACTACCGTTAGACGTGTCACGTGACCATAAATTGGCTGTTGTGTGTATCGAGTCTTCTAACATGAAGTTTCATTGTAAACTACAAATATTTTACATTGAGCTTATGAACAATTTTTTTCACACATGTCCGATGTTGCTTAGATTTAACTGTATATTAGGTAGATACATTTCAATTACTCGTGCAAAATCTCATACTTGTAGGTGCTGTAAATACTGAGAAATCTTCATTTTAGACGATTTTTTTTCGCCGCAAACGGACTATACATATATAATAATTTCCTGAATGTTAAGTGCTCTTTAACAAGTACAAAGGGACAAAAATGGTCAGTTAAACATTCCGTCGGCTCAGTGATATAGTGTTATATGTCCATTGTTTACAAATTGTGAAAGTTTGATGTAACGTTTTAAATTTCCTATTAATCCAATCGACATGATATTTCGTGTGCTAATTTTGATATAATAAAATATCCATCTCAGTAAAGTCCTTTAGCGAGTCCTTTTAGACAAACAGAAATTGTTTCAGCCAGTCTACTAGCTAGTGTTTCAGACAGTATTAGAGGCTTTATCAGTTACTCAGACAGTCAGTATTTCATTCAGTCAGTAAGTATTTTAAACAATCAGTTCAATATTATTTGAAGTCAGACAGACAATGTTCAGCCAGTCACAGCCAGTTTCAGACTGGGGCTATTTAAAAAAATGGTACCAAAGTGGTTTGAAACATCCAAATTTGATAAAGACATATCGTGAAATAATTATGTGAGAATAATGCATAAACCTCATAGTTATGGAAAAAGTTTGGACTTCTTGAGCATAGAACATGAAAGCACCTTTCCACTGGCATATAACACTCATATTTTTAAAAATATGACGTAGAATACTATAGCACAGAGCCGACAATTTCCTTAACTGTATCACTTAAAACATCAATTTTTTATGAAAGTTTTGTACCTCTTGTTTTCTTCAAAACTAAATATTTTATTGAGAATACGCAATGATGTTTTTTTTATGCCGCTTCATGTAGATTCTATAATTATTTATTAATTCTTGGAGGAATATTTGTTTATATGTTTACTTCTATGGTATATTTACTTATATAAAAGTGTTATCTTAATGTTATATACCTGTGTTATAAAATGAATATTTACTGATATGTATTAGACTTAATACATTTCCAAGTTTTAAGTTAGGGTTATGTGCTTAGCTTTTTGTACCTGTAATTTGTAATTATTTTATGAAAATGAATTTTTAATGTATAAATAGTTGAGCCAGTCTCCAGGAAAACCTGCTATATTGACAAATATATTGATATATTTTCCACAGTATTACAGAATAATGTTAAATAAGCAAATTGCAAAAGAAATTATGTTAATATCTTGAGTTTTAAGGAAGTTACAGCTGTTTTTGTAGAGCCCCTATTCGGAGCTTTTTGTGTGACGTCGCAAACGTCATTCAAACGTTATTCGACGTTACTGAAATAAGTATTTCATTATTACACCATTTGCTCAATTCTTGACATAAACTGTTCTAAAATAGTACCAAATTGTATAATTATGTTTCACTTTTCAAAGTATATATCAAAATCGAAATTGTTTGCATTTAGAGAAAGGCTAGTTCTGTTTTAAACAGTCACCATAGCAACGAAATATGTGTTTTCGACATAATTCATAGGAAAATTTAAAGCTTAGGTATAGTTCTATATGGGTCAATTACTTGAAATAGAATCAATAGATATGTATTTTTCCTTATTTTAGAGCTTTATCAAAATCTTGTTACGTATAGTTATTACATAATGTCATTATAGCAGGTTTTCCTGGAGACTGGCTCAGTTATATATTGCTACCTTAACTGTCTTAACCTCTTTTTACAGGTATTTATGTTATACTTTTAAAATGTCGGACAATAGCTGTACATATCTATAAGCGGATCTAGCTCAGTGGTAACGCACCGGGCTGTCAATCTAGAGGTCGTGGGTTCAATCACTGGCATCGGCACTTGACTTATTCTGAAATATTTATAATATTCCCCGCTATATCTTGCCGTATGGTCTGCAAAGTATCTGAAAGTGCCAGGAAGCTGTGTATCGGTGCTGTACACCGGGCACATTAAAGAACCAGGCTGTCTATTCGAAACAAGAGCTAGGCGCACTTCTGCAGCGCCGGATTTGCCTGTATCTAATGTCTCTCTCT
Organism: Spisula solida; assembly: GCA_947247005.1. NCBI lineage: Eukaryota > Metazoa > Mollusca > Bivalvia > Venerida > Mactridae > Spisula > Spisula solida. Next base: position 2,864,039 of record OX365958.1, on the reverse strand, counting down.
CCCTTCAGGGGCTTTCTCTCAGTCTGTCCCTCTGGTCAGATCATGCTGTATCTGCACTGGTAGAGGATGCACCTGCGCCCTTGTGATTGCAACAAAAAATAATGTAAAGTGCCTTTGAACGTGCGTTCGCATGAAAAGGGCGCTATATAAATCTGGTATATTTTATTTGTTTATAGCTGTTGGTTGCTGTGAGTGTACATGTACCCGAATCAAACTAAAGATTGTATTGTATTGTTAATTATTACTTACTTAATTACCGTAGTTAATTAAATCACTTTCAAACCTCAAGTTGACTTATTTAACGCAGCTAACTATTTAGTCACGACCTACTGATTGAACCCCAAATTGGATGCAATAAGATTAAGACGTCGCTGAATTGAACAAAAAATTAAAACTTGTCATTGATATGCTGGATACAACTCTATGTATCTTGTTGACACATTTTAAATTTACAAGTACATGTATGACATATCATATTGAGTGTGTCTGATTACATGATACGGACCGTATACATCCAAACTAATCTCAACAAGTTGGGCCAAGAGCTTAATATGATGTGATCTGATTGTTTGTCCTTACCCTTAAGTCAAGTAAGATAAAAAATAAAAATAATTTATGATTTACAGAATATTGATGTTTAGACAAGGCATAAAGGTGAATATTAAGGAGAGTGTTTGCAGTGTTGAGTAAACTGGGTAGTATTTGTCACATAAATAAGATTTAATTTGTGATCAAAGGTGAATAGTTTTTCCAATCATTGTCAAACTTTGATACTTTGTTGTTGTTTTTTTGCGATATATAATTCTGTGTTAAGGAGTAAGTTGACCTGATTCTTTAATATATTAACTGAAAGAGGGATGTTCAAAATTTTGCAACGGTATAGATTATATTTGGCTAATGTAATTATATATGTTGTGGCTTTATCGATTTTATCACTCCCTAATAGTAAGTCTAATGTTGTCCAGTTATTACTGATCTCGGGACATTTAGTATTGATCCATCGTTTAATTTCTTCTCAATAAGAAGAAGAATGGTGGCAGTCACAGAAGAGATGTTTTAGAGTTTCACTTTGGTTGTTACAGAAAGAACACATATTGCTTGTTTTAATTCCTATTTTGTATAAAAGATGATTAGTACCAAGAATGCGGTGGTTGATTTTGAATTGGAACCATTGTAATTTTGGATCTGTTGGTTATGCTAAATGGTGATTTGTAACTATATTTCCAATTGAAATCTGCATTCATATTCAGTTCGTTGATCCATTTTAACTTTAAGTTTGCTTCATAATTCTTAGAATTTAATAAGTCGTAAATGTTTCTAAAACATTTACTTTGTTTAAGTGGCACTTTTACGCAGAATGGTTGTAGTGGATTTTCTTCATTTACAGCCATGTGATGAAAATGCACTTGTGCAAGTAATCTCCTGATGGCACCTATTATATTCTGATATTGAAGAAAATTGGTATTAATATTGTATTTGGATAAGAAGTCATTAAAGGATAACAAAGCACCGTTTCTATCAAGAAAATCGTTAACAAAAATCGCACCAGCTTCTACAAATCTGGGAGAATAAAAACTGTTCCCACCAACTTTAAACATTGAATTGTGCCATATTGGCTGAGAGCAAAAATCGTGCCAATTTTGTGGATGTTGCTTCATAAGAATTATAAGACCTTCAAAAATATTCTTCCAAAATTGGTTTCTTACAAGTGGAAGATCGTTTTTTAAGAAAATGTCTCCAAACCTGTCGAACGTCGACATAAAAGGGAACATTGTTGTGACTAGTTTAAAATAGTTTGTGTTATATAACATAAGTCTCCTTATCCAAGTCATTTTTAAAGATGTTATAAATAACTCTAAATTTACCATTATGATTCCTCCATTCTCGTATGTTTGGGTAATGCTATTTCTTTTTATTTTGTCCGGTCCAGAGTTCCAAAGGAATTTAAAGAATGCATTTCCATCAGTTTAATGGTATTGGAATTTGGGTTAGGTAGACTTAATATAAGATGATTAATTTTAGACAACGCTAGCGTTTTAATCGCTACATTTTTACCAATTGGCGAAAGTATTCTTTTTGACCAATGTGTGAAAAGACTTTTAATATCCTCTATTTTTGAAGAGTAATTAGCATCAGTTACATCATTAAGGTCAATTGGAAAATTGACTCCCAGAAGCTTGAAACTTTCCGTTTCCCATAACAGTTCATACTGAGGACAAAATCTAATATCTGAACCTTTCATCGAACCTATCCATATTACTTTTGTTTTTTCATTATTAATATTAAGACCAGATATTTTTGCATAGAATTTTAACGTTTCCATAGTGTTTTGTAAAGATTTTTCAGACCCGTCTAGCATGATAGAAGTGTCGTCTGCATATTGTGATAAGAGAAATTCAATATTATATACACTTACGCACACTTCCAACGCAACACCTACACTTTTCATCATTTCTCAACTATTTATAATGTGATTTGATTAAAATTTGGCATATTTATAGATATATATTTAACTGATGTTTATATGATTATTTTATCAAAATCGATTGATTGTAAGATGAAAAAAATTTCAAGTGACGACCATCACTGCAAATTGAAAAGTCACAAAAATACACCATGAAAACTATTACAAAAATGGATGTAAATTTTACTAAACAGTTTATAACAATAAATAAATAAAGGAAAAACATTGTGTTCCTTGTTGATTAGGATCTAGTATGTCCATCCATGTATGTTATGATATATTTTTTCTTCTGTCCCATCGAAAGCACAAAATTCGTATCAATATCTGGGGAATGGTGACCATTTCTTGAAAAAAAACGGCCCGTTTCTGTCGTTTTTGTGGGGTTGGTGGTCTTCTCGTTTGTCGCTTACACACCTGGTCCCGGCAAATTCCAAATAATCTTGAAATCCGAAGACTTTAATGATATTGGCAACTGTAGTATGTTGTGATTATGCAGAAATGCTTGATGTACACGTGCTATGTGAGCTAGAGCTACGTCATGCCGTATTTTTACATGGTGTAATTTTTGTGACTTTCAGTTTTGCAGTGATGCTCATTTTTTTTGTTTAATTTTTATCTTTCAATGAACTAATTTTCATATAAATTCTAGGAGACATGCAAAGAAGATGTATCAATTAACATGCCAAGTTTGAACTATATCCATGGAAAATAAATGAGAAATTATGGAAAAATGTAGGGGTTGCGTTGGGAGTGTGAGTAAGTGTATACATTGTAGTTATTCCTGTGATATTAATGTTGTTTTTCATTAGTAGTGCAAGGATTTCGACACAAAGAATGAACATGTAAGGGGATAGGGGTCGCCCTGACGACAGCCTCGTTCAATATTGAACCAGTCTGACATATGTCCATTAATGTTAACACATGATTGAATATTTGTGTAAAAACGTTTTACCCACTTGATAAAATGTTTACCTAAATTAAAATAGCTAAATACCTTATACATAAAATACCATGAGACAGAATCAAATGCAGTAGCAAAATATATTAGTAATATCATTCCCGGTATGTTTTGTTCTTCCGTCAACTGCATTATGTCATATACTAGTCTAATATTATCACCTATAAATCTACCTGACAAAAAGTCAGTTTGGTCTTCACTGATAGGTTTATGTCCAGACGTTGTGCAATTTTTTATGTATTGCTTGTCCTTTCCACCTTTAGGTATACAAGTTATTACACCTTGTTTAAGGGTGTAACATCATTCACCGGAATCAAATGCGTAATTGATAGATTGATAGACTAAAAATTGACCGATGTCTTTCCAAAAGAATTTGAAGAAAGCTGATGTAAAACCACTACTGCCAGGAGATGAGTCATTAGACATGCGCTTAAGGCATGCCAACATTTCACTTGAGTTTAAATGATTTCCGAGATAGTTTTGTCTTCTTCAAACAATCTGGGGGATTCTATATCATGAAGTAAGGTTTCGGAGTCAATTTTCAAATTCTCTTAACGAGTTCAATGTTTTATAGTGTTTATCCACTTCATCTAATATATCTTGTTGACTTTGAAGTAAAGTACCCGAAGAAGAGTATAACGAGTTCATTACCTTTGAAATGTAATGCCTGTTTTCTAAATAACAAAATTATTTGGATGGCTTTTCTCCCTCAGAAATCAACTTTGCTCTAGATCTAATAAAAACACCCTGCATCTTCTTTGTTTTGAGTTCGTTTAAATCATGCTTTTTAGTTCCTAACAATGGGTAGTCAATATTATGTTGTTTTTCAAGAGAGCTTATTTGAGATATTAATTTTTCTTCCTGTTTTTCTTCTAGTTTCTTTTGATATGAAGCGTGCCAAATGGGTTTACCTCTTATTTCCATCATCAAGGTTTCAAAAAACAGTTTATCATCTGTTTCAAAATTAATAATTTCATTTCCTATGTTTTCTAAATTATGTTGGTTTGCCGAAGCATATTGTAGTTTTGTTTCATCTATGAGAGTTTTTATGTGATTTACATATTGAATCTCTTTTAAAAGAGAGTTATTAAATTTCCAGAATGAATTACCTTGAACAGAGTTACCGAATCGAATATTCAATAAAATTAATGAATGCTCCGTTCTGTAGCCAGCCTTTATTTTAGTATTTTCCATTTCTGCGTAAAGGTTATGTGAGATCAATAAGAAGTCGAGTCTAGCTTTTTTAACCGGATTTCGTTTGAATCAAGAATATTGTTTTTCTTCCATGTGTTGTTCTCCCCAACAGTCAATTAAGTTACATTCCGGAATCATTTCAAGGACGACTCCTCTTGCATTTGGATTAGTGATATGTAAATAATTAAAACTGTCACTACTAGGGTCTAAAACAAGATTGAAATCTCCGACTAAAATACATGGAGTGTCGATTAGTAACAATTTATCTTTTATAGATCTGAAGAAAACAGGGTCATTTCTATTTGGGCCATACAAACTAATTAATGTAATGTCATTACTGATTAAATTGGCTTTGAGTATAAGAAGATTTCCATTTTAATATGTATCACAACTTATAAATTTAAAATCGAAATTATTATTTATCAATATGTCGACCCCTCTGGCTTGACTAGTATAATTACTGAAATAGCATTCGTATCCTCACTGAGCATGTGTATAATTTTTCTCCTTATTAGTGAAATGTGTTTCTTGTAGAAAATAAATGTTATAGTTTTTACTTTTCAGATAATTTATGACATCTTTTCTTTTTCGACTATCACCTAGTCCCCGGGCATTCATTGACACAAAGGTTACATTTCCCGTCATTCAATAGTTGCAGTGTGATAATGTTGGTTGACAATGAATGTTGAAATAATTTTTGGTTTGATTGAGTTTGATACTCATCTATATAATAGATAGTGCGACGGAATCCCAGTATTACTCAAACTGCTCAACAAGAAAGAAAGACATTCCCAAAAATGAATGCAAAACAAAAAGCAATAGAACATTTTAACTCCTATAATAGGTGTAGAAGGCAGTGTCAATGTGTGGAAAGTAAGTAAGATAAATATTGTATACCACCCCATGTCATGTTTAAACAAGTGTAGTAATGTATATAATATTTAGTCTAATGATATTGATAAAATTTATAAATTATACTCCCCAGTTTTGACTACGGTTGTACTATTGTGGGCACTTGCAACAATGTTCAAATGAAAAAAACAAAACAAATAAAATTCCCCTAAGATCAGCTAGACTTAATATAGACAAAGACATTGATACTCAACTCAGACGAACATTTAACCGGTAGACTTTCCCAGAAGGAGTCAAATATAGAAAGCGATATACCCATTTACAAAGCATGAAACAACATATGTCCATCATAATTTGAAGACAAGAAAAGTCATGAGGTACAAGGTCCTCATCTACAGACAACAATGACCCACCGGATGGTATATCAAGGGAGAGATATTTGAACGCTAAGGGGCATCACTTATTATGGGACTTTGTTTGGATAGGAGTGCAAAATGGCGTGAAAGTTGTTGACGTTTAGTGTACGTTTTATGCCCTGGGATACGAATCTTTACAATGAAAGGATGAAAATATAGCTTGGGCTATTTTTGTTTTGTCTATTTAAATTGATAGTCAATTTGTAATAAGGAATTCAGTATTGAGGCGCTTAGCAATCATGCATAATGTATCCGATTGTTCTTAGTAGTTAAATCAAGTGTCAAGCATTTGGCGTTGTCAGTTTTGCCTGGCTTGTTCTGTGGTTGTTTCCCAAAATCCCTTCTTCCCTCCTAGATAAGTTGGGATGGTCAAAGAGCTCGTCTTTATTTTTTATCTCTGTGTGTTACATGACTGATGGCATGACGCATGTGTGTGGTCGCACGGTCATGATATGCTCTCTGTATAAACATTCAGAATAACACTTAAAATGTAAGGATCGTTCATTACAAATGCTTTTAGAAAATATTAATGATTTTTTATTAACTATGGGCGCATACGAGTTTTTGAGACTTACTTTCAGTAACATCTGTTAAACTATCCGTAAATATTTAGATAAACGTTCATTTTCATGACATAAAAAGCTACCCAATGACTTAGTGTGTCAGACGATGTAAGAAATGATGTGGGAGAAAGAACATACCTACCTAATCTTCTTCGGGCGGTTTTGCCCCTGTGAGAAAGAAAGGTGTTAGAAAGGTCTATTGTGAGACGGTGTGTGTGTGAGATGAGACGGGAGAAGGGAGTATTTGAGAAGGTTTGAGAAAGTGAGTGAGACAGACGGAAGATTGGAGAAAGGCTGTGTGAGAGAGGATAGGAAGTGAGAGAAAGTATTGGGAGAGTGAGTGGGAGAAAGGGTGTGAGACAGAGTAGAATGTGGGAAAATAATTGGGAGAGTGAGTATGAGAAAGGGTGCGCAAGAGAGTATAGGAGAATGGAAAAGGTGTGTGTGAGAGAGGCATAAAATACTTGCACTCATAAAGGTATGATGAAAATTTTATTTTGCATATCATAAAGGTCATTGTCACTGAACATTATGAAAAATGTAAATGATAAAGCTGTTAAAACGCGGACAATATAGGTATAAACCACATGCCGAGCCTTTATAAATTGCACTTATTACAAAATTTGTAAATATCATTATATTAACACAATACAAATAACATTGAAGGTGTTTTATATTTGGTTAAACACTGATATGTCTATACTGGTTAAATCATGCAAATGCGGGAACCCCTTTCGGGCCTCATTGTGATAGTCGGGTGACAAGAAAGCACCATCCGCTTTATGGTAACAAGTCAGTGTATATATTTTGTATATAAGCCCTTGAACGGTCCATTGCAAGTTCTGCCGGACTGTTACTAACTAGATTTGATTTATCACTTTTGACAATTCCAGTTGCAACAATGGGCGTCGACATCGCGACTTACCGAGCAAGGGTGGGTACATTCAAGCACGCATTTGGACAAGACGTTGTGACTCATGATGTTGTGGTGGATATTCCAACTTTCAGACGAATCGTCATTTGGGAAGTGCTATGTGTGCTGATGCTAATAATGGCGCTTTATGAAACCAGTTTCGTGATGAAATACCCTCGTAAGTGTATTCATATTATTTCGATTTATAATTGATTAAGACTTGAACACTTGCTTCTCCTCTTTAATACATGTACTAATGAAACTACTATGATATTACTTGGTGATGACATTGTCTTGTTTATGTATAAATGTACGATCATACGAGGCTTGATCGGGAAGTTCGTATCATTTTGTTGTATTCTATGAGGTCATATTAAGTAGTGTGTAAATTATTGACATACGAGGGGTGATCGGGAAGTTCGTAATTATTTATGTTTAGTTCAATATTGATGAAACTTCACTATCAAGATGATCGACTTGATTGCAGTTGAATTATACAACGGAATAAAAATCCGCCAACTTATGCGACAATTAACGGTACCCTTGCGAACGCTGCAACACCTGGTTGCCGCACACCAAACTCGCTATACTTTCATCTTTCGTTCTCCTGAAACAATGCCATTTTTAAAGTCATCTGTATGGCTCAAATTCACGTAATATAACACACATAGTCCATTCAAGTCTTTGTCAAATATTTCCCATATCATGTTTAAAATGTACACGATGGATCGTTTCACTGTTGACGTGCCGTCTTAGCTGAACACATATGTCGTGCCGTCTTAGCTAAACAAATATGACGTGTCGTCTTATCATATGTGTAGTTTCTAAAAAATACAGTTATTTGGCCATTTTGTTCAATCTATTCACCCTATATGTATTAGAAAACGAGTGACATGACGTCCAAACAAATTCAGGCACTGCTCACTGCCCGATATAACGACTATTGTGATGAATTTTCAATTGGCTTGCCGTCTATGCACTTCATTTCGGACGTGGTCTGGCATTTGCCTCGAATGTTAGACAAAAGTAAACCTTTGGTGAGAAATGTATCAACAACACTTTCCCCTTAGCATAGGCTATATTTCGTCAAAATCGAGTGGAAAATAAGATACTTAGAGGTCTTTTTAGCTCCGAGTCCACGCTATTTGGCTGCCAGTCTTACCATAAAATGACGTCACATACCACTTGGTATGGCCACACTGAATACAACAATTATATTACGTTTTATTTACAGACGAGTTCACAACTACCATCAATGGTATATTGGACAATCGTCAAATAACTAACTTCTTGGTGACATTGTCAGTATACTCAATTACGGAATTCGTTGGCTACTGTCTACTGTTGACGGTTATCACTCCAGAACTACACTCAACACATACAAAAGGCAGGGATAATAGTATGTTATATTCAGTCAAACAATAAAGATAAATATTCCCTTATCTTTTTAGAGGGGCTAACTGGAACCAGCTTGTTAAACAGTGACGTTCACTGTAAATTTCACTGATAAATCTCTATAGTCCATTGATAGCATAAAATAAAAATGCGATAATTTAACTCTATCAGTTCATGTATATATTTATGCTTTGTTTTGTATTATCAGTTACCAAAATAATCTTAACAAATATTAAAACTTTTTGCAGAAACAACTGATTTATTTGGACATGATGGGACAAGAGATGACAAGGGTAATGGTTCAGCTGAGAATGTCATTTGGGTGTCGAAGATTGCGAAATCCATCTGTATTTTCTGTGCAATCGGTTCGTTGACTTTCATTGGTATGCTGTTGTTAATGGCAGGAGTAGAGCCAAACCCCGGCCCTTGGGGACGTGAGTTTATCTATATACATTTTATGTATCCCACATTTTCATTGGTCAGATGATAAAATTAATGCAAAAAACTAACAATTATTGTGTAACACACTTCAAGTAAAAACTTACATGTACTTCGATACCATAATTACGACTTCTAGTAATCAAATATACATTTGTATTTGTAGAGGCCCTGTTCGAAGCCTTTTTGTTCTGTGAACGTCATTGAAACGTTATAGATCTATGTATTTTCCGTAACTATCACAAGTATTTCTAAAATACAGTATTGGATCAAATCTTAAAATAAACTGTTTAAAATAGTACCATGCTTTATAATTGTGTCTAATTTCTTACACTATGTACATGTATTAAAAGCGAAAATTTTCGCATTTAGAGAAATCATTTACTGTTTAAACCTTAACTACTCGTTTTTCTCACTCGAAATACCTTTCTAAAATTGTTCACCATAATAACCAAGTAAGTTTTTCTCACATAATTCATTAGAAAATCTCATAATGCTTTATGGTATATTGCGGCCAAGATGTGATGGCACAATAACATTTACACATGCTAATTAGCCTATCGGTTCATTTTCAACAGAAAGGGGTGCTTATTTACAGTGAGGGTCGATAAACGCTTAATTCCTATTACGTTTTTGCATTATGAGCAAATATACGTGAAGATTTCACATGTGTCTCGCTAGAATAGTCGGTAAAGCGTTGTAAATACAATAATATTATGGAAGTAGGTTACTGGTTCGTATCTCACTTGGAATCTCACTTGGGTGCATTATTTTGGTAACGAATTGTATTCTTCAGTTCTAGTAAACTTTTTTTCTTAGTATATTCCGTTACACGTTGATTATCTAGTTACATTTTTGTCACTCGTATAGTTTCTCTATTCTGTATATGTATTATATAATATTTTATTATATTTATCTGTAGCAATCAGTTATAAATTTATATTCTTTACGTATACATGTACATATAAATTATATGAATTAACATTGTTCATCAGCAGTGTTTGTGACAGAATCATTTTAGAAATCGGCAAAATCATCATCGCTATCACCATCCGCCTCGTCATAATTACTGTCATTATCATCATAATCATCAAAAGAATCCAGTGAGCTTTCGTTACTTCTTGATTTACTTACACTATTGTGCAATTTCTTCGCCTTTATGCGTGAAACCGTCCTTTCTGATACCCCTGTCATTGCGGTAGTTTATTTCCTTTGACACGACAACGAAATCACTGGCAGTTATATTGATGCCTCTCGTGTGCAGAATTTTAATACGTTAGACACAATGCATCGTCCTTGCGGCGTTAAAACGATACGTTTAGCCATAGTTCAATTTAATAATGTTTCAGTTTACACATTTTATCTGGTTGTAAGTAATACACCCACAAATACAGTTTTGTGAAAAGTGTGCGGAAAAAACATTCGCGAAACAAAATAGAAATAAAAAAATCTTATGGGATTCCAACCGGCACCTTCCGCGTTGAGATTAGAAGCGTTACCACTAGACTATATAATAAGCACAACGATTTTCATCGTTAATTAAATACATTGTAAGTTAAAATAACTGAACAAGTGCTTAGATAATCGTGATTTATTTACTTACCCGCGTTTTGATATGGACTAATCCAACCAGTGACGTTTACACAATGTTATTGTGCCATCATATCTTGGCCGCACTATAAAATATTTAAAACGCAACCAATCGATCGATCAATTTTTCTTATTTTAGAGCTTTTTAAAACCGTGTTGCATACAATAATTTCATAATGTCAAAATAGATATTCCCGGAGGCTGGCTCATATTGTTCATGCCTGCATTAAGTCAGTGTTTTATACTTGTGTTATCTCAACTATCATACAACGGACAACGTATCAACGTATGCTTATCGTTACAGTTACCAAATGCATGTCATTCTACGGGAAATCTGTTACTATATTTAACAAATATTATCACACCCGTATTAATATATTTTAATCTAATCATGCTAAAAATGCACATTAAAAAAGAAAATCTTCAATGATGTACATGCACGATGGTTATGACACCTTTGCTGCCCAAGTGGATGAAATTATGGCTAATACACTTTCTTATATATACTATCATTAATTTCATACACAATGTCATTCAATATCCGATTATTCATTATTCATTCTTAACTTACGTTATCATTGATACGTTATCAATATCACTTGTGTAGCTTTAAGTTATCTTTATTTGCTTTTGAGAAACATTTATATCAGATATCAGTTTTATAACATAATGAACGTGACATTGATACATACACTTTTGCTTGTGTTGGTTATGGATTTTCACTTTGAGAAAACGGGTTTTTACTTTTGCTGAGAGAAACCACGCAGCGGGAATAATCTTTAGATTTTCTTTTGTTCCCTATACAATCTCTAATTACCGGTATTTGTGGGGAGCGGTGGCCTAGAAGTAGGGCGCGCGCTTCGGGATCGAGAGGTCCCGGGTTCAACCCCCGTCTAGACCACTGCTTAATTTCTCTGAGCACGAATAACCCACATGCTCCACTTCACCAAGGTGTAAATTGGTACCTGTGAGGGCTGTGTCTGAACATGTTCGATAGTCCTGGGCGCCGAAGATCGATGTAGGCTGCACACCCACCAGGAGAGAAATAGTCTACGTAGGGAGACTCGAACGCAGGTTTCCATAGGTAGCCCAATGACCAGGGGAAGTTTAAATGTCAAAGGGTGGCTGAACGGCTGAACTGCTGAAAGCAGCCCTAGAAAATTAGTAACTTTATTTGTTTTACCAAGGATAATAATCTTTCATATTCAGGTAACAATCCATGTAAGGACAAACTGACAGAAACATTCGCTAGCACTCTTCTGAATAGACTTGGTTTAGACGAATATTTTCCAGGCAAGATAGAATTATTCGATATAATTTCAATCGCTCCGAAAAATATTGAGTGTCTTGATGGGAGATCGGACAAACAATTACCGTGGATACTTTTAAGAAAACTGATGGCTGTAAATGGAGACGCTTTTTGTTTGGACGATCCAGCTGAAGTTTTGGAATTCTTGGAAATGGATGAAGAAATATCTGATGAGGAGGGTTATGTTGATGCAGCGGAAGAACCAGAAAATGGTTCAGAAGAATACAACGATTTGGAGATAAACTATTTAGACGTTTTTCTGTTAGCATTTCAATGTTGTAGTCCTATGTTACAGCAGGTGCTGTCTCAAAAAATGTTTCTTTGTCAATTTGCTTTTCCATTCCTGTTCACGCCATTAACTTGCACTATACCATCAGTCACGTTGTGGCCATTGCGGTCAGTAGTCGTTGAAACTAGCTCCAATGAGAAAACAATACGGGAGTACGACCTATTTGAGCTACCAACAAAGTGTGTTGCTTTTTGTCGTATTGGACGTCCACAATTTTCTAAATCCAAATTGCTAAACAAACTTGTTCCAGATGAAAATATAAAACCCTTCTTCAATTACAAATGCCAATCAGGAAAAGTCCCGAAATCGGTGTGCATCAAATATATTGAAACGTTTTGGTTACTGAAATCAGGTACTGATAGAGATACATTTGATGACATAACCATGCTTTGTAACATGAGGGGTCGTGTTAGGTCGTTTGGCGAGTCTACAATGTCACTTATGAGTAAATTTGTGGACGCAATTTCGGTGTTTATCCAAAAAGATGACATAATTGAGTGCCAAACAGAGCTCGAAAATTTAACATCGTTATTCAAACGGGTAATCATTGTATCGATAGGTTCTTCTAAGAAAAAGCTTGCCAGCTTAATGAAAACGTTAATCACAAATGCTAGTTCAAAATATAATTGCACTCTTTCTATTGTCCAAACGTATGATATAAAAGAAAAAGAAATGAAATTAGAGGATAGCATCATGAGAGAAATTGTTGATGTTATAAAGAAAGAAACAAAAGAACACCCCACAAAATCTTTCGAAACGCGATTACGAGAATGCAAGATGAAGCAAATAAGTACTGATGAAAAGGTTGAAGCATGTGCATACAGAAGAAAGACTGCAGAGGAGTTCTGCAAAACTATAAATTTGGAAACAAGCTTTCTATTATTAAAAAGAGCAGTGACTCCTATACAGTCTACGGAGGCCAGAAATTTGGGAACGCTTTTTAAGGAGCTAAAAAGGGAACAGGATAAAGATATCCAAGAGACAAAGAGAGCCAAAATAGAGACAGTCCGAACAGAAATGGAAACAAATATAACAAAACCAATCAGGAATATTTTAAAGGTTCTATGCGAAAGTACTCCTGTACAAGTTGGTTATTTTTTGGCATGGCTGGAGTTCTATATTTCTCGCGAGAGTAGGCACCATCTTTCAGAATTAAAAAGGAAACACAAGGAAGCACGGGGGATAATCCAAAAGCAAAGACCGGACAAACGGCACGATATCGACAGAGAACGGGAGTTAATAAAGGTAGAGGAAGAGATGGATGCAGCATCATTCTCTGTTAGGAATTTGTTTCGAGAGATAGGGCTTATATACGATACTGTATGCGAACTCAGGCTTAGCGAAAAGATTTTAGATATACCATCTGTGGAAAAGATCGCTTCATGTATAAGAACACTGATGTTAAAGGGACTTTCTTTAGAGTTAATTGATGGTGATAGTTTCTATTTACCAGCAAAATGGTTGTCTAAAATATTTGGCAGTGGGCAGATGCATGGAAAAAAAGTTATGACAATAAGTGTTCTGGGTGTTCAGAGTTCTGGAAAGTCTACGCTACTGAATACGATGTTTGGAGCGTTGTTTTCAACAAGTGCCGGTAGGTGCACTAGAAGTATACATGCTCAGTTGATACCACTCCATGTTGATCTTATCACTAAAAGACAACTGGACTATGAATACGTCATTGTACTTGACACAGAAGGATTACGCTCCACAGAGGTTATTCATGAAAGTCTTGAACACGATAATGAGTTAGCTACATTGATTACAGGATTAGGAAATACCACCATAGTGAATGTGATGGGCGAAAATACCCAAGAAATCGAAGATATTTTGCAAATCGTTGCCCATGCATTTCTTCGCATTAAACTTGTCAACCAAAGCATTTCTTTACATAATCGGTGTATATTGGTTCAACAAAATATCTCTGCAATTACTGCTAGTGAAGATCTGGAGTACGGGTTAAATAAGTTTATTACTGTTCTTGATGAAATGACTCAGGACTCTGCCAAGTGTGAAGGGATTGAGTACATACGTAGATTTAATGACGTGATAGACTTTGACGTCTTGTCTGATGTATATTATCTCAATAGTTTTTGGCATGGAGATCCACCATTTGCCCGAGTAAATAAATCATACAGTGACGCAGTTAATGACATAAAGTATCGCATATTTACACAAACAGAAACCTCTGACGCAAAAACCCTTCCAGAATTTATTTGCCAAACAAATGACTTATGGCAATGAGTGGTAAATGAAAATTTTGTATTTTCGTTCAAAAATAGTCTTGAGAGAAGAGCATATTTGGCAATGGACGATAGTATGCAAACAACACTGTGGACAATTGAATTTTCAATAACGACAATAATGCACTCTATGGTGCAAAAACAATACTCTAACTGCCAGACCCAACATGACATTGAAATCGCTTACAAAGAGATCAACGATAGCCTGAAAGATACACTCAATTGTGAAAAGAAAGCAGCCGAAGCTTATTTGACAAAATATTTTGAGACCATTCACAATCGTACAATCATTGCCCAATGGAATGAAAGCCAACGGGGCCGCATAACGAGATTCTTTGATAAGATGCAAGACATTCTTACAAGAAATATCAGAAATGAGAGAAACAAGATCAAAATGAAACTATGCTTGCACCATGACAAAAGCAAACAATCAGAAGCGTTACACAAACAAACATCAGAATATGCGAAAAAACACAATGTGGAGAACATGACAGAAAAACAAAAACAAGATTTGTTCGAGGAGTTTTGGACTAAAACTTACGGAAATGATGATCCTACTAAAGTGGTCGGTATGTTTAATTTGGACGCAACATTTCTCGAATGCCTCTCAGATATACACATCTCACATCAGCAGACGCTTACCTCTATATTGGCTGAGATGCATTGGTATAATCGTAATAACATACACTCAGTATTGAGCTACGAAAAGATTGGCTTTAACCAATATGATATTGTTCCTGATAAAAACATATTTGCAAGAAATTTGCCAAACGTGAATCCTATTTCAGATAAGAAGCATTCCTGTGTTGAACAGCATATTGAAACCCTGTTAAATACACTCACAAGGGAAATTGATTTCACGTGTGCACAAAATGAGTACATTACCGAAACTAACGTTCGTGGCTTTTTGCATTTCTTGCACAAGCTTGGACAATCAGCTCTTTCTAATGCAGGCATTGCGGTTAAAGAACAGTTTTGTGTTAAATTGAATGTTTATGTAAGCATGTATGCAAGAGAGATATTTGAAAAACACAACAGCGAGTACAGTCATTTATTGGTCACAGAATTCAACACATATAAGCAAAACCAACAAGAAATGTGTAAGAAATGTATTGAATGCCGTTTAAACGAGGATAGTTTAGCAGAACATATCGCCAAAGTTATTTTTAATTATATCGTTACAGAATCGAAAATTCAGATGTGTGAGGAAACACAAAATATCCTAAATGTTAATTTACCGGGAACAAAACAATTGCTCATTGTTGAACTATGTGTCCACTTGGTCGACGCAAATGCTTTTGAAAACGTTATATCTTACATCATGTCCCCATACGTTACAGCACGACAATGGTTTGAACAAAATGCCTTACGTGTTCTTTTTGAAGACGAAACGACTAAATTTACCAAATGTAGTTTACGTGTTGTCAACAACTTGGCATGGAAAGCTGCTGAAAGCTTAAGACGATCGCAAGAAACTGATAATGCGGTGGTTACTACATGTTCCAAGTTACTTGACCGTCTACATTGTAATTTAAAAGAAAACAACATATTTATACAAATGACAGACTTCGACTCTATTTTGAGGTGGTATGTATCAGACGTCAATATAAATCTGGTTTGCGAGAAGATCACCGCCAAACTGGTAAAGGATATTGTCATTCTTAAAACTTCATTTAAGTCATATACCAAAACTTCGGTTGGGTGGGAGGGGAAGTCTCCATTTCGTGTTATGTTTGAGCGTATCTGGGGATGTTCTGAAGTTTGTCCTTATTGTAACGAGCCCTGCAAAATATCTAATAATTTGCATGCTGGGGCTCACAGATGCTTCCAACATAGACCAAGATGTTTCAAGGGTAATAAAACAGTTGAAGATTACGCTGTAGCAGAAACATGTAATTTAGCTGTTCAGTCTCCATCTAAAATGCATTCATGCGCTGTCTTCAATTTCAAATGCAATTCTGGGAAATCTGAGTGCAAACAAAAGTGGCATAAATTCTGCGATTACAGAGAGGTCTTAAAAGACTGGTATATACCACCATGTTCAGATATGCAGGATTGTTCGAAGTTTTGGCTTTGGGTTGTTGGTAACTTCAAGAATGAATTCAAAGATCATCATAAATATAAGATGATCAGGATACGGGACGAGTGGAGCAAGATATCTCCAGAGGAGGCAAAGGAGAGTTTACAAGCGATATATCAATAATCATTTATTTGCATTGTTATGGAGCATCGATTTTAACTTTACTGAAACGTTATTGACACTCGCGGTGGATTAATTTTCGTTGCTTTCGCGGATGAATCCGCAATAACATGTTTCAGTATCGATGTTAAATAAATGATGTTTAACAATGATGATGATGTTACATCCATTCGCCTCAATGTTTTCACTCGCTTCGTATATAATGTTGTGTGGTCTTGGTGTATTGTCCTGCTGATAAAACAAATAAGGCTCATGTGCAGGCCAAACACGACTCTTAAAACATAAGAGCCGCGATCTGAGAAAAGGGCCCTTAACAACATTGACATGAAATTGAGTTACGCAGTTTAAAGTTACGTCATCATTTTCTTTGCATTTCTGTACAGGGCAAAAAATGCACACCATTGTTTAATGTTGAATCCCGTCTCATAACTGTTGCCTTGTAACTTATTTAATATGTAGTTCCATACTACCATGTAGGGTCTGTATTTTTGGGGTAAAACATAACAAATTATAAACACTATTAATAATCTGGCTGGAAATGCAGCATTTATCAGAAACAGAAGAGCACGAAACGCTGAATAGCCTCAGAAATACACCAAACTCCGACAGCACGTCGCCTCAATGAGCCAAATCCGGAGCAAGAGCCGTTAGAGAGTCAAGAACAGACCAAAAGGACGACCACACACCACTAAGACAAATCACAAACAACACTTGATAGACACAGTATATATGTATACAGCACCTGTGAAAGAAACGCAACAGCCTTATAATGAATAACGAAATTGTAGAAGGGTACATCCACAATGAACATGGTATAACAATATTTTTTAATTTTCTTTTTAGACTAGGAACTGAGCAATGCATACAAAAGGTTGGCTAGGTTTAAGAACCGTATGGTTATGACTTATGTAACTATAACTTCAAAGCTTTTTGGTAATCGAATATTTGGCCACTGTGCCTTTTTTTGAAACTTTGATCATTTTGAGTGTGCCCTTCTGCAATTTCATTGTCCTGCACAAGGCTTCTTCGCACCTTTCAAAATAGCCTGTACGCTGTATCTGTTGTGGATTCTCATTGTGGTGTGTTGCGTCCGTTTGTTATTTTCTTGTCGCCTGGCTCTTGCTCCGGTTTAGTTTAACTGACTGAAGCGACATACTTTCGGGGTGGGATGTCGTGCTTTTGTAGTTGCTAGCTTTTTGCGTTGGGTATTGTCTGTGCCTTTCTGTTATAAAGTCGTATCCTTTTGCTAGTTTTCTTATGTTGGGCATGGTCTGCGCCTTTTTGAGTTACGTTGTGTATTGTCTTCGCTTATTTGTTTTCATGTGTCATTTCGTGTCCTGGTGTTTCTGTTGGACTATGCTTCTGCCCGTCGTTTGGTATTTTTGTTTAACTTATTAAAATATGGGATTGGAATTAATTTTTAGCTCCAATGCCGTTTATAATGGGAGTTTTTGAATCTTAAATAATCAACAATACGTCATAATTTCTCAGTATTCGTCATTTTCTAAGGGGCCAATTCTTTTGGAGCTAGGTTTTTATTCACATTTACTATTTGTCCCCTATCGGATTCGTTCGCGTTTTTCGTACCCTATCAGGTTCGTTCATAAGTAAAAATGCAGCTGTAGAGTAACCGATGTACAATGTAGTTTGTTTTATGTTGCTAGTTTTCCATTTACCTTGTACCACTATCGACTTATGTATATCTTTTTTGTTTAATACCGTCAATAAATTATATATGTGGCTTCAGGAATTTACAATAAACAGATATGCTTAACTTTTTAATATTTCAGACAACTCAAACTAGGTGTTTCGGCCTTTTTGCTGTTGTAACGTTGTTATACAGCGTGGGCATATAAATGATTTAAAGTTGGTCATTCGGTCACTACACACTATACACGTTACCGGTTTAACATAAGTTGTTAGTTCACGCCCTAAAGACCATTGTGCCAATGATATACGAGTGTAATTGTATATAGACTGCTAATGTCTGGTATATTTTGATTATTTTCTTCTAATCACATGTTTAGATGTTTATACAATTACATTGCTTTATCATTTCATGTATTTTATATTTTGATTATTTTCTGCTAATCACATGTTTAGATGTGTATACAATTACGTTGCTTTGTCTTCTTATGTATTGTTGCAACTGCGCATAGTTACATGTTTACGTTACTGCCCCATGTGTATAGATAGAATTCCGACCTCTGGGCCGTAACCTTTGGGCATCTGCTTCTAGTAAATAAAGTGTATAGCTGAAATTGTTGTCACGGTCCAATACTTGTTTCCAATATTTATACCAAAATGCGAATGTGTTGTTGCTAGTCAAAGACTTATGGTACAATAGTAAAACGTACCGTTGGTTGATAGTTGATACATGTTGTACAATGGCGTTGTATTTTTATACCTTGTTCCAACACAACCAACACGTTTTGACTACATGTTAAAGTGACCAAGAAAACATTTAACATTATGCACATCGTTAATACGTGTTGTGGTCGCTTTCGGTTAGCTGATGTTGTTTTTATCACTTTGTTTCGATCCATTTACCGTGTAAAGTAGCAATGACTACATCAGCCCTACGTTCAAGGAAACATTAAGTAAATTACGTTTCGCACCTGGTACGCACCTGTTATTCGTTTAATGGTATGTTTAAAAACATTTTTGACACGTACGCCAAGTTTGGCTAATCATATCCGGAGGTAGTGTGCGAGTATTTGTGTCATTAAACAAAATGGCGGACAGAGGCAAACAAAATAATGTGAATAGTAAAACACGTGCATCTGTACATATTTCGAACTGAGAACGGAAAAAAGGATATTTATTGTTTGCCGTAAAGGAAGAGTTCAACGAAGGATTATAGCGATAAAAACCTGTGATTTTTATACATGTGTGCAGGTAGCTTTCCTTGAACGTAGGGCAGTTATCTAGATTATTCATTAATTTTAGCATTACATGTACTTTCCAGTCGTTTTTTGTCGAGTCCGCTTGGTGAGCGAAGCATGGTCGCCGCATTATGTGTATCTGCGTATCTGCGTGCGTCCAATTTTGCCCGGACCATAATTTTAATGAGGTTCCTTTCTCAAAGGTCACAGTTTAAGGTCAAATTGAAGTGAGTCCGGATCATAACTTTGTCATGCATCCAATGCATTAATGATGTTCCTATCTCAAAGGTCAATGTCACAGTTTGAGGTCAAAGGTTAAATGGAAGTTTGTCCGTAATATTTGTCATGCATTGAACATCCTCCACGAGAAGGAATGTCATGCCTTAACCCCAGGTTCCCATATCAAAGGTCAAAGGTCAAATATCCAAATGATGTATGTACGAACATGAACTTTGTCATGCATTTATCAATCTTACTTATATTTGACACAAATGTTGAACTCCATGAGAAGGAGTGTCATGTACACACTCCATGTTCCTATCTCAAAGGTCAATGTCACAGTTGGAGGTCAAAGGTCAAATTGAAGTTCGTCCTGAACATATCTTTGTCATGCATTGATCATTGTTACTTAAATTTGACACAAATGTTGAACTCCATGAGAAGAAGTGTCATGCGCAAACCCCATGTTCCTGTCTCAACGGTCAAGGTCACAGTTGGATGTCAAACTGAAGTTCGTCCGGACAATAACTTTGTCTTGCATTTAACACTTTGGCTTATATTGGGCATTGATATTAACCCTTTTTTAACTTTTCCGGTGGATAGCACCGACATACGAGAGACTACCTCTGGATTACCAACAAGTTAATATCTAGTTAGATGGGAAACATTGAAAAACGTTTCAGAAATGACCATTTGCTTCGACATAGACTGGAATCAGGGACCTTTCGAATTGTAGTCAAAAGTGGTACCCACTCGACCACTGTGCCACCAATATCAAAACTAAATTAGAGTTCAATGTCATGAAATACGATATACTATTTCTCGTTCTTACATTTAACATATGATAAAAATGAGAATATCTTCTCGCTCCTTATTAATATATCATATACATGTATTGTAGCATTTAAGAATTATACTGTTGTTGTTTTTTTTGTTTTTTTTTTAAATTTATTATTAATATTTTTGTATACGAGTGCATGTGTACTTAAGTAGAACAGCAAAGTGTCTGTTATTGGCATAGTTACAACAGGTAAGAAGTAAGATGGACAGTAGAATAAATTGTCCAGTCAATATGGCATGTGTGTTGATATTAGCCATTTGACTGAATTGGATGACGACTATCTTTTACGCCATCTTAGATTCAAGGGCCCGCACCAAACATTTGCAATTTATGCCGACAGTCTGATAATCCCCAGACTGTCACCAACGGATAAGTATAAATTGGTACATGTTGTATACATAGAACATATCGCTGGCTTAGAAATAGAAGGTCATAGTACAAAATCAATATTTTGAGAAAACAAGAAAAAATGTTTGAAAACTACTCTTTACTTGTTCTTAAAACTTTAGTTTGGTCAACGATTTTCATGAAAATACTAGTAGACTCATAAGAAGCGCCTTGAGATGCAGATTTCAAATATGCATGAGGTACGACCTTCACAACTTACGTCCTTCTAATTCTAAGCCAGCGATATATCGTGTTACGGTATGGGTCCAATTGCATGTTGAAAAAATAGTTTCGCTACTCTAGTACGTGTAATATCTCTTGTGTAGGTGGATAGACGCTTCCGCCGTTTCTGTATGGCTTTCAATAACATGTATAGTCCCGTTAGGATATTGTGACAGTGACGTTGCAGTTTATGTGTACGCAAAAAGTCACAACCATTGTCTAAACAGGTAGAGCGAAGTTTAGTACGTTAGTTCAGCTTTGAAATTGTATTTGTTTGTACAGTTTAAGGCTTTATAATTGATTTTACACCGTTAAAGTGGACTCGACCGCTGCGTCACTGGATATTTATCCTGACTGGACTATACATGTTCAGTATGTTTTGTAAATTAAATTGTGGCAAGGTTGAACTGAAACTCACGAACATTCCGTGTATCCGTCGTTCCATCAGCCCTGTGTTCAAGGAAAAAACACGTGACGCACGTTTCGTATTAGGTACGATACGTGCGTCACGTTAATTTTCCCTGAACGCAGGGCTGGTGGGTGATTTGAACACGTCAAAAATTCAAGATTACAGTAGAATACTACATGTAGGAACGAACACGCACGAAGAATATTGAGCGTCGTTTCAACGTTGCCACTTCTTCCTGATCTTAGTATATCTTCGTGACGGGAACCAGACTATGTTGTCATAGTATACATATAATGTAGGGTATAAAGTTGCGTCAAAGGAAATGCATATAAATTTTGAGTTTTTAGAACTATTTACATATGTTTGATAAACTAAACACTTTAGCTAACGGTCACATTAATTATAAAAAAACACCGAAGAACAACACTCCAAAGTTTGTTAAATAAACTTTATTTTATTGCAATTATGTATTATGTACAGTCCATGTTCACTGTTTTTTAAGTCTTAAAGGGACTGCCTCACATATGGTGTATATCCCATAAACAACCACACTGACATCTAAAATAACTTGAGAAACATTGGCCTTTTGTAGTTATTTAGTATTTTTAAATCAAAAATTCTATAGGGTATTAATACCCTATAGAATTAACACTTCTATTACTTAAAATGCCTGAAATTTGTTCGCATTTGATGAAAATGAATCGAAAAACGAACAAAATACCTCACTGGTGTTTACGCTGTAGTTTGTTGATGTTACAGTTTGATCACGTGTGAATGACATACTTAACAAAGCATATTGAATGGAAACTTAGCGCTTTTTTCAAGAAAAAAATACGCGATATCGAGAGTGGTTAAAATTGCTTATTTGCACCAAATCTTTCATAAAGCAACCGTCATTGGCTTTCTATTACGCCAATACTTAGTTAGGTTGGACAATAAAGATATACACAAATTTAAGCCCACTCTGTGAGGCAGCACCTTTAATAAAGAAAACCTTAACAGTGAGACAAGTTTCCATTGGTCTAAAGGCAATTTTATTATTGACGTTTGGTTTTACAATATGTGTATCATCAATTCAATCCTGATCAGTTTGAATGAATGTATTTATCACTCATAATTGCATGTACTACAACTTGTATTGTGTTTAACTATTACATTTACTCTATTAATGTGAGTGATTGGTTGATTGTACCTTTTTTGCTTGTAATAAAATATTTAGTCCGATATTTTGTATTTTTGTATACCGTATTTTATTCAGGTTTCTTAAATTGTATATCCAAATTGACATATCAAGCGTTGTTATTCACAAAACATCTTTAGGGTTAACTTAAATATTTCTACTTAAGTTAAAAAGTGAGCTGCACATAGTTTCCAAGAAACGAAGAATAACCCATGTTTTCTTTGTGGTTATTGTAGCTCAAAATCACATTATGTAACTATGTAAAAAATAGAAACTTTGTGAATACCATCCCTTGTCTTCATCTCCTCATTCTTAACCAATGAACAATCATCTTCATCAACAGCATTTTCGTCATCGCAATTATCGACAGCAATACCAGTAGTAACCGAATCAACACAAGCAAAATGTCACCATCTCGAGGGCCATAACCCTGCTTATATTGGTCGAATCAGAATATACAGTTTTACAGTTTATTTTCAAGATTTAGGCCATTTTAGAAATATAAATATATAGGTGCACAACAGCACATGCTGACTAATATTTGTATGAAGTTTGCTGACTGGAGCACAATTACTTTTCAAAAATATAATAGAAAATCGGACAGGGAAAGCAGCACTCAACTTAACCAGTTGTGCACAGAAAATACAAAAACAGCACATACCACAATTGCACGGTACAATGCCTAACACATAACTGAACGAGAAAATGAACTTAACCGTTGAAAGTCCACGTTTTAGCTGTCAAAATATCGAAAGCCCAAGTCCGAGCTGTCAAAAAATGACCTAGTTTCAGCTACAAAAATCTGAATCACTTATTTTAGCTGTCAACAAGGGCTGAACTATCTCAATTTAGCTGTCAAAAGCTCTAAAACGTTTAAGATTAACAGTACATGTTAAATCCCTGCAGCCACACAATTAATTTAAGTAACGGATGACACAATATGTTTTAGACGGACAAGACTTAGTGCCAAACTTTATTACCCCAAATCATTTGGAGGATCATTATAAGGCACGGCACTTACAAGTCACAAGTACAAAATGAACAAGCTGAAACTGAAATACAGTTATAAAAATACCGCCTCGGTCAGTGAAGCATATCGGAAGCTGGAGCCAGCAGACAAAAATGAGTTACAAGGACGACCACACATCAAAAGGTCGAATCACCACGCAACACTCCCCAGGAACGGTTCACCTACCGCCTTGAAAGAAACGCCACAAAGTTGCAAAAGACATACACAAAATAAACACCGTTTAAACAAGGCATATTGATCAAGTTTCTGTGTAATTTTCTTTATTATATTTTAACTATAAAGTGGACTATACATGCAGTAAAACAAGGCTGACTATAAGGCTTTCGAGGTGGTACGGACAGTGGCAAATGTCACTCGTGGCTTAAACGTTTAACAGTGCACCAAACCTCACACTTGACCCACATACAACTTTATGAAACCTATATAGATTTACATGTACTCTATAGTCCAGCGGGACGAACGCAACTCAGGAAACTATTAACAATTAAAATATATATTCGGCATACGTTAGCTACAATTTCAATTGACACCACATTTTGTACTGCACTTTAAATGCACTTGTGCTTGAAACACTCACGACTCGTGTAAACAAACATGACCCAAATATATGATCGCTAATTTATGCTATGTCGTAATTTCGCTTTTTCGCCACAACAATGCGAAAATGCAACAATGCGAATAAATGTATACGACAATATCGACTTTTTCGCATTGTAACATGTTCGCATTTTCGCTTTGTTGAGGCGAAAAAGCGAAAATACGACATGGCATAAATCAGACACAACAACAATTGGTGTTCGGAAATGCACACTACATGTACATGTAGTTTGTTCAGAATTAAAATTATTACAAAATGTAAGCATGTGTTGAATTTTCGTAAAATGGTCATTCGGTTGTAAACAATAAATGCGGAGTGTAAAGTAATGTATTCAGGCAACGTAAGAATATCGTAAATTATTATTTGCTTTCAATGGATTACGGAGATTTTTCAGTGAAAATAACAGTGAAATTACCACTTTGTTATTTTCACTGTTTTAGAAGCTGGTTCCAGTATCTGTCAGAAAAAGAAACGTAACGTCAACGGCGCAGGGCTTTAAGATATACGTTACGTCATAATGACGTCACAATTGTCACGCCGTGACGTTCCAATTTCGACGTGATTTTTCCAATTAAGCCAATTACGGTACACTTTTAAGAGAACTTTAAGCATATAATAAACAGAAAATGTGTTGATTTTTGGTGAAAGATCAATTTTATTTCACTCGTGATCACATAAAATTATATTTTATTAATTATATATAATAAAAATGTTGATTTTCTGTGATCACGCGATGAAATAAAATACGATCTTACACCAAAATCAACAAATATCCTTTATATAACACACTTCGAGGAGGTGAATTGATGTTAATCGTCATCT
This sequence comes from Spisula solida, assembly GCA_947247005.1. Lineage (NCBI taxonomy): Eukaryota > Metazoa > Mollusca > Bivalvia > Venerida > Mactridae > Spisula > Spisula solida. The sequence goes on along the minus strand of OX365958.1, from coordinate 2,838,622 downwards.
GATAAAACGATAATTAGGGACCAGCATGAACACATGCAGAGAGTCCTTGCTATTACGAAAATGCAAATCAAGGGATACGAATGACATTGCCCTACGATTGTCAATACAGTCTATTGATATATACAATGCTCATCTAAACATTTTGTTTTAAAATTTATTAAATCCTCTTTGTGTTGACAATCTGTAATTAGAAACATTGTCATGAGAAAGCAGCTGCAAATATGTGTCGCATTATCCACGCGACACAACTAGCAAATTATTGTATTTCTTAAAAAAAATATTGATGCTTTGTCACTTGATAATGCGATAGTGTATGTTTTCATTTATTGTCTATACAATAATTATGTGTAATCATGAAATATTTACCCTATGTGATCACAATCGTTAAGGGGGTAGAGTGTAATCTAGTGGGATCGTGCATGTTTCTTTCAAAAGTAGTTTTGTCTTCGAATTAAAGTTGTTGTATACAATAAGCATTACATTATGATGTACTACATTTACTCTTGAGGTTAGACAAAATATAAATATTAATAAAGCAATTGATCAAAGCATGCCAGTATTTTCATTGCAAATCTTGCTCGTTCACAAACAAATTTAACATTACATTAAGAGTCAAAGTTTTTATTCAATAATATAAGGAACAAACTCTTACAAAAAAATAATTATGAAACATTTGGATGAACTTGCATCATTTCTTGTAAATCGAAAGTAGAACAATTAAATGATAACGTTTCTTGAATATCTTTTAAAGTACATTGTATACATTTGTCAGTCATAAACTTAGTAAGAGTTTGCGCCTTGAAATTTTATTGAAAGAACGATATACATTTTAGCAAGTACCAATTGATAGTATGTGTGTTTGTAAACAAACAAGATTTGCAATGAAATTGGTGTCTTGCTTTAATAAATTCACGTTATTAATATTTTTTGTTTTTGTTTAATTTCAAGTGTAAATGTAGAGCACGTATCATATGCTATGCTTACTGTATCCAACAAATTCCAATGAGAAAAAAACATGCACTACATAGATAAGACTCCGCGTCCTTGACAAACATTGTCCGGTTGTCATTGAATATTTTTCAGTCGGGCCACTATGTGTGCAAATTATAGACTTATTTGACAAGGATAGTACTAGTATCTTAAAGGTGCTGCCTCACAGATTTGGCTAAACTTTTTGTATATCGTGATTTTCATACCTAAGTATTTATGTATTAGAAAGCCACTGACGGTTTCTTTTTGAAAGATTTGGTGTATAAAAGAAATCTTAACCACTCTCGATATCGCTCACTGTGTATATTTTTTTTTAAAAAAAGCGCCAAGTTTCCTTCCAACATTCTTTGTGAATTATGTAATTTACACGTGATCGAACTGTAACATCAACAAACTACAGCGTAAACATCATTGAGGTATTTGGTCCGTTTTTTTATTCGTTTTCATGAAATGCGAAAACATTTCAGGCAATTTAAGTAACAGTAGTATTAATACTTTTGATGTAAAAATACTAAATATCTACAAAATGCCGAAGTTTTTCAAGTTATTTTTTATGTCAGTGTGGTTGTTTATTGGATATACAGGCAACTATACCAAAATTATGCGAATATTTGACAATTTTATTTTATTTTTGCAATACATCAATATGTGAGGCAGTCCCTTTAATAAGCTGGTAAACAACATTAAAATCTTAATAAGCTGGTAAACAACATTAAATTCTAAATAAGCTGGTTTACAACAGTTTTCAGTTTAATTATTAATTGCAGTAACTATCAATATCATATTTGTAATTGATACCACCTGCATATGGTAAAATTGTTTTAAATAGTTATATTAATGTAGATTTGTTAGGTTTGTGCATCTTTGACAATATTGAAATATTGCAACACGATCGCATTTTATAGATTAATAATATGATTGAGTTCTATAAATAGTAGTTTCATTTTCGAAAAATAGGTTATCTATGGAACTCCAACCACCATGAAAATTTGTCGCAATGCGTAATAGATTGACTTCTTAAATCGCGCACACACTGTTCACACATCAATCGTACACCTCCGATGCATGGGTATAGATATATTTTATTTGAAGATAAGGATTGTGATAAAATGTGACACACCGGTTTTACTAGTGAAGGTAAATAATTCTATAATCATTTCTATTATTTATGTAAAAATTATTTGAACATTTACAAAAAAATATATTACTGAGAGAATACCTCGCGTTGTGTTATAAGTTTATTATTTTTTTACATCAAAATTAAAGCAAGTTTATTAAAATAATTCATATCCTAAATTCAAGAAATGGTGATTATATGATCGGGTGTTTGTACTTCATTTTTACACTGTTCGAATCTCGGCCAGGGCACTTAATCGCTTTTCAGTATTTCCCTACCAACGAGAGATGAACTGGTTGGAAACTCAGAGGTAGTCTCGCTTATATCGGTGCTATACATCGGACACATTAAAGAACTAGGGAGTCTATTCGGAACGAGCTAGGGTAACGCAACCGGAGTCCTTGTGTGGTACGGTGGTCGAGTGGATAACGCTCTTGACTGCTGATCGAGAGGTCCCTGGTTCTAATCTCGGCGGGGTACTTTATCATTTCTGAAACCCTCTTCAGTGTTTCCCATCCAACTATAGATAAACTGGTTGGAAACCCAGAGGTAGTCTCGCGTGTATCAGTGCTATACACCGGACACGTTAAATAACTAGGGAGTCTATTCGGAACGAGCTCGGGTTACGCACCCGGATTCCTTGTATCACAACTATTTCTCTTCTACTTGCTGTCCTTTCATCAAAAAGACAGGACTCCATTGGAAACACGTGCTTGAAACTTTATGGTCTATCCTGGACCGAAAGGATTAAAAAAATACAAATACACATCTAAATATATTCTGGCTACCTATGCATCACTATATAAATGTATAAGACACGTTAACTGCGTCGCATATGGTATAATTTGTTGAATTAAGTTGAACAATTGTGATGTGAACTTACATAGACGTAGTTAATATAATGGTTATCATAAATAATATTAATTAAAATTTAGTATTTCTTTCAATTATAAACATATTTTAGTACGATATTCCTTTCCACTGTATTTTTTTTGTTTATATACCAAAGAAATTGCTTATTTATCTTTAGTCGTACTGTTCCTTGTTAATGTTGTTCCGTCCGTTAGCCCGTTCCTTTTAACATGGAAAAAGGCTGTATTTGGTCAGTTTGTGAGTTAAAATGGTTTTAAATATTACTTAAAAAACTACTTGCAGACGATATTATAGCATGGCAGTAACCTCACACCATACGTAAACTTACCAAGCATGTTGTAACATTTGCACAGACTATTCGTGCGGATTGAAATATGTTTGACAGCTGTGTAATGACCGATTTTACACAAACTTTATGTGATCGAGAAACGATCCAGACAATCGAATAACAAAACAGTGTTTTCAATGATAATACCAGCATAATTAACATAAAGATTATTTAAAAACGCATATTACTTTTGTAATTTAGCTAAAATAAAGTTTGACAGAAAGCCTCGTAACACATATCAGATTATTAATTCGCTAACATATGCAGCACGTGTTGAGATAGGAAAATGCTGATATTGATGTTTCATTGGGCATAAGTAATATATTGTATTCGATGTCATCATTCGTTATGAACGACACATTATGAACACCGCATCATAATGATTTCGTCGATAAACTGTCGCACTACTTTAATTCGTCTTTGGCGCATGAATATAAATTTGCGCGAAATTCGTAAAAAAACGAGATGACAACTGTAATCAATACTTGGATTTCTATGTTATTATCGTATGCTCGTGTGTAAAGTTGATATATTATGAACGCAATAAAGTTCATTATTCGATCTGGCAATCGATTATGTTGATTACTATGTTTGAAAAACATGTTGCTGTACGTTTACTGCGTGACATGAGGGAGCAAACATGGCGACTGCCTTGTCGAAATTACACATCGACATGAAGGTGTTTTTTCTCGTAAACTAAACACCAGAATCTAATTTCAAGCCTGGCATGCCCTTGCGACGATTGATTATAAAGTATACTCAATGAGTTCGTACCATAAAATACAATAATGATAAAGTTTGACATTTTGAAAAAAATGGTGTATTTTTCATTCAAATTCGCCTTTATTCTAGTGTTAGCATTTGAATTAGGCGACTATATAGCACATTTAACACCACACGCAAGTGCTACAATGGTTCGTATTATATGTGATCAAATCAGATGGCATACGCTGTTTAAAATTATGTTTTTTTAAGTGTGTGTTTTTCAAGCATTTTCAAGGGGTAGGATGAACGTTAACAACCACATTGACATTTAAAATAACTTGCGAAACATCGGCAGTTTGTAGTTATTAAATTAGTATTTTACATCCATAATTCTATCAATACCCTATAGAATTAACACTGCTATAACTTAAATATATATATATTTTTGCATTCGATGAAAACGAATTGCAATACCTCACTGTATCACAGCGTATAAACGACTGTACGTCAATCTAGGATGTCGTGATTGGATTTAAACGATTTGCGTAAAAAACATAACGATGTTGGTAGAATAATTTGCAATACTAAGCTTGTATACAAAACATAATGACATGTAGTACATAATCATAATTAAGATTAAATTTCCTATCGTTAGCATACGCTTTATTCCGCAATATTTGCTAAGTTTATCTAAAATCATTGAACATCGTTTGACTTATTGTGAGAAAAGGGTACATCGGCTACTTTTAAACATCATTTATATCGTGCTCTGGACGTGTCAGTTGATTAATTGTACATATTATAACAGGTATAACATAAACATATACTTTGTACGTTTTAAAATATTTTCAAATTGTGATTTTACCGAGATAGAGGCCAAAAGTGATACAGCTATGTAGTCTCAATACTGTATGTTTACTGATGGTTTTGAGAAATGATTTGTATGTTTATTGTGATACAGATGTACTCATTACTGTGATTGATATAGGGTGATTTGCATTCTTTAATTAGTATTCTTTAGTGCATTTCATAAATTATTCGCTCAAATACTACCTAATTATTGTACTTAAATCATTTTCATAAAGACATTTGCATTTATGTAAGACTTGTGTTATGGAACAACCTAGATGCGCCAATTATCCATATCTATGGCTTAGAAGAATAAATTGGTAATTACCAAAAAATATTCTGAAAACTAATCTTAAGCTCGCTCTGGTTAACATGACCAGTACTGAGTTTCATAAAAAATAGCTCCATAAGATGCGCCGCGCGGTGCAGATTTCGAATGAGCAAGATTGTTATAAGGTCGTTATTGTCCTAGGCAAGTGATATTTACTTCCTTATTGACATTAATTACACGTTAAAGATGTTAGAATTAAGAAAAAAACTATGAAAAACCGTTGTATACCGGATCTAACATTATCTAAACCCGGAATTATATAAAAGCCAGTGTTATTTTGCGAGATCTGTGTTGCTTTGGTTACTTGTTGACGGCTGTAACGATTATCTTTATCATCCCCAGTATAACTATACTTCAAACAATAATAATAATAATAATATAATATACAACGCTATGATTTGTTCTTTGTCTACATAGGCAAAATCGCCGGTTATATTAGAATCATAACTTTAAAATGGTACAGTTTTATTCATCCCATTATCTTTGGGATAAGTCAATGCACAGTGCCAGTCCTGGCTTGAGTGTGTTGACTATAATTTGTAAGGTACAATACGTTGTATACTACTCAAAATATGACCAGGATCAAGAAATCAATATCAAAACAATATTAACACATTGATAGTATTTGCTTATTTAATAATATAGATTTCTTAGAAAGCCTCATACAATAGTCAACGGGTCACGTGGTTTGGTCAGAGTTTGAATTCACTAATGGATCTGAAAATTTGTGTTACAGTTTCGAAGTTACAGAAAGATACTGAAAAATGGCCGCCAATAGAATAACAAAAGATTCCTAAAATGCGTTATTCTGTAGCTCATAAATTTTCTTTTATATTTTAATGATGTTTAAAAATCTTCCAAAAACTCTAGTCACATTTTAAAATAAGGGAGATAAATGCTCAGTTGCTTTGTATAGCACTTTGATCGACCGCCATCTTGGAATAGGAACGCTTGGAAGAGAAAACACTGGACGTGACAGCCTGCCTATAAGCAGTTATTGATCAACTGATTACATCATGAAAGTACTTGTTTTAAACAAGGAAAATCGTATTTTATAGACATAATCAACATAGTTATACAGTACAGTGAAAGCAGGTTCTTAATCGTACTGTATCGTCCTTCGTTACTTCGTACCCAAAAATGTCACAAATTTTCTACTGACTGTACATTTATGAATCATACATGTATGATCAGTAATCATTCTGTACTGGATGATCATGACAGAATTATTTTAGTCATTCAATTTTATTCCAAGTCGTATGTGCGGAAGCACCTTTGATTCATCAAACCGATGGTGTTCCCGTATGGGCCGAATGTCTCTACTTCTCATGACCAGCTCGTTTATAACACCATTTTCCCTCTTTCCTGATTTCCGGTTAGCCCTTGCATTTCATCAAACGAGTGATTTCTGCAAATACACATTATATGGGGAAATTGGGTAAGATATGTTATTTAAAAAAAGTGAAATATTTTCTAGTAATAAATTCAGTTTGTATCTTAAAGTTCTGAAAAAATAATTCTGACAAGTGCCTCCCAGGTCAAACCAGTACCGACCGAGTGTCTTGATTTAAAGGCACGAGAACACTTAGCAATTCGGGATGATATGTTTTGTTAGATGCTGTTATTTCTTTTGGTACAATTCTATAATCCTTGGAACATGAATATACTTGCTTTGTTTCATAATTGTGGTGTAATGCATAATGCAGATACCGAAGTTTTCTGTTGAAAATGTGCAGTATAAGCACTGGATTTCGTCCATTGTATCTGAAAAAACAACGAGTATAATCACAATAAACATACAGTTGGCACAAATCACGATAAAAAATTGCAATAATGAGTACACATTAAATCTTGACAATCACAATAAACGTACATAATCAATGCAGTAAACATACAGTAGCGGCAGCATATAGTCGGTTGGTTTTTTATCTCTGTCGCAATAAAAATACAGTTTAAAAGTATTTGAAAACATACAATCTATATGTTAATGTTATACCTGTTATAATATGTACAATTATTGAACTGAAACGTGTCCGATCATGATGTAAATGATGTTTAAAAGTAGCTGGTGTACATTGTTCTAACAAAAAGTCAAACGATGCTCAGTGATTTTAGATAAAATGAGCAAACATAGCGGAATAAAGCGTGTGCTAACGGTAGGAAATTTAATCGTAATTATGAATATGTACTACTTGTCATTTTGTTTTGGTATATGTGTCAATGACTGCAGAAATCAGGCCAGACGCTAAAAAATCACATTTTAAGATTTTTTAAAAATCTTAAAGAACAGCATTTTGTGAATAAATTCTGAAAATTTCAGATGATTCTGGCGATTATTTATGATTTTACAGCACTTTTTGCACATATACTATAGGCCAAAAAGAAACCAAAAAAATCGAACAGCTTTAAAAAATCATTCAAAAAGAAATATCCATGTTTTATGCTCTCTTCACCTTAAAATTTAAAATCAGGCAACTTGATCAGTTAAATTCATATAGTGCAGAACATGTGTGCCTGTGAACTAATCTCGAATATTTGTTTACTGCATTATCGTGTACATGTACTAAGATTGTTACCTGGTGATTCAATTTGGGCCAAGTACTGATACGATGAATGTAACGTACCTAAATATGAATACGTCAATATGGGATTTTCCACGGTATCGATTTTTAGTTATGTCAATGGGAACATGATTATATACGATAAAGCTTGACTACATCAACAGTTTGAAGCATTAAACGTACTAAGAATGTATGAATAAACGTACACGGTAACCTAGATGGATAATAAAAACGTCGTCATGTGAACCTTGTTCGAAGTTTTTTTAGCTCACCTGTCACATAGTGACAGGGTGAGCTTTTGTGATCAGGCTTCGTCGGTCGTCTGTCCGTGCGTGCGTCCGTCAACAATGCTTTCTAACGACTTCTTCTAAACCACTTGACCAATTTTAACCAAACTTCACAGGCATGTTCTAAAAATAGCTAAGAGACTTGAAATCTATAAATAACTCCCGTTGCAATGTCAACCGATTGGTAACCCTTTTTAAAAATCATTAAAAATCAACCACGGGAAGATTTCAAAATAATTTTACAAAAATGATTGTTGGGTGACCCTCTCATAAAATTGACATTCGTCTTGTGATTCGTCAAAAAACATGGCCGCCAGTGGGCGGGGCTCATTTTCCCCATATATCTATGTTAAAATCTTTAAAAATCTTCTTGTCTGAAAGTACTGGTTGGATTTTATTATAAATTTGTTACTAAGATCCATAGACGATCCTTTCTGAAAAATGCTAAAAGAATAGAAATCTATTAACAACTCTGGTTGCCATGGCAACTGATAAGAAAATCTTTTTTAAAAATCATAAAAATCAAAATAATTTTACAGAAATACTTATTGAGTGACCTTCTTACCAAATTGACAGTTTTGGTGTGATTCATTAAAAAAGGGCCGCCAGTGGCCTAACGGGCTTGGGCACCAACCGTCCCTCGGGACTCTGCAGATGTTATAGCACGACAAAGCATGCGTTAACCCTACAATGTCTCGAATAAAAAGCGAGTTTGTGCGTAACATGTAATATCGCTACACACGCTACTTACTCTATAAAGTTCTGATAAAATAATATTGTCTCTCCCGAATCCGGGCCAACATTTGTCTCACTGCCTTTTCCGTCGGATTTTTACTAGCTTTTACACATATAAGATATTTTTCTAATTTAGTATAATTTTATAGTGCATATTTTCTCGCCATATATACTGATCAACACTCATAATCGGTCACTTCACATATTACTAAAACTCAGGTCACTAAGTATATAATACGCTCCCTACAGCGCTTTGATTTCCACTTAACTGTTACCATTTACACGCTGCTTAAAATACTAGAATATTGTGATATTTGACCTTTACAAAACTGCTGTGAACCCTGATACACATTTTCATTGGTTGATAAAGTTTACTTGTATGTATAAAGGGAGAGGTATAGCAGAGAGTTTAGTGAGGTGGACTAGTGGTCTAGTGGTAAGGGCTACTGACTGCTGATCTGAAGGTTGTGGGTTTAATCCCTACTCCAGACGGTCAAAAAGTGAAATGCTTTTCAGTGTTTCCCACCTAACATAACTAAATTTACTAACATTCTTTCGGACGAGACGTTAAGCGAGGCCCCGTGTATGATGCTTTACATCGGCACGTAAAGAACCAGGGATGCATCTGGAACTGGAACATCTTCTGTATCATGCAGTATCCCCCAAACACTAAAGTGACTAGCCTCTTCTGGGGGCCTCGCCCATAATTATGGATTATCCGGTGGCGAGGATAAATAAAAGCAAAATAAACAGAGTTTAGTGGTGACCACGAAGGGTTTAAACGAGTACACATACTCTGTCTGAGGGTTAAATATTTCATGATCTATCAATATGATAAACAGATAGTGCGAGAGTTTTAATATATAATACAAGTCATCCGCTTCATTTATCAGTTAATGATGAAAAGTAGCATCGCAAGTTGAGTTCATAGTATAAATACGTTAATTATGTGTAAAAAGACAGTTTTCCTTGCTTAAAACAAGAACTTCAATCTTGTAAGCAGTTATTTTACCGCTTTTAGGCTTCCGTCGATCTGTGTTCAGTTTTTCAGTGCATTCCAAAATGGCGGTCAAAATATCCTTAGCAGCCTGGATTTTTTATCTCCCATTCATTAATGTTTGTTGCGGACTGGGGTGTTTGGTAATCTTATGGAATATTCTAAAAAATCATTTAAACATAAAAGGTAATTTATGAGCAACAAATGTGTTGACATTAGTGAAATTGAAATGATTTTCATTCACATCCTCAGAGTACCCGTTTCCCGCCACACGTACACAAAAATCTCAGATCAATAGGGATGACCAAATTTTTGGATGGGCTAAAAACTCGCAAAATACGTACAATGCCGTCTTGGTGATCTCATCGCACAGCTTCGCTGTGCGAATGGATCACCTATAAGAAAGGTTTTGCTCATCAAAGGCGGTAGACAAATTTACATACCCATTTAATGAGGGTTTACCGTACTCTACTGCCGGTTAGTCAAATATGCAAAAATCTCGAAATATTCAAGATGAAACCCATTCACTCATTTAACTACATGTATGCAATACCTTTCAACGCAATAAGATGATTCTAGTTCCATTTTTGTCAGGGAATATCAACATTTCCAGAGAAACAGAAGTTTCTGTAAGGATTATTTGAGTGTATCCGATTTTGTTCCGCATATGCATTTAGTGGTTTATAACCTTATGGGTTTACTTGATCAATTTGCACAGGTGAGCGACCTAGCGCCCTATGGGCCATCTTGTTATTATTTTTAACATTATTGTGCATTTGAGATGACGATTGAGATAAGTATATATATTTCCCGTGTACAAAAATATGAGTTCGAAAAGTGACCGATTATAAATGTTGCTGAGTGTATCACCATGTTTTTTACTTGATTGTATCAATGTTGATTTCTATCAATGGGGCCTAAATATGCAAATAAACTCTATTCTATAAATCTTTATTTGCTCTGGGTTTTGCTTTGCGGTGTCTTCGGAAAAATACGGGGATAATCCATATATAGGTTATAAAGCGATAACCTTATAAAGTTTTAACGACCATATAATATAATTATATATTGAAAGTTTCGAGTATGTATCATTGTATGAGAACATGTACTTTATTTAGACGTGTCCAGGTTCTAACATAGTTTATATTGACGTTACAAATTTGTCGATACATGGAGGGATATACGGGAAACTAATCCACAGGCACACGGTGTCGTCGATTTAAAGAACAATCCGAGTACCTTCTTTAAAACCAGAAGGTCGCTCATATTTTTAAGCAACGGAAGTAGAAATATGCACTCTTTTCTCAATTTTAACCGAGCGCATTCGATCATACAGTAAACAAAGAAGGGATATCAACGTTTTTGAACACCATTAGGATAGAAAATGGATAAAACCTGTGTATTTTTTATTCGTAAACATTAAGCAACCGTCCTCAACTGTCAGGTACTCGGAATTATTTTTAAAGCGACGACACCGTGTACCTGTGAACTACTTGTAATCTCGAATATTTGTTAACTGCAGTATTGTGTACATGTACTAAGATTGTTCCCTGGACCACTTGAACCACTTATATAATTACAGATATATTCATAATAACTATATGAAACAATCATTACTATAGACGTTCATATGTTTAAAATTGACTATCTTCTCTTGTGTTTTGTTCTTTCTTGTCAGCATATCATACAGTTATGTCAAGTAGTTGAATTAAAAAAAAACACGTTTGGTTTGCAATCCTTAAAAAAATAAGATTGTTCCCTGGTGATTCAGTCTGGGTCAAGTACTGATACCATGAAATGATGATGAACGAAACGTACTAAAATATGAACAAGTCATTATGGGATTTTCCATTGTACCTATTTTAGTTCTGTCAATGGGAACATGATTATATACCATAAAGCTTGACGACATCAACAGTTTGAGGCATTTAACGTACTAAGAATGTATGAAATAACGATAACGGTAACTTAGATGGATAATAAAAACGTCGTCGTGTGAACCTTGTTTGAAGTTTTGTTAGCTCACCTGTCACATAGTGACCATAGGGGTCTGTATCGACTCACTGGTCTCTCAATCACTAGATATAGATTAACAGGGACGTAACTGGTATCAAAATTGCGACACCACCAACTTTACAAACAGTCTTGTAACTTTTCCAAAAAGGCAATTAATCACATACTGTTTTCTCCAGTAGCAAGCTTATACATTTATCTTCGAGATACAACCAATCGTATGTCAAAATATATCGCACTCGAGCCGTTACAAATGCATACATGTTGAAAAAATACTGAAAAATAAAAACAGGACAAAATTGTGGACAGGCCCTTACCATACTATAGGGCTCTTCACACATGAGTGTCGACAAAAACAATTCCATGGTTGGATGAGCGTATAATAACTAAAACTATAACCAAAATATCACCTCTGAAAGGTAACACAAGCGCTAGTGCGGTCATTCTATCATTTTGAAATCTAAAAATGTTCATCGGACTTCCATGTTTGTAAAGCCGAACACCCGATGATACAAGCTATTTTACTGGATAAACTTTCGAACATGTGACCACTGCAAACAGATATACTAGTTCTCGATATTCTAGCGCAGGTGATACGTATTGGATGCACAACCGGGATCAAGTAGTTTGTAAATAAAAATACTACGTATCGGTCTACAAATTGTGCACGAAAAACTCGTGTTCTGATCCAAGTGAGTAAGCAAGGAATGTAGAATGGTTGTAAATATTACTATATTCCACTGAAAAGCGTGCAGCAGTTAAAGGTTTTAAATTAATCAATGAGTCTACTCCCCATTTTTAGAAGCACACGTTAAATGTACATGAGGGATGATCAACACATAAAAAGGAAAATGCTCCTAAATTATTGTTAAGTGACCAATGTTGTTTAAACATATAATATATTAACTTATTATACATAATGAACTATAAAAAACGTTCATTTTAACACAAACAACTTAACGTTTATGTATTTGGATTATTTTATTTAAAAATTCACGACATGTGTAATAAGGAGTACAGCACTGAGAATTGGGTCTGATCCTTACCTTTACTGTATACTTGAATATATAACAAGTTCTTGCGTTGAATTTATGAATTTCTGCGAACAAATTATAAATACCCATACCAGTAACACGCACGTGCATATGTTCTTCAGAGTTTTGAATCGGTACTAATCGTTTTAGAAAAAGTTATTTCCGGTTTAGAAAATTGCGGAGTCGAAAGAAGTGAATGGTTGAAAGTATTCAAATTGCGAAACTTTTGAGTCCTAACATATTCTTTCATAAAGTTAAGCCTGATTCAAATCATGAAAATTATTGAAAAAATACATTTATCACATGTTTGACGTCGCGGTAGCGTAATAAAGCCATTATTTATTTTTGATAATACACTAGTGTAATTAAGCAATCACGCGACGTCATTCAAAGGATAGGCGACGTCGTCCAAGTTGCGCGTTTATTATACTGAAAAATAAGTAGCGTTTTTTATGTTTCGGCCGGAAAAGGCTAACATGTGATAAAAAGAACATTACATTTGTGACTTTCCACATTGAATTTATTAAACTCGATGAAAAAATCGATAAAATGCTCGGCATAGCCTCGCATTTTATTATTTTATTCAACTCGTTTAATAAATTCAATATGAAAAGACACTCATGTAATATCCTCTATATCTTATTTAATCCAACGTAAATAAAACAATATGGCGACGTCGGAATTGACGTCACATCATTTAACGCGGCGTCATCGCACGTTAACGCGACGTCGTCGCACGACATAACGCGCCAACTTGTGAATAAAATTATGTTTAATTGAAATATAAATAGAGGATATTACATGAGTGTCTTAACTTTGACGACATCGCCTATACTTTGAGTGACGTCACGTCAAAACTTTATTACACAAGTGTATTATCAAAAATAAATAATGGCTTTATTACGCTGCCGCGACGTCAAACATATGATAAATAGCAAATAAAAGACGAGTGTAAAACTATAATAACTATTTATAGGGAATATCTGTGCAACCCGTCTCTTAGATTGGAAAACACTCTTTTCGAAGTATTTGTTCGCCTGGTTTTCTATGTGGTGCTGCCTGGCAGCCAGAGGCTAGATCTATAGTCTCTGTAGTAGAGCAAACAAATTCCAAAGTCATTTTTTTCTTCGATCACATTATTAAAAAATCTGATGGGAAATCCCCGCTGGATGCAGTGCATTTGTTCATATTACATATAGACAATATATCATCAGTTAATTTATGCTAATAGAATAGGATCAAGTTAAATTCTTTGTACTTTACTACATGTATATTGATACCATACATATATACAACTACAAATGTACATATCAATGCACGATCAAAACCAACCCGTTATCAAAACATGACGTTACAAACGCACGATTGGTATTTGTAAAACAGTTTGCGACACGCAACGTTGGAAACATTAAGCTGTAAGGCGTCGAACGAAGTTACCACAGGAAGTCATGTCTATTCGGACTTTGGTTAATAATAAGAATATATGGTTAAAGAAAGGGTACCTATATATTTAGAACGTTTCATAGACTTCCAATGACGAATAAAGTAGATAGGCCTACAGTACTAAATTAGTAACTTTTCCGCATATTTGTTGATCAACCCTCGATCGAATTTCCTAATGTCTCAAGGTATGGTTTGTGACGTCACATGTTCCACCAAAGCGTGTCCAATAAAATGGCTTGTATCATCGGGTATTCGACATTACGTCACGTGACTCAAAATGGAAGTCCGATGAACATTTTTAGATTTCAAAATGATAGAATGACCGCACTAGCGCTTGTGTTACCTTTCAGAGGTGATATTTTGGTTATAGTTTTAGTTATTATACGCTCATCCAACCATGGAATTGTTTTTGTCGACACTCATGTGTGAAGAGCCCTATAGTATGGTAAGGGCCTGTCCACAATTTTGTCCTGTTTTTATTTTTCAGTATTTTTTCAACATGTATGCATTTGTAACGGCTCGAGTGCGATATATTTTGACATAAGATTGGTTGTATCTCGAAGATAAATGTATAAGCTTGCTACTGGAGAAAACAGTATGTGATTAATTGCCTTTTTGGAAAAGTTACAAGACTGTTTGTAAAGTTGGTGGTGTCGCAATTTTGATACCAGTTACGTCCCTGTTAATCTATATCTAGTGATTGAGAGACCAGTGAGTCGATACAGACCCCTATGATAGTGACAGGGTGAGCTTTTGTGATCACGCTTCGTCGGTCGTCTGTCCGTGCGTGCGTCCGTCCGTCAACAATGCTTTCTAACGATTTCTTCTAAAACCACTTGACCAATTTTAATCAAACTTCACAGGCATGTTCTAAAAATAGCTAAGACTTGAAATCTATAAATAACTCTGGTTGCAATGGCAACCGATTGGTAACCACATTTTAAAAAATCATTAAAAATCAACCACAGGCCAGATTTCAAAATAATTTTACAAAAATGGTTGATGGTTGACCCTCTTAGAATCGTTAAAAATCTTCTTGTCTGAAAGTACTGGTTGGATTTTATTATAAATTTGTTACTAAGAACCATAGACGATCCTTTCTGAAAAATGCTAAAAGAATAGGAATCTATAAACAACTCTAGTTGCTATGGCAACTGATAAGAAAATCTTTTATAAAAATCATAAAAATCAACCAGTGGATCGATTTCAAAATAATTTTATAGAAATACTTATTGAGTGACCTTCTTACCAAAATGACAGTTTTGTTGTGATTCGTTAAAAAGGACCGCCAGTGGGCGTGGCTCGTTTTTTCCTATATACATATGGTACAATCTTTAAAATCTTTTTGTCTGAAAGAATGTGTTGCATTTCATTAACAAGAGTGCCAAAATGTCACAAAATACGCCCGTCTTGGGGCATGGTGAGTCTCAGGTCATGGTGAATGAAAAAAACAAACAATCCAACATGTTTTTTAATAAAAGGACCATAACCCAAGAAGGCCTAGGCTGATTTGGCCTACAATTGAAATTGTCTTAGATATTATCCATTAACATTGTCACAAAGTTTGAAGATACTCAGATGAAAACTCTTTGCACTAGAGAACAGACAAGGTCAATTTCACATTTATTTTGGTAATTATAGGATCATAACCAAATAAGGCCCAAGCCGATTTGGCCTATAATCAAACTTGGCCTAGATATTATGCCCATAAGCATTGTCACAAAGTTTGGAGATGATTGGATGAAAACTGTTTGCGTTACAGTACAGACAAGGCCAATTTCATACTTATTTGGTAATTAATTTAGACCCATAACCAAATGAAGCCTAAGCCGATTTGGCCTATAATCGAACTTGGCCTAGATATTATGCCCATAAGCATTGTCAGCAAGTTTCAAGAATATCGGATGAAAACTGTTAGCGTAAGAGTACAGACAAGGCCGATTACATACTTATTTGGTAATTAAAGGACCATAACCCAATAAGGCCTCAGCCGATTTGGCCTATAATCGAACTTGGCCTAGATATTATGCCCATAAGCATTGTCAGCAAGTTTGAAGATGATCGGATGAAAAATGTTTGCGCTAGAGTACAGACAAGGCCAATTACATACTTATTTGGTAATTAAAGGACCATAACCCAATAAGCCCTAGGCCGATATGGCCTATAATCGAACTTGGTCTAGATATTATGCCCATCAGCATTGTCAGCAAGTTTGAAGATGATCGGATGAAAAATGTTTGCGCTAGAGTACAGACAAGGCCAATTACATACTTATTTGGTAATTAAAGGACCATAACCCAATAAGCCCTAGGCCGATATAGCCTATAATCAATCTTGGCCTAGATATTATGCCCCTGAGCATTGTCAGCAAGTTTGAAGATGATCGGATGAAAAATGTTTGCGCTAGAGTACAGACAAGGCCAATTACATACTTATTTGGTAATTAAAGGACCATAACCCAATAAGCCCTAGGCCGATTTGGCCTATAATCGAACTTGGCCTAGATATTATGCCCATGAGCATTGTCAGCAAGTTTGAAGATGATCGGATGAAAACTGTTAGCGTAAGAGTACAGACAAGGCCAATTACATACTTATTTGGTAATTAAAGGACCATAACCCAATAAGGCCTAGGCCGATTTGGCCTATAATCGAACTTGGCCTAGATATTATGGCCATGAGTATTGTCAGGAAGATTGAAGATGATCAGATGAAAAATGTTTGCGCTAGAGTACAGACAAGGCCAATTACATACTTATTTGGTAATTAAAGGACCATAACCCAATAAGGCCTAGGCCTTATAAAACTTGTGCAGAACTCTGGTTTCTAGGGCAACTGAAATCAAAGTTCAGTTAAATATATATGGTTTTACTTGGTCAATGTACACAGAGGTGAGCGATATAGGCCCCAATGGGACCTCTTGTTTAAAGAAGATTTAATCACATTGTCGCTGATTATAACATCTTAAATAATACAGGCATGTTTTGCAGTTATCAATCTGTTCCCACATAGGGGTGTGCACGGGGAATGTGACATAAAGACTTTCCTGATGTACGGGAATTTGATAACCCTGTCATCAAGTAGCGGGAATTAGACTTGGTCCGTATTTTATGGACCGGAGAGTCCCAAGGAAATATACATAACTATCTGCATAAGAATAAACCTAGCTCTTAATGAGATTATGTTACATGGTTCATACACAATTCTCACACCAAAATTGTACAATTTCGACTCTGTGCGCTGGATAAATGAAAATTATTTTTGATCACGGATACTGCTTAGCACTTCATGTCTCACACTCGCAACAATACATTTACATACTTTTAATTTTCAAGAAAAAGACTATTTCTGCATCATGTTTCATGCAGATGTGTCATTCTGACATCATCCATACACTTAAACGCATACTGTTTGTATAATCAAGGCTGTTTGCCTCCTTTTAAAGTTTTTCCCTTAAATTAAAGTACAATTTTGGCATTTTTTCAAGGCAGCACGTAATTCAAGTACTTTTCAAGGTAAAAAGTGAAGGTTGAAACCAAGTTCAAGGAATTTTTAAGCCCTGTGCGAAACTTGTGTTGTGCACAATCTTGCAGACAAGAAAATTGTAGATGGTTTATAACTGGGTAAGATGTTTACCTGTCGCATCACAGCAAACTCCAAAGATCTGACATTTCCTGGGAGTTTTAAAGAACAATGGACCGACCTGTAAAACAGAATATGCAGTTATTATTTTGACTAGATACAATAGCAATAATGGTACTGATCATTCATACAAAGTTTTGTTAAAATCCAACCAATTGTTACAGAGAAATAGCGCGGACCAAATTATACGGACCAACCAACAAACCAACAGACCAACCAACCTCAAGAATGACTCCAATATAGCCCCCATATACTATGTATCTTGGGGTATAATAAGAGCAATTGCCAAATGGTAGACTATCATACCCCGCAGGTAAAAAAGCATTGCAGCTAATTACTTCCTTCAGCTGTTCATCAATGAAAGTTTGAATGAAATGTTGCAAAAACTTGGCAGAGTAGCTTCTTTAAATAGACTCCCTGGTCCTTTAACATGTGTCTTACGGTCCTACTCCTACCCCAGCTTTTAGCGTGATAAAGCACCAATACACACAACGCTATCTTCCAGTTTCCAACCAGTTCATTTCAAGTGTGCCGGGAAACACTGAAAAGGGTTTCTAAGAGCTCTCCACTAGCCCCAGTGGTCAGCAATTTTGGTGACTACTGAAGGATTTACCACCGGCTACAATTCCCAAACTGAGCTCAATGAACAAATTCAATGTTTAAAATAAGAAGAAATTAATGGTCAAATTACTCATGAATAAACAAACCGCATTTTACACACCTAAGTACACATGACTACCTTTTCACAATCACTGGCTACATCACAATTTATGGAGCGCCGTGGTTCCTAAAATTTCTCGTTGCCCAGCAGAGATTCAATCGAGGTAACTAGTGTCCTAGTTTTAGACCCCAGATGACCCAATATCTAACATGGCCTAAATTGTGTAGAGTTAATCAATGTGACCGAGTTTCATAAAGATTAGACTGAAATTGTTATCAATCAATTGTGAACAAATAACAGACATATGGACATTGTACATAAACTACTGAAAGATTGATGACAGATGAGCTGAAATACAGCAGTTATTTTTTAAAATATAGCAGTTAGTTTTAAAATATGGCAGTTATTTTTTAAAATAGTTTTAGCATTTCCTTCTTTCTGTACAAACATATGCTAATACCTGTTGACTGTGATGCGGAAAGTGGACCTGCTGTGCATAATCCCAAGAATAATGTGTTATCAGGTTTTGAGAACATGGAGATGAACCTGTAAAAAAGTTAATAATAATATGTTAATGTAACATACCATGTTAACAATATGTCACATGCAGCTTAAATTTTAAAATACAGAAATAATAAATATAAATAAATATACCAGATTTATATAGCGTCTGTTTCATGCGAACGCACATGTATTCAAAGGCACTTAACATTATAACGTTGCAGCCACAAGGGCACAGGTGCATCCTCTACCAGTGCAGATACAGCATGATCTGACCAGAGGGACAGCCTGAGAGAAAGTCCCTGAAGAAAGAGAGAGGCATTAGATACAGGCATGTCCGGCGCTGCAGAAGTGCGCCTAGCTCTTATTTCGAATAGACAGCCTGGTTCTTTAATGTGCCCGGCGTATAGCACAGATACACTGCTTCCTGGCACCTTTACCAACATACTTTGCATTACACACGGTCAGATATAGTGGGAAATATTATTAATATTTCAGAAATGTCAAGTGCTGATGCCGGGGATTACCCACGACCTCTGGATTGACAGTCCAGTGCGTTACCACTGAGCTAAATCTGCTTAAAAATAATAACAAGAGCCAAAATGTCACAAATACACCTTTCCGTGGCATAGTAGCCCATGCAAGCTCCTATGGTGACTTTATTAAAGTAATCATTTATATTTTATGAATAATATTCAGAAAAATGACCCAAAACTGACTTTGATTTTGTGGAGATGATCATTGTGACAAAATTTCATTAAGATTATGCCAAACTTATAACCTCTAGTGACTACACAAGTTTTTTTCTAATATTTGAACTAGTAACCTGGTTTTTGACCCCACATCACCCCGTTTCTTACTTGACGTAGAGACAAACATACTGACCAAGTTTCGTAGATATTGGGCCATAATTGTGTCCTCTGTGTTCACAAGCTTTTTGTAACATTTGACCTTCTGGGCTCGTTTTTTACCTCACATGACCTAGTTTCAAACTTGACCTAGTTTTCATAGAGACAATCATTCTAACCAAGTTGCATGACGATTGGGCCATAATTGTGTGCTCTAATGTGTACACAAGCTTTTTCTAAGATTTGACCTTGTGACCTAGTTTTTGACCTCAAATGACCCAGTTTCAAACTTGACCAAGACAGTTTTGGCCGATAATTGAACTAAGCCTAGATATAATACTCATAAACATTGTCGCAAAGTTTGAAGACTATCGGATGAAACTTAAAGTATGTACAATGTCAATTTCACATTTTTTGTACCATAAAGCGCAATATACCAAGAAGGCCTGGGGTGATTTGGCCTGTAAATGAACTTTGTCATTATGCCCACACACATTGTCACCAAGTCTGAAGATGATCGGAGGAAAAATGTTTGAATTATAGTACAGACAAAATTACTTGATGCCACAGCCCGCCGCCAGGGCTGTTCAGTTAAAAATGATAAACAAGAGCACTGCCTACAAAATAATGGACACTCAACATTTTCGTAATTGATAGAAATCTATATTTTAAGATCATTTTTTACATTGACATGCCAAGCATTCTTATTATATTGGTAAATATATCACATGTTTTGTTCAAATGCATAGGATTTTCAACTTAGTTATTAAATAGCCTTTGTTAAAAATAAGATCTTAAGTATAACTATTTTTACATCAGGGATACCAGATGCATCTTATAATTTATTTCAATAACACATGCACTTCGTCCAACCCCAGCTCTTCCTGAATTAGAATATGGTGCATGGAGAAACTAACCAAATAAAGTAATTTCGTTTGAACATTTAAAACTACATTGTCAAGAAGATCTACTAATACAGACAACATGAACATGAACTGTTTATAAGGATGTTTAAAATCAAAGCAATATGCACCTTCTGCACTTGGTGAATTAATGTACGACTCTTTACTGGCAGCACATTGTTCTCTATAAGCATCTCTTTCCATCTTTACGAAATTGATATGACTCTCATATGACTGCAACAATGCAGATTTGTCGTCTTCTTCAAGAGCACCACTATGTGAAATTTTACTCGAAAATGTCTGGCATTTAAGACACAGATCTGTCTGTGGTTTTGACATTACAATGTTTGGACATAACTCTTTCCACAACCTTAGGAAGGTTCTTAAACTTACCGTTCTCATACCCATGTCAATTGCTGTCTGTTGATACAATAAATGTATATCTGATTTTGTTTTATCAGACGGTAGCAGCAAAACCTGACAGTTTCTTTGGTTGGGCAAGCGACCCGGCAATGGCACAGCATTTATACTGGCATACTTAAGCACAAAAGTTAAAATATTTTGCCTTTCTGTCAGACTGTTTGTAGGTAGTCTGTTGGTCAAGCCGTGAGTACGTGGCTTTAACCCATCACAATCCAACGATTTACCCAGAACCTGCAATTTCTGCCTGTCGATACTATACAAAAAACAAAACATAGTTCTACAAATTCTATTGCCCATGTAGAAATACTGTTGAGATGGACGGCACCGATCTAATGGTTTATGGGATTTTGAAGAAGTTTTTTGACCAGAATTACGATGACAAAGCAAAGCAGATTTCACAGCAATGTCGAGTTCGTCATGCGAGAGCTCCTGGCAAAAACCTCTAAAATCTAATATGGACTGGTGGTCAAGGACCTGGCTACAAGGTTTGCCGGAATAAAATTCTTTACAACCACAACTTTCTGTCATGAATCGTTCCTGCTTTTGAAGCTCATTTTGATCAATTTCGGACAGATCCTCTAAAATAACAGTTGATGTAGTAGCTTCAAGTTCAAGATTTTCAGCATCTGAGTCCATATCAGACTCATTGTGGTCAGACATAGCAGGATTTGGGTCATAGGATTCATCATATGACCCAAATACATTTTCATCATTGGGGTGATTTTGAAAATATAAGTTATGGACACTGTTCAGTTCATCCTCGAATTCCTCATCGTCGTGCTGTGACCACTCATATTCATAAGGCACAGTGCTAGCAGCACTTTCCTGTGACCACATGTCGATTTATGACCCTAGGTAGATGTCCTACATAGTGGTAATTTACAAATAACACATTTAAGTTGAAGTTGAGTTCATAGACTCGTAAAATATTCCAGCAGACGAATTTTCACTGATTTACAGGAGCTACAGTCTACTTCTGGGTCAAATATTTTTGAACATGACAACAACGATTAAAATCACGGAATTTAGAGCATATACGACGATATTTTGTCATAAATCCTTAAAACTTCACCCGCACCCAGCGCATGCAAAAGTCGCGTACGCCATCTTTAATTGACCTTTGACAGTGAAGGGAATAACTGAGAATAACTCACTAAGAAAAGGTTAGATGACACTAAATTCTTCGTGAGAATGTTTCGGGAATAATGCTTACTTAGGTTAGTAAAAAATAATACGCGTAATTTTGTTTAACAACGAAGATATACTGGGAAAAGTCCACTAATAGATAAAAAAAATCGAACGTTTTGACGTCAAACTTTGAGCGCGATTTACCGAAAATAGACGTTACCGCGTCTGGCCTGATTTCTGCAGTCACCGTCACATATAAGCTTAGTATTTCAAATTATTTTACCAACCTTGTTGTGGTTCTGACTCCATCCATCTAAATCCAATTACAACATCCTCATTTACATACAGTCACTATGTCTGTCTGTCGGTCGGTCGATCGAGCAGTCTGTCTGTTGGTCTGTTAACAAAATCGTGTCCGATCTGTAACTTTGTCGTTTCTTGGTGGAAAGACACAGGTCCCTAGCTCAAAGATCAATGTCACACTTAGAGGTCAAAGGTCATAGAGTCATGCAAGTTGTGTCCGCTCTGTAACTTTGTCGTTTCTTACTGAATTTTTTAAATGGCTTGGTACAAATGTTCACATCATCAATCGGATGTGTCATGCGCAAGACCCAGGTCCCTAGCGCAAAGGTCAAGGTCACACTTAGATGTCAAAGGTTAAATGGCTCAAATAGGCATGTGATTCGTGTCCGCTCTGAAACTATGTCATTTCTTATATGATATTTGTAATACGTGGTACAAGTGCTCATCACATCAAGACAATGTTTCATGCGCAAGACCCAGGTCCCTAGCTCAAAGGTCAATGTCACATTTAGTGGTCAAATGTTAGCAGGTTCAAATAGTCATGTGATTGGTGTCCGCTCTGTAACTATGTCATTTTATATTAGATATTAATAATACTTGATACAATTGTTCACCACACCAAGACGATGTGTCATGCGCAAGATCAAGGTCCCTAGCTCAAAGGTCAAGGTCACACTTAGTGGTCAAATGTAAGAAGGTTCAAAATAGTCATTTAAATCGTGCCCACTCTGTAGCCATGTCATATCTAATTGGACATTTAAATAATGTTGTACAAAAGTTCACCACATCAAGACAATGTGTCATGCGCAAAACCCAGGTCCCAAGCTCATAGGTCAAGGTCATACTTAGAGATTAAGATTTAAAAGGCACAAGTACACAAATTGTGTCTGCTTTATTACTGTGTTATTTAATGACTTGGTAGCATTCACATCCACACTCTGAGATACCTAGCTCAAATGTCAAGGTCACACTTACAGACCCAGCTCTTGTCCTCTGGTCAATGTCACGTTTAAGCAATAACAAACTTTATTTCCAATTATTCCATTTGCATAACTTTATACTTAGGTGTCTGATGACAGCTTTTAGCGGGGGCATCCGTGTCCTGTGGACACATTTCACAAGCACGTCATTTGGAAGATCGATCAACACAGTCCTGAAACTAAAAAGCAACACAGTGTAAGCAAACAAAAAGCGACATATATCATTGTCTTTGGAAAACATACAAAATCTAAAGAGAAATCCTTTGTCAGCACGAAATGCAACCATCGCAAAGAATAGCAGATCCAGTTTGATCGAGTGCAACAGCACCCGTGCCCCCGAAAACGCAGAACACTATTATTGAAATATTAGGTGAACTCCATATAAAAAATGACCGGGCATTATAATGATTAATGATTATATATAAATTATATTAAGTTTACCAGTAACAGCTTCGTTTTTAAGCAAAGAAATGCATCTCTCGTAGATCAAAACAGACAATCAATGCCCTGATAAGTACTAAAGATCTCACCCCTTCCCAACATATCAAACAGGAACAAATTAAATGACGAAAAAGACCAAGAGACAAAATACATCAGTTAGTCCAACCAACGGGTTACTTTTAACTTCTGTTTTTAGTTGATGATATGTTCATTACAAATTGTCAACTGGCTTGCAATGTCCAACTATTTTAAAAAACAAGACATGTTATTTGGAATTACATACAATATTGATAAACTGTATGAAGTTAAAACAGATGTAAAATGTAGCATTCGATATTACTCAGCATTCATTTGCTGGAAAATTCATGACATAATGGATAGTAAAAGGGTATGTGTGTTGTTGAGAAACACATTAGTAATCTATCCGAAAAACGTCACATCCGAAAGATTACAACATAATTCAGCATTAGTTTACCTTTATACTGAACAGTAAAACAATATACAGACATCCTAAGCGTTTGATATGGAAACAATTGTGAAAAGAAATTCAAAATTATGGGCTAATACGAGGGTCGTTCATTTAATACCCGGACGATCGTTATTGCTGGAAAACCCATTCACACTATTCCTTTATTCGCATACGATATTTCAACTTGTTGCGACGAAGGGTTTACATACTATTAGTGTTTTAATAAGTACGTGTAACACGAGTCGGCCCAAGTCGACGTCAAAAAATTGTGATGTTACGCCATTTTCGCTCCTAAAACGCGACACTGTTTCTCAATTTAATCGTTTTGGAGCAATACAGGCATGCGAGCACACCAATTTAACATTTTAAGATGTTCGGTAGTTATGTTAAATGCTATATCCACGATAATTTCGCATGATCTCGTATTTACAATATGAGTTTTTCTTCAAGTAGTGTTTACCATCCAACAGGTGTTTAACCGACGACACTTTCCTGTTTCTGACGCAAGATTGGCAGGGCCTCGGATCATTGCGGGAAGATTCTTGTCATCATGGAACCGTTTCAAAGCAGAAATCCACCGATACAAATATTCTCATAAGGCTTCTTTAAGATAGAATCTTTAGTTTTATAGGTGTATGACCAATACTTTTACGAAATTGTATCATAATCCGGTTTTTTCCTAATAAATTCGATTCCATTGCATTATTAATGGAAACACACCCGTTGTCACTAAACAACGTTTCAAACACAATAACAGTACAGAAATTACAACAAACGTTATAAAATCGTTACGTAGATGTAGACATAACATTATCAAATATTTTCAGTTGAAAATAGGCAATTATACCACGAACCCTGCCACATCAACACTCTACAGTTCACAAAGAAGTTGGGTTGGGCCGGGTAGATCTTTGTTGGGTTACTATTGCAACCACAGTTTGTGTTCGGTTGGATTAAATTATACAAAGTTTTGTCAAATAATCAAGTTGGTGTGTAAGTCTTATTAAACGAAAATTCATTACTATTGTATGTTTCAATCAAGCGCTATGGAGATAGTCCGGGTATTAAATGAACGACCCTCGTACTTACATATCCTTGGTATATAGACGAACACAATCGAAATTGTATGCCCCTCTGGAACTGA
The DNA here is from genome assembly GCA_947247005.1 of Spisula solida. Taxonomy (NCBI): domain Eukaryota; kingdom Metazoa; phylum Mollusca; class Bivalvia; order Venerida; family Mactridae; genus Spisula; species Spisula solida. The sequence goes on along the minus strand of OX365958.1, from coordinate 2,812,918 downwards.
CTGTAAACGCATAAACAGGTTATACGCCTTTCTGGAACTGGTATTTACCCTATTTAAGTCATTTCTATAAGGACATAACCTGTATCACCATATAGAGCTTGAAAATTCGAACAAAATGATACCAAACACTCGATTTTGCAAAAATTGGTCATACGACCATCTGGAATTAAGGCGACGAGTCTACTAGCTAGTGTTTCAGACAGTAATAGAGGCTTTATCAGTTACTCAGACAGTCAGTATTTCATTCAGTCAGTAAGTATTTTAAACAATCAGTAAAATATTATTTGAAGTCAGACAGACAATGTTCAGCCAGTCACAGCGAGTTTCAGACTGGGGCTATTTAAAAAATGGTACCAAACAGGTTCGAAACATCCAAATTTGATAAAAGACATATCGTGAAATAATTATGTGAGAATAATGCATAAACCTCATAGTTATGGAAAATGTTTGGACTTCTTGAGCATAGAACATGAAAGCACCTTTCCACTGGCATATAACACTCATATTTTTTAAAAATATGACGTAGAATACTATAGCACAGAGCCGACAATTTCCTTAACTGTAGGAGTCAAATATAGAAAGCGATATACCCATTTACAAAGCATGAAACAACATTATGCCCATCAAAGTTTGAAGACAAATGGCAGAAAAGTCCTTAAACCATTGTTATGACGTCACGCTATTGTTCTCATCGCCCAATATATTTAATATTGGACGGCTATCAACGGTTTACTGTCCAATATGTTTACTCAACTGTCCAATATAATTACACAAACATATTGAACTGCTACAATAAATCAGAAAATTCGAATTGGCAACTGGCAACTGGCAGCAAGCAGTCGATTCAAATTTTCTCAAAAAATATTTTAACTCAGAAAAATCGAATTGGCAACTGGCAACTGGCAGCCAGCGGCCGATTCAATTTTTTCTTAAAAAATCGAATTGGCAACTGGCAACTGGCAGCAAGCAGCCGATTCAAATTTTCTCAAAAATATTTTTACTCTGAAAAACGAATTGGCAACTTGCAACTGGCAGCCAGCAGCCGATTCAAATTTTCTCAAAAATATTTTTACTCTGAAAAATCGAATTGGCAAAGGCAACTGGCAGCCAGCAGCCGATTCAATTTTTTCTTAAACAAATCGAATTGGCAACTGGCAACTGGCAGCCAGCAGCCGATTCAATTTTTTTTCAAAAATCGAATTGGCAAGTGGCATTATGAGGGGGTAATTACCTGGGAGTTTGACATGTTGATTTACATAAGGTCGAATAGACCGTGGCCGAGCATTCTATTGAGTATGTGCGTAGTTGCCTAGCAACGGGACTAGAAGATCTCCCGAAAGGATGAAAGTCGATTATTGACCATCGAGAAAGTTACTTTGCATATTTATGACAATTCTTCAATAATTAATATAGGATTTAAGAATTTATGTGATAGGTTGCATTGTATATTGAATGACTCTCGCATATAAAGAAATTGTAACTAGGAGAAGTGCAGTGATAAATAACCATAACTCTATATTTTGAAATACATCTAATCTGAAAATATAAGCATGAGCACATGGCATAAAAAGCAGTGACCAAGATTAATAACGCCTGTCTGTTTTAGCTCGACTATAACTAATAAGTAGAGCTAATGTACTACGAATCCCGAGCGTCGGCGTCGGCATCATCTCACGTAAATATATTTTGGCAAGTTTCTATTTCAGAGTATTTCTAATATACATTTTGAGGTACATCAATGAAACTTGGTATATATACTGCTTGGGTGAGGTCACCGCTTGATATCAACTATAAATTGTATGCCCCTTTGTTTACTTTTAGGCAATGACGTTTTCTGATCTACGAGATGTGATGAACAAATAGGTGGAAAAATACTCGGAAATCTTTGTTACGTAACCCAAAATGAAGAAAATCCGTCAGATAATAGATTGGCGTATTACTAATACATAACTACAAGACACATGAAACTCAAGGAAATATTTTGTAAAAAAAAATAGAAATCGTAACGTCACTATGGCTTCACCGGCCCAACGTCATCGCGACGTCGTTATATATAACATTATTCATATTCATTCGGGGCAAAATTCATAATGTATAACGCATTGAATGGTTCTCAAAAAATAGCTGTACAACAAGATACACTTTATAGACCTGTCATCCGAAACTTTTCCTATGCAACTTGTATGTAAATTATAAGAATAAGCTGCTGGAGAACATTATTATTGATGACGTAATTTGACGTTATTGACGTTGTAAAGCCCAGTCGCATGTAGGCATTGATTTTACATGGCTGCATATGAGAGAAAAGTAAAACAGTCACCTATTGTGTATGCTATTACATATTTGTTGCATTTTGCAATATTTTCATTGGTATTTTATGAAATTTTATTCGCAACACGACTTTTGTCGCCGATTTCTGTATCGCACTCATTTTCAGACAACAACTTCGAAGCAAATAACTCTCAGAATTTGACGTTCATTGAAATAATGAATGTAATGTTATATCACTGAATATGCATAGTATAATATTACAAACGCATAAACGATATGTCATCGTTTGCTACGCTTAACGTTGGAGAATATGAGAATTTTTGCCGCATGACGTCGAGTGACGTTGTCATATGAAATCGCGTTCTTTCAAACTTTGGTTAATATTAATGATTACAGCACTTTTCCGCATATTTGTTGATCACCCTCGTATGTTAGTATTTTTGCTAGACCATTCGAAGTCGAGATATTGTCGAAAATCAGTACTCTATTCACTAAGGTTCCGTGCTAGTTTTCAGGTATTCTATATAGAGGATCTGTCACGAGTTGTCATTAGTAAACGAGATTTGGAAATGTTATTAAGCGAGCCTTTGGCGATCTTAATAATATTTCGTTAACGAGTTTAATATAAGTTTATATCAATTGGAAACGAGTACTAGATTCTTTATATAAAATGACTCTAATAACACGAAACAAGAGCACCGCGCTATATAAACCACGCCAAAAATAACATGATTTACGGCATACAATGACGTCATTTTGGAGATTATACGTACTCGTTATACTAACCCGGATACAACCAAAGTCATAAATGTGATATATAATTTACATCATTTGGAAGGCAGTTCAATCTTACTCGCACCGAATATGGCTCATGAACTTCATGTTTGTGGTATTTTCCAGATAAGTGAAAAAAATGGTTGTTTTTGGTTTTATTTCTATATCATTAGCATTCGACCGATTCTGTTTTGATAAAACTATCTCACTGTACATTGTGTCGTATGTTGGCACTTAATCATTTTGAATGTCGAATTAAATGTCGAATTCAACATTCAAACATAATTTAGTCAGTGAAGGGGCTAGTTACAGCGCGATCTCGGTGAATTTATGGTCATGTTCTTTCTTGCATCTACTTAGTAGTAACGTTATATTTATTATACTCGATTTCAATGTTTGTCAGACTGTTAGTCGGTATAAGATGTTGAGAATGTTACTTTGACGAATATCATTTATAATTATATAATAATGGTTGTATGTCTAAAACGTATTGTTGTCGATGTAAGAAAATGCGACAGGTATTAATATTTCAAAATGTTTGCTTGATAATTATACCCCCGAACAACGAGTTGTAAGGGGATGTACTGGGTTCTACTTGTCCGCCCGTCCGTCAGTCCGTAGACGCATTCTTGTGAATGCAATTTCTCCTACAGTTTTTGCAGGATTTCATTCAAACTTTTACACGTGAACAACCTAACATGTACATGTGCGTGACGGAAATAATTTTAGTTGATATTTTTGCTAGAATTATGGCCCTTTGCTCTTTTATTATCTACTTAATATATAGTGAAACATTCTTGTAAATGCAATTCCTCTTACAGTTTTGACAGTATTTCCTTGTAACTTTCACAGATGACCAACCTTGACATGTAGATGTGCTCAAAGGAAATAATTTGCCTGCGATGATTTTGCCAGAATTATGGCCCTTTGTCTGCGGGGGTATATATATCCGTATGCTGAATGGCGACAGCTCTTGTTTGATAGAATATAACTCAAATCTACAATACTTTCCATACAGTTGTTTGAATATATATTCATGTTCATGTATTCTATGTTTTTTATTAAGAAATTTATTTCACATTTAATATTATCATCCTTACTCGTTTGTTTTTGTTTAGTGTTTGTATGTCTTTGATCTTGTTATTACGCGTACAGTCAAGTGACATATGTGAGTACTCAAGTACAAAAAATATTTGGTAAATTTACACCTCGAATTTACTTAGTCTAACAAAACTATACAACGCATCACATTCTCAACAAATTACCTACACAACACATCACCTACACAACACATCACCTACACAACACATCACCTACACAACACATCACCTACACAACACAACACATCACCTACACAACACATCACCTACACAACACATGACCTACACAACACAACACATGACCTACACAACACATGACCTACACAATACATCACCTACACAACACATCACCTACACAACACATCACCTACACAACACATCACCTACACAACACAACACATGACCTACACAACACATCACCTACACAACACATCACCTACACAACACATCACCTACTACACAACACATCACCTACACAACACATCACCTACACAACACAACATATGACCTACACAACACATCACCTACACAACACAACACATCACCTACACAACACATCACCTACACAACACATCACCTACACAACACATCGATGGCTTAGAATTATTAGACGGTCGTAAGTACAAAATCAATAGTTTGAGCAAACACGAAAATGCTGTCTGAAAACAACTCTTTACTTATGGAAAAAACAAGACCACTTCCGATTTTCATGAAAACAGGCTCATAAGAAGCGTCTGGAGGTGCAGAATTCAAATATGCATGAGTTTATAAGGTAGTACTAGCGACCTCCTAATTCTAAGTAAGCGACATCACCACAACTATAGTTCATCATATAAAGTTACCAAGGTAACACTAACATTTACATATTTCTGTTGACCTTCAACAATATATTGTTGTTTTGTATTAACATCATTTGAAGACGATAGGAAATCTGAGCGAGCATTCATTTGCACCAAGTTCATATATCTGATACATCAAAAAGTCAAAACTGAATTACATGGAAGGAAATGGATCATTTGCCATTTTCAAATATGACATCTTAATCGACTCAAATATTTGGCATATAATACCACGACCTATTTTTAATAATCAGATAACTCCAAAACTGTCACATATTTAAAGAAGTATGTACACCAGTAACTATGTCACTTGTAATCTGTGCTAAAATTTAACGTTATGCTTTATTCAATAACAGTTTCCTTTGAAATCAAACTAGTAGTTATTGCTAGGCAGCAAATAAAGAGAAAGAAACTGAAACTACGTGTTGTTAGTGTATCATTAAAAGAAAGTTCATAACTGCTTATTCAAAGTTGCCGATTTGCTAGTCTGGAAATATTCAAATTGGCAACTAGCGATCATCCAGTTAAATTGAATTGTTTGCTAGCGGCCGGTTCGAATTTGCCGATTCTAATCTACCCGGAAAATTCGAATTGGCAGCTGGCTGCCGGTTCGCAGTTGCCAATTGATTCAACATGAACATTGGAATGTGCTGCTTATCGCTTGTTCGCGGTTTCAATGTTTTAGAATTGTTCCAAACCACGAATTAAGTTGAGAATTCAATGTCAAATGCGAAAGTTTCGGACTTTTGGCGAACATCGAATACCTAAACCCTGTTTACTCGAATAATATGGCATTTGTGGGCACATAAATTGTATATACTTATTGTTCATTCATCGCGTCAACGATATATGTAAGTGATCACTTTCAAAAGCAACGCAAAACACATATAAAACAAGTAATTAAGAATTGCAAGCAATACAGAAGTCCCCTACCGGTTTTAAGCCATTTTTAATGTTTCTGTTGCCATAGCAACCACACTTTTTGTCAGAATTTTTAGTTGTGCATAATCCCCTTATTGCCCCCTATCCACATATCAAGTTTCATAAACCTAGCTTGAAAACTATTTGAGTTATGGCTGGATCCAGATTTTTTGACGGACGGACGGACGGCAAACCTATAGTCCCCTCCGGTCAAAAACCGGTAGGGGACTAATAACAAATACTTACCCCACTCTAGTGGCGTAAAACGCGTGTGTCTCTGCCTTCAACATACAGAACTGCCATACACACAGCGGGTTGTACGGTGTGAAGACCCACCAGATGATATATCAAATGAGAGATATCTGAACTCTAAGGGGCAATTCACTTATTATGTAACTTTGTTAGGATATGAGTGCAAACATCACGTGTAAAATGGTGTCAAAGTTGTTTTACTTATTATACTTTTCGACAGCCTGGACTTGGGCGGTTCTGTGCTTGTTTAGTTGGGCATTACGTCTTTATGTGTTTTATGTTTCCTGTGCTCGGTTGGCACAGTTCGGCATTGTGCGTTGTGTGTTTTTAATGTTTTCTGTGCTCGGCTGGTTGTATTTGAGTGCTGTCTTCACTGCCTGTGTTATGCCCCGGGATACGAATCTTTACAATGAAAGGATGAAAATATAGCTTGGTCTATTTTTGTTTTATCTATTTAAAGGCGTTCGCTACAGTTTCTATCACAGTACCGTAGTCTCTAACAGATAAAAGCAATATCTTAAAAATTTTAACGTCTTTGTCAATAATTCTTACATCATTATTTCATGATTCATAAATATACTTATTCGCAACGAGAATACAACGCTTTGCGTTTATTTGTAAAATCAGGGACAGTACAAGAGATTTATTCTTCCCAGGTCAAATAAAACGAACCAATGTTTTTTCGTAGAGATTATTAATAAGGCAATGGTCAGAGAAGTGCTATCCGTGTTTATACGATACAAAACACATTAAAACATTAAACAATCGGTCTGAATAAATAAAACTTAATTTTATAAAGGGGCCCTTTCATCGACATGACTCAAGTAACGAAGTAACGAGAACAAAATAACATGCGCACCGGTTTAGCGATTAAGGAAATATCTCTATATAATTACGTTGTAACTATAAAGATAGTAACTCACCAAGAAGTAAAGGAGTTGTCGAAACACGTCTATTTCTTGAGAAGTCTAGCAGGAAAGAGATCGATGTACTTCCACGCATGCGCCGTCATGGTCGGGCATCTAGGCGATGATTGGCTGGGCTCATCGGTGCATTGAGTGTACCCACAACCACAACTTTCCTCCCTGCTCTATAAAAGCCACCCCACCCGGGAAATGACCCCAACTTTGAAAATACCCCAAGTTACATGGGTTTGCCTAAACCAAAATGGCAAACCTGGGCCTTATTTCCCCCATACTGAATGGGTAGTAAGTATAACCTACCCTACTTAACAAGGAACACATATCCCATCCCCAAGGCTAAAGACTTACAAAAAGGGAACCCAGTGTGCATTTTTTGACCGGGACCCTGATCTACTGAAGCAGCCATGAAGTTTCTTATCCTGTCTGACTTAATATAATTTTTATGCACAGTCAACTAAATTTTAATTATGATTTGGAAAGTCACCATGGAATGTATGTAAGATAACCAATTGTGAACAGTATCGGCCAAGAAAGTAATCCAGGAATCTCTCCTGTTCCTCAAAGGGCGTCCTGGATTGCGTGATATCGAGGCCCACCTCACCAAGGGCCAGACTAGGCGATTGTGTCAACAAGTCGCCCATATGACTTTCGTGTATACCTGTGAAGTTAGGTATCTGGCGAGGGTGCACACCAATTGCCATTCTCACCCTCGAGTGAGGAGGGACTGACCTAAGAAAGGTATCCGGGTCGCAATAGACAGCAACTATGCCTTGTAGATCCACTGGGTTATGGGGGGTGGCGGTCGGCCAGAACTGGTGAACATTTCACCTATTCTTTCCTCCCGTGTTTGTCCCCATAGTTTCCTTCCCAGTCTGTCCACGTGCATATGACTGTCTATAGCGAGATTATGGGAAGGGTTAACCATAGGCCTTAACTCTGATTCGGGGTTAGGCGTAATTGGATTGAATGACCTGTCAAACACCTTAGTTGACTCAACTTTCTCCTCACCTCCGTTCAGTTTACCTTTCAGCCTCCACCCCTCCTGTTGTTCTAGAGATAGCTTGTTAAGAAGCACCGCTACGCACCTCCAGTGGAACGCACATGCTGGGGAGTTTAATGGACGCAGGGAGAACTTCCCTGAAGGTAAGGCCCAACTCAGAGTTTTACTTACAGCCCTAAAAAACCTCTCGTACTGAGAGGAGACCAAATAAGGAAGTGTTGCACCAGAAAAATTAATAATTTGTACTAGGTCAACAAACTTAAAGTTACTTCTCCCATAAATGGCTCTCCCTAGCGCATTCAACGCTCTAACCAGTTTGTGAATCAGATGATTAGCAAATATTTACTCTCCCGTAACCCCACACCAACATGGCCGAAATACTCGGGGCATGTGTCGTCTAACAACATGGGGTCTTATATTCCTATCTTGGAAAGCACAGCCCTTCATAAGACAGGTATGAGATTTTTCCGTACTGGTGCTCCTCCTAGGCCTCTTATTTTCTATATTTTTCCCCAAATTGCCCATTTAATCCATTGGATCCGGTGATGATGAGGGGGACACAACTGTAGGTTCACTCGTATCCATTGATTCGTCATCCATATCAGAACCCAATCCTCCCTCAGTAGGAATGGCAAGAAGCTTGTCCTCGTCACTGGGAGAGATGTCGAGATCACCACCCACAGCGGCATTCTCCCTAATTACCTGGAGATTATTATTATTCCAAGAGAGCCTTACATCCTTACACATCCCGGGTGCCTTATATTCCTGATTGACCTGTTTTGGGATTTTAACCTTATTCCTTAAAACAACCTACCTGCCTTACCTCTTCGGGCGGTTTTGCCCCTGGGAAAAAGAAAGTTGTTAGCAAGGTCTAGTGTGAGACGGTGTGTGTGAGGAGATGGGAGAAGGGAGTATTTGAGAAGGATTGAGTGAGTGAGTGCGAGAGACAGAAGGTGGGAGAAAGGGTGTGTGAGAGACAGAAGATGGGAGAAAGGGTGTATGAAAGACAGAAGATGGGAGAAAGGGTGTGTGAGAGAAAATAGGAAGTGGGAGAAAGTATTTGGAGAGTGAGTGGGAGAAAGGGTGTGTGAGAGGAGATAGGAAGTGGGAGAAAGTATTGGGAGAGTGAGTGTGAAAAAGGGTGCGCGAGAGAGTATATGAGAATGGAAAAGGTGTGTGTGTGTGAGATAGGCATAAAATACTTGATGAAATTTTTTATTTTGCATATCATTTAGGTCATTGTCACTCATAATGAAAAATGTAATTGATAAAACTATGTTTATTTAAAAACGCGGACAATATAGGTATAAACCACATGCCGAGCCTTTATAAATTGTGCTTATTACAAAATTTGTAAATATCATTATATTAACACAATACAAATAACATTGAAGGTGTTTTATATTTAGTTAAACACTGATATGTCTATACTGGTTAGTTCATGCAAATGCGGGAACCCCTTTCGGGCCTCATTGTGATAGTCGGGTGACAAGGAAGCACCATCCGCTTTATGGTAACAAGTCAGTGTATATATTTTGTATATAAGCCCTGGAACGGTCCATTGCAAGTTCTGCCGGACTGTTACTAACTAGATTTGATTTATCACTTTTGACAATTCCAGTTGCAACAATGGGCGTCGACATTGCGACTTACCGAGCAAGGGTGGGTACATTCAAGCACGCATTTGGACAAGACGTTGTGACTCATGATGTTGTGGTGGATATTCCAACTTTCAGACGAATCGTCATTTGGGAAGTGCTTTGTGTGCTGATGCTAATAATGGCGCTTTATGAAACCAGTTTCGTGATGAAATACCCTCGTAAGTGTATTCATATTATTTCGATTTTTAATTGATTAAGACTTGAACACTTGCTACTCTTCTTTAATACATGTACTAATGAAACTACTATGATATTACTTGGTGATGACATTGTCTTGTTTATGTATATATGTACGATCATACTAGGCTTGATCGGGAAGTTCGTATCATTTTGTTGTATTCTATGCGGTCATATTAAATACAGGTAGTGTGTAAATTATTGACATACGAGGGGTGATCGCGAAGTTCGTAATTATTTATTTTTAGTTCTATATTGATGAAACTTCACTATCAAGATGATCAACATGATTACAGTTGAATTATACAACGTAATAAAAATCCGCCAACTTATGAGACAATAATTTATTAACGGTACCCTTGGCAACGCAGCAACACCTGGTTGTCGCACCCCTAAATCGCTATATTTCCATCTTTCGTTCTCCTGAAACAATGCCATTTTAGAGTCATCTGTATGGCTCAAATTCACGTAATATAACAAACATAGTTCATTCAAGTCTTTGTCAAATATTTCCCATATCATGTTTAAAATGTACACGACGGATCGTTTCACTGTTGACGTGCCGTCTTAGCTGAACACATATGACGTGTCGTCTTATCATATGTGTAGTTTTTAAAAAATACAGTTATTTGGCCATTTTTGTTCAATCTATTCACCCTTATGTATAAGAAAAAGAGTGACATGACGTCCAAACAAATTCAGGCACTGCTCACTGCCCGATATAACGACTATAATGATGAATTTTCAATTGGCTTGCCGTCTATGCACTTTATTTCGGACGTGGTCTGGCATTTGCCTCGAATGTTAGACAAAAGTAAACCTTTAGTGAGAAATGTATCAACAACCGGGGATAGTAAACACTTTCCCCTTAGCATAGGCTATATTTCGTCAAAATCGAGTGGAAAATAAGATACTTACAGGTCTTTTTAGCTCCGAGTCGACGCTATTTCGCTGCCTGTCTTACCATAAAATGACGCCACATACCACTTGGTATGGCCACACTGAATACAACAATTATATAACGTTTTATTTACAGACGAGTTCACAACTACCATCAATGGTATATGGGACAATCGTCAAATAACTAACTTCTTGGTGACATTGTCAGTATACTCAATTACGGAATTCGTTGGCTACTGTCTACTGTTGACGGTTATCACTCCAGAACTACACTCAACACATACAAAAGGCAGGAATAATAGTATGTTAGATTCAGTCATACAATAAAGATAAATATTCCCTTATTTATCTTTTTAGAGGGCTAACTGGAACCATCTTTTTAAACAGTAATTTTCGCTGTAATTTTCACTGATAAATCTCTATAATTCATTGATAGCATATAATAAATAGCGATAATTTAACTTCATCAGTTCATGTATATAGTTATGATTTGTTTTGTATTATCAGTTACAAAAATAATCTTAACAAATACAATATTGCAACTTTTTGCAGAAACAACTGCTTTATTTGGACATTATGAGACCAGAGATGACAAGGGTAATGGTTCAGCTAAGAATGTCATTTGGGTGTCGACGATTGCGAAATCCATCTGTATTTTCTGTGCAATCGGTTCGTTGACTTTCATTGGTATGCTGTTGTTAATGGCAGGGGTAGAGCCAAACCCCGGCCCTTGGGGACGTGAGTTTATCTATATACATTTTATGTATCCCACATTTTCATTGGTCAGATGATAAAATTAATGCAAAAAACTAACAATTATTGTGTAACACATTTCAAGTAAAAACTTACATGTATTTCGATACCATAATTACGACTTCTAGTAATCAAATATACGTGTATATGAGCCAGTCTCAAGGAAAACATGCTATTTTTGACCAAAAAAATGCTTTAGGGATGTTCTATTATTTCAAGGTAAAATCATAATGAAGCAAATGCAAAATACTGCTAAAAATGCCAATTAATAGAAAATCTTCAATACTGTACATGCACGAATGTTATGGCACGTTTGCTGCCCAAGTGGATGAAACTATGGCTAATACATTATCTTATATACTATCATTAATTTCATACACAATATCATTCAATATCCGATTATCCATTATTAATTTGCGTTCTCTTTGATACCTTATCAATATCACTTGTGTAGCTTTAAGTTATCTTTATTTGCTTTTGAAAAGCATTTATATCAGTTATCAGTTTTATAACATAATGAACGTGACATTCATACATACACTTTTGCTTGTGTTGGTTATGGATTTTCACTTTGAGTATAACGGGTTTTTTACTTTTGCTGAGAGAAACCACGTTGTGGGGAGCGGTGGCCTAGAAGAAGATCGCGCGCTTCGGGATCGAGAGGTCCTGGGTTCAACCCCCGTCTGGACCACTGCTTAATTTCTCTGAGCACGCATAACCCACATGCTCCACTTGACCAAGGTGTAAATTGGTACATGTAAGGGCTGTGTCTGAACATGTTCGATAGTCCTGGGTGCCGAAGATCGATGTTGGCTGCACACCCACCAGGAGAGAAATAGTCTCCCCAGGGAGACTCGAACGCAGGTTTCCATAGGTAGCCCAATGACCAGGGGAAGTTTAAATGTCAAAGGGTGGCTGAACGGCTGAACTGCTGAAAACAGCCCTAGAAAATTGGTAACTTTATTTGTTTTACCAAGGATAATAATCTTTCATATTCAGGTAACAATCCATGTAAGGACAAACTTACAGAAACATTCGCTAGCACTCTTCTGAAAAGACTTGGTTTAGACGAATATTTTCCAGGCAAGATAGAATTATTCGATATAATTTCAATCGCTCCGAAAAATATTGAGTGTCTTGATGGGAGATCGGAAAAACAATTACCGTGGATACTTTTAAGAAAACTGATGGCTGTAAATGGAGACGCTTTTTGTTTGGACGATCCAGCTGAAAACAAAGTACAAGTTTCCGAATTCTTGGAAATGGATGAAGAAATATCTGATGAGGAGGGTTATGGTGATGCAGCGGAAGAACGAGAAAATTGTTCAGAAGAATACAACGATTTGAAGATAAACTATTTAGACGTCTTTCTGTTAGTATTTCAATGTTGTAGTCCTATGTTACAGCAGTTGCTGTCTCAAAAAATGTTTCTTTGTCAATTTGCTTTTCCATTTCTGTTCACGCCATTAACTTGCACTATACCATCAGTCACGCTGTGGCCATTGCGGTCAGTAGTCGTTGAAACTAGCTCCAATGAGAAAACAATACGAGAGTATGACCTCTTTGAGCTACCAACAAAGTGTGTTGCTTTTTGTCGTATTGGACGTCCACAATTTTCTAAATCCAATTTGCTAAACAAACTTGTTCCAGATGAAAATATAAAACCCTTCTTCAATTACAAATGCCAGTCAGGAAAAGTCCCGAAATCGGTGTGCATCAAATATATTGAAACGTTTTGGTTACTGAAATCAGGTACTGATAGAGATACATTTGACGACATAACCATGGTATGTAATATGAGGGGTTGTGTTAGGTCGTTTGACAAGTCTACAATGTCACTTATGAGTAAATTTGTGGACGCAATTTCGTTGTTTATCCAAAAAGATGACATAATTGAGTGCCAAACAGAGCTCAAAAATTTAACATCGTTATTCAAAAGGGTAATCATTGTATCGATAGGTTCTTCTAAGAAAAAGCTTGCCAGCTTAATGAAAACGTTAACCACAAATGCTAGTTCAAAATATAATTGCACTCTTTCTATTGTCCAAACGTATGATATAAAAGAAAAAGAAATGAAATTAGAGGATAGCATCATGAGAGAAATTGTTGATGTTATAAAGAAAGAAACAAAAGAACACCCCGCAAAATCTTTCGAAACGCGATTACGAGAATGCAAGATGAAGCAAATAAGTACTGATGAAAAGGTTGAAGCATGTGCATACGGAAGAAAGACTGCTGAGGAGTTCTGCAAAACTATAAATTTGGAAACAAGCTTTCTATTATTAAAAAGAGCAGTGACTCCTATACAGTCTACGGAGGCCAGAAATTTGGGAACGCTTTTTAAGGAGCTAGAAAGGGAACAGGATAAAGATATCCAAGAGACAAAGAGAGCCAAAATAGAGACAGTCCGAAAAGAAATGGAAACAAATATAACAAAACCAATCAGGAATATTTTAAAGGTTCTATGCGAAAGTACTCCTGTACAAGTTGGTTATTTTTTTGCATGGCTGGAGTTCTATATTTCTCGCGAGAGTAGGCACCATCTTTCAGAATTAAAAAGGAAACACAAGGAAGCAAGGGGGATAATCCAAAAGCAAAGACCGGACAAACGGCACGATATCGACAGAGAACGGGAGTTAATAAAGGTAGAGGAAGAGATGGATGCAGCATCATTCTCTGTTAGGAATTTGTTTCGAGAGATAGGGCTTATATACGATACTGTATGCGAACTCAGGCTTTGCGAAAATATTTTAGATATACCATCTGTGGAAAAGATCGCTTCATGTATAAGAACACTAATGTTAAAGGGACGTTCTTTAGAGTTAATTGATGGTGATAGTTTCTATTTACCAGCAAAATGGTTGTCTAAAATATTTGGCAGTGGGCAGATGCATGGAAAAAAAGTTATGACAATAAGTGTTCTGGGTGTTCAGAGTTCTGGAAAGTCTACGCTACTGAATACGATGTTTGGAGCGTTGTTTTCAACAAGTGCCGGTAGGTGCACTAGAGGTATACATGCTCAGTTGATACCCCTCCATGTTGATCTTATCACTAAAAGACAACTGGACTATGAATACGTCATTGTACTTGACACAGAAGGATTACGCTCCACAGAGGTTATTCATGAAAGTCTTGAACACGATAATGAGTTAGCTACATTGATTACAGGATTAGGAAATACCACCATAGTGAATGTGATGGGGGAAAATACCCAAGAAATCAAAGATATTTTGCAAATGGTTGCCCATGCATTTCTTCGCATTAAACTTGTCAACGAAAGCATTTCTTTACAAAATCGGTGTATATTGGTTCAACAAAATATCTCTGCAATTACTGCTAGTGAAGATCTGGAGTACGGGTTAAATAAGTTTATTACTGTTCTTGATGAAATGACTCGGGACTCTGCTAAGTGTGAAGGGATTGAGTACATACGTAGATTTAATGACGTGATAGACTTTGACGTCTTGTCTGATGTATATTATCTCAATAGTTTTTGGCATGGAGATCCACCATTTGCCCGAGTAAATAAATCATACAGTGACGCAGTTAATGACATAAAGTATCGCATATTTACACAAACAGAAACCCCTGACGCAAAAACCCTTCCAGAATTTATTTGCCAAACAAATGACTTATGGCAAGGAGTGGTAAATGAAAATTTTGTATTTTCGTTCAAAAATAGTCTTGAGAGAAGAGCATATTCGGCAATGGACGATAGTATGCAAACAACACTGTGGACAATTGAATTTTCAATAACGACAATAATGCACTCCACGGTGCAAAAACAATACTCTAACTGCCAGACCCAACATGACATTGAAATCGCTTACAAAGAGATCAACGATAGCCTGAAAGATACACTCAATTGTGAAAAGAAAGCAGCCGAAGCTTATTTGACAAAATATTTTGAGACCAGTCACCATCGTACAATCATTGCCCAATGGAATGAAAGCCAACGGGGCCGCATAACGAGATTCTTTGATAAGATGCAAGACATTCTTACAAGAAATATCAGAAATGAGAGAAACAAGATCAAAATGAAACTATGCTTGCACCATGACAAAAGAAAACAATTAGAAGCGTTACACAAATTAACATCAGAATATGCGAAAAACCACAATGTGGAGAACATGACAGAAAAACAAAAACAAGATTTGTTCGAGGAATTTTGGACTAAAACTTACGGAAATGATGATCCTACTAAAGTGGTCGGTATGTTTAATTTGGACGCAACATTTCTCGAATGCCTCTCAGATATACACATCTCACATCAGCAGACGCTTACGTCTATATTGGATGAGATGCATTGGTATAATCGTAATAACATACACTCAGTATTGAGCTACGAAAAGATTGGCTTTAACCAATATGATATTGTTCCTGATAAAAACATATTTGCAAGACATTTGCCAAACGTGAATCCTATTTCAGATAAGAAGCATTCCTGTGTTGAACAGCATATTGAAACCCTATTAAATACACTCACAAGGGAAATTGATTCCACGTGTGCACAAAATGAGTACATTACCGAAACTAACGTTCGTGGCTTTATTCATTTCTTGAGCAAGCATGGACAATCAGCTCTTTCTAATGCAGGCATTGCGGTTAAAGAACAGTTTTATGTTAAATTGAATGTTTATGTAAGCATGTATGCAAGAGAGATATTTGAAAAACACAACAGCGAGTACAGACATTTATTGGTCACAGAATTCAACACATATAAGCAAAACCAACAAGAAATGTGTAAGAAATGTCTTGAATGCCGTTTAAACGAGGATAGTTTAGCAGAACATATCGCCAATGTTATTTTTAATTATATCGATACAGAATGGAAAATTCAGATGTGTGAGGAAACACAAAATATCCTAAATGTTAATTTACCGGGAACAAAACAATTGCTCATTGTTGAACTATGTGTCCACTTGGTCGACGCAAATGCTTTTGAAAAAGTTATATCTTACATCATGTCCCCATACGTTACAGCACGACAATGGTTTGAACAAAATGCCTTACGTGTTCTTTTTGAAGACGAAACGACTAAATTCACCAAATGTAGTTTACGTTTTGTCAACAACTTGGCATGGAAAGCTGCTGAAAGCTTAAGACAATCGCAAGAAACTGATAATGCGGTGGTTACTACATGTTCCAAGTTACTTGACCGTCTACATTGTAATTTAAAAGAAAACAACATATTTATACAAATGACAGACTTCGACTCTTTTTTGAGTTGGTATGTATCAGACGTCAATATAAATCTGGTTTGCGAGAAGATCAACGCCAAACTGGTAAAGGATATTGTCATTCTTAAAACTTCATTTAAGTCATATACCAAAACTTCGGTTTGGTGGGAGGAGAAGTCTCCATTTCGTATTATGTTTGAGCGTATCTGGGGATGTTCTGAATTATGTCCTTATTGTCACGAACCCTGCGAAATATCTACTGATTCGCATGCAGGGGATCACAGATGCGTTCAACATAGACCAAGATGTTTAAAGGGTGGTAAAACAGAAGCCGAGTACGCAGTAGCAGAAACATGTAATTTTAATGTTCAGTCTAAATCTAAACATCATTTATGCTGTGTTTTCAATGACAAATGTAAATCTGAGAATTCCGTGTGTAAACTAAAGTGGCATAAATTCCGGGATTACAGACAGGTCTTAAAAAACTGGTATATACCTCCAAGTTCAGATATGCATGATTCTTCAAAGTTTTGGCTTTGGTTTGCTGGTAAATTTAAGAAGGAGCTCAAAGACCATTATAAATATGAGATAAAAGACATACCGGACGACTGGAGCAAGATATCTCCAGAGGATGCAAAGGAGAGTTTACGAGCAATCTATCGATAATTATTTATTTGATAATATTGACCTCGGCAAACATAACAAGATAATCTTTCGCCATTTAAAATCAACATATCTAAGAAACCATCAAATTACCAGTTTGCCACAATCCGCAAAACTTAATGTTCAATAATAAATAACTGTACAGTTTATTGCCCCCTCATAAAACTGTTATACCTTTAATTGGTACATATTTATTGTTCATGCACTTCCCTATCATTGTTGTTTCATGATCTATTTTAATAATTCACGAAATACTAACTACAGGAGTATAACTACTCTTCATAATTACTTTAGAATCGTATCCGAAAGTATTTTTGTATCTATGTTAACGACCATTTCCTTTGCTCTATATGATACATGTCTGCTATACAGGACGGGGCTTGTGTGTAATAACATGTTTCACTATGGATGTTAAATAAATACATTTATTAAAAGCCTCACAAATAGATCCCACTCCGACAGCCTGTCGCATCGATCAGCCAAACAAATCCGGAAGGAACAAGAGCCATTAGAAAGACAAGAACAGACCAAATGGACGACCACACATCACTAAGACAAATCACAAACAACACTTAATAGACACAGTGTATATGTATACAGCGCCTTTAAAAGAAACGCAACAGCCTTATAATCGATAACGAAATTGTAGAAGGGTACATCCACTATGAACACGGTTTCATAATTTTTTTTGAAATTTCCTTTTTAAACTAGGAACTGAATAATGCATACGAAAGGTTGGCTAAGTTTAAGAACCGTATGGTTATGAGTTATGTAACTATAACTTCAAAGCTTTTTGGTAATCGAATATTTGACCATAGCGCCTTTTTGTGAAACTTTGTTCACTTTGTATTTGCCCTTCTGCAATTTCATTGTCCAGCACAATGCTTCTTCGTATCTTTCAAAAATACATGTACAGTGTATCTGTTGTGGGTTGTTATGTTGTGGTGTCGTCAGTTTCTTATTTTCTTGTCACCTGGCTCTTGCTCCGATTTAGTTTGATTGACTGAGGCGGCAAACTTTCGGGGTGGGATGTCATATTTTTATAGTTGCTAGTTTTTTTTGCGTTGGGCATAGTCTTGTCTTTTTGTTATTAAGTCGTATTCTTGTGCTAGTTTTTTATGTTGGGTATGGTCTGTGCCTTTTTGGGTTACGTTGTGTATGTCTATTGTTTTTCTTGTGTCATTTCGTGGCCTGATGTTTCTGTTGGGTGTTGCTTTTGGTATTTGTGTTTAAATTATTAAAATATGGGGTTGGATTTAATTTGTAGCCCCGATGCCGTTTCTAGCGGAGTTTTTGAATCTTAAATAATAAACAATACGTCATGATTTCTCAGTATTCGTCATTTTCTAAAGGGCCAATTCTTTTGGAGCTAGGCTTTTTATTCGCATTCACTATTTGTCCCCTATCGGATTCGTTCTCCTATCCGGTTCGTTCAAAAGTAAATATGCAGCTGTGGAGTAATGGATGTAGTTTGTTTTATGTTGTTAGTTTTCCGTTTACCTTGTACCCTTTCATCCACTATCGAATTATTTATATCATTTTTGTTTAATACCGTCAATAAATTATTTATGTGGCTTCAGGGATTTACAAGTAACAGATATGCTTTACTTTTTAATATTTCAGACAGCTCAAACTAGGTGTTTCGGCCTTTTTATCCCCCGCCGAAGGCGACGGGGATATGGTAAAGGTAGGCGTTATTCCGTCAGCCCGTCCGTCCGTCCGAAATTCTGTGTGCAACTCCTCCTACATTTCTGAAGGGATGTTGACGAAACTTTCAGAGAATAACTGATATGATGTCCCCCAGCGCATATTGTCGGGATTTTTTATTCGACCATTTTTACAGAGTTATTGCCCTTTGTTGTTTTTTACATATAAATTCTTCTGTGTGCAACTCCTCCTACATTTCTTCAGGGAATTCGACGTAACTTTCACAGAATAACTGATATGAAGTCCCCCAGCGCATATTGTCAGGATTTTTAATTCGACCATTTTTTTACAGAGTTATTGCCCTTTGTTGTTTTTTACATATAAATTCTTCTGTATGCAACTCCTCCTACATTTCTTCAGGGAATTTGACGAAACTTTCACAGAATAATTGCTATGATGTCCCCCAGCGCATATTGTCAGGATTGTTTTTATTCGACAATTTTTGACTGAGTTATTGCCCTTTGTTGTTTTTTCGTATAAATTCTTCTGTGTGCAACTTCTCCTACATTTCTTCAGGGAATTTGACAAAACTTACACAGAATAACTGCTATGATGTCCCCCAGCGCATATTGTCAGGATTTTTTTATTCGACTATTTTTGACTTTTTTTGATTTGTTGATTTTTTACATTTAAACTCTTCTGTGTGCAACTTCTCCTGCATTTCTCAAGGAATTTTGTCAAAACTTTTACAGAAGTACAGTTATGATGTGCCCTAGCGTATATCATCAGGGATTTTCATTTCGACCATTTTTTGACAGAATTATGGCCCTTTGTTTGTTTAGTACCTTTGTGGGATATAGAAAAAATGATAAACTCTTCTATGTGCAACTCCTCCTCAATTTCTTATGTAATTTTGATGAAACCTTCACATATGTACCCACTTGAGATGCAATGGCGCATATTGTCATGGGTTTTAATTTCAGCCATTTTTGACAGAATTATGGCCCTTTTTATACATGTGTAAGCTATAGAGAAAACAATTTGTTTCTGATGGATAACTTTGGGATGAGATATCACAATGGAACTTGCTGTATGGGTTGTGTGTGTGCAGTCTGCACTTCCAATGTGAAATTGGGCCGATGGGGATCAAGGTCACCGTTACTAAAAATAGAAAAAAATATTTATGCTCATATTTTTGTTTCTGATGGATAACTTAAGTTAGGGATGAGATATCACAATGAAACTTGCTGTGTTGGTTGTTTGTGTGCAGTCGGCACTTGCAATGTGAAGTTGGGCCGATGGCGGTCAAGGTCATCGTTACTAAAAGTAGAAAAAATCATTTATGCTCATTTTTATGAGGATTGAGATAACATGGAAAAACAAAGATAGCTTGGGTGAAGAGTCACATTGGATTGAAATGGGGGTCAAGGTCACCATTACTAAAAATAGAAAAAAACTTTTCACTCAATAAATTTTGTTAGGAATGAGATATCATTGTGAAACTTGCAGTTTAAATAGCGTATGTGAAGATGTCACTTGCAATTGACCGTGGGCTGAAGGGCAACAAGGTCGCATTTAACTTGAGTTGACTATGTTTATCTTGTATGTAACAAAATGAGATATATTAAAAAATCTTTTGTGCATCTCAAACATTTCACTTGGGATTGAAACCAAACTTTCACATAACTTATGTTTTAAGAAAATGATTGTATTCAATATTTGGTACAATTATTTTCCCTTCGGCGGGGGATATGGCTGTCTGTGACTGCTTCTTGTTGCTGTTGTAACGTTGTTATACAGCGTGGGAATATAAAGTGGGTCATTCGGTCACTACACACTATACACGTTACCGGTTTAACATAAGTTGTTAGTTCACGCCCTAAAGCTCATTGTGTCAATGATATACGAGTGTAATTGTATATAGACTGCTAATGACTGGTATATTTTGATTATTTTCTCCTAATCACATGTTTAGATGTGTATACAATTATATGGAACGCCATAGCTGTCTTTTGTTGATGCTTGTCATGTTAAATTGTTATAATATCATTTGAACATGTCTATACGACATGTTAAATTGTTACAACAACGTCGTAAATTGTCGATAGGTTATGTGAACTTCTCAGTGCAACATTTTTATATGTCAAGTCACACTGTTAAACTGTCCACGTATCTTGTGAACATGTATATATGCCATGTTAAATTGTTAAAATAGCTTCTTATCATGTTCATTCGGCATGTGAACTTCTCAACAGAACGGGTAATACTCTTAAACGACAGTGAGTAATTGTTTAAAATCATTTGAAGATGTCTATATGACATGTTAAATTGTCAAAATAGCTTCTTATCATGTCCAATAACCATGTGAACCTCTCAACAGAACGTGTTATATTGTTAATCAACAGTGGTAAATTGTTAAAATATCATTTGAAGGGCCGTAACCTTTGGGTATCTGCTTCTAGTAAATAAAGTGTATAGCTGAAATTGTTGTCACGGTCCAATACTTGTTTTCAATATTTATACCCAAATGCGAATGTGTTGTTGCTAGTCAAAGACTTATGGTACAATAGTAAAACGTACCGTTGGTTGATAGTTGATACATGCTGTACAATGGCGTTGTATTTTTATACCTTGTTCCAACACAACCAACACGTTTTGACTACATGTTAAAGTGACCAAGAAAACATTTAACATTATGCACATCGTTAATACGTGTTGTGGTCGCTTTCGGTTAGCTGATGTTGTTTTTATCACTTTGTTTCGATCCATTTACCGTGTAAAGTAGCAATGACTACATCAGCCCTACGTTCAAGGAAACATTAGGTAAAGTACGTTTCGCACCTGGTACGCACCTCTTATTCGTTTAATGGTATGTTTAAAAACATGTTTGACACGTATGCCAAGTTTGGCTAATCATATCCGGAGGTAGTGTTGGAGTATTTGTGTTATTGAACAAAATGGCGGACAGAGGCAAACAAAATAATGTGAATAGTAAAATACGTGCATCCGTACATATTTCGAATTGAGAACGGAAAAAGGGATATTTATTGTTTGCCGTAAAGGAAGCGTTCAACGAAGGATTATAGCGATAAAAACCTGTGATTTTTAAACATGTGTGCAGGTAGCTTTCCTTGAACGTAGGGCAGTTATCTAGATTATTCATTAATTTTAGCATTACATGTACTTTCCAGTCGTTTTTTGCCGAGTCCGCTTGGTGAGCGAAGCATGGTCGCCGCATTATGTGTATCTGCGTATCTGCGTGCGTCCAATTTTGCCCGGACCATAATTTTAATGAGGTTCCTTTCTCAAAGGTCACAGTTTAAGGTCAAATTGAAGTGAGTCCGGATCATAACTTTGTCATGCATCGAATGCATTAATGAGGTTCCTATCTCAAAGGTCAATGTCACAGTTTGAGGTCAAAGGTTAAATCGAAGTTTGTCCGTAATATTTGTCATGCATTGAACATCCTCCACGAGAAGGAATGTCATGCCTTAACCCCAGGTTCCTATATCAAAGGTCAAAGGTCAAATATCCAAATGATGTGTGTACGAACTTTGTCATGCATTTATCAATCTTACTTATATTTGACACAAATGTTGAACTCCATGAGGAGAAGTGTCATGCGCAAACCCCATGTTCCTATCTCAAAGGTCAATGTCACAGTTGGAGGTCAAAGGTCAAATTGAAGTTCGTCCTGAACATATCTTTGTCATGCATTGATCATTGTTACTTATATTTGACACAAATGTTGAACTCCATGAGCAGAAGTGTCATGCGCAAACCCCATGTTCCTATCTCAAAGGTCAAGGTCACAGTTGGATGTCAAACTGAAGTTCGTCCGGACAATAACTTTGTCTTGCATTTAACACTCTGGCTTATATTGGGCATTGATATTAACCCTTTTTAACTTTTCCGGTGGATAGCACCGACATACGAGAGACTACCTCTGGATTACCAACAAGTTAATATCAAGTTAGATGGGAAATATTGAAAAACGTTTCAGAAATGACCATGTGCTTCGACATAGACTGGAATCAGGGACCACTCGACCACTGTGTCACCAATATCAAAACTAAATTAGAGTTCAATGTCATGAAATACGATATACATGTACTATTTCTAGTTCTTACATTTAACATATGATAAAAATGAGAATATCTTCTCGCTCCTTATTAATATATCATAGATTGTAGCATTTAAGAATTATACTGTTGTTTTTGTTGTTGTTTTTTTAAATTTATTATTAATATTTTTGTATACGAGTGCATGTGTACTTAAGTAGAACAGCAAAGTGTCTGTTATTGGCATAGTTACAACAGGTAAGAAGTAAGATGGACAGTAGAATAAATTGTCCAGTCAATATGGCATGTGTGTTGATATTAGCCATTTGACTGAATTGTATGACGACTATCTTTTACGCCATCTTAGATTCAAGGGCCCGCACCAAACATTTGCAATTTATGCCGACAGTCTGATAATCCCCAGACTGTCACCCACCAACGGATAAGTATAAATTGGTACATGTTGTATACATAGAACATATCGCTGGCTTAGAAATAGAAGGTCATAAGTACAAAATCAATATTTTGAGAAAACAAGAAAACATGTTTGAAAACTACTCTTTACTTGTTGTTAAAACTTTAGTTTGGTCAACATGGCCACTTCCGATTTTCAGGAAAATACTAGTAGACTCATAAGAAGCGCCTTGAGATGCAGATTGCAAATATGCATGAGTCTTATAAGGTGCGACCTTCACAACTTACGTCCTTCTAATGCTAAGCCAGCGATATATCGTGTTACGGTATGGGTCCAATTGCATGTTAAAAAAATAGTTTAGCTGCTCTAGTACGTGTAATATCTCTTGTGTAGGTGGATAGACGCTTCCGCCGTTTCTGTATGGCTTTCAATAACATGTATAGTCCCGTTAGGATATTGTGACAGTGACGTTGCAGTTTATGTGTACGCAAAAAGTCACAACCATTGTCTAAACAGGTAGAGCGAAGTTTAGTACGTTAGTTTAGCTTTGAAATTATATTTGTTTGTACAGTTTAAGGCTTTATTATTAATTTTACACCGTTAAAGTGGACTCGACCGCTGCGTCACTGGAAATTTATCCTGACTGGACTATACATGTTCAGTATGTTTTGTAAATTAAATTGTGGCAAGGTTGAACTGAAACTCACAAACATTCCGTGTATCCGTCGTTCCATCAGCCCTGCGTTCAAGGAAAAAACACGTGACGCACGTTTTGTATTAGGTACGATACGTGCGTCACGTTATTTTTCCCTGAACGCAGGACTGGTGGGTGATTTGAACACGTCAAAAATTCAAGATTACAGTAGAATACTACATGTAGGAACGAACACGCACGAAGAATATTGAGCGTCGTTTCAACGTTGCCACTTCTTCCTGATCTTAGTATATCTTCGTGACGGGAACCAGACTATGTTGTCATAGTATACATATAATGTAGGGTATAAAGTTGCGTCAAAGGAAATGCATATAAATTTTGAGTTTTTAGAACTATTTACATATGTTTGATAAACTAAACACTTTAGCTAACGGTCACATTAATTATAAATAAAACCACTAAAGAACAACACTCCAAAGTTTGTTAAATAAACTCTATTCTATTGCAATTATGTATTATGTACAGTCCATATTCACTGTTTTTTAAGTCTTAAAGGGACTGCCTCACATATGGTGTATTGCAAAAATAAAATGAAATTGTCAAATATTCGCGTAATTTTGGTATAGTTGCCTGTATATCCCATAAACAACCACACTCACATCTAAAATAACTTGAGAAACTTCGGCCTTTTGTAGTTATTTAGTATTTTTACACTACTATTACTTAAATTGCCTGAAATTTGTTCGCATTTGATGAAAATGAATCGAAAAACGAACAAAATACCTCATTGATGTTTACGCTGTAGTTAGTTGATGTTACAGTTTGATCACGTGTGAATGACATAATTAACAAAACATATTGAAAGCATATTGAAAGCATATTGAAACTTAGCGCTTTTTTCAAGAAAAAATACTCAGTGGGCGATATCGAGAGTGGTTAAAATTGCTCATTTGCACCAAATCTTTCATAAAGCAACCGTCATTGGCTTTTTATTACGCCAATACTTAGTAAGGTTGGAAAATAAAGATATACACAAATTTAAGCCCTCTCTGTGAGGCAGCACCTTTAGTATAGAAAACCTTAACAGTGAGACAGGTTTCCATTGGTCTAAAGACAATCTTATTATTGACGTTTAGTTTTACAATATGTGTATCATCAATTAAATCCTGATCAGTTTGAATGAATGTATTTATCATAATTGCATGTACTACAACTTGTATTGTGTTTAACTTTTATATTTACTCTATTAATGTGAGTGATTGGTTGATTGTACGTTTTTTTGCTTGTAATAAAATATTTAGTGCGATATTTTGTATTTTTGTATACCGTATATTATTCAGGTTTCTTAAATTGTATATCCAAATTGACATATCAAGCTTTGTTATTCACAAAACATCTTGAGGGTTAACTTAAATATTTCTACTTAAGTTAAAAAGTGAGCTGTACATAGTTTCCAAGAAACGAAGAATAACCCATGTTTTCTTTGTGGTTATTGATGCTCAAAATCACATTATGTAACTATGTAAAAATTTGAAACTTTGTGAATACCATCCATTGTCTTCATCTCCTCATTCTTAGCCAATGAACTATCATCTTCATCAACAGCATTTTCGTCATCGCAATTATCGACAGCAATACCAGTAGTAACCGAATCAACACAAGCAAAATGTCACCATCTCGAGGGCCATAACCCTGCTTATATTGGTCGAATCAGAATATACAGTTTTACAGTTTATTTTCAAGATTTAGGCCATTTTAGAAATATAAATATATACGTGCACAACAACACATGCTGACTAATATTTGTATGAAGTTTGCTGACTGGAGCACAATTACTTTTCAAAAATATAATAAAAAATCGGTCAGGGAAAGCAGCACTCAACTTAACCAGTTGTGCACAGAAAATACAAAAACAGCACATACCACAATTGCACGGTACAATGCCTAACACATAACTGAACGAGAAAATGAACTTAACCGTTGAAAGTCCACGTTTTAGCTGTCAAAATATCGAAAGCCCAAGTCCGAGCTGTCAAAAAGCACAATGACCTAGTTTCAGCTACAAAAATCTGAATCACTTATTTTAGCTGTCAACAAGGGCTGAACTATCTCAATTTAGCTGTCAAAAGCTCTAAAACGCTTAAGATTAACAGTACATGTTAAATCCCTGCAGCCACACAATTAATTTAAGTAACGGATGACACAATATGTTTTAGACGGACAAGACTTAGTGCCAAA
Organism: Spisula solida; assembly: GCA_947247005.1. Taxonomy (NCBI): domain Eukaryota; kingdom Metazoa; phylum Mollusca; class Bivalvia; order Venerida; family Mactridae; genus Spisula; species Spisula solida. The sequence continues at coordinate 2,786,488 of OX365958.1, read as the reverse complement.
CTTTATTACCCCAAATCATTTGGAGGATCATTATAAGGCACGGCACTTACAAGCCACAAGTACAACATGAACAAGCTGAAACTGAAATACAGTTATAAAAAAACCGCCTCGGTCAGTGAAGCATATCGGAAGCTGGAGCCAGCAGACAAAAATGATTTACAAGGACGACCACACATCAAAAGGTCGAATCACCACGCAACACTCCCCAGGAACGGTTCACCTACCGCCTTGAAAGAAACGCCACAAAGTTGCAAAAGACATACACAAAATAAACACCGTTTAAACAAGGCATATTGATCAAGTTTCTGTGTAATTTTCTTTATTATATTTTAACTATAAAGTGGACTATACATACAGTAAAACAAGGCTGACTATAAGGCTTTCGAGTTGGTACGGACAGTGGCACATGTCACTCGTGGCTTAAACGTTTAACAGTGCACCAAACCTCACACTTGACCCACATACAACTTTATGAAACCTATATAGATTTACATGTACTCTATAGTCCAGCGGGACGAACGCAACTCAGGAAACTATTAACAATAAAAATATATATTCGGCATACGTTAGCTACAATTTCAATTGACATCACATTTTGTACTGCACTTTAAATGCACTTGTGCTTGAAACACTCACGACTCGTGAAAACAAACATGACCCAAATATATGATCGCTAATTTATGCTATGTCGTAATTTCGCTTTTTCGCCACAACAATGCGAAAATGCAACAATGCGAATAAATGTATACGACAATATCGACTTTTTCGCATTGTAACATGTTCGCATTTTCACTTTTAAGAGAACTTTAAGCATATAATAAACAGAAAATGTGTTTATTTTTGGTGAAAGATCAATTTTATTTCACTCGTGATCACATAAAATTATATTTTATTAATTATATATAATAAAAATGTTGATTTTCTGTGATCACGCGATGAAATAAAATACGATCTTACACCAAAATCAACGAATATCCTTTATATAACACACTTCGAGGAGGTGAATTGATGTTAATCGTCATCTGATAAAACGATAATTAGGGACCAGCATGAACACATGCAGAGAGTCCTTGCTATTACGAAAATGCAAATCAAGGGATACGAATGACATTGCCCTACGATTGTCAATACAGTGTATTGATATATACAATGCTCATCTAAACATTTTGTTTTAAAATTTATTAAATCCTCTTTGTGTTGACAATCTGTAATTAGAAACATTGTCATGAGAAAGCAGCTGCAAATATGTGTCGCATTATCCACGCGACACAACTAGCAAATTATTGTATTTCTTAAAAAAAAATATTGATGCTTTGTCACTTGATAATGCGATAGTGTATGTTTTCATTTATTGTCTATACAATAATTATGTGTAATCATGAAATATTTACCCTATGTGATTACAATCGTTAAGGGGGTAGAGTGTAATCTAGTGGGATCGTGCATGTTTCTTTCAAAAGTAGTTTTGTCTTCGAATTAAAGTTGTTATATACAATAAGCATTACATTATGATGTACTACATTTACTCTTGAGGTTAGACAAAATATAAATATTAATAAAGCAATTGATCAAAGCATGCCAGTATTTTCATTGCAAATCTTGCTCGTTCACAAACAAATTTAACATTACATTAAGAGTCTTTACATTAAGTTTTTATTCAATAATATAAGGAACAAACTCTTACAAAGAAATAATTATGAAACATTTGGATGAACTTGCATCATTTCTTGTAAATCGAAAGTAGAACAATTAAATGATAACGTTTCTTGAATATCTTTTAAAGTACATTGTATACATTTGTCAGTCATAAACTTAGTAAGAGTTTGCGCCTTGAAATTTTATTGAAAGAACGATATACATTTTAGCAAGTACCAATTGATAGTATGTGTGTTTGTAAACAAACAAGATTTGCAATGAAATTGGTGTCTTGCTTTAATAAATTCACGTTATTAATATTTTTTGTTTTTGTTTAATTTCAAGTGTAAATGTAGAGCACGTATCATATGCTATGCTTACTGTATCCAACAAATTCCAATGAGAAAAAAACATGCACTACATAGATAAGACTCCGCGTCCTTGACAAACATTGTCCGGTTGTCATTGAATATTTTTCAGTCGGGCCACTATGTGTGCAAATTATAGACTTATTTGACAAGGATAGTACTAGTATCTTAAAGGTGCTGCCTCACAGATTTGGCTAAACTATTTGTATATCGTGATTTTCATACCTAAGTATTTATGTATTAGAAAGCAACTGACGGTTTCTTTTTGAAAGATTTGGTGTATAAAAGAAATCTTAACCACTCTCGATATCGCTCACTGTGTATATTTTTTTTTAAAAAAAGCGCCAAGTTTCCTTCCAACATTCTTTGTGAATTATGTAATTTACACGTGATCGAACTGTAACATCAACAAACTACAGCGTAAACATCATTGAGGTATTTGGTCCGTTTTTTTATTCGTTTTCATGAAATGCGAAAACATTTCAGGCAATTTAAGTAACAGTAGTATTAATACTTTTGATGTAAAAATACTAAATATCTACAAAATGCCGAAGTTTTTCAAGTTATTTTTTATGTCAGTGTGGTTGTTTATTGGATATACAGGCAACTATACCAAAATTATGCGAATATTTGACAATTTTATTTTATTTTTGCAATACATCAATATGTGAGGCAGTCCCTTTAATAAGCTGGTAAACAACATTAAAATCTTAATAAGCTGGTAAACAACATTAAATTCTAAATAAGCTGGTTTACAACAGTTTTCAGTTTAATTATTAATTGCAGTAACTATCAATATCATATTTGTAATTGATACCACCTGCATATGGTAAAATTGTTTTAAATAGTTATATTAATGTAGATTTGTTAGGTTTGTGCATCTTTGACAATATTGAAATATTGCAACACGATCGCATTTTATAGATTAATAATATGATTGAGTTCTATAAATAGTAGTTTCATTTTCGAAAAATAGGTTATCTATGGAACTCCAACCACCATGAAAATTTGTCGCAATGCGTAATAGATTGACTTCTTAAATCGCGCACACACTGTTCACACATCAATCGTACACCTCCGATGCATGGGTATAGATATATTTTATTTGAAGATAAGGATTGTGATAAAATGTGACACACCGGTTTTACTAGTGAAGGTAAATAATTCTATAATCATTTCTATTATTTATGTAAAAATTATTTGAACATTTACAAAAAAATATATTACTGAGAGAATACCTCGCGTTGTGTTATAAGTTTATTATTTTTTTACATCAAAATTAAAGCAAGTTTATTAAAATAATTCATATCCTAAATTCAAGAAATGGATCGGGTGTTTGTACTTCATTTTTACACTGTTCGAATCTCGGCCAGGGCACTTAATCGCTTTTCAGTATTTCCCTACCAACGAGAGATGAACTGGTTGGAAACTCAGAGGTAGTCTCGCTTGTATCGGTGCTATACATCGGACACATTAAAGAACTAGGGAGTCTATTCGGAACGAGCTAGGGTAACGCAACCGGAGTCCTTGTGTGGTACGGTGGTCGAGTGGATAACGCTCTTGACTGCTGATCGAGAGGTCCCTGGTTCTAATCTCGGCGGGGTACTTTATCATTTCTGAAACCCTCTTCAGTGTTTCCCATCCAACTATAGATAAACTGGTTGGAAACCCAGAGGTAGTCTCGCGTGTATCGGTGCTATACACCGGACACGTTAAATAACTAGGGAGTCTATTCGGAACGAGCTCGGGTTACGCACCCGGATTCCTTGTATCACAACTATTTCTCTTCTACTTGCTGTCCTTTCATCAAAAAGACAGGACTCGATTGGAAACACGTGCTTGAAACTTTATGGTCTATCCTGGACCGAAAGGATTAAAAAAATACAAATACACATCTAAATATATTCTGGCTACCTATGCATCACTATATAAATGTATAAGACACGTTAACTGCGTCGCATATGGTATAATTTGTTGAATTAAGTTGAACAATTGTGATGTGAACTTACATAGACGTAGTTAATATAATGGTTATCATAAATAATATTAATTAAAATTTAGTATTTCTTTCAATTATAAACATATTTTAGTACGATATTCCTTTCCACTGTATTTTTTTTGTTTATATACCAAAGAAATTGCTTATTTATCTTTAGTCGTACTGTTCCTTGTTAATGTTGTTCCGTCCGTTAGCCCGTTCCTTTTAACATGGAAAAAGGCTGTATTTGGTCAGTTTGTGAGTTAAAATGGTTTTAAATATTACTTAAAAAACTACTTGCAGACGATATTATAGCATGGCAGTAACCTCACACCATACGTAAACTTACCAAGTATGTTGTAACATTTGCACAGACTATTCGTGCGGATTGAAATATGTTTGACAGCTGTGTAATGACCGATTTTACACAAACTTTATGTGATCGAGAAACGATCCAGACAATCGAATAACAAAACAGTGTTTTCAATGATAATACCAGCATAATTAACATAAAGATTATTTAAAAACGCATATTACTTTTGTAATTTAGCTAAAATAAAGTTTGACAGAAAGCCTCGTAACACATATCAGATTATTAATTCGCTAACATATGCAGCACGTGTTGAGATAGGAAAATGCTGATATTGATGTTTCATTGGGCATAAGTAATATATTGTATTCGATGTCATCATTCGTTATGAACGACACATTATGAACACCGCATCATAATGATTTCGTCGATAAACTGTCGCACTACTTTAATTCGTCTTTGGCGCATGAATATAAATTTGCGCGAAATTCGTAAAAAAACGAGATGACAACTGTAATCAATACTTGGATTTCTATGTTATTATCGTATGCTCGTGTGTAAAGTTGATATATTATGAACGCAATAAAGTTCATTATTCGATCTGGCAATCGATTATGTTGATTACTATGTTTGAAAAACATGTTGCTGTACGTTTACTGCGTGACATGAGGGAGCAAACATGGCGACTGCCTTGTCGAAATTACACATCGACATGAAGGTGTTTTTTCTCGTAAACTAAACACCAGAATCTAATTTCAAGCCTGGCATGCCCTTGCGACGATTGATTATAAAGTATACTCAATGAGTTCGTACCATAAAATACAATAATGATAAAGTTTGACATTTTGAAAAAAATGGTGTATTTTTCATTCAAATTCGCCTTTATTCTAGTGTTAGCATTTGAATTAGGCGACTATATAGCACATTTAACACCACACGCAAGTGCTACAATGGTTCGTATTATATGTGATCAAATCAGATGGCATACGCTGTTTAAAATTATGTTTTTTTTAAGTGTGTGTTTTTCAAGCATTTTCAAGGGGTAGGATGAACGTTAACAACCACATTGACATTTAAAATAACTTGCGAAACATCGGCAGTTTGTAGTTATTAAATTAGTATTTTACATCCATAATTCTATCAATACCCTATAGAATTAACACTGCTATAACTTAAATATATATATATTTTTGCATTCGATGAAAACGAATTGCAATACCTCACTGTATCACAGCGTATAAACGACTGTACGTCAATCTAGGATGTCGTGATTGGATTTAAACGATTTGCGTAAAAAACATAACGATGTTGGTAGAATAATTTGCAATACTAAGCTTGTATACAAAACATAATGACATGTAGTACATAATCATAATTAAGATTAAATTTCCTATCGTTAGCATACGCTTTATTCCGCAATATTTGCTAAGTTTATCTAAAATCATTGAACATCGTTTGACTTATTGTGAGAAAAGGGTACATCGGCTACTTTTAAACATCATTTATATCGTGCTCTGGACGTGTCAGTTGATTAATTGTACATATTATAACAGGTATAACATAAACATATACTTTGTACGTTTTAAAATATTTTCAAATTGTGATTTTACCGAGATAGAGGCCAAAAGTGATACAGCTATGTAGTCTCAATACTGTATGTTTACTGATGGTTTTGAGAAATGATTTGTATGTTTATTGTGATACAGATGTACTCATTACTGTGATTGATATAGGGTGATTTGCATTCTTTAATTAGTATTCTTTAGTGCATTTCATAAATTATTCGCTCAAATACTACCTAATTATTGTACTTAAATCATTTTCATAAAGACATTTGCATTTATGTAAGACTTGTGTTATGGAACAACCTAGATGCGCCAATTATCCATATCTATGGCTTAGAAGAATAAAGTGGTAATTACCAAAAAATATTCTGAAAACTAATCTTAAGCTCGCTCTGGTTAACATGACCAGTACTGTGTTTCATAAAAAATAGGTCCATAAGATGCGCCGCGCGGTGCAGATTTCGAATGAGCAAGATTGTTATAAGGTCGTTATTGTCCTAGGCAAGTGATATTTACTTCCTTATTGACATTAATTACACGTTAAAGATGTTAGAATTAAGAAAAAAACTATGAAAAACCGTTGTATACCGGATCTAACATTATCTAAACCCGGAATTATATAAAAGCCAGTGTTATTTTGCGAGATCTGTGTTGCTTTGGTTACTTGTTGACGGCTGTAACGATTATCTTTATCATCCCCAGTATAACTATACTTCAAACAATAATAATAATAATAATATAATATACAACGCTATGATTTGTTCTTTGTCTACATAGGCAAAATCGCCGGTTATATTAGAATCATAACTTAAAAATGGTACAGTTTTATTCATCCCATTATCTTTGGGATAAGTCAATGCACAGTGCCAGTCCTGGCTTGAGTGTGTTGACTATAATTTGTAAGGTACAATACGTTGTATACTACTCAAAATATGACCAGGATCAAGAAATCAATATCAAAACAATATTAACACATTGATAGTATTTGCTTATTTAATAATATAGTTTTCTTAGAAAGCCTCATACAATAGTCAACGGGTCACGTGGTTTGGTCAGAGTTTGAATTCACTAATGGATCTGAAAATTTGTGTTACAGTTTCGAAGTTACAGAAAGATACTGAAAAATGGCCGCCAATAGAATAACAAAAGATTCCTAAAATGCGTTATTCTGTAGCTCATAAATTTTCTTTTATATTTTAATGATGTTTAAAAATATTCCAAAAACTCTAGTCACATTTTAAAATAAGGGAGATAAATGCTCAGTTGCTTAGTATAGCACTTTGATCGACCGCCATCTTGGAATAGGAACGCTTGGAAGAGAAAACACTGGACGTGACAGCCTGCCTATAAGCAGTTATTGATCAACTGATTACATCATGAAAGTACTTGTTTTAAACAAGAAAAATCGTATTTTATAGACATAATCAACATAGTTATACAGTACAGTGAAAGCAGGTTCGTAATCGTACTGTATCGTCCTTCGTTACTTCGTACCCAAAAATGTCACACATTTTCTACTGATTGTACATTTATGAATCATACATGTATGATCAGTAATCATTCTGTACTGGATGATCATGACAGAATTATTTTAGTCATTCAATTTTATTCCAAGTCGTATGTGCGGAAGCACCTTTGATTCATCAAACCGATGGTGTTCCCGTATGGGCCGAATGTCTCTACTTCTCATGACCAGCTCGTTTATAACACCATTTTCCCTCTTTCCTGATTTCCGGTTAGCCCTTGCATTCTCATCAAACGAGTGATTTCTGCAAATACACATTATATGGGGAAATTGGGTAAGATATGTTATTTAAAAAAAGTGAAATATTTTCTAGTAATAAATTCAGTTTGTATCTTAAAGTTCTGAAAAAATAATTCTGACAAGTGCCTCCCAGGTCAAACCAGTACCGACCGAGTGTCTTGATTTAAAGGCACGAGAACACTTAGCAATTCGGGATGATATGTTTTGTTAGATGCTGTTATTTCTTTTGGTACAATTCTATAATCCTTGGAACATGAATATACTTGCTTTGTTTCATAATTGTGGTGTAATGCATAATGCAGATACCGAAGTTTTCTGTTGAAAATGTGCAGTATAAGCACTGGATTTCGTCCATTGTATCTGAAAAAACAACGAGTATAATCACAATAAACATACAGTTGGCACAAATCACGATAAAAAATTGCAATAATGAGTACACATTAAATCTTGACAATCACAATAAACGTACATAATCAATGCAGTAAACATACAGTAGCGGCAGCATATAGTCGGTTGGTTTTTTATCTCTGTCGCAATAAAAAGACAGTTTAAAAGTATTTGAAAACATACAATCTATATGTTAATGTTATACCTGTTATAATATGTACAATTATTGAACTGAAACGTGTCCGATCATGATGTAAATGATGTTTAAAAGTAGCTGGTGTACATTGTTCTAACAAAAAGTCAAACGATGCTCAGTGATTTTAGATAAAATGAGCAAACATAGCGGAATAAAGCGTGTGCTAACGGTAGGAAATTTAATCGTAATTATGAATATGTACTACTTGTCATTTTGTTTTGGTATATGTGTCAATGACTGCAGAAATCAGGCCAGACGCTAAAAAATCACATTTTAAGATTTTTTAAAAATCTTAAAGAACAGCATTTTGTGAATAAATTCTGAAAATGTCAGATGATTCTGGCGATTATTTATGATTTTACAGCACTTTTTGCACATATACTATAGGCCAAAAAGAAACCAAAAAAATCGAACAGCTTTAAAAAATCATTCAAAAAGAAATATCCATGTTTTATGCTCTCTTCACCTTAAAATTTAAAATCAGGCAACTTGATCAGTTAAATTCATATAGTGCAGAACATGTGTGCCTGTGAACTAATCTCGAATATTTGTTTACTGCATTATCGTGTACATGTACTAAGATTGTTACCTGGTGATTCAATTTGGGTCAAGTACTGATACCATGAATGTAACGTACCTAAATATGAATACGTCAATATGGGATTTTCCACGGTATCGATTTTTAGTTATGTCAATGGGAACATGATTATATACGATAAAGCTTGACTACATCAACAGTTTGAAGCATTAAACGTACTAAGAATGTATGAATTAACGTACACGGTAACCTAGATGGATAATAAAAACGTCGTCATGTGAACCTTGTTCGAAGTTTTTTTAGCTCACCTGTCACATAGTGACAGGGTGAGCTTTTGTGATCAGGCTTCGTCGGTCGTCTGTCCGTGCGTGCGTCCGTCAACAATGCTTTCTAACGACTTCTTCTAAACCACTTGACCAATTTTAACCAAACTTCACAGGCATGTTCTAAAAATGGCTAAGAGACTTGAAATCTATAAATAACTCCCGTTGCAATGTCAACCGATTGGTAACCCTTTTTAAAAATCATTAAAAATCAACCACGGGAAGATTTCAAAATAATTTTACAAAAATGATTGTTGGGTGACCCTCTCATAAAATTGACATTCGTCTTGTGATTCGTCAAAAAACATGGCCGCCAGTGGGCGGGGCTCATTTTCCCCATATATCTATGTTAAAATCTTTAAAAATCTTCTTGTCTGAAAGTACTGGTTGGATTTTATTATAAATTTGTTACTAAGATCCATAGACGATCCTTTCTGAAAAATGCTAAAAGAATAGAAATCTATTAACAACTCTGGTTGCCATGGCAACTGATAAGAAAATCTTTTTTAAAAATCATAAAAATCAAAATAATTTTACAGAAATACTTATTGAGTGAACTTCTTACCAAATTGACAGTTTTATTGTGATTCATTATAAAAGGGCCGCCAGTGGCCTAACGGGCTTGGGCACCAACCGTCCCTCGGGACTCTGCAGATGTTATAGCACGACAAAGCATGCGTTAACCCTACAATGTCTCGAATAAAAAGCGAGTTTGTGCGTAACATGTAATATCGCTACACACGCTACTTACTCTATAAAGTTCTGATAAAATAATATTGCCTCTCCCGAATCCGGGCCAACATTTGTCTCACTGCCTTTTCCGTCGGATTTTTACTAGCTTTTACACATATAAGATATTTTTCTAATTTAGTATAATTTTATAGTGCATATTTTCTCGCCATATATACTGATCAACACTCATAATCGGTCACTTCACATATTACTAAAACTCAGGTCACTAAGTATATAATACGCTCCCTACAGCGCTTTGATTTCCACTTAACTGTTACCATTTACACGCTGCTTAAAATACTAGAATATTGTGATATTTGACCTTTACAAAACTGCTGTGAACCCTGATACACATTTTCATTGGTTGATAAAGTTTACTTGTATGTATAAAGGGAGAGGTATAGCAGAGAGTTTAGTGAGGTGGACTAGTGGTCTAGTGGTAAGGGCTACTGACTGCTGATCTGAAGGTTGTGGGTTTAATCCCTACTCCAGACGGTCAAAAAGTGAAATGCTTTTCAGTGTTTCCCACCTAACATAACTAAATTTACTAACAGTCTTTCGGACGAGACGTTAAGCGAGGCCCCGTGTATGATGCTTTACATCGGCACGTAAAAGAACCAGGGATGCATCTGGAACTGGAACATCTTCTGTATCATGCAGTATCCCCCAAACACTAAAGTGACTAGCCTCTTCTGGGGGCCTCGCCCATAATTATGGATTATCCGGTGGCGAGGATAAATAAAAGCAAAATAAACAGAGTTTAGTGGTGACCACGAAGGGTTTAAACGAGTACACATACTCTGTCTGAGGGTTAAATATTTCATGATCTATCAATATGATAAACAGATAGTGCGAGAGTTTTAATATATAATACAAGTCATCCGCTTCATTTATCAGTTAATGATGAAAAGTAGCATCGCAAGTTGAGTTCATAGTATAAATACGTTAATTATGTGTAAAAAGACAGTTTTCCTTGCTTAAAACAAGAACTTCAATCTTGTAAGCAGTTATTTTACCGCTTTTAGGCTTCCGTCGATCTGTGTTCAGTTTTTCAGTGCATTCCAAAATGGCGGTCAAAATATCCTTAGCAGCCTGGATTTTTTATCTCCCATTCATTAATGTTTGTTGCGGACTGGGGTGTTTCGTAATCTTATGGAATATTCTAAAAAATCATTTAAACATAAAAGGTAATTTATGAGCAACAAATGTGTTGACATTAGTGAAATTGAAGTGATTTTCATTCACATCCTCAGAGTACCCGTTTCCCGCCACACGTACACAAAAATCTCAGATCAATAGGGATGACCAAATTTTTGGATGGGCTAAAAACTCGCAAAATACGTACAATGCCGTCTTGGTGATCTCATCGCACAGCTTCGCTGTGCGAATGGATCACCTATAAGAAAGGTTTTGCTCATCAAAGGCGGTAGACAAATTTACATACCCATTTAATGAGGGTTTACCGTACTCTACTGCCGGTTAGTCAAATATGCAAAAATCTCGAAATATTCAAGATGAAACCCATTCACTCATTTAACTACATGTATGCAATACCTTTCAACGCAATAAGATGATTCTAGTTCCATTTTTGTCAGGGAATATCAACATTTCCAGAGAAACAGAAGTTTCTGTAAGGATTATTTGAGTGTATCCGATTTTGGTCCGCATATGCATTTAGTGGTTTATAACCTTATGGGTTTACTTGATCAATTTGCACAGGTGAGCGACCTAGCGCCCTATGGGCCATCTTGTTATTATTTTTAACATTATTGTGCATTTCCCGGACAAACGTTGAAAACACATATTTTGTATACAATGTGAAATAACTCAGCATAGTTGAAGACGCTATTTAAAACATGATCATTTATTGCTTAGAGCATATAATGACGATTGAGATAAGTATATATATTTCCCGTGTACAAAAATATGAGTTTGAAAAGTGACCGATTATAAATGTTGCTGAGTGTATCACCATGTTTTTTACTTGATTGTATCAATGTTGATTTCTATCAATGGGGGCTAAATATGCAAATAAACTCTATTCTATAAATATTTATTTGCTCTGGGTTTTGCTTTGCGGTGTCTTCGGACAAATACGGGGATAATCCATATATAGGTTATAAAGCGATAACCTTATAAAGTTTTAACGACCATATAATATAATTATATATTGAAAGTTTCGAGTATGTATCATTGTATGAGAACATGTACTTTATTTAGACGTGTCCAGGTTCTAACATAGTTTATATTGACGTTACAAATTTGTCGATACATGGAGGGATATACGGGAAACTAATCCACAGGCACACGGTGTCGTCGATTTAAAGAACAATCCGAGTACCTTCTTTAAAACCAGAAGGTCGCTCATATTTTTAAGCAACGGAAGTAGAAATATGCACTCTTTTCTCAATTTTAACCGAGCGCATTCGATCATACAGTAAACAAAGAAGGGATATCAACGTTTTTGAACACCATTAGGATAGAAAATGGATAAAACCTGTGTATTTTTTATTCGTAAACATTAAGCAACCGTCCTCAACTGTCAGGTACTCGGAATTATTTTTAAAGCGACGACACCGTGTACCTGTGAACTACTTGTAATCTCGAATATTTGTTAACTGCAGTATTGTGTACATGTACTAAGATTGTTCCCTGGACCACTTGAACCACTTATATAATTGCAGATATATTCATAATAACTATATGAAACAATCATTACTATAGACGTTCATATGTTTAAAATTGACTATCTTCTCTTGTGTTTTGTTCTTTCTTGTCAGCATATCATACAGTTATGTCAAGTAGTTGAATTAAAAAAAAACACGTTTGGTTTGCAATCCTTAAAAAAATAAGATTGTTCCCTGGTGATTCAGTCTGGGTCAAGTACTGATACCATGAAATGATGATGAACGAAACGTACTAAAATATGAACAAGTCATTATGGGATTTTCCATTGTACCTATTTTAGTTCTGTCAATGGGAACATGATTATATACCATAAAGCTTGACGACATCAACAGTTTGAGGCATTTAACGTACTAAGAATGTATGAAATAACGATAACGGTAACTTAGATGGATAATAAAAACGTCGTCGTGTGAACCTTGTTTGAAGTTTTGTTAGCTCACCTGTCACATAGTGACAGGGTGAGCTTTTGTGATCAGGCTTCGTCGGTCGTCTGTCCGTGCGTGCGTCCGTCCGTCAACAATGCTTTCTAACGATTTCTTCTAAAACCACTTGACCAATTTTAATCAAACTTCACAGGCATGTTCTAAAAATAGCTAAGACTTGAAATCTATAAATAACTCTGGTTGCAATGGCAACCGATTGGTAACCACATTTTAAAAAATCATTAAAAATCAACCACAGGCCAGATTTCAAAATAATTTTACAAAAATGGTTGATGGTTGACCCTCTTAGAATCGTTAAAAATCTTCTTGTCTGAAAGTACTGGTTGGATTTTATTATAAATTTGTTACTAAGAACCATAGACGATCCTTTCTGAAAAATGCTAAAAGAATAGGAATCTATAAACAACTCTAGTTGCTATGGCAACTGATAAGAAAATCTTTTATAAAAATCATAAAAATCAACCAGTGGATCGATTTCAAAATAATTTTATAGAAATACTTATTGAGTGACCTTCTTACCAAAATGACAGTTTTGTTGTGATTCGTTAAAAAGGACCGCCAGTGGGCGTTGCTCGTTTTTTCCTATATACATATGGTACAATCTTTAAAATCTTTTTGTCTGAAAGAATGTGTTGCATTTCATTAACAAGAGTGCCAAAATGTCACAAAATACGCCCGTCTTGGGGCATGGTGAGTCTCAGGTCATGGTGAATGAAAAAAACAAACAATCCAACATGTTTTTTAATAAAAGGACCATAACCCAAGAAGGCCTAGGCTGATTTGGCCTACAATTGAAATTGTCTTAGATATTATCCATTAACATTGTCACAAAGTTTGAAGATACTCAGATGAAAACTCTTTGCACTAGAGAACAGACAAGGTCAATTTCACATTTATTTTGGTAATTATAGGATCATAACCAAATAAGGCCCAAGCCGATTTGGCCTATAATCAAACTTGGCCTAGATATTATGCCCATAAGCATTGTCACAAAGTTTGGAGATGATTGGATGAAAACTGTTTGCGTTACAGTACAGACAAGGCCAATTTCATACTTATTTGGTAATTAATTTAGACCCATAACCAAATGAAGCCTAAGCCGATTTGGCCTATAATCGAACTTGGCCTAGATATTATGCCCATAAGCATTGTCAGCAAGTTTCAAGAATATCGGATGAAAACTGTTAGCGTAAGAGTACAGACAAGGCCGATTACATACTTATTTGGTAATTAAAGGACCATAACCCAATAAGGCCTCAGCCGATTTGGCCTATAATCGAACTTGGCCTAGATATTATGCCCATAAGCATTGTCAGCAAGTTTGAAGATGATCGGATGAAAAATGTTTGCGCTAGAGTACAGACAAGGCCAATTACATACTTATTTGGTAATTAAAGGACCATAACCCAATAAGCCCTAGGCCGATATGGCCTATAATCGAACTTGGCCTAGATATTATGCCTATGAGCATTGTCAGCAAGTTTGAAGATGATCGGATGAAAACTGTTAGCGTAAGAGTACAGACAAGGCCAATTACATACTTATTTGGTAATTAAAGGACCATAACCCAATAAGGCCTGGGCCGATATGGCCTATAATCGTACCTGGTCTAGATATTATGCCCATCAGCATTGTCAGCAAGTTTGAAGATGATCGGATGAAAAATGTTTGCGCTAGAGTACAGACAAGGCCAATTACATACTTATTTGGTAATTAAAGGACCATAACCCAATAAGCCCTAGGCCGATATAGCCTATAATCAATCTTGGCCTAGATATTATGCCCCTGAGCATTGTCAGCAAGTTTGAAGATGATCGGATGAAAAATGTTTGCGCTAGAGTACAGACAAGGCCAATTACATACTTATTTGGTAATTAAAGGACCATAACCCAATAAGGCCTAGGCCGATTTGGCCTATAATCGAACTTGGCCTAGATATTATGCCCATGAGTATTGTCAGGAAGATTGAAGATGATCAGATGAAAAATGTTTGCGCTAGAGTACAGACAACGCCAATTACATACTTATTTGGTAATTAAAGGACCATAACCCAATAAGCCCTAGGCCGATTTGGCCTATAATCGAACTTGGCCTAGATATTATGCCCGTGAGCATTGTCAGCAAGTTTAAAGATGATCGGATGAAAACTGTTAGCGTAAGAGTACAGACAAGGCCAATTACATACTTATTTGGTAATTAAAGGACCATAACCCAATAAGGCCTAGGCCGATTTGGCCTATAATCGAACTTGGCCTAGATATTATGGCCATGAGTATTGTCAGGAAGATTGAAGATGATCAGATGAAAAATGTTTGCGCTAGAGTACAGACAAGGCCAATTACATACTTATTTGGTAATTAAATGACCATAACCCAATAAGGCCTAGGCCTTATAAAACTTGTGCAGAACTCTGGTTTCTAGGGCAACTGAAATCAAAGTTCAGTTAAATATATATGGTTTTACTTGGTCAATGTACACAGAGGTGAGCGATATAGGCCCCAATGGGCCCTCTTGTTTAAAGAAGATTTAATCACATTGTCGCTGATTATAACATCTTAAATAATACAGGCATGTTTTGCAGTTATCAATCTGTTCCCACATAGGGGTGTGCACGGGGAATGTGACATAAAGACTTTCCTGATGTACGGGAATTTGATAACCCTGTCATCAAGTAGCGGGAATTAGACTTGGTCCGTATTTTATGGACCGGAGAGTCCCAAGGAAATATACATAACTATCTGCATAAGAATAAACCTAGCTCTTAATGAGATTATGTTACATGGTTCATACACAATTCTCACACCAAAATTGTACAATTTCGACTCTGTGCGCTGGATAAATGAAAATTATTTTTGATCACGGATACTGCTTAGCACTTCATGTCTCACACTCGCAACAATACATTTACATACTTTTAATTTTCAAGAAAAAGACTATTTCTGCATCATGTTTCATGCAGATGTGTCATTCTGACATCATCCATACACTTAAACGCATACTGTTTGTATAATCAAGGCTGTTTGC
This sequence comes from Spisula solida, assembly GCA_947247005.1. NCBI lineage: Eukaryota > Metazoa > Mollusca > Bivalvia > Venerida > Mactridae > Spisula > Spisula solida. The sequence goes on along the minus strand of OX365958.1, from coordinate 2,770,536 downwards.
CTCCTTTTAAAGTTTTTCCCTTAAATTAAAGTACAATTTTGGCATTTTTTCAAGGCAGCACGTAATTCAAGTACTTTTCAAGGTAAAAAGTGAAGGTTGAAACCAAGTTCAAGGAATTTTTAAGCCCTGTGCGAAACTTGTGTTGTGCACAATCTTGCAGACAAGAAAATTGTAGATGGTTTATAACTGGGTAAGATGTTTACCTGTCGCATCACAGCAAACTCCAAAGATCTGACATTTCCTGGGAGTTTTAAAGAACAATGGACCGACCTGTAAAACAGAATATGCAGTTATTATTTTGACTAGATACAATAGCAATAATGGTACTGATCATTCATACAAAGTTTTGTTAAAATCCAACCAATTGTTACAGAGAAATAGCGCGGACCAAATTATACGGACCAACCAACAAACCAACAGACCAACCAACCTCAAGAATGACTCCAATATAGCCCCCATATACTATGTATCTTGGGGTATAATAAGAGCAATTGCCAAATGGTAGACTATCATACCCCGCAGGTAAAAAAGCATTGCAGCTAATTACTTCCTTCAGCTGTTCATCAATGAAAGTTTGAATGAAATGTTGCAAAAACTTGGCAGAGTAGCTTCTTTAAATAGACTCCCTGGTCCTTTAACATGTGTCTTACGGTCCTACTCCTACCCCAGCTTTTAGCGTGATAAAGCACCAATACACACAACGCTATCTTCCAGTTTCCAACCAGTTCATTTCAAGTGTGCCGGGAAACACTGAAAAGGGTTTCTAAGAGCTCTCCACTAGCCCCAGTGGTCAGAAATTTTGGTGACTACTGAAGGATTTACCACCGGCTACAATTCCCAAACTGAGCTCAATGAACAAATTCAATGTTTAAAATAAGAAGAAATTAATGGTCAAATTACTCATGAATAAACAAACCGCATTTTACACACCTAAGTACACATGACTACCTTTTCACAATCACTGGCTACATCACAATTTATGGAGCGCCGTGGTTCCTAAAATTTCTCGTTGCCCAGCAGAGATTCAATCGAGGTAACTAGTGTCCTAGTTTTAGACCCCAGATGACCCAATATCTAACATGGCCTAAATTGTGTAGAGTTAATCAATGTGACCGAGTTTCATAAAGATTAGACTGAAATTGTTATCAATCAATTGTGAACAAATAACAGACATATGGACATTGTACATAAACTACTGAAAGATTGATGACAGATGAGCTGAAATACAGCAGTTATTTTTTAAAATATAGCAGTTAGTTTTAAAAAATGGCAGTTATTTTTTAAAATAGTTTTAGCATTTCCTTCTTTCTGTACAAACATATGCTAATACCTGTTGACTGTGATGCGGAAAGTGGACCTGCTGTGCATAATCCCAAGAATAATGTGTTGTCAGGTTTTGAGAACATGGAGATGAACCTGTAAAAAAGTTAATAATAATATGTTAATGTAACATACCATGTTAACAATATGTCACATGCAGCTTAAATTTTAAAATACAGAAATAATAAATATAAATAAATATACCAGATTTATATAGCGTCTGTTTCATGCGAACGCACATGTATTCAAAGGCACTTAACATTATAACGTTGCAGCCACAAGGGCACAGGTGCATCCTCTACCAGTGCAGATACAGCATGATCTGACCAGAGGGACAGCCTGAGAGAAAGTCCCTGAAGAAAGAGAGAGGCATTAGATACAGGCATGTCCGGCGCTGCAGAAGTGCGCCTAGCTCTTATTTCGAATAGACAGCCTGGTTCTTTAATGTGCCCGGCGTATAGCACAGATACACTGCTTCCTGGCACCTTTACCAAGATACTTTGCATTACACACGGTCAGATATAGTGGGAAATATTATTAATATTTCAGAAATGTCAAGTTCTGATGCCGGGGATTACCCACGACCTCTGGATTGACAGTCCAGTGCGTTACCACTGAGCTAAATCTGCTTAAAAATAATAACAAGAGCCAAAATGTCACAAATACACCTTTCCGTGGCATAGTAGCCCATGCAAGCTCCTATGGTGACTTTATTAAAGTAATCATTTATATTTTATGAATAATATTCAGAAAAATGACCCAAAACTGACTTTGATTTTGTGGAGATGATCATTGTGACAAAATTTCATTAAGATTATGCCAAACTTATAACCTCTAGTGACTACACAAGTTTTTTTCTAATATTTGAACTAGTAACCTGGTTTTTGACCCCACATCACCCCGTTTCTTACTTGACGTAGAGACAAACATACTGACCAAGTTTCGTAGATATTGGGCCATAATTGTGTCCTCTGTGTTCACAAGCTTTTTGTAACATTTGACCTCCTGGGCTCGTTTTTTACCTCACATGACCTAGTTTCAAACTTGACCTAGTTTTCATAGAGACAATCATTCTAACCAAGTTGCATGACGATTGGGCCATAATTGTGTGCTCTAATGTGTACACAAGCTTTTTCTAAGATTTGACCTTGTGACCTAGTTTTTGACCTCAAATGACCCAGTTTCAAACTTGACCAAGACAGTTTTGGCCGATAATTGAACTAAGCCTAGATATAATACTCATAAACATTGTCGCAAAGTTTGAAGACTATCGGATGAAACTTAAAGTATGTACAATGTCAATTTCACATTTTTTGTACCATAAAGCACAATATACCAAGAAGGCCTGGGGTGATTTGGCCTGTAAATGAACTTTGTCATTATGCCCACACACATTGTCACCAAGTCTGAAGATGATCGGAGGAAAAATGTTTGAATTATAGTACAGACAAAATTACTTGATGCCACAGCCCGCCGTCAGGGCTGTTCAGTTAAAAATGATAAACAAGAGCACTGCCTACAAAATAATGGACACTCAACATTTTCGTAATTGATAGAAATCTATATTTTAAGATCATTTTTTACATTGACATGCCAAGCATTCTTATTATATTGGTAAATATATCACATTTTTTGTTCAAATGCATAGGATTTTCAACTTAGTTATTAAATAGCCTTTGTTAAAAATAAGATCTTAAGTATAACTATTTTTACATCAGGGATACCAGATGCATCTTATAATTTATTTCAATAACACATGCACTTCGTCCAACCCCAGCTCTTCCTGAATTAGAATATGGTGCATGGAGAAACTAACCAAATAAAGTAATTTCGTTTGAACATTTAAAACTACATTGTCAAGAAGATCTACTAATACAGACAACATGAACATGAACTGTTTATAAGGATGTTTAAAATCAAAGCAATATGCACCTTCTGCACTTGGTGAATTAATGTACGACTCTTTACTGGCAGCACATTGTTCTCTATAAGCATCTCTTTCCATCTTTACGAAATTGATATGACTCTCATATGACTGCAACAATGCAGATTTGTCGTCTTCTTCAAGAGCACCACTATGTGAAATTTTACTCGAAAATGTCTGGCATTTAAGACACAGATCTGTCTGTGGTTTTGACATTACAATGTTTGGACATAACTCTTTCCACAACCTTAGGAAGGTTCTTAAACTTACAGTTCTCATACCCATGTCAATTGCTGTCTGTTGATACAATAAATGTATATCTGATTTTGTTTTATCAGACGGTAGCAGCAAAACCTGACAGTTTCTTTGGTTGGGCAAGCGACCCGGCAATGGCACAGCATTTATACTGGCATACTTAAGCACAAAAGTTAAAATATTTTGCCTTTCTGTAAATGTCAGACTGTTTGGAGGTAGTCTGTTGGTCAAGCCGTGAGTACGTGGCTTTAACCCATCACAATCCAACGATTTACCCAGAACCTGCAATTTCTGCCTGTCAATACTATACAAAAAACAAAACATAGTTCTACAAATTCTATTGCCCATGTAGAAATACTGTTGAGATGGACGGCACCGATCTAATGGTTTATGGGATTTTGAAGAAGTTTTTTGACCCGAATTACGATGGCAAAGCAAAGCAGATTTCACAGCAATGTCGAGTTCGTCATGCGAGAGCTCCTTGCAAAAACCTCTAAAATATAATATGGTGGTCAAGGACCTGGCTACAAGGTTTGCCGGAATAAAATTCTTTACAACCACAACTTTCTGTCATGAATCGTTCCTGCTTTTGAAGCTCATTTTGATCAATTTCGGACAGATCCTCTAAAATAACAGTTGATGTAGTAGCTTCAAGTTCAAGATTTTCAGCATCTGAGTCCATATCAGACTCATTGTGGTCAGACATAGCAGGATTTGGGTCATAGGATTCATCATATGACCCAAAGAAATTTTCATCATTGGGGTGATTTTGAAAATATAAGTTATGGACACTGTTCAGTTCATCCTCGAATTCCTCATCGTCGTGCTGTGACCACTCATATTCATAAGGCACAGTGCTAGCAGTACTTTCCTGTGACCACATGTCGATTTATGACCCTAGGTAGATGTCCTACATAGTGGTAATTTACAAATAACACATTTAAGTTGAAGTTGAGTTCATACACTCGTAAAATATTCCAGCAGACGAATTTTCACTGATTTACAGGAGCTACAGTCTACTTCCGGGTCAAATATTTTTGAACATGACAACAACGATTAAAATCACGGAATTTAGAGCATTGAAGCAATGACAGTGTATAAATGATATGCTTACCTTCGGACAATATGATTTCCACTCAACCTGTACAGTTATAAGGCCATATACAGCGATATTTTGTCATAAATCCTTAAAACTTCACCCGCACCCAGCGCATGCAAAAGTCGCGTACGCCATCTTTAATTGACCTTTGACAGTGAAGGGGAATAACTGAGAATAACTCACTAAGAAAAGGTTAGATGACACTAAATTCTTCGTGAGAATGTTTCGGGAATAATGCTTACTTAGGTTAGTAAAAAATAATACGCGTAATTTTGTTTAACAGCGAAGATATACTGGGAAAAGTCCACTAATAGATAAAAAAAATCGAACGTTTTGACGTCAAACTTTGAGCGCGATTTACCGAAAATAGACGTTACCGCGTCTGGCCTGATTTCTGCAGTCACCGTCACATATAAGCTTAGTATTTCAAATTATTTCACCAACCTTGTTGTGGTTCTGACTCCATCCTATTCTAAATCCAATTACAATATCCTCATTTACATACAGTCACTATGTCTGTCTGTCGGTCGGTCGGTCGATCGAGCAGTCTGTCTGTTGGTCTGTTAACAAAATCGTGTCCGATCTGTAACTTTGTCGTTTCTTGGTGGAAAGACACAGGTCCCTAGCTCAAAGATCAATGTCACACTTAGAGGTCAAAGGTCATAGAGTCATGCAAGTTGTGTCCGCTCTGTAACTTTGTCGTTTCTTACTGAATTTTTTAAATGGCTTGGTACAAATGTTCACATCATCAATCGGATGTGTCATGAGCAAGACCCAGGTCCCTAGCTCAAAGGTCAAGGTCACACTTAGATGTCAAAGGTTAAATGGCTCAAATAGGCATGTGATTCGTGTCCGCTCTGAAACTATGTCATTTCTTATATGATATTTGTAATACATGGTACAAGTGCTCATCACATCAAGACAATGTTTCATGCGCAAGACCCAGGTCCCTAGCTCAAAGGTCAATGTCACATTTAGTGGTCAAATGTTAGCAGGTTCAAATAGTCATGTGATTGGTGTCCGCTCTGTAACTATGTCATTTTATATTAGATATTAATAATACTTGATACAATTGTTCACCACATCAAGACGATGTGTCATGCGCAAGATCCAGGTCCCTAGCTCAAAGGTCAAGGTCACACTTAGTGGTCAAATGTAAGAAGGTTCAAAATAGTCATTTAAATCGTACCCACTCTGTAACCATGTCATATCTAATTGGACATTTAAATAATGTTGTACAAAAGTTCACAACATCAAGACAATGTGTCATGCGCAAAACCCAGGTCCCAAGCTCATAGGTCAAGGTCATACTTAGAGATTAAGATTTAAAAGGCACAAGTACACAAATTGTGTCTGCTTTATTACTGTGTTATTTAATGACTTGGTAGCATTCACATCCACACTCTGAGATACCTAGCTCAAATGTCAAGGTCACACTTACAGACCCAGCTCTTGTCCTCTGGTCAATGTCACGTTTAAGCAATAACAAACTTTATTTCCAATTATTCCATTTGCATAACTTTATACTTAGGTGTCTGATGACAGCTTTTAGCGGGGGCATCCGTGTCCTGTGGACACATTTCACAAGCACGTCATTTGGAAGATCGATCAACACAGTCCTGAAACTAAAAAGCAACACAGTGTAAGCAAACAAAAAGCGACATATATCATTGTCTTTGGAAAACATACAAAATCTAAAGAGAAATCCTTTGTCAGCACGAAATGCAACCATCGCAAAGAATAGCAGATCCAGTTTGATCGAGTGCAACAGCACACGTGCCCCCGAAAACGCAGAACACTATTATTGAAATATTAGGTGAACTCCATATAAAAAATGACCGGGCATTATAATGATTAATGATTATATATAAATTATATTAAGTTTACCAGTAACAGCTTCGTTTTTAAGCAAAAAAATGCATCCCTCGTAGATCAAAACAGACAATCAATGCCCTGATAAGTACTAAAGATCTCACCCCTTCCCAACATATCAAACAGGAACAAATTAAATGACGAAAAAGACCAAGAGACAAAATACATCAGTTAGTCCAACCAACGGGTTACTTTTAACTTCTGTTTTTAGTTGATGATATGTTCATTACAAATTGTCAACTGGCTTGCAATGTCCAACTATTTTAAAAAACAAGACATGTTATTTGGAATTACATACAATATTGATAAACTGTATGAAGTTAAAACAGATGTAAAATGTAGCATTCGATATTACTCAGCATTCATTTGCTGGAAAATTCATGACATAATGGATAGTAAAAGGGTATGTGTGTTGTTGAGAAACACATTAGTAATCTATCCGAAAAACGTCACATCCGAAAGATTACAACATAATTCAGCATTAGTTTACCTTTATACTGAACAGTAAAACAATATACAGACATCCTAAGCGTTTGATATGGAAACAATTGTGAAAAGAAATTCATAATTATGGGCTAATACGAGGGTCGTTCATTTAATACCCGGACGATCGTTATTGCTGGAAACCCATTCACACTATTCCTTTATTCGCATACGATATTTCAACTTGTTGCGCTGAAGGGTTTACATACTATTAGTGTTTTAATAAGTACGTGTAACACGAGTCGGCCTAAGTCGACGTCAAAAAATTGTGATGTTACGCCATTTTCGCTCCTAAAACGCGACACTGTTTCTCAATTTAATCGTTTTGGAGCAATACAGGCATGCGAGCACACCAATTTAACATTTTAAGATGTTCGGTAGTTATGTTAAATGCTATATCCACGATAATTTCGCATGATCTCGTATTTACAATATGAGTTTAACCGACGACACTTTCCTGTTTCTGACGTAAGATTGGCAGGGCCTCGGATCATTGCGGGAAGATTCTTGTCATCATGGAACCGTTTCAAAGCAGAAATCCACCGATACAAATATTCTCATAAGGCTTCTTTAAGATAGAATCTTTAGTTTTATAGGTGTATGACCAATACTTTTACGAAATTGTATCATAATCCGTTTTTTTTCCTAATAAATTCGATTCCATTGCATTATTAATGGAAACACACCCGTTGTCACTAAACAACGTTTCAAACACAATAACAGTACAGAAATTACAACAAACGTTATAAAATCGTTACGTAGATGTAGACATAACATTATCAAATATTTTCAGTTGAAAATAGGCAATTATACCACGAACCCTGCCACATCAACACTCTACAGTTCACAAAGAAGTTGGGTTGGGCCGGGTAGATCTTTGTTGGGTTACTATTGCAACCACAGTTTGTGTTCGGTTGGATGAAATTATACAAAGTTTTGTCAAATAATCAAGCTGGTGTGTAAGTCTTATTAAACGAAAATTCATTACTATTGTATGTTTCAATCAAGCGCTATGGAGATCCGGGTATTAAATGAATGACCCTCGTACTTACATATCCTTGGTATATAGACGAACACAATCGAAATTGTATGCCCCTCTGGAACTGACTGTAAACGCATAAACAGGTTATACGCCTTTCTGGAACTGGTATTTACCCTATTTAAGTCATTTCTATAAGGACATAACCTGTATCACCATGTAGAGCTTGAACATTCGAACAAAATGATACCAAACACTCGATTTTGCAAAAATTGGTCATACGACCATCTGGAATTAAGGCGACGAGTCTACTAGCTAGTGTTTCAGACAGTAATAGAGGCTTTATCAGTTACTCAGACAGTCAGTATTTCATTCAGTCAGTAAGTATTTTAAACAATCAGTAAAATATTATTTGAAGTCAGACAGACAATGTTCAGCCAGTCACAGCGAGTTTCAGACTGGGGCTATTTAAAAAATGGTACCAAACAGGTTCGAAACATCCAAATTTGATAAAAGACATATCGTGAAATAATTATGTGAGAATAATGCATAAACCTCATAGTTATGGAAAATGTTTGGACTTCTTGAGCATAGAACATAAAAGCACCTTTCCACTGGCATATAACACTCATATGTTTTAAAAATATGACGTAGAATACTATAGCACAGAGCCGACAATTTCCTTAACTGTATCACTTAAAACATCAATTTTTATGAAAGTTTTGTACCTCATGTTTTCTTTAAAACTAAATATTTTATCGAGAGTAATGCAATGATGTCTTTTTATGCCGCTACATTTAGATTCTATAATTATTTCTTAATTCTTGGAGGAATGTTTGTTTATATGTTTACTTCTCTGGTTTATTTACTTATATATAAAGGCGTTCTCTTAATCTTGTACATACCTGTTTTATAAATTGAGTTTTTACTGACATTTATTTGACTTAATTAAGTTAATATATTTCCAAGTTTTAAGTTAGGGTTATGTGCTTAGCTATTTGTACCTGTAATCTGTAATTATTTTAAATGTAATTGTGATGCTTGCCATCCCAAAGTTTAAACTATTTATAGTTTTAAAGTATGTATTGATTCTAAAGTTAAATACATGCCGTTCCTTCTTATTCTCTGTTCAACCTGTAACTATTTTAAAAAAATGAATTTTTAATGTATGAATAGTTATATATTGCTACCTAAATTGTCTTAACTACTTTTTGCAGGTATCTATGTTTTTTAATTCTGTACCTTTGTTACAAATTTTTTCTTAAAAAATCGAATTGGCAACTGGCAACTGGCAGCCAGCAGCCGATTCAAATTTTTTTCTCCAAAAAATATTTTAACTCAGAAAAATCAAATTTGCAACTGGCAACTGGCAGCCAGCGGCCGATTCAATTTTTTCTTAAAAAATCGAAACGGCCGCTGGCAACTGGCAGCAAGCAGCCGTTTCAAATTTTCTCAAAAATATTTTTACTCTGAAAAATCGAATTGGCAACTGGCAACTGGCAGCCAGCAGCCGATTCAAATTTTCTCAAAAATATTTTTACTCTGAAAAATCGAATTGGCAAAGGCAACTGGCAGCCAGCAGCCGATTCAAATTATTTTCTCAAAAAAATATTTTAACTCAGAAAAATCAAATTTGCAACTGGCAACTGGCAGCCAGCGGCCGATTCAATTTTTTCTTAAAAAATCGAATTGGCCGCTGGCAACTGGCAGCAAGCAGCCGTTTCAAATTTTCTCAAAAATATTTTTACTCTGAAAAATCGAATTGGCAACTGGCAACTGGCAGCCAGCAGCCGATTCAAATTTTCTCAAAAATATTTTTACTCTGAAAAATCGAATTGGCAAAGGCAACTGGCAGCCAGCAGCCGATTCAAATTATTTTCTCAAAAAAATATTTTAACTCAGAAAAATCGAATTGGCAACTGGCAACTGGCAGCCAGCAGCCGATTCAATTTTTTCTTAAACAAATCGAATTGGCAACTGGCAACTGGCAGCCAGCAGCCGATTCAAATTTTCTCAAAAATATTTTTACTCTGAAAAATCGAATTGGCAAAGGCAACTGGCAGCCAGCAGCCGATTCAATTTTTTCTTAAACAAATCGAATTGGCAACTGGCAACTGGCAGCCAGCAGCCGATTCAATTTTTTTTCAAAAATCGAATTGGCAAGTGGCAGTGCCAGCAGCCGATTCAAATAGTTTTCTTAACTAGACAGTGTTGCATTATGAGGGGGTAATTACCTGGGAGTTTGACATGTTGATTTACATAAGGTCGAATAGACCGTGGCCGAGCATTCTATTGAGTATGTGCGTAGTTGCCTAGCAACGGGACTAGAAGATCTCCCGAAAGGATGAAAGTCGATCATTGACCATCGAGAAAGTTACTTTGCATATTTATGACAATTCTTCAATAATTAATATAGGATTTAAGAATTTATGTGATAGGTTGAATTATATATTGAATGACCCTCGCATATAAAGAAATTGTAACTAGGAGAAGTGCAGTGATAAATAACCATAACTCTATATTTTGAAATACATTTAATCTGAAAATATAAGCATGAGCACATGGCATAAAAAGCAGTGACCAAGATTAATAACGCCTGTCTGTTTTAGCTCGACTATAACTAATAAGTAGAGCTAATGTACTACGAATCCCGAGCGTCGGCGTCGGCATCATCTCACGTAAAATATATTTTGGCAAGTTTCTATTTCAGAGTATTTCTAATATACATTTTGAGGTACATCAATGAAACTTGGTATATATACTGCTTGGGTGAGGTCACCGCTTGATATCAACTATAAATTGTATGCCCCTTTGTTTACTTTTAGGCAATGACGTTTTCTGATCTACGAGATGTGATGAACAAATACGTGGAAAAATACTCGGAAATCTTTGTTACGTAACCCAAATTGAAGAAAATCCGTCAGATAATAGATTGGCGTATTACTAATACATAACTACATGACACATGAAACTCAAGAAATATTTTGTAAAAAAAATAGAAACCGTAACGTCACTTTGGCTTCACCGGCCCAACGTCATCGCGACGTCGTTATATATAACATTATTCATATTCATTCGGGGCAAAATTCATAATGTATAACGCATTGAATGGTTCTCAAAAAATAGCTGTACAACCAGATACACTTTATAGACCTGTCATCCGAAACTTTTTCCTATGTAACTTGTATGTAAATTATAAGAATAAGCTGCTGGAGAACATTATTATTGATGACGTAATTTGACGTTATTGACGTTGTAAAGCCCAGTCGCATGTAGGCATTGATTTTACATGGCTGCATATGAGAGAAAAGTAAAACAGTCACCTATTGTGTATGCTATTACATATTTGTTGCATTTTGCAATATTTTCATTGGTATTTTATGACATTTTATTCGCAACACGACTTTTGTCGCCGATTTCTGTATCGCACTCATTTTCAGACAACAACTTCGAAGCAAATAACTCTCGTAATTTGACGTTCATTGAAATAATGAATGTAATGTTATATCACTGAATATGCATAGTATAATATTACAAACGCATAAACGATATGTCATCGTTTGCTACGCTTAACGTTGGAGAATATGAGAATTTTTGCCGCATGACGTCGAGTGACGTTGTCATATGAAATCGCGTTCTTTCAAACTTTGGTTAATATTAATGATTACAGCACTTTTCCGCGTATTTGTTGATCACCCTCGTATGTTAGTATTTTTGCTATACCATTCGAAGTCGAGATATTGTCGAAAATCAGTACTCTATTCACTAAGGTTCCGTGCTAGTTTTCAGGTAATCTATATAGAGGATCTGTCACGAGTTGTCAATTGACATAAACTTTTAGTAAACGAGATTTGGAAATTTTATTAAGCGAGCCTTTGGCGATCTTAATAATATTTCGTTAACGAGTTTAATATAAGTTTATATCAATTGGAAACGAGTACTAGATTCTTTATATAAAATGACTCTAATAACACGAAACAAGAGCACCGCGCTATATAAACCACGCCAAAAATAACATGATTTACGGCATACAATGACGTCATTTTGGAGATTATACGTACTCGTTATACTAACCCGGATACAACCAAAGTCATGTGATATATAATTTACATCATTTGGAAGGCAGTTCAATCTTACTCGCACCGAATATGGCTCATGAACTTCATGTTTGTGGTATTTTCCAGATAAGTGAAAAAAATGGTTGTTTTTGGTTTTATTTCTATATCATTAGCATTCGATTTGATAAAACTGTCTCACTGTACATTGTGTCGTATGTTGGCACTTAATCATTTTGAATGTCGAATTAAATGTCGCATTCAACATTTAAACATAATTTAGTCAGTGAAGGGGCTAGTAACTGCGCGATCTCGGTGAATTTATGGTTATGTTCTTTCTTGCATCTACTTAGTAGTAACGTTATATTTATTATACTCGATTTCAATGTTTGTCAGACTGTTAGTCGGTATAAGATGTTGAGAATGTTACTTTGACGAATATCATTTATAATTATATAATGATGGTTGTATGTCTAAAACGTATTGTTGTCGATGTAAGAAAATGCGACAGGTATTAATATTTCAAAATGTTTGCTTGATAATTATACCCCCGAACAACGAGTTGTAAGGGGATATACTGGGTTCTACTTGTCCGCCCGTCCGTCCGCCTGTCAGTCCGTAGACGCATTCTTGTGAATGCAATTTCTCCTACAGTTTTGCAGGATTTCATTCAAACTTTTACACGTGAACAACCTTAACATGTACATGTGCGTGACGGAAATAATTTTAGTTGATATTTTTGCTAGAATTATGGCCCTTTGCTCTTTTATTATCTACTTAATATATAGTGAAACATTCTTGTAAATGTAATTCCTCTTACAGTTTTGACAGTATTTCCTTGTAACTTTCACAGATGACCAACCTTGACATGTAGATGTGCTCAAAGGAAATAATTTGCCTGCGATGATTTTGCCAGAATTATGGCCCTTTGTCTGCGGGGGTATATATATCCGTATGCTGAATGGCGACAGCTCTTGTTAGATAGAATGTAACTCAAATCTACAATACTTTCCATACAGTTGTTTGAATATATATTCATGTTCATGTATTCTATGTTTTTTATTAAGAAATTTATTTCACATTTAATATTATCATCCTTACTCGTTTGTTTTTGTTTAGTGTTTGTATGTCTATGATCTTGTTATTACGCGTACAGTCAAGTGACATATGTGAGTACTCAAGTACAAAAAATATTTGGAAAATTTACACCTCGAATTTACTTAGTCCAACAAAACTATAGAACGCATCACATTCTCAACAAATTACCTACACAACACATCACCTACACAACACATCACCTACACAACACATCACCTACACAACACATCACCTACACAACACAACACATGACCTACACAACAAATCACCTACACAACACAACACATGACCTACACAACACATGACCTAAACAACACATCACCTACACAACACATCACCTACACAACACATCACCTACACAACACAACACATCACCTACATAACACATCACCTACACAACACATCACCTACACAACACATCACCTACACAACACAACACATGACCTAGACAACACATGACCTAAACAACACATCACCTACACAACACATCACCTACACAACACAACACATGACATACACAACACAACACATGACCTACACAACACATCACCTACACAACACAACACATGACCTACACAACACATGACCTACACAACACATGACCTACACAACACATGACCTACACAACACAACACATGACCTACACAACACATCACCTACACAACACATCACCTACACAACACAACACATGACATACACAACACATGACCTACACAACACAACACATGACCTACACAACACATGACCTACACAACACATGACCTACACAACACAACACATGACCTACACAACACATCACCTACACAACACATCACCTACACAACACATCACCTACACAACACATCACCTACACAACACATCACCTACACAACACAACACATCACCTACACAACACATCACCTACACAACACAACACATGACCTTCACAACACATCACCTACACAACACAACACATGACCTACACAACACATGACCTACACAACACATGACCTACACAACACAACACATCACCTACACAACACATCACCTACACAACACATCACCTACACAACACATCGATGGCTTAGAATTATTAGACGGTCGTAAGTACAAAATCAATCATTTGTGCAAACACGAAAATGCTGTCTGAAAACAACTCTTTACTTATGGAAAAAACAAGCTTTTTAAACTTCAGTTTGGTCAACAAGACCACTTCCGATTTTCATGAAAACAGGCTCATAAGAAGCGTCTGGAGGTGCAGAATTCAAATATGCATGAGTTTATAAGATAGTACTAGCGACCTCCTAATTCTAAGTTAGCGACATCACCACAACTATAGTTCATCATATAAAGTTACCAAGGTAACACTAACATTTACGTATTCCTGTTGACCTTCAACAATATATTGTTGTTTTGTATTAACATCATTTGAAGACGATATAGTCCAAGAGCTGAGGGCCATTTATTTACAATTCTTGTCCAAATCTATAATTGGTATGAATTGAAAGCATTTAGTGTCCAGTTTACGAAAATCCATTTCTTACAAAAATCTGCTGTCACAACGCTGAGAAATCCAAGATGGCTGCCAAGATGGCCGCCAAATTTTCAAATTTCACTCCTGTGACATAATATACATGCTGTAAGTACCAATTCTGTCTTATAACATGTTTTATGTGATTTTGTTATAGGAAACATGTTGAAATATACAAACCGAGCTCAAATCATGATGTTTTTAAATTGGATATATGAAAATCATGCTTTTATGACGAAAAAATGACGAAAAATCAGAAAAATCTGTCATATTGTTTACTATAGTTAATATACTTGTTGTATTTTTGGCCAATTAACTATCCCAAATAGTTCTAGTGGTAGTTATATAGATCTTACAACATCACATTCATTCTACTGTGGTGTGATGGTGAGATTTTGACGCATAATTTGTATTAAGGTGGGTGGGGTAATAATTTAACCTCAAAAATGAAATTAGTTTGCCATTCAAAAATTGTTGTTTTGAATGGTAAATTTGATTTGAGTAATATAACTGTAATATTAATATTATTTTGTATCTTTATGTATGTTTTATTTCAATTGTACTATATTGAAATATTGCTTCAAAATATTAGAATGGGGGTAAATAACTGCTGACAATGACGAAATATCGACTGCATCAGATTATTAAAATATGTCCAATAATGAATGCCCCTGTGCCAAAACATCGCTTTGTTAGCTTAATTAATTCATTATCATTTAATCAAGTTCAAAAAAATTGCTTGAGAGACCATGCATATGCCTCCCAGAAATCCAAGATGGCCACCAAAATGGTGAAAGGTCACGTTAGAAGAGTAAAACATACTTATATGGCCAATAACATTTTTGTTTATAGACTTATGAATACCAGAGACTATAGATAGCATTATAAGTCTCTGTGGATACTGAATAAGTTTGAATGTGTCAAAGACACAAGTATATGTATCTACAAAATGCAGAATGATGACTTTACCAAGCTTGGTAAGTCTACGGTCATTGTTATAGTGGCCAACGCGTCAGAATTGTTTAGAAATACATGTAATGGGTTGCATGTTGTTCTTGTTTTTTATGCAATTTATAATAACAAACATGTATGTATAATATATCTTGATTCATACTTTATATCTGATCAGGCTATATAAAAGAATTACAAATAAAAAGCTCAAAAACAATAGAATTAACCATTAGAAAACATAGTCACCAAAAAGTGGCTGAGGTCATTCATTTGTTTAATATTTGTAACTAAATACAAATATAATGTATGTGTAACTCATATATTTGTATTTCATCGCATTCCATGATATTATTATAATTGTATTAAGTAATTGTTCTTTGACATGGGATGGCTGAGAAATGGCTGTGTCAAGCAGTGAAAGACACGCCATTGATATAGAAAGGCTGTATGCTGCAGTGGTGTGTGATACCTGGTAGAACCAGAAAAAGGTGACTAAGCAGTGTTAGATAGAGCCCATAGAGCCTGGAAAGGCTTTACCCAGCAGTGCAAGGTACCTTGTACAGCCAAAAAGGGCTGTATCCGGTATTGGTAGGTACATCATAGAACCAGAAATGAATGTACCCGGCAGTGGTGTATGCACAAAAGAGCAAGAAAATTATGTTTCTGCCAGTGATAGGTATACAGTAAGCCAGAAACGGTTATATCCAGCTGTTGTAGGTACCACAGAAACCCAGATATGGCTGATACATGCTGTGGTAGGTACCTCAGAAACCCAGATATGGCTATATCCTGCTGTGGAACATACCTCAGAAACCCAGATATGGCTGATACATGCTGTGGTAGGTACCTCAGAAACCCAGATATGGCTATATCCTGCTGTGGTTGGTACCTCAGAAACCCAGATATGGCTGTTTCCTGCTATGGTAGGTACCTTAGAAACCCAGATATGGCTGATACATAGAGTGTTAAGAACCTCAGAAACCCAGATATCGCTGATATATGCATTGGTAGGTACCTCAGAAACCCAAATATGGCTATAATCTGCTTTGGTAGGTACCTCAAAACCCCAGAAATGGCTGATACATGCAGTGGTAGGTACCTCAGAAACCCAGACATGGCTATATCCTGCTGTGGTAGGTACCTCAGAAACCCGGATATGGCTGATACAAGCTGTGGTAGGTACCTCAGAAACCCAGATATGGCTGATATATGCATTGGTTGGTACCTCAGAAACCCAGATATGGCTGTATCCTGCTGTGGTAAGTACCTCAGAAACCCAGATATGGCTGATACATGCTGTGGTAGGTATCTCAGAAACCCAGATATGGCTGTATACGGCTGTGGTATGTACCTCAGAAACCCAGATATGGCTGTATACGGCTGTGGTAGGTACCTCAGAAACCCAGAAATGGCTGTTTAATGCTGTGGTAGGTACCTTACAAACCCAGATATGGCTGATACATGCTGTGGTAGGTATCTCAGAAACCCAGATATGGCTGTTTCATGCTATGGTTGGTACCTCAGAAACCCAGACATGGCTATATCCTGCTGTGGTAGGTACCTCAGAAACCCAGATATGGCTGATACATGCATTGGTTGGTACCTCAGAAACCCAGATATGGCTATATCCTGCTTTGGTAAGTACCCCAGAAACCCAGATATGGCTGATACATGCTGTGGTAGGTATCTCAGAAACCTAGATATGGCTGTATACGGCTGTGGTAGGTACCTCAGAAACCCAGAAATGGCTGTTTAATGCTGTGGTATGTACCTCAGAAACCCAGATATGGCTGATACATGCTGTGGTAGGTACCTAAGAAACCCAGAAATGGCTGATACATGCTGTGGTAGGTATCTCAGAAACCCAGAAACGGCTGATTCATGCTGTGGTAGGTACCTCAGAAACCCAGAAATGGCTGATACATGCTGTGGTAGGTACCTCAGAAACCCAGAAATGGCTGTATCCTGCTCTGGTTGGTATCTCAGAAACACAGAAACGGCTGTTTCATGCTGTGGTAGGTATCTCAGAAACCCAGATATGGCTGTTACATGCTATGGTAGTGACTCAGAAATCCAGATATGGCCGTTTCATGCTGTAGTAGGTACCTCAACAACCCAGAAATTGCTGCATCCGGCTGTGGTAGGTACCTAAGAGAGCAAGATCTGACTGTACCGGGCACTATTAGGTACCTCGGCGAGCCAGAAATAAGCGTACTAGGCAGGGTGAGAACCATAAAAGGTTTTACTCAGCAGTGTTAGGTACTTCATTGGGCCAGAAATGATATGACTTCAAATTGATAGGAACCTTGTAGAGTCTGAAAAGGCTGTATCCCACTGCTGTAGGTACCCAAAAAGCTAGAAATTGCCATACCCGTCCGTGTTAGGTACCACAGAGGGCAGGAATTGGCTGTACCTGGCAGTGAAAGCTATCTCAGATAGCCAGTTATGAATGTACACGGAAGTGTTAGGACTGTTAGGTACCTCAGAGTCAGATATGGCTGTCTCCAGCTGTGTAAGGTACCAATGAGATCCAGATATAGCTGTACCTGGAAGTGGTATGTACCACAGCCAGCTAGGAATGCTAAGTACTACATAGAGGCTGTCCAAAGAACCTCATAGAGGCATAAATACTGAGCCCGGCATTTGTTGGTATACCTCATTGAGCCGGAAACATGTGTACTGAACTCACAACAACCAAAATAAGTTTCACCCAGAAGTGTTGAGATACCTCAATACAGCATAACATATGTATACTAGGCAGTGATAGGTACAAAAGGGAAAACATGTAGCATACCCACTATTTTTGAACGATTTTATCATTTGACCATAGAAATGGCATTTTTGGAGGCCATCTTGGATTCCAGGGAGGCACATGCATGGTCGCTTTATTAAAAAAATAATGTAGTAAAGTAAACATATGCAACAGTCGATTGGTTCCTGACAAAACCGGCTATTAGTATCTTTTGCGCGCATGGGGCATTCAGTATTGGACAAATCTGATAAGGTCCATATTTTTCGTCATTGTCAACGATTTACCACCCCCTCCTATTTGGAAAAAAACATTTCTATACACTATAATTGAAATAAATCATGCATATAGATACAAAAATAATATTAATATTACAGTTAAATGTTACAAAAATAAAATGTTCTATTCAAAATGATATTTTTCAATGGCAAACTAAATTTCATTTTTGGGGTTAAATTATTACCCCACCCACTTTAATACAAATTATGCTTCAAAATCTCACCACCACACCACAGTAGAGTGAATGTGATGTTGTAAGAACTGTATAACTATCATTAGAACTATTTGGGACAGTCATTTGGCCAAAAAAACAACAAGCATATTAACTGTCATAAACGATATGACATATTATACCAATTTTTCGTCATTTTTTCTTCATAAAAGCATGATTTTCAAATATCCAATTTATAAACATCATGATTTATGCTTGATTTGTGTATTTCAACATGTTTCCTATAAAAAAATCACATAAAACATGATATAAGACGGAATCGGTACCTACAGCATGTATATTATGTCACAGGAGTGAAATTTGAAAATTTGGCGGCCATCTTGGCGGCCATCTTGGATTCCACGGCGTTGTGACAGCAGAATTTTGTAAGAAATGGGTTTTCGTAAACTGGACACTAAATGCTTTCAATTCATACCAATTATAGATTTGGACAAGAATTGTAAATAAATGGCCCTCAGCTCTTGGACTAATAGGAAATCTGAGCGAGCATTCATTTGCACCAAGTTCATATATCTGATACATCAAAAAGTCAAAACTGAATTACGTGGAAGGAAATGGATCAATGTTTCTTTCCTTCATTTAATCCGAGATTTGCCATTTTCAAATATGACATCTTAATCGACTCAAATATTTGGCATATAATACCACGACCTATTTTTAATAATCAGATAACTCCAAAACTGTCACATATTTAAAGAAGTATGTACACCAGTAACTATGTCACTTGTAATCTGTGCTAAAATTTAACGTTATGCTTTATTCAATAATAGTTTCCTTTGAAATCAAACTAGTAGTTATTGCTAGGCAGCAAATAAAGAGAAAGAAACTGAATCTACGTGTTGTTAGTGTATCATTGAAAGAAAGTTCATAACTGCTTATTCAAAGTTGCCGATTTGCTAGTCTGGAAATATTCAAATTGGCAACTAGCGATCATCCAGTTAAATTGAATTGTTTGCTAGCTGCCGGTTCGAATTTGCCGATTCTAATCTACCCGGAAAATTCGAATTGGCAGCTGGCTGCCGATTCGCAGTTGCCAATTGATTCAACATGAAAATTGGAATGTGCTGCTTATCGCCGGTTCGCGGTTTCAATGTTTTAGAATTGTTCCAAACCACGAATTAAGTTGAGAATTCAATGTCAAAGGCGAAAGTTTTGGACTTTTGGCGAACATCGCATACCTAAACCCTGTTTACTCGAATAATATGGCATTTGTGGGCACATAAATTGTATATACTTATTGTTCATTCATCGCGTCAACGATATATGTAAGTGATCACTTTCAAAAGCAACGCAAAACACATATAAAACAAGTAATTAAGAATTGCAAGCAATACAGAAGTCCCCTACCGGTTTTAAGCCATTTTCAATGTTTCTGTTGCCATAGCAACCACAATTGTTGTCAGAATCAAAATATGTTTAGTCGTGCATAATTCCCTTATTGCCCCCTACCCACATATCAAGTTTCATAAACCTAGCTTGAAAACTATTTGAGTTATGGCAGGATCCAGATTTTTTGACGGGCGACGGACGGACGGCAAACCTATAGTTGTATTTGAGTGCTGTCTTCACTGCCTGTGTTATGCCCCGGGATACGAATCTTTACAATGAAAGGATGAAAATATAGCTTGGGCTATTTTTGTTTTATCTATTTAAAGGCGTTCGCTACAGTTTCTATCACAGTACCGTAGTCTCTAACAGATAAAAGCAATATCTTAAAACATTAACGTATTTGTCAATAATTCTTACATCATTATTTCATGATTCATAAATATACTTATTCGCAACGAGAATACAACGTTTTGCGTTTATTTGTCAAATAAAACGAACCAATGTTTTTTCGTAGAGATTATTAATAAGGCGATGGTCAGAGAAGTGCTATCCGTGTTTATACGATACAAAACACATTAAAACATTAAACAATCGGTCTGAATAAATAAAACTTAATTTAATAAAGGGGCCCTTTCATCCACATGACTCAAGTAACGAAGTAACGAGAACAAAATAACATGCGCACTGGTTTAGCGATTAAGGAAATATCTCTATATAATTACGTTGTAACTATAAAGATAGTAACTCACCAAGAAGTAGAGGAGTTGTCGAAACACGTCTATTTCTTGAGAAGTCTAGCAGGAAAGAGATCGATGTACGTCCACGCATACGCCGTCATGGTCGGGCATCTAGGCGATGATTGGCTGGGCTCATCGGTGCATTGAGTGTACCCACAACCACAACTTTCCTCCCTGCTCAATAAAAGCCACCCCCACCCGGGAAATGACCCCAACTTTGAAAATACCCCAAGTTACATGGGTTTGCCTAAACCAAAATTGCAAACCTGGGCCTTATTTTCCCCATACTGAATGGGTAGTAAGTATA
This sequence comes from Spisula solida, assembly GCA_947247005.1. Lineage (NCBI taxonomy): Eukaryota > Metazoa > Mollusca > Bivalvia > Venerida > Mactridae > Spisula > Spisula solida. The sequence continues at coordinate 2,749,357 of OX365958.1, read as the reverse complement.
ACCTACCTTACTTAACAAGGACACATATCCCATCCCCAAGGCTAAAGACTTACAGAAAGGGAACCCCAGTGTGCATTTTTTGACCGGGACCCTGATCTACTGAAGCAGCCATGAAGTTTCTTATCCTGTCTGACTTAATATAATTTTTATGCACAGTCAACTAAATTTTAATTATGATTTGGAAAGTCACCATGGAGTGTATGTAAGATAACCAATTGTGAACAGTATCGGCCAAGAAAGTAATCCAGGAATCTCTCCTGTTCCTCAAAGGGCGTCCCGGATTGCGTGATATCGAGGCCCACCTCACCAAGGGCCAGACTAGGCGTTTGTGTCAACAAGTCGCCCATATGACTTCCGTGTATACCTGTGAAGTTAGGTATCTGGCGAGGGTGCACACCAATTGCCATTCTCACCCTTGAGTGAGGAGGGACTGACCTAAGAAAGGTATCCGGGTCGCAATAGACAGCAACTATGCCTTGTAGATCCACTGGGTTATGGGGGGGGTGGCGGTCGCCCAGAACTGGTGAACATTTCACCTATTCTTTCCTCCCGTGTTTGTCCCCATAGTTTCCTTCCCAGCCTGTCCACGTGTATATGACTGTCTATAGCGAGATTATGGGAAGGGTTAACCATAGGCCTTAACTCTGATTCGGGGTTAGGCGTAATTGGATTGAATGACCTGTCAAACACCTTAGTTGACTCAACTTTCTCCTCACCTCCGTTCAGTTTACCTTTCAGCCTCCACCCTCCTGTTGTTCTAGAGATAGCTTGTTAAGAAGCACCGCTACGCACCTCCAGTGGAACGCACATACTAGGGAGTTTAATGGACGCAGGGAGAACTTCCCTGAAGGTAAGGCCCAACTCAGAGTTTTATTTACAGCCCTAAAAAACCTCTCGTACTGAGAGGAGACCAAATAAGGAAGTGTTGCCCCAGAAAAATTAATAATTTGTACTAGGTCAACAAACTTAAAGTTACTTCTCCCATAAATTGCTCTCCCTAGCGCATTCAACGCTCTAACCAGTTTGTGAATCAGATGATTAGCAAATTTTTACTCTCCCGTAACCCCACACCAACATGGCCGAAATACTCGGGCATGTGTCGTCTAACAACATGGGGTCTTATATTCCTATCTTGGAAAGCACAGCCCTTCATAAGACAGGTATGAGATTTTTCCGTACTGGTGCTCCTCCTAGGCCTCTTATTTTCTTTATTTTCCCCCAAATTGCCCATTTGATCCATTGGATCCGGTGATGATGAGGGGGACACAACTGTTGGTTCACTCGTATCCATTGATTCGTCATCCATATCAGAACCAAACCCTCCCTCAGTAGGACTGGCAAGAAGCTTGTCCTCGTCACTGGGAGAGAGGTCGAGATCACCACCCACAGCGGCATTCTCCCTAATTACCTGGAGATTATTATTATCCCCAGACAGCCTTACATTCTTACACATCCCGGGTGCCTTATATTCCTGATTGACCTGTTTTGGGATTTTAACCTTATTCCTTAAAACAACCTACCTGCCTTACCTCTTCGGGCGGTTTTGTCCCTGGGAAAAAGAAAGTTATTAGCAAGGTCTAGTTTGAGACGGTGTGTGTGAGGAGATGGGAGAAGGGAGTATTTGAGAAGGTTTGAGAGAGTGAGTGCGAGAGACAGAAGATGGGAGAAAGGGTGTGTGAGAGACAGAAGATGGGAGAAAGAGTGTATGAGAGACAGAAGATGGGAGAAAGGGTGTGTGAGAGAAGATAGGAAGTGGGAGAAAGTATTTGGAGAGTGAGTGGGAGAAAGGGTGTGTGAGAGAAGATAGGAAGTGGGAGAAAGTATTGGGAGAGTGAGTGTGAAAAAGGGTGCGCGAGAGAGTATATGAGAATGGAAAAGGTGTGTGTGTGTGAGAGAGGCATAAACTACTTGATGAAATCTTTTATTTTGCATATCATTTAGGTCATTGTCACTCATAATGAAAAATGTAATTGATAAAACTATGTTTATCTAAAAACGCGGACAATATAGCTATAAACCACATGCCGAGCCTTTATAAATTGTGCTTATTACAAAATTTGTAAATATCATTATATTAACACAATACAAATAACATTGAAGGTGTTTTATATTTAGTTAACACTGATATGTCAATACTGGTTAATTCATGCAAATGCGGGAACCCCTTTCGGGCCTCATTGTGATAGTCGGGTGACAAGGAAGCACCATCCGCTTTATGGTAACAAGTCAGTGTATATATTTTATATATAAGCCCTGGAACGGTCCATTGCAAGTTCTGCCGGACTGTTACTAACTAGATTTAATTTATCACTTTTGACAATTCCAGTTGCAACAATGGGCGTCGACATCGCGACTTACCGAGCAAGGGTGGGTACATTCAAGCACGCATTTGGACAAGACGTTGTGACTCATGATGTTGTGGTGGATATTCCAACTTTCAGACGAATCGTCATTTGGGAAGTGCTATGTGTGCTGATGCTAATAATGGCGCTTTATGAAACCAGTTTCGTGATGAAATACCCTCGTAAGTGTATTCATATTATTTCGATTTATAATTGATTAAGACTTGAACACTTGCTTCTCCTCTTTAATACATGTACTAATGAAACTACTATGATATTACTTGGTGATGACATTGTCTTGTTTATGTATATATGTACGATCATACGAGGCTTGATCGGGAAGTTCGTATCATTTTGTTGTATTCTATGAGGTCATATTAAATAGTGTGTAAATTATTGACATACGAGGGGTGATCGGGAAGTTCGTAATTATTTATTTTTAGTTCAATATTGATGAAACTTCACTATCAAGATGATCGACTTGATTGCAGTTGAATTATACAACGGAATAAAAATCCGCCAACTTATGCGACAATTAACGGTACCCTTGCCAACGCTGCAACACCTGGTTGCCGCACACCAAAATCGCTATATTTTCATCTTTCGTTCTCCTGAATCAATGCCATTTTTAAGTCATCTGTATGGCTCAAATTCACGTAATATAACACACATAGTCCATTCAAGTCTTTGTCAAATATTTCCCATATCATGTTTAAAATGTACACGATAGATCGTTTCACTGTTGACGTGCCGTCTTAGCTGAACACGTATGTCGTGCCGTCTTAGCTGAACAAATATGACGTGTCGTCTTATCATATTTGTAGTTTCTAAAAAATACAGTTATTTGGCCATTTTGTTCAATCTATTCACCCTATATGTATAAGAATACGAGTGACATGACGTCCAAACAAATTCAGGCACTGCTCACTGCCCGATATAACGACTATTGTGATGAATTTTCAATTGGCTTGCAGTCTATGCACTTCATTTCGGACGTGGTCTGGCATTTGCCTCGAATGTTAGACAAAAGTAAACCTTTGGTGAGAAATGTATCAACAACACTTGCCCCTTAGCATAGGCTATATTTCGTCAAAATCGAGTGGAAAATAAGATACTTAGAGGTCTTTTTAGCTCCGAGTCCACGCTATTTGGCTGCAAGTCTTACCATAAAATGACGCCACATACCACTTGGTATGGCCACAATGAATACAACAATTATATAACGTTTTATTTACAGACGAGTTCACAACTACCATCAATGGTATATGGGACAATCGTCAAATAACTAACTTCTTGGTGACATTGTCAGTATACTCAATTACGGAATTCGTTGGCTACTGTCTACTGTTGACGGTTATCACTCCAGAACTACACTCAACACATACAAAAGGCAGGAATAATAGTATGTTATATTCAGTCAAACAATAAAGATAAATATTCCCTTATCTTTTTAGAGGGGCTAACTGGAACCAGCTTGTTAAACAGTGACGTTCGCTGTAAATTTCACTGATAAATCTCTATAATCCATTGATAGCATAAAATAAAAATGCGATAATTTAACTCTATCAGTTCATGTATATATTTATGCTTTGTTTTGTATTATCAGTTACCAAAATAATCTTAACATATATTAAAACTTTTTGCAGAAACAACTGCTTTATTTGGACATGATGGGACAAGAGATGACAAGGGTAATGGTTCAGCTAAGAATGTCATTTGGGTGTCGAAGATTGCGAAATCCATCTGTATTTTCTGTGCAATCGGTTCGTTGACTTTCATTGGTATGCTGTTGTTAATGGCAGGAGTAGAGCCAAACCCCGGACCTTGGGGACGTGAGTTTATCTATATACATTTTATGTATCCCACATTTTCATTGGTCAAATGATAAAATCAAAGCAAAAAACTAACAATTATTGTGTAACACATTTCAAGTAATAACTTACATGTACTTCGATACCATAATTACGACTTCTAGTAATCAAATATACATTTGTATTTGTAGAGGCCCTGTTCGAAGCCTTTTTGTTCTGTGAACGTCATTGAAACGTTATAGATCTATGTATTTTCCGTAACTATCACAAGTATTTCTAAAATACAGTATTGGATCAAATCTTGAAATAAACTGTTTAAAATAGTACCATGCTTTATAATTGTGTCTAATTTATTACACTATGTACATGTATTAAAAGCGTAAATTTTCGCATTTAGAGAAATCATTTTACTGTTATAAACCTTAACTACTCGTTTTTCTCACTCGGAATACCTTTCTAAAATTGTTCACCATAATAACCAAGTAAGTTTTTCTCACAAAATTCATTAGAAAATCTCATAGTGCTTTATGGTATATTGCGGCCAAGATGTGATGGCACAATAACATTTACACATGCTAATTAGCCTATCGGTTCATTTTCAACAGAAAGGGGTGCTTATTTACAGTGAGGGTCGATAAACGCTTGTTTCCTTTACATTTTTGCATTATGAGCAAATATACGTGAAGATTTCACATGTGTCTCGCTAGAATAGTCGGTAAAGCGTTGTAAATACAATAATATTATGGAAGTAGGTTACTGGTTCGAATCTCACTTGGAATCTCACTTGGGTGCATTATTTTGGTAATGAATTGTATTCTTCAGTTCTAGTAAACTTTTTTTCTTAGTATATCCCGTTACACGTTGATTATCTAGTTACATTTTTGTCACTCGTATAGTTTCTCTATTCTGTATATTTATTATATAATATTTTATTATATTTATCTGTAGCAATCAGTTATAAATTTATATTCTTTACGTATACATGTACATATAAATTATATGAATTAACATTGTTCATCAGCAGTGTTTGTGACAGAATCATTTTAGAAACCGGCAAAATCATCATCGCTATCACCATCCGCCTCGTCATAATCACTGTCATTATCACCAATATCATCAAAAGAATCCAGTGAGCTTTCGTTACTTCTTGATTTACTTACACTATTGTGAAATTTCTTCGCCTCTATGCGTGAAACCGTCCTTTCTGATACCCCTGCCATTGCGGTAGTTTATTTCCTTTGACACGACAACGAAATCACTGGCAGTTATATTGATGCCTCTCGTGTGCAGAATTCTAATACGTTAGACACAATGCATCGTCCTTGCGGCGTTAAAACGATACGTTTAGCCATAGTTCAATTTAATAATGTTTCAGTTTACACATTTTATCTGGTTGTAAGTAATACACCCACAAATACAGTTTTGTGAAAAGTGTGCGGAAAAAACATCCGCGAAACAAAATAGAAATAAAAAAATCTGATGGGATTCCAACCCGCACCTTCCGCGTTGAGATTAGAAGCGTTACCACTAGACTATATAATATGCACAACGATTTTCATCGTTAATTGAATACATTGTAAGTTAAAATAACTGAACAAGTGCTTAGATAATCGTGATTTATTTACTTACCCGCGTTTTGATATGGACTAATCCAACCAGTGACGTTTACACAATGTTATTGTGCCATCATATCTTGGCCGCACTATAAAATATTTAAAACGCAACCAATCGATCGATCAATTTTTCTTAATTTACAGCTTTTTCAAAACCGTGTTGCATACAATAATTTCATAATGTCAAAATAGATATTCCCGGAGGCTGGCTCATATTGTTCATGCCTGCATTAAGTCAGTGTTTTATACTTGTGTTATCTCAACTATCATACAACGGACAACGTATCAACGTATGCTTATCGTTACAGTTACCAAATGCATGTTATTCTACGGGAAATCTGTTATTATATTTAACAAATATTATCATACCCGTATTAATATATTTTAATCTTATCATGCTAAAAATGCACATTAAAAAAGAAAATCTTCAATGATGTACGTGCACGAATGTTATGACACCTTTGCTGCCCAAGTGGATGAAATTATGGCTAATACACTTTCTTATATACGAGGGCCACTTAAAAAGTATTAATCAGTGGGCGATAAATCCTCATCCTTGCCTCTGACTATATAAAAAGTGTATATTTTCTTAAACAACAATCTCTCAGCTAGACGTTCGTTGTATTTTCATCATTTTATATTAAAGCATTTCCATTTTATTGATATTTAAACAGGACATGGTTTAAAGCACTGGACAAACAATACCTCATAAATACGTGATAAAATTGTGTTATATGGGCTCTTACGATTTATGAGCGTTTTTGTCAAATGTCATGCAGGCTTACTGAAATTAAATTGATATCATTTGCAATATATACCATTGCACTATTAAATGGCAATCCAAAATTTTTAACACATTTAATTATTATCAAACTATAGCAATATAAACAAGTCACACCCGAGACTCAAAATACCACACTTACACCCTAATTAATATTAGATATATACTAGGTAAATACACACTAATTTATTCTTAATATGTCAATTTTCCTAGATTATTATATGTAGTTTCATTCGTCGGACGATTTTAATCATTTTTACCTAAATTTATTTTTTTACAACAAAAGTTTATGTTGGATCCCAACTTTTAAAAAGTGGGTGGGGTAATGTTATACCCCCTATTTACGATAAAAAAAGAAAATTTACTCCTGTTGTCCATTCCGTGTAATTCTTCTAGTATGAAATTACTATCATGTGTTTTTATTTTTGTTTTCTGTATTTTTGTATTAGGGATATGACGTCATAAATCTAAAATACGTATTTTTTGGTCACGTGATCATGTTCTTTGAGCTGTTGTAAAGAACAAATATGAATAATTCAGGACATATTTATCATGTGAAAGATAGTAACATCAATAAATGTGTAAAAAAGCTACATGTTTGACTTTCCCACTTAAGACGTACAGTAGGACAATACAGCAACAACGTATTGGGTATAGTCCCAGCAAAATGCAGTTTTTGGAGTATTTCGAACATGACAGATTCCTTGTACAAGTATATCCATTTTGACTGTCCAAACACTAATGTTGATTCACCACTAGTTAAACAAGTATACGGTGCATGAATTCTGCAAATTTCAAATCAGTCTGATAACTATTATAGAAATTATGACCATTAATATCAACCCTTAAGTCTACTAAAATACCTTATTTTCTCGCAATTCCAGTGTTTCATACTCCTATTGGTTCAATGTCAAATGGATGGATGAATATTTTACCGATTGCAGTATTGTTTTATTGGTTAGCTAGGCAAATGTTGTATCTTTCAGAAAATGACCACTTTTATACACATTGATTGAATATTAAACGTATTATTGGCCACTGATTAATACTTTTTAAGTGGCCCTCGTATACTATCATTAATTTCATACACAATGTCATTCAATATCCGATTATTCATTATTCATTCTTAACTTACGTTATCATTGATACGTTATCAATATCACTTGTGTAGCTTTAAGTTATCTTTATTTGCTTTTGAGAAACATTTATATCAGATATCAGTTTTATAACATAATGAACGTGATATTCATACATACACTTTTGCTTGTGTTGGTTATTGATTTTCACTTTGAGTATAACTGGGTTTTTACTTTTGCTGAGAGAAACCACGTAGCGGGAATAATCTTTAGATTTTCTTTTGTTCCCTATACAATCTCTAATTACCGGTATTTGTGGGGAGCGGTGGTCTAGAAGTAGGGCGCGCGCCTCGGGATCGAGAGGTCCCGGGTTCAACCCCCGTCTGGACCACTGCTTAATTTCTCTGAGCACGAATAACCCACATGCTGCACTTGACCAAGGTGTAAATTGGTACCTGTGAGGGCTGTGTCTGAACATGTTCGATAGTCCTGGGCACCGAAGATCGATGTTGGCTGCACACCCACCAGGAGAGAAAAAGTCTCCCCAGGGAGACTCGAACGCAGGTTTCCATAGGTAGCCCAATGACCAGGGGAAGTTTAAATGTCAAAGGGTGGCTGAACGGCTGAACTTTTGAAAGCAGCCCTAGAAAATTGGTAACTTTATTTGTTCTACCAAGGATAATAATCTTTCATATTCAGGTAACAATCCGGGTAAGGACAAACTGACAGAAACATTCGCTAGCACTCTTCTGAATAGACTTGGTTTAGACGAATATTTTCCAGGCAAGATAGAATTATTCGATATAATTTCAATCGCTCCGAAAAATATTGAGTGTCTTGATGGGAGATCGGAAAAACAATTACCGTGGATACTTTTAAGAAAACTGATGGATGTAAATGTAGACGCTTTTTGTTTGGACGATCCAGCTGAAAACAAAGTACAAGTTTCAGAATCCTTGGAAATGGATGAAGAAATATCTGATGAGGAGGGTTATGTTGATGCAGCGGAAGAACGAGAAAATGGTTCAGAAGAATACAACGATTTGGAGATAAACTATTTAGACGTTTTTCTGTTAGTATTTCAATGTTGTAGTCCTATGTTACAGCAGGTGCTGTCTCAAAAAATGTTTCTTTGTCAATTTGCTTTTCCATTCCTGTTCACGCCATTAACTTGCACTATACCATCAGTCACGTTGTGGCCATTGCGGTCAGTAGTCGTTGAAACTAGCTCCAATGAGAAAACAATACGGCAGTACGACCTATTTGAGCTACCAACAAAGTGTGTTGCGTTTTGTCGTATTGGACGTCCACAATTTTCCAAATCCAATTTCCTAAACAAACTTGTTCCAGAAGAAAATTTAAAACCCTTCTTCAATTACAAATGCCAATCAGGAAAAGTCCCGAAATCGGTGTGCATCAAATATATTGAAACGTTTTGGTTACTGAAATCAGGTACTGATAGAGATACATTTGACGACATAACCATGATGTGTAATATGAGGGGTTGTGTTAGGTCGTTTGACGAGTCTACAATGTCACTTATGAGTAAATTTGTGGACGCAATTTCGGTGTTTATCGAAAAAGATGACATAACTGAACGCCAAACAGAGCTCGAAAATTTAACATCGTTATTCAAAAGGGTAATCATTGTATCGATAGGTTCTTCTAAGAAAAAGCTTGCCAGCTTAATGAAAACGTTAACCACAAATGCTAGTTCAAAATATAACTGCACTCTTTCTATTGTCCAAACGTATGATATAAAAAAAAAAGAAATGAAATTAGAGGATAGCATCATTACAGAAATTGTTGATGCTATAAAGAAAGAAACAAAAGAACACCCCGCAAAATCTTTCGAGACGCGATTACGAGAATGCAAGATGGAGCAAATAAGTACTGATGAAAAGGTTGAAGCATGTGCATACGGAAGAAAGACTGCTGAGGAGTTCTGCAAAACTATTAATGTGGAAACAAGCTTTCTATCATTAAAAAGAGCAGTGACTCCTATACAGTCTACAGAGGCCAGAAATTTGGGAACGCTTTTTAAGGAGCTAAAGAGAGAACAGGATAAAGATATCCAAGAGACAAAGAGAGCAAAAATAGAGACAGTCCGAAAAGAAATGGAAACAAATATAACAAAACCAATCAGGAAAATTTTAAATGTTCTATGCGAAAGTACTCCTGTACAAGTTGGTTATTTTTTGGCATGGCTCGAGTTCGATATTTCTCGCGAGAGTAGGCACCATCTTTCAAAATTAAAAAGGAAACACAAGGAAGCACGGGAGAAAATCCACGAGCAAATACCGGACGAACGGCAAGCTATCGACAGAGAACGGGAGTTAATAAAGGCAGAGGAAGAGATGGATGCAGCATCATTCTCTGTTAGGAATTTGTTTCGAGAGATAGGGCTTATATACGATACTGTATGTGAACGCAGGCTTAGCGAAAAGATTTTAGATATACCATCTGTGGAAAAGATCGCTTCATGTATAAGAACACTGATGTTAAGAGGACGTTCTTTAGAGTTAATTGATGGTGATAGTTTCTATTTACCAACAAAATGGTTGTCTAAAATATTTGGCAGTGGGCAGATGCATAAAAAAAAAGTTATGACAATAAGTGTTCTTGGAGTTCAGAGTTCTGGAAAGTCTACGCTACTGAATACGATGTTTGGTGCGTTGTTTTCAACAAGTGCCGGTCGGTGCACTAGAGGTATACATGCTCAGTTGATACCACTCCATGCTGATCTCATCTCTAAAGGACAACTGGACTATGAATACGTCCTAGTACTTGACACAGAAGGATTACGCTCCACAGAGGTTATTCATGAAAGTCATGAGCACGACAACGAGTTGGCTACATTGATAACAGGATTAGGAAATACCACTTTAGTGAATGTAATGGGGGAAAATACCATAGAAATCAAAGATATTTTGCAAATCGTTGCCCACGCATTTCTTCGCATTAAACGTGTCAACAAAGGCATTTCTTTACAAAATCGGTGTATATTGGTTCAACAAAATATTTCTGCAATTGCTGCTAGTGAAGATTTGGACTATGGGTTAAATAAGTTTATTACTGTTCTTGATGAAATGACTCAGGACTCTGCCAAGTGTGAAGGGATTGATTACATACGTAGATTTAATGACGTGATATACTTTGACGTGTTGTCTGATGTATATTACCTCAAAAGTTTTTGGCAAGGAGATCCACCATTTGCCCGAGTAAACAAAACATACAGTGACGCAGTGAAAGAAATAAAGTATTGCACCTTTACACAAACACAAACCCCTGACGCGAAAACCCTTTCAGAATTTATTTGCCAAACAAATGACTTATGGCAAGGAGTGATAAATGAAAATTTTGTATTTTCATTCAAAAATAGTCTTGAGAGAAGAGCATATTTGGCAATGGACGATAGTATACAAACAAAGCTGTGGACAATTGAATTTTCAATAACGACGAGAATGCACTCAATGGCACAGGAAAAATATTCTAACTGCCATACACAATGTGCCATTGAAACCGCCGATAAAGCGGTTAGTAATGTCCTGAATTGTATAATCGATGAAGAAAAGAAAGTAGCCGAAGCTTATTTAACCAAATATTTCGAGACCAGTCACAATCGTACAATCATTGCCCAATGGAAAGAAAGTCAACGGGGTCGCATAAAGAGATTCTTTGATAAGATATATGACCTTCTTACAATAAATATCAGAAATGAGAGTAATAAAATCAAACGGAAACTCAGGTTGCACCATGACAAAAGCCAACATTTAGAAGCGATGCACAAACAAACGTCGGAATATTCGAAAAACCACAATGTAAAAGACATGACAGTAAAGGAAAAAACAGATTTGTTCGAGGAATTTTGGGCTAAAAATTACGGAAATGATGATCCTACTAAAGAAGTCGATATGGTTAATTTGGACGCATCATTTCGCGAATGCCTGTTAGAAAAACACTCCTCAAATCAGCCGACGCTTAAGTCTACATTGAATGAGATGAAATGGGATGATCGTACCATTATACACTCAGTATTGAGCTACGAAAAGATTGGCATTAACCAAAATGATATTGTGCCTGATAGAAACAAACTTGTAAGAAGGTTTCCAAACGTTAATCCTGTTTCAGATAAAAAGCATTACCGTGTTGTACAGCATATTAAATTCCTGTTAGAAACCCTCAGAAAGGAAATTGAATCCACTTGCACACAAAATGAATACATTTCCGAAACTAATCTTCGCGGCTTTATTCATAGCTTGAGCAAGCATGGACAATCAACTCTTTCTGGTGCAGGCATTGAGGTTGAAAAACTGCTGTACGTTAAATTGAATGTTTATGTTAGCATGTATGCAAGAGAGATGTTTGAAAACCACAACAACATGTACAGGCAGTTAATGCGCACAGAATTCAACACATATAAGCAAAGCCAACAAGCAATGTGTAAGGAATGTCTTGAATGTCGTTTAAACGAGGATAGTTTAGCAGAACATATCGCCAAGGTTATTTTTAATTACATCGATACAGAATCGAAAAAGCAGATGTGTGAGGAAATAAAACATATCATCCGTGGTAATTTACCAACAACAAAAAACCGCCTCATTATTGAACTGTGTTCCTTCTTGGTGGACGCAAATGATTTTGAAAAAGTTATGTCTTACATCGAGCTCCCATACGTTACAGCACTACAATGGTTTGAACGAAATGCCTTACGTGTTCTCTTTGACGGCGAAACATCTAAATTTGCGGACAGTAGTTTATCTGTTGTCATCAACTTACATCTGAAAGTTGTTGAGAGCTTAAAACGAGTGCAAGAAACTGATAATGCGGTGGTTGCAACATGTTCCAAGTTACTTGACTGTCTATGTCTTAATTTAAATGAAAAACAGATATTTATACAAAGAACAGACTTCGTCTCTATTGAGAAATGGCATGTACCGGTATCAGACGTCAATATAAAGCTGGTTTGCCGGAAGATCCAAGACAAACTGGAAGAGGATATTATCAAGCTTAGAACTTCATTTAAGTCGTATACCAAAGATACGGTTTGGTGGGAGGGAAGGTCTCCAGTTCTTTATATGTTTGAGAGTATCTGGGGCTGTACTGATGTGTGCCCGTATTGTAACGAACCGTGCGAAAAATCTACTGATTCGCATGATGAAGATCATACCTGCGTTCAACACAGACCACAATGCTGCAGTGGTAAAAGGGGTATATATACTAAGCAAGCTTTTACAGAGACGTGTAATTATTCTGTTCAATCGAGCCGCAACCATAAATGTGGCGTGTTTAAATACAGATGCAATGACGGGATATCTGACTGCGAAGTAGAAACGCACGAATACTGCAAGTACAGAGAAATCCTGAAAACATGGCATATACTTCCAAATTCTGATATGCATGATTCATCCAAGTTTTGGCTTTGGTTTGCTGGGAAATTCAAAAAAGAGCTTGAAGAACGTTATCAATATGAGACGGAGACTATTCCGGATGCATGGAGCAATATCTCTCCTGATGATGCAAAGGAAAGTTTGCGATCTGTGTACGGATGAATGTTATTATCATCTTTCAGCGCAGCATTCTGTCCATCATATGTAACTGGTGTACATTCCCTACATCCAGCATAATGTACAAACAACTGCAGCAAAATAATTTAATGAACCAAATATGCTATAAATAATGAAGACTTATATCATGTTTGGACAGCTCACTTTTGACTCACGTGTGTGATCCATTTGTAAATCAGATGCTCTTCCGACTAATCAGACGTCATTCAAGTACCATCACAGTCAAAATACCAACTGCACTTTGGTTCTTTGACCTACGAGAGAGGTTTACATGTAACAATCACAGAACCTGTCACAATGATTTCTATGTCTAAATCTGCATTTTAAAACGTTCTTATACTTTATTCTGTGTCAGTCCTTCAAGCTAAACTCCGTCATGTTTCGCGTCCAGCTTACAAATTCATCTTTCATAGTGAGGTAATAATAACGTATTGGAGCTTTGAATACTTCAGTTCTACGTATCAACATTTAACAAACTTGTAGAATTGTAAACTCTTCTCATTAAATATGTGAATTTTAAAGCTGTAGCTGGTTTGCATTGCCGGGTATCTTTGTTGGCACATGCGAAAGCTGATAAGCGTTGTTTAGTGAAATATTAAAGGAATTCAGTAGACGATCTCAGATGACTTTAGGAAACCGACGTTTAGTACACCTGACTGGCAAATAAAGGCTATGCTCGACATCCAATATACGTGTATGTATCTGATTAACTGTTGAAAATGTTATACATGTAGTATTGTATGTTATAATTTGTATTACCTTTGATTGTATATAGCTAGGCTGGTGGAGTAATACGTGTTTGGTTAAGCCAGATAGCTTACGACCCCAGTCGGACTTCGAACATCCAACGCTTAGTATCCATATACTCATTCCTTATTTGTTTGCCTGCTAAAAATTCATATTTTTATCTCTACTATTTGTTTACATTTTTATAACCATTGTAATATGCTTTATGCAAAATAAAAGTTCGTATTTCTTATTATTAATTTTTCAAAGGAATTTTCAGAATCATCATCGGCATTTTTGTTATATTTCTTGACTTTCTACCTGAGTATATTTTATTTCGCTGTCATGAACAAATTAATTAAATGATAGTTCCAGGCATATAGTAAATTAGGACGTAGAGAATGGACATTCCTGGCGGATTCATATTTTTATATTGAATGTATCTGTACCATGACCATTATTAGTAACAAAAATATTATATTAAGTCAGACAGGGAAGGCAGTACTCAACTTAACCAGTCGATCACAGAAAACATTAAAAAAACACAGTGCCAAACTGAACCAACCGAGCACATGAAACATAAAACACATACAAGGCACAATGTCCAACTAAATAAGCAAAGATCCGCCCATGTCCAAGCTGTCGAAAAGTAAAATAAATTATTACTAGCTGAATGACCCAGTTTCCACAGCAAAACGTCTATAATGCCTAGTTTTAGCTGTCAGAAATTCTAAAACGAAGAAGTGCCCAACACACTGCCAACCAAGAAAATTAATTAGCCCTTGTCCCAACTGTTAAAAAGCTGAATAGAAAAGTTTCAGCAAACAAGCCTACTCTGAATGACCTAGTTACAACAGTAAAACTGCTAAACTACATATGACTATTGACGTCATTATAAAGCAATTCCACACAAGGTATAAGATCATTTCGTAAATTGAAGTTTTTTCCTTCTCCATTATTATAAAGTACGATATTATGATGAATAAATCATATAACGTGATTTGGATTTGTTCTCTTCTTATCTAGTTTTGAACCGTTTTTATATACATTTTGTCATTTTAACAACACGCATGTTTTTAGTATAATTATTGGGTTTCATATGTATTTTTTCTATTATATGTATTTACCAATTTGTGTATAATGTGTACTATTGTATTACATGAACTGAGTTGTATGACGTACAGTGCGTTTATTTAGGTCAGTCACTTGTATAATTATAAACAGTGTAATATCATAACATTGTATTTTTATTGTTTTAAAAGGACTGCCTCACATATTGGTGTATTGCAAAAATAAAATAAAATTGTCGAATATTCGCGTGAATTTGGTATAGTTGCCTGTATATCCCATAAACAACCACACTGACATCTAAAATAACTTAAGAAACTTCGGCATTTTGTAGTTATTTAGTATTTTTACATCAAAAATTCTATGTTATAGTTAGAACATATTAAGTAAATTTTAATGATTAAAAAGGGCGGAGCGAGCGAAGCGAAGCGAGTCCTTTTTAGTCATTAAAATTTACTTAATATGTTCTAACTAACTTAGAATATAACATTCTGCATTCTGATTGGCCGATAGAAAGTAGCGCTAACGCATGACGTAAAGTCTGTGACGAGAAAATTTTAATGATTAATTTTTCAGTTAACCGCCAAAATGCGGCGTTTTCATTGGCTCATAATGTAGGTTATATTCTAAAGGGTATTAATACCCTATAGAATTAACACTACTATTACTTAAATTGCCTGAAATTTGTTTGCATTTGATGAAAACAAATCGAAAATTGAACCAAATATCTCACTGATGTTTACGTTGTAGATTGTTGATGTTATAGTTCAATCATGTGTGAATTACATAATTAACAAAGCATGTTGGAAGGAAACTTAGCGATTTTTGTCAAGAACAAAATACTCAGTGGGTGATATCGAGAGTGGTTTAAATTGCTTATTTGCACCAAATCTTCCATAAAGCAACCGTCAGTGGCTTTCTAATACATCAATACTTGGTTAGGTTTGAAAATCACGATATACAAACATTTTAGCCCAATCTGTGAGGCAGCACATTTTAATTGGAGAAACCCAATACCTTATTGACTTAGCCCCTTACTTATGTGTGCATAAAATATCTGAGAAGACAGTAATAAGAGAAGTGCTATGTTTAAGTACACAATGTTATGTAAACAAATGACTGATCTGAATAATCAAGTTAAACAATACGAGGTTTAGCTGAGAACATTTGACGTGGAACTAATTAATCCTCGTGTTGTTTCGTTATTGTACCATAAGAATGGTTTGATTAGTTAAAATAAAAAATCTGATTGGGCAACGGATAAGCATAGATATTCAAGGATTCCATGTTAAATGTTCTTAGTTGTATTGTGTGCTCTGTGATTTTTGGATTAAAACCAACAATAATTAAACTTGAATACATTCTGATTACTGTGGTAATTAGTTGTGAATATTGTTGGGTGTACCATTTAAGAAATAAACCATGAAAAATCGTTGTATACCGGCCGTTATACTATGGTTTGGAGTTCTGACGCGTATATACTCTTTATTTCCACTTTTCAGTGATTTTACATAATAACATTTGGTATATGATTTTACATAATTATACAAGAGCTAAGTAACAAATTCACATAATGATATACATAATAACAGTTATGAGTGATATATGCGTAATGATTTCGTAAAAGAATATCACATATATATAAATGCAACAATTATATAATCTTACCGAAACGAAATGCAAGAATGTACAATGGTGAATAGAAAGAATTATTAATGTAATGTTCCAAGTTATACTCATCACAGACACGCATGTGTAACCTTTTTAACGATTGCAAAAACGCTTCATTTTCTTCGTAGGCCTGAGTGGTTATTAACAAGCGTCAGAACGACAAACCATTGTATAACAGCCGGTATACAACGGCTTTTGGGTATTTAATTTCGATTCTAACATGATTTAAACTCGGAATTATATATTAAGCCAGTGTTATTTTGCGAGATCTATGTTGTTTACGTTACTTGTTTACGTGTATGACGTCATAAAAACGACGTGACGTCATTTTCATTGTATATCGGCCGATATACGACGTTTGATTTGTTCTTAGTATATATAGGCAAAAACGCCGGTCATGTTAGAATGTTGTATTATGAACGGTTTATGCTATAAATGTGTATGGATTTTGTGAAGATTGTTTTATTAGTTTGTTAAATATTAGCCTGAAATTATTGATGTATAGTTACCTCGGTCACTAGTGAACGGCCCTTTGTATACCAGGAATTATACAGTAAATCATTTACTGAGCTGATGACTGTGTAGTGATTATGAGAAACTTTGAAGGCTCCTTAAAGGTAGTCAAGTTAAACCTTTGGAGAACGTTTCATTAATCAGTGATACGTGACGCTGTTCTAGAAACACTCCTAAATGGGTTGACAGATAGTATAATGTTAGCATGATCTTGTCGCAAAAGACAAAATGTTTGTTTTCAGAGACATATGTCGACTCATTGTACTGGAGTAAATTAAGTACTCTATAACATCAATGCATACGTATAAAACCGAACTTTAACTACTACTGTCGCGATCTGGGATGATAACAGTTGGGATGTCGTTACATCATTCATTGTTGTCCCATTGGCCAATGATGACTGTGCTCCATTCGACACACGGCTTGAATTAAAGCTACATAATATATTTAAATATAAATTATACAGTATTTTCTCTTAAGGGCATCGCCCTTTGAGGTGCAAATATTGGTCATTGTTATTCGTTTAGAGTTATATGCTCCATAGATGCTAAATTTATAGTGAAATCAATATCGACTTAGGGAATTGTTAAGGGTGTAGCTATATAAAGGTTATTGCTCTACAGAGGGTCGCTTTGTATATTGTTTATATTTGTTGCTTGGTTTATGACTAAATTGTTAATGAAAATTAATTTTGATTTGTACTGTATTTATCATAGATTATAATTTTTATTACATGAACTCTGTTTTCCCCATGGTATTTTAATGACCATGCTTTTATTCATTTCAAATAGTTTTAGCCAAGAACTGAATGCTCCACAGATGTTAAATTTAACTATAATTTAAAGTGAAATTAATATCGACTTAGAGAAGTGTTAAGGGTGTAGCTATATAGAGAGTATTGCTCTACAGAGGGTCGCTCTGTATATTGTTTATAATTGTGGCTTGATTTATGACTAAATTGTACATGAAAATTAATCTTGATTTGTACTGTATTAATCCTAGTTTATATTTTTATTACTCTGTTTTTACCCATGTTGTTTTAATGTCGATGCTTTTTTCAAATAGTTTTAGCCAAGAACTCGTTTGATCGAATACCCTGAAGCATTAGACATATGGGTAAGAGTGACTTCCCCTGAAAATAAGGGAATGTAACTCTGAAGATCAAGAATTACTTCCCTTGCTATCAAACATAGTGTGAGCTTCATAAACACTTTAAGAAGGAAACATAAATCTAATGGCATTACATTTCAAATTAATCTAAACCAATGCAATTATGGCTGTTATAGCAATATCTACATCTCTGTTCAATATATCTGAGATTAAGTTACAAAATATATCTATATCTTGACTAACAATGTAGCAAGTCTTTTTTGACAAGGCTTCCACCTTGGCATAACGTGCGATGTGTATTGAACGCTATCTTGTTCTCTTTTAGCAGAGACGTATAATAAGCATTGATAGAAAGAATTACTCTCTCGTGTTATTTAAGCAATAAATTGTGTTTGAAAAAAAGATATATCTATATTTTATATTTTGTTTGAAAATGTAATTGTATGTTCTTATTATGTTACCGCGCCATGCATCATATAACCTTGTGTAAAAATGTTGTGTAAATATAGCTGGCTTAGAATTAGAACGTCGTAAGTACTACTTACTACCTTATAAAACTCGTGTATATTAGAAGTCTGCATATCAAGGCAATTCTTCTTGTGAGTCTATTTTCATGAAAATCGGAAGGGGTCATGTTGACCAAACAGAAGTTTAAAAAAGTTTGTTTGTCCGTAAGTAAAGTGTAGTTTTCAGACAGTTTTTTCTTGTTTTCTCAAAATATTGATTTTGTACTTACGACCTTTTAATCGACGCCAGCGATATGTTTATGTTGTTTGTCAAGAAACTGTATTGTTTACGAGAATAAGCTACTATTTTGTTCTGTTCTATAACAACATGGGAACGAAAATCATTTTATATTTGATATCTAAATCTGATTTCAATTCTTAGCTGTTGGTGAATATGGCCTTCCATATTTCTATATTGAACGGTCGGATTATGAGCATTACTCGGCAACCTTGTATTATTAGAAATAAAATTGGGACATTGTCCCAATCTCCTGAAGCATCTCAATCTTGAGCTAAATCTCATCTGAAATAGTGTCATGTATCATTGTGTTATTTTCCCTGGGAGGTTGAAGTCAAATTTGGAATTATACACCAGAAATATGATTCTGAGTTTATTAAAGTAAAATTTCATGAGCATGAAATTCAGATTGATCTCAAATTGAGACTACTATTTGAGCTTAATCTCAATTTGAGCAAATATTTCTAGTTGAGATGTTTGGGAGATCGTGGCCTGATCAATTCGTATAAGCGAGATTACATTGTGTATGGAACATTATACATAAACGTATATAATTACAGTACAACATTTGTAGAGCAACACCCTTTGGGGATGCAAATATTGGCTATTGTACAGATGTTGTTGCTCTATAGAGGTTAAATGTATGGTAAATATCAGCTAGGGAAATTTTGAAGTTGTTGTTATAGAGAGGTTGTTGTTCTATAGAGGGTCGCTCTGATGAGGTTGTACTGTACACTAAATTGTGTTTATTTTGCAGTATTTACTGTATTGAAATTAATGTTTGTTTGATGGCTTTGATATTTTTACTGCTTTTAATAAACTACTTAATCAGATATACAACTGGCTGTGTGTGTTGTCTGTTATTCAATGCTTCTAGTATGGAACTACAAATTGGTCATGTTTTGAGCCGGGCGAAATTTATGTAGCTAGTTAAATCGCCAAAATATGGAATATACAGGTACGTATATATTTTGGAAGACAAGAGTAAAAAACATCGTTACATAAACTGTGGTTACCTGCAATAAGTAATACAATACCAAAGCAGTATATATCGTTGATAGCAATTAAATTAGAATATGTATGGGTGACCCGATGGTCGGGTTGGTAACACTCAAACCGATAGAGAGGTCACTGGTTCAAATCACGGTCGGGGCATTCGGTCATGTTCTGTTCTGAAACGCTTTTCAGTAGTTCCTACCCAACTAGAGATGGAGTGGTTGGTAGCCCAGATGCAGTATTGTGTGTATCAGTGCTATACATTGGGCACGTTGAAGAACCAATGAGTCTATTTAGAAAGAACCATGGTCTCAAACACGGATCAAAGACGGATCACATGTCTCCGTCCCTACCCTCGAAGCCGGAGGTCATCGGTCAATTAGGCAGGGTAAAACACGCATGACCACACACGACTGTCAGTCGAACACAAACAGTCTTAACAAAAACATGTATATTTTCCGTCATGTCTCATATATATACTACAAATAATAGAACACATACAAAGGAATATTCTCATCTTATTCATGTTCGAATCGTTCAGTATCAAGTCGGGTGCCTATGAACGCAGTTTGTAGAGGTCGTCATCACCATCGTCGTTGTCACACAACTACGGAATACCGTTAGGGCCATCGTGGATTTTAATGTGTAACCGCGATGACCCTAACGGTATTCCGTACACAATCTCCAGTAAATACAATGAAGTATCGGTACGATTTTGTCACTAATGACCAATTATTGACGACATAACGTTAACTACATGTACATATTTCGAAATGTAAGTATACATTTAAATAAAATGTAAGGAAGACAAAATACTAATTTTGCAAGAGTTGCTTCCCTTAGAGTAAAAATCATACATTTATTGTTAACAATTCGTTATTGTGTCTACAAACCAAATGGAGGCTGTATTTAGTTTTCTTCGATCTTATAAATGGTGTTTTCCAACTAAAGTGCTCAAAATGCATCATTCTGCAGATAGGTTGCCAAGTTATTGCTTTATAAAATATCCATTTGGGCTTAATGGGGCTTTAATACAATAACACAAATCGAAAGTATATACGAGTATTCAACATAAATCTGCAGCACATTAAGGGCTGTGTGCGTCGTAACAGTGTCTAAAGCACCTGGGTACGCGAGATTATGGTTCCGAATTAAATACAGGCCATAAACATGTGTACTGCCTCGACAAACGGGGTGTCTAGCAGCGAGTATAACCAACAAACGACTGACTGTGAGTGTGGTAAAAAGCTGCTAATTAAACAAAAAAGCACATTAAGCAACAAGTCATATTACACAACAAAGTACATAAAACAACAAAGTATGTAAAATACAACTACATGTGAATAATCATACTTTAGCTTGTACAAACTCGTACACAACCTCCAAGAGGCATAAGGGAGAAAACTCGTTCAACCCTGTCAAAGGTAAGTAAGGGAGACAACTTGTACAACCCTATCAAAGGTAACTAAGGGAGACAACTCGTACAGCTCCGTCAAATGCAAGCAAGGGAGACAATCTCCTGCAGACGATATTTCTAAGCAAATTAGAACAAAATGCGTATCAAGAACTTCAGTAGGCAATACAAAAGTGCTATTACAGACAATATAAACTAATACATACACTGTGAGGGCTGACATATGACCAAAATATCAGGAAGCGTGAGAACGCTCGAAAGAAACATCTTGTTCCCGCAAATACAACTTGATTCATCGGTTTACAGAAAGTTCTTATTCCAAAATTTAACCGAACACAGACTGGTTCCAGAACAACATGGTCTAAATTATAGAACTTACTTGATATGTATCAAGTTCAATGGAAAAGTCAAAGGGAGACAACCGTTTTAAATAACAATATTTTGTTGTCGGGAGGAGTTACCGAACACTATATCAGAGATACAGATACTCTTCCGGGGGCCACGCCCATATACATTTCCGGTGTCGAGGATAAATAAAAGCCAATAAACCAAACCAATTAGTACAACTGTTTAAGCGACCACCTGGCTAGTGCATTAAGTTTGAACAAGTACCCCGATTGTTTTATTTTTAATACATACGAGTATACATGCATTTACATGGTCACCTTACTCCAATGCATGTATATAGTGCGGAGACTTTAACCTGTACTTCGACCTTCTATTTGCATAATTTAACAGCTGATATATTGTCTATATTTATAATCCCGGTTGTATGTTTTCATAAGCGGTAAGTATCACGAAGACGCTCGTTCGGAACTGCCCAGTTAGGATGATGAGTTACGTATAATTTTATCATAACTGGACAAGTGTTTGAACCTGACTCGCATTGTTGTTCAAAACGTGGGCTTTGATATTTTAATATACACATAGTCATGGTGGAACGAACGCTCAATGGTAAAAATCAATATTCTGTTAATAAGAACATTTTTGTACAGAAGAGAAGAGAACCCGCTGAAGCGACATATACTTGTACATAACTACTCCAATATTGAAATATTTAGGGTCAGGACCACGCCCCCTCCCACTACGCGCCTTGAAATTTTTTTTTTATATTTTTTTATATCCAGACCCATTCAGTACTCACACAAACATTTGCTGAATGATTTTGATATTAATACAAACATCTATGTACGTTCTCTACTGCTTAAATAACGCAATGTTGATGTAAAAAATATACACAGGAGCGTATCTTGGGGCGAGTCCAGACCCCAAGTGTCTGTGTTCCCGGGCACAGATCTTTATTTCCACGATAGTTTGAACAAAATACATAATACTAATGACAAACTTACAGTTTACGTCAAACATTGATCAGCAAGAATCAAATATCAATCAAACATTGATTAAAGCTATCAAACAATGTCCATACATTAAGCATGGCCAGGTAACGGATGTTACAGAAATCACACTCCGTGACAAGTAACTTCCATTACCACCCAGTACAAACAATAGACCAATTATAATTAGTTTAGCTTACCAGACGCTTATATTGAGTGAACATCCTATACTTATCATGTTATCAATTTACTCGTAGTGACAAATTTGGCTCAAAGCTAAACGGAAAATTAATTATCACAGCTTTATTAAAATATAATTATGCGAAATAGATCGGAAGTTACTATATAAGGGTAGAAGGGTTATACTGGACATTATTCATATCTCATCGTTCGACATTGCATTATTTAAACATATTATATATCTACAACACTACTCACAAGTCTACCAGTGAAATATGTCTATCAGGTATGTATATGTACATGTCATGCAATTAATATTATTTTTTTAATCGTATAAATTTAATAAAATACGAGTTTCCTTGTACAATATAGTCTTTATTATTATAATTAGTATTGTACTCTGATTTTTAATGCAAGAACTGTTCATAATTTCTGTGGGTATACTCGGCAGTTGTAATTGCTTTGACCATAATATATATTTACTCACTCCGCAAGTCAATACAAAATTATTACATTTTACATCAAATTCACGATAAAATACATCAATCAGTATAAATATTAATAAACAGAAGAAATCGGAATGTTTTTTATGTTAAACCAAATACGTATTTATCAAACCATTACATTATTTGAAAGAATCATTAATTTATGTATTTTATTCTATTTCACAGATTACAGTTGTTCAGTGATGGGTTGTTGGATTCTCCCGTTACCAGGGAAACCACAGATTCTGAGATAGCTTCTATCATTACACCGGACAGCAAGGGCGTTAACTCTGATGAGTCTGGAATAGATGTACTCACGCCATTATCTGTAAGTATCATAATAATATGTACACGAAAACATTGATGCGAAGCATCCAAGTAGCGCGGCAAAGTATTATAATTATATGTACAAGAAAACATGCATGCAAAGCACCCAAGTAGCGCCGCAAAGTATTATGATTATAAGTGTAAGAAAACATTGATGCTGAGTAACCAAGTAGCGCCGCAAAGTATTAAAATAATATGTACAAGACAACATTGATGCTGAGTACCCAAGAAGCGCCGCAAAGTATTAAAATAATATGTACAAAAAACATTGATGGGAAGTATCCAAGTAGTGCCACAAAGTATTATAATTATATGTACAAGAAAACATTGATGCTGAATATCCACACAGCGCCGCAAAGTATTAATGTATAAACATACGTTCAATGTGTTTATCATGTTTATATAATTCTAATCCATTAAATAAATCTGCAACAAAGTGTATATGACAATTCAATAGATGTATTGAGAAAAATGTTAATTATCATGCAAATGCAATGAAGTATATATTATTTATTTCATAGTGGGTTAATCATGTTATTTACTTTTTTCAGGTTGGTTTTTCATGGAAGCCAAGAAGTCGTCGATCATCGCTAGACGCTCGCAGGAGCTTGTTTTCTGGCAAGCGTCTGGCAGATGATGATCTGATTGAAGAGTCACCTTGTACTAAGAAACTGAGATCGTTGACAACTGAACCGTCAGAACAGAGCCAGGTAAACTGAATATTCTAATCTCTACTCACGATCATTTTCAATCAAAGAAACTTGTTACGTTCTAACAAAAGTACCAAACTCCAAATCAAAGCACCGATAGAACACTTTAAGAAGAAGAAAATATTTCTATATATAAAGAATTACATCATGTGTGGCAAATTATTTCATCGAAACAATACATGTAACAAAATTCACCCCTTCGCTACAGGCATTTACTGTAAAGATTGGCCCGTTTTGAGTACCGTTTTACCCGACTATACATTTGTCAATTCTACGTTTTTCATTTTGTCTAATCATTTGTTTACTATTTATTTCAGGAAATCATTGAAGCCGTGGAGCGTCTGGAATCACGTGATCTTATCGCTGATGGATCACGTGACTACACATTATCCACAATTCCTGGCAAGCACCGTGACCTCAAATCCATTACTGCTGAGACAATGGCGGATGTTGTGTGTGGAAAGTACGACAAAGATTTCAGACGAGTGACCATTGTAGATTGTAGATACCCGTATGAGTATGACGGTGGACATATTAGAGGGGCGGTGAACATGTACACAAAGGACGAAGTTCATAGTCTGCTTACGACACCAGTGACGTCAGAGAAACCTCACGTACTTATCTTCCATTGTGAGTTTTCATCAGAACGTGTTCCAAAAATGTATCGTTTTCTACGTAGAGAAGATCGTGAGATGAACAAACATCAATATCCACGTCTGAACTTTCCTGAAGTATATCTTCTACATAGTGGATACAAAACTTTCTATGAGTCAAACAAGGTAAATATAATATTTATATATTTTTTTATGATATATAATTTTGTTGGTGTTTACGTTTCTGTAGAGTCCGTCCTTCCCAGTCCGATCTGTTATCATCTTCGTTTAAGACTAAATGGTTGTTAGCATCTATAATAATGCAATATCAATTCCTATTCGATATCAATGATACAAAATTTTAGGTTTATAGAAACACCACAAATGATAAGTTATACCCCTTGTTTCCTTCAAAAGATCTATATTTGTTCAGCACAAATTTTATGTTAATTACAAATGTACTTTGCAAAATATGAATTTTGTTACTTAATCTTTCTTATCTATATTTTTCAGGAACTTTGTGACCCCATCAGCTACAAACCAATGTTACACGAAGATCATACCGCTGATTTACGTCACTTCCGGGTAAAGTCTAAATCATGGACGGCTGGAGAGAAACAGGTTACAAGTCGACGACATCGTAGCAGATTGACCCGAAATCTGAGTTTCTAAAAGTGCTGAACTACTGTACCATATTAGTAATGTGACGTTAAAAGTGCTGAACTACTGTACCATATTAGTAATGTGACGTTAAACGTGCTGAACTACTGTACCATATTAGTAATGTGACGTTAAAAGTGCTCAACTACTGTACCATATTAGTAATGTGACGTTAAAAGTGCTCAACTACTGTACCATATTAGTAATGTGACGTTAAAAGTGCTCAAAATGTAAAATGTGCTAAAATATCATAATTATATGTTGTGTTGTTGTTATTGTTGTTAATTGATTTTTTGATAAATGCAAATAAAGATATAAATACTGAAAGAAACATGTTTTTGTTAATATATTTCAATGTTGTCCTGCGACATTTCTGCAAAATTACTTTGACATTCAAAATGTACATGCATACAATGGTAATGCGATCGGTTTCGTCTAGCAATAATTATCAACTTATCATCCACAAGCATCTGATAACTTCTCCACAAGTGGAGGGCACTTATGAAAAACCATCCACAAGTGGAGGGCACTCATGATAACTTCTCCACAAGTGGAGGGCACTCATGACAACTTCTCCACAAGTGGAGGACACTCATGACAACTACTCCACATATAGAGGACACAGATAACAGCTTCTCTAAATGTGAAGGACACATATGATAACTTATCCACATGTGGAGGACACATATGACAACTTCCCCACAAGTGGGGGAAACATATGACAACTCTACGTGTGGATAATACACATATGGAGGACATGACCATAGCCAATGGTACTGAAGATAACATTTGCTCTAACCAGGAGGGCGAAATATCTTATACACTGCCTAGTAATGTGAGAGTGGCGTTTTATTTTATGTGTACACAAAAGATTACAGCCATTGTCAGAACTGGTAAAGCGCATATAATATTTTAGACGACCATTGGAATCAAAGATGTCTTGATTAGCCTTTATAATTGGGATTACACCGTAATAGTGGACTCGGCCACTATTATTATCTAAACTTAACAATATACTTATAATATAAAATGTAGTGACCAGCAGAGCAGAGCAGAGCGAGCAGAGCAGAGCAGAGATGTTAAAATTTTAAAACCTAATGTAATAGGCAACGGAAAAAATACACAATACAATTTTTATTATTATAAAAATATTTGTTTTTGTTTCACGGTGAAACCAAATTGTTTTTGTTATATATACGATTTTATTCCACCTTTACAGTGATGTATACATTCATTTTATAAACAATAGAAATAGTGATAATTGATAGAGAACAACATTAATATATACAAAGCACATGTGAAATATAAAGAATAGAGAATGCATAGGAATAATATAATATGAAACAAACACATTTTACAAATACATGTTATGTCATTGCTTTGTGTCTACTGTTAGTGAACATGCGTTTCTAGGTAACTAATTATTTACGTGAATGCGATGTACAAATGTCATGTATGTATTTAATTGATAGCTCAAGAAAGCTCAATTGTAAGTCATGGGACAATGAATATGATACGGGCAATTGTGCATTAAACAAACATTGGGTAAAGGACTCGCTATCAGCTGTGTCTAGAAATGTTCCTACATTTTCTCCGCAGACGTGTGTTATGCTTTGTATGAATGAAACTTTTTTACGGCGAGTATACATACATTGTGCCAAGAGATGTAAGTTTATGTCGACAGTTTCTGTTTTGCAGTATTTACATGTTGCCTTGTTTTGAAACTGTCTATATGTCAGCATTCGAACTGCCGTGAACGCGTATATTAATTTAGAGCGAGTATTTGCTGACGACCATATAACAGAAGGTGAGACTGATTCGTGAATAAGTCTGAATCTTCGAAATTCATCGTCATTATGCACTCTACCCTGCCAATTACGCAATTGAAATTCATATACAGATTTATTTACAATTATTTTCCACGAATTTAGTCCTGGATACGATGTGTCTGATAAATATTGCTGAATATAGTTCAACAATTTGTATTTAGCAAGTAACTTGAAAATATCGGGAATGAAACCGCGCTGGTTTTTAAAGCCCTTCAGTATGAACAGTTGGAGTCTGTAGCAAAATATTTTCCGACATAGATTTTCGGACGGCATTGTACACAATTTTTGAAGAAAGCAAAGCTTTCTCCGATCTATTTCGGTTTCTATGTTAAACCAACCTACTGTGCTGAGGGCCATATCGGTTCTCGTATAAGTCGGTAAATGTTGAATCTTTTTAGCGGCAAGCCTTAAAAGCTTTTCAAGCTTTAGTAACTCATTTGTTGAAATATTGTACCATAATTCTACGCCATACAGCGCAGTTGGAATTACCACACTACGAACAAGTGACGCCATCACAAGAGGATTGATGTCACCTATGTTTTGTTCCAGGGATAAGATTGAGAAAAGTGACGATCTGGCTTTTCTTATCCGTGCATCAATTGTATCTGTACACGTGAGGGGTGTATTAAGTACAATACCAACATGAACTGTTGAGTTCACTGGGGTTATTTGAGAGTCATAAAATTTAACAGATGTATTTATGTTTTTGGTTTTTTTCCCAAATATCATTAGTTTGCATTTGTCAAAATTAAACTCGTAACCCCAGCGATTAGCATAATTACGAACGATATCTAGCTGTTGCTCTAGGGCTAACTTTGAATAACTTAAGACAGTAAGGTCGTCTGCTAGAGTAGGGTTGCCGCAGTGTATTGAACCTAATTGGACACCGTTCATACTGGCTTGGAGTGATTTAAGGAGTTCGTCGATAAAGAGCAAGTAACTCCATGTTGACATTACTCCCCCTTGTCGACAACTTTGCAATATTGGGAAAGTATCGGACGTAAAGCCATTTGCGCGGACGCACCCGTATATATTTGTAAAGGAATTTATAAATAACCGCATGAACTTTCCTTTGATACCGAGTTCCATCATTTTCACAAATAACGCATTGTGGCGTACATTATCAAAAGCGCCTGCTGTGTCTAAAAACATGGCGAATACATTTGAATTGAGTTCTATAGATTCGTTAACTGCTTCCTGGAGATTAAAAGAAGCAGTTATTGAGCTAAGGTGCCTTTTATAAGCATTTTGTTGCTCGTTTGGAAAGTCAGTATGTCGGTACGAACACCACTTATTTAATCTGGTGTGAAGCACCCTTTCAAATAATTTGTAAATTACCGGAAGAAGGGTAATTGGGCGATAGCTCTTAGGTTCCGTGCGAGGTTTGCCGTCTTTGTAAATTGGTATTATTATACCGGTTTTGCAATTTTGCGGTATATAGGCTGTAGTTATTATCATGTTAAATAACTTTCGTAAGTACGTGTGTAATGTAAGCCCACCATGGACTATTTGTTCGGGATATATTTCATCATTTCCCGGGGACTTGCGTAGTTTAACCGTCTGAATAGCTGAGTTTAATTCACTTGCAGATATGTGTGCAGTGAGTATACTATCGTCTGAATGGTCTTCCGAATCTAAGAATTCTTGGACCTTATTGTCTAACTTTTCGAAGAAAGATTGGTCGAAGCTAGGGCTGTGTTTTGGAGTGAAGACATTTGCATAGTAAGTCTTAAAAATGTCGACGACTACTTCCGGGTCTCGTACTACGCCAGTATCGTTCTTTATTTCATTTATCGGGGATAGCCGTTTTGTGCGTTTCTTCTGGACAAGTTTCCAGAACAATGTGACATCGCATTCCGCAGTTTTATTGAGATCGTTAAAGAATTTACTATTCAACTCGTAAATTGCTTTTTTCTGTGCATTTATAAACGCTCTTTTTGCGGTTTTGTAGTTCGTATAGTGTACGTTATCACGTGAACGTGGACGACCTTGTTGTATCCATTTTATACGTTCGTACATTTGCTTTTTATGGGCTGCTTTAACAGACTGGTTCCAGTAAGGTTTTGCATTGCGGTTGAACTTAACCTTTGGTAAGGAAGAGCTTGTCGCTGTGGAAATACTATCAATTGTATGGTTATATAGACGCTCAATACTCTCCGGGTCATTTTGTAATGTATTTAGAGGTATATTTGTAAGAGAACTTTCTAGTGTTGCAGCGAACTGAGTTAAAACATCAGCATTACATTTATTCCATGCGATTTTCGGTGCGTTGGGTAAAGTGTAATGTTGTAATGGTATTTTGCATATACAAAGCAATGGCAAATGATCAGACACTGTACAACAAGCATCATCTATAACTCTAGCTTTAGTAATATTGTCTTTTTGAGTATTACTCGTCACAATGTAGTCTAAAGTTCTTTCGGCTGGTCGAAATGTAAATGGAACTCCACAGGTTTTGACTACATCAGCATTATTGTTCTTTAAAAAGTTTATGAATGCATTCAATCTGTGATCAGTTTGTTTACGAGTAGCATGGCGTTCACACTGTACATCGACATTCATATCTCCACAGAGGATTATATTACCAATTGGTGCGTAAGAATCATATATACTCTGTAAATTATCAATGCATATATTATAATCATCATTGGAATAGTTAGAAGAGGGTAAATACACTGCGAATATGAATGTCGGAGTAACTTGGCGATTTACATGGCTAAGTTTCACACCAATTATTCTATCAGTCTGTAAATTGGAAATCACGTTTATAGACATAGATAAAGAAGTTTTATACAGTATGCTTACTCCGCCTTTCCCGATTCTACTGTCATTGTCTATTCGTTCACAAGTTGTTACTGCTTTATACACAGAGTGTAAAGTGTCTAAAAAAGCACAACTGTTTGGTTTGAGTTTATGTTCAATAACACATGCTATGTCGATATCATATTTGTCTAGGAGAAAACTGATTGACCCCGCAGATGACATTGCTCCGCGGACATTCCATGATAGAATATTGCACTGTGTGTTAAATGCGTTGTTAGTCATATTGTTACTGTACTTGTATTTATATGTGAGGTTTGATAAAAGCAATAAGTGTAATAACCATATGATTAAGACTGCCATTGTTCCGGATTTATTAATCTTGTACGACTTGGTCGTCGTAAACACCGTCGGTTCCGTTTCTACTGGTGGTCTGTACTTTCTTCTGCCAGTTGTGCTCGGAGTACCAACGACGGCAGTAGATTTTCCGCGGCCAAAAATGTCGGCTTTCAACTTGATCACAATCAGACTGGTAGATTGTGAGTTTTGCAGCTAAACTGCCACGGTTTGTGTCTATTAATTTCACAGCAGCAGGTTCAATGTTTTTGCTTTGCAAAAACTCAAATATCCCAGCCCTGTTGGAGTTGGACGCGATGCCTCCAACATAGTATCGTCGGGTTCTACGTGATCTTATACTTTCGAACACTGCGTTCGTTTCTTTAGCACTATGTTTCGATATGTTTTCATTCCATGATCCGTATATTGATTCACTTGACTTGGGGGTTATAGCATTTTCGTTACCACAGGGAAACTGACCGGTATTATGGGTTTCTTGGGGTTCACTAGGCTGTGTTCTGCGGCTAACGTGTACTTCAATGTTATTGTAAATGTTGGACTGAAGAGACTTCCGATGGCAGTTCGTATCGCCCGTAATAATATTAGCTGGGGTTCCTGCATTATCGTGGACATCTGGTTCTGTGTGTTGTTTACTTATCTCGCTGTTTTCCTCTGTATTGTCCGTTTGTGGAACTGTCACCATCGAATCTTTACGCCTGATTGATTCAAATAGGGAAGTATCAGAAGTTGACACATTAGACTTGTTGACAGGTGCGCGGTTTGGTGGCGAGACGACAACACTTGCGTAGGTTGGTTTAGAGACAAGGGTTGACTTTGTTGTCATTTTAAGTTCTGCAATGTCGCATCGAATTGAAGTATGTGTTTGTTTATCGATGTTTCGTAATCTCTTATCTTCTTGGATTGTGTCAGTAAGAAGGTTTTTCAGAGTTTCAACCTCACTTGTTAGAACGTGTATTTTGTTCTGGTCGTACTGACGTTCTTGTTTCAGCATCGAAACATCTTGTTGCAGGAGCTGAATATTCGCCTTCATTTGGGCTAATTCTTGTTGCAGCGATTTATTCATGTTGCTTGTAATGGTTCCGAGTATGGTGTCGTCTTTTGACACTGACTTGACAGTTGCACGTCTTTTGACAAGAATTTCGTTTAGACATTTATGATCTCCGTTATTAATGAAGCTTTGCAGAATATAACAGTCAGAAGCATATCGCGTATAGCTTTCTTCCGATTTTGTCGATCGCCTTAATATGAGAGATCCTAGTGGACAGTTATTACTGTTTCTAGCACGTTTAAACAATATGCTTCTGTACATGCATATGTCCTCGTCCCTCTTGTGAGTTAGCGCAACCAATTTTTCTATGTATAAGTCTTTGGCTAAATTATGCAGCACTTCGTCTAGGACAAGGAAAAATTCCTGGTTGCTGATTGGTTGAGATGTTAGGCAGTCGGGCTCGTTAACAGTTATTTGTGTATCATCACATTGCGAATTATTCAGAAGTGTTTCATCGCGAATGATTTGACTATCACCCCATTCGCTTGGAAAATGTAGCGACATAGCTGTTAATGTTTCAAAGTCCTTGTTACTACTAGTGTCACTGAATGGAGATGTCAGGTTTTGTGTTACATACATAGCCCTAGGCATTGAGGGCATTGTGATGTCCGGAGATGAATAATTGCTAGCCATTATGCACTCTGTCCACTAATCCGATTAAACTGTTATGCCCTGAGGCTATATATAGCCACATTGAGCGTGACCCCTCTTCTACTGGTGGGGTAACAAAATTTGAATTTGAATTCGGGAGATAACAAAGGAGAAATGTTTATTCAGCTTCTATCTCATAGAATAATGCATTTTACTTATATATACGAATCTATTATGATGTCCGTTACCTATATCATTTAGTCCGTATAGTTATAGTATCCTCATTTCACTACAATTATCAAAATATCACAATTTGTTATTCCATACAAAAACACACATCCTTCTCAAACCGGAACCGGAACAATTTCACAAATACACAATACAATTTTTATTATTATAAAAATATTTGTTTTTGTTTCACGGTGAAACCAAATTGTTTTTGTTGAAACTTTAATATTAATTTTAAAAGTAAAATAAAGTCTCGATATGAAATTTGTGGATTCACTTCCTGGTATTGGTCAAGGGCATATTTATCTTTATTGTAGTTAATTCACCACGTCATTTGTGTTCACATCAAATTTACTGCGCCGTCGAGACTTTAATTAGTACTGTTTGCAGGTTACTATACTCCATCGGTCTCAGTTGAAAATACGAGTTTCTATTAAGTCGAATATCCAACATTTGGAAATTCGAATTGTATTTATGTCAAATATGCAACTCTCAGCTGGCTGGACTTTCGATCTCAGCTGCATACGTTGAATACCAAACTCATTGCCTGCTGGATATCAATTTTGATTTAAATAGTCAATAATTACGTCTTATTCATTTGATTTAATTACTTCCCACCTCCACGATCAAAAGAATAATTAAAAACCTATATATCAATGCACACAAAACGTATTGAAAACATGCGTTAAATAAGAAGAAAATGAGTAAATAAAGATTTGAGTTGAAAATTTAACTCCTAACTTTGTTCTAAGGGGCTGTAAAATCTAAAAGGCTTCATTTTTCTTTTTTCTCAAAAATACTACACAATACGAAACCCCAAAACAACCCACGTATAATAAACGACTAATTTGACAGTGGCTACCCATTGTGATCTCTTCGGCCTTTATAGATCGGAGAAAAACGGAAATAGCCGATGTTTCACGGTATATATTATACTTAATGATTATGGAAACGCGTAATTGAACGCGCATTTCTTCATTTTCAAACTAAATTGGAAGCAATTTGTACACTTGTAAATTTCTTAAAACATATATTGTGATAATGCTTAGACATCATAGAATACTTCACGAGGTTATAAAAAATGTCACTTAAGTAAAAAGCAACTTTATAGCCTGTCAAAAACGCGGTTTTGAGTATTTTGACAGTTTTCATATAGAGTTATATAGGAATGATAGTCACTAACTTCAAACGAAAATGGAAGCAAAAAGTTAACGTACCATATTAATAAAAATTATATTGAAATAAAGTGCAGAGAATGAAGATTACTTCACGAGGTTATAAAATTTTGTCATCTAATGTTATAAACAAGTTATTAGTGTTAAACCATACTTCCATGGCTCCTATATAAATCTATAGTAAATCAGTGTATCGTAAAACGTTATCGATGTGATCGATTATACGTTTTCAAGGGAGGCTACTTTGCCGATAACACCCGATAAGTTACAGAAATGTTCCGTATGTAGTCTCCAGCTCGAAATTAGGGTGTTGCTGGCAATTGAGTTCTCCACATTCTCTGGGCTAAGTTAAATATAGTCAAAAAGTATGGTTATGTTTCCATCTCTGTATGGGACACCAATCGTGAAAGCTCGGCCATTTCCGTTTGTCTCCGGTAGATATACCTACATTACAATGCATGTTTGGATTGTGAATCATCGGGTGTTTCCGTATGTTTTCGGCAAATCTAATGCAAATGCCATTCTGATCACATCGATCGGCCTTTCAAGATGGATTGCAATAGATTTACCGGAGACAAACGGAAATGGCCGAACTTTGACGATTGATGCAACTCGTAAAGGTCGAGCATTCTCGGTCACTAGTGTATTCCTCACCTTAAATCATAGTCTGTGGTTCTTTTTTTTTTTTTTTTTTTTTCGGGCCCCGTAAGGGTAACCCCGTTTATTTCATATATATATATATACATTCATAATTCATGATTTACAGAATATTAATGTTTAGACAAGGCATAAAGGTGAACATTAAGGAGAGAGTTTGCAGTGTTGAGTAAACTGGGTATTATTTGTCACATAAATAAGATTTAATTTGTGATCAAAGGTGAATAGTTTTTCCAATCATTGTCAGACTTTGATACTTTGTTGTTTTTTTTGGCGATGTATAATTCTGTGTTAAGGAGTAAGTTGACCTGATTCTTTAATATATTAACTGAAAGTGGGATGTTCAAAATTTTGCAACGGTATAGATTATACTTGGCTAATGTAATTATATATGTTGTGGCTTTATCGATTTTATCGTTCCCTAAAAGTAAGTCTAATGTCGTCCAGTTAGTACTGATCTCGGGACATTTAGTATTGATCCATCGTTTAATTTCTTCCCAATAAGCAGAAGAATGGTGACAGTCACAGAAGAGATGTTTTAGAGTTTCGCTTTGGTTGTTACAGAAAGAACACATATTGCTTGTTTTAATTCCCATTTTGTATAAAAGATGATTAGTACCAAGAATGCGGTGGTTGATAATGAATTGAAACCATTGTAATTTTGGATCTGTTGTTATGTTAAATGGTGATTTGTAACTATATTTCCAATTGAAATCTGCATTCACATTCAGTTCGTTGATCCATTTTAACTTTGAGTTTGGTTCATAATTCTTAGAATTTAATAAGTCGTAAATGTTTCTACAACCTTTACTTTGTTTAAGAAGCACTTTTACGCAGAATGGTTGTAGTGGATTTTCTTCATTTACAGCCAGGTGATGAAAATTCATTTGTGCAAGTAATCTCCTGATGGCGCCTATAATATTCTGATATTGAAGAAAATTGATATTAATATTGTATTTGGATAAGAAGTCATTGAAGGATAACAAAGCACCGTTTCTATCAAGAAAATCGTTAACAAAAATCGCACCAGCTTCTACAAATCTGGGATAATAAATACTATTCCCACCAACTTTAAACATTGAATTGTGCCATATTGGCTGAGAGCAAAAATCGTGCCAATTTTGTGGATGTTGCTTCATAAGAATTATAAGCCCTTCAAAAACATTCTTCCAAAATTGGTTTCTTACAAGTGGAATATTGTTTTTTAAGTAAATGTCTCCAAACTTGTCGAACGTCGACATAAAAGGGAACATTGTTGTGACTAGTTTAAAATATTTTGTGTTATATAACATAAGTCTCCGTATCCAAGTCATTTTTAAAGACGTTATAAATAACTTTAAGTTTACCATTCTAATGCCTCCATTCTCGTATTTTTGGGTAATGATATTTCTTTTTATTTTGTCCGGTCCAGAATTCCAAAGGAATTTAAAGAATGCATTTTGGATTAGTTTAATGGTATTGGAATTTGGGTTAGGTACATGTAGACTTAATATAAGATGATTAATTTTAGACAACGCTAGCGTTTTAATCACTACATTTTTACCAATTGGCGAAAGTATTCTTTTTGACCAATGTGTGAAAAGACTTTTAATATCTTCTATTTTTGAAGAGTAATTAGCATCAGTTACATCATTAAGGTCAATTGGAAAATCGACTCCCAGAAGCTTGAAACTTTCCGTTTCCCATAACAGCTCATACTCAGGACAAAATCTAACATCTGAACCTTTCATCGAACCTATCCATAAAACTTTTGTTTTTTCAATATTAATATTTAGACCAGATATTTTTGCATAGAATTTTAACGTTTCCATAGTGTTTTGTAAAGATTTTTCAGACCCGTCTAGCATGATAGAAGTGTCGTCTGCATATTGTGATAAGAGGAATTCAATATTATATATAGTTATTCCTTTGATATTAATGTTGTTTTTCATTAGTAGTGCAAGTATTTCGGCACAAAGAATGAAAATGTAAGGGGATAGGGGGTCGCCCTGACGACAGCCTCGTTCAATATTGAACCAGTCTGACATATGTCCATTAATGTTAACACATGATTGAATATTTGTGTAAAACAGTTTTACCCACTTGATAAAATTTTCACCTAAATTAAAATAGCTAAATACCTTATACATAAAAGACCATGAGACAGAATCAAATGCAGTAGCAAAATCAATTAGTAATATCATTCCCGGTATGTTTTGTTCTTCCGTCAACTGCATTATGTCATATACTAGTCTAATATTATCACCTATAAATCTACCTGCCAAAAAGCCAGTTTGGTCTTCACTGATAAGTTTATGTAAAACAGTTTTCAGGCGTTGTGCAATGCATGCAGACGCTATTTTGTATGAAACATTGAGTAAAGAGATTGGACGCCAATTTTTTATGTATTGTTTGTCCTTTCCACCTTTAGGTATACAAGTTATTACACCTTGTTTAAGGGTGAAAGATAATTCACCGGAATCAAATGCATAATTGATAGATCTGACTAAAAATTGACCGATGTCTTTCCAAAAGAATTTAAAGAAAGCTGATGTAAAACCACTACTGCCAGGTGATGAGTCATTAGACATGCGCTTAAGGCATGCCAACATTTCACTTGAGTTTAAATGATTTCCGAGGTAGTTTTTGTCATCTTCAGTCAATTTGGGGGATTCTATATCATGAAGTAAGGTTTCGGGGTCAAAATTTTCACATTCTCTTAACGAGTACAATGTTTTATAGTGTTTAGCCACTTCATCTAATATATCTTGTTGACTTTGAAGTAAGGTACCCGAAGAAGAGTATAACGAGTTCATAACCTTTGAAATGTAATGCCTGTTTTCTAAATTACAAAAATA
The DNA here is from genome assembly GCA_947247005.1 of Spisula solida. Classification (NCBI taxonomy): domain Eukaryota; kingdom Metazoa; phylum Mollusca; class Bivalvia; order Venerida; family Mactridae; genus Spisula; species Spisula solida. Next base: position 2,712,154 of record OX365958.1, on the reverse strand, counting down.
TTTGGATGGCTTTTCTCCCTCAGAAATCCATTTTGCTCTAGATCTAATAAAAACACCCTGCATCTTCTTTGTTCTGAGTTCGTTTAAATCATGCTTTTTAGTTTCTAACAATGGGTAGTCAATATTATGTTGTTTTTCAAGAGAGCTTATTTGAGATATTAATTTTTCTTCCTGTTTTTCTTCTAGTTTCTTTTGATATGAAGCGTGCCAAATGGGTTTACCTCTTACATGTATTTCCATCATCAAGGTTTCAAAAAACAGTTTATCATCTGTTTCAAAATTAATAATTTCATTTCCTATGTTTTCTAAATTATGTTGGTTTGCCGAAGCATATTGTAGTTTTGTTTCATCTATGAGAGTTTTTATGTGATTTACATATTGAATCTCTTTTAAAAGAGAGTTATTAAATTTCCAGAATGAATTACCTTGAACAGAGTAACCGAATCGAATATTCAATAAAATTAATGAATGCTCCGTTCTGTAGCCAGCCTTTATTTTAGTATTTTCCATTTCTGCGTAAAGGTTATGTGAGATCAATAAGAAGTCGAGTCTAGCTTTTTTAACCGGATTTCGTTTGAACCAAGTATATTGTTTTTCTTCCATGTGTTGTTCTCCCCAACAGTCAATTAAGTTACACTCCGGAATCATTTCAAGGACGACTCCTCTTGCATTTGGATTAGTGATATGTTAATAATTAAAACAGTCACTACTAGGGTCTAAAACAAGATTGAAATCTCCGACTAAAATACATGGAGTGTCGATTAGTAACAATTTATCTTTTATAGATCTGAAGAAAGAAGAAAACAGGGTCATTTCTATTTGGGCCATACAAACTAATTAATGTAATGTCATTACTGATTAAATTGGCTTTGAGTATAAGAAGATTTCCATTTTAATATGTATCACAACTTATAAATTTAAAATCGAAATTATTATTTATCAATATGTCGACGCCTCTGGCTTGACTAGTATAATTACTGAAATAGCATTCGTATCCTCACTGAGCATGTGTATAATTTTTCTCCTTATTAGTGAAATGTGTTTCTTGTAGAAAATAAATGTTATAGTTTTTACTTTTCAGATAATTTATGACATCTTTTCTTTTTCGACTATCACCTAGTCCCCGGGCATTCATTGACACAAAGGTTACATTTCCCGTCATTCAATAGTTGCAGTGTGATAATGTTGGTTGACAATGAATGTTGAAATAAATTTTGGTTTGATTGAGTTTGATACTCATCTATATAATAGATAGTGCGACGGAATCCCAGTATTACTCAAACTGCTCAACAAGAAAGAAAGACATTCCAAAAAACGAATGCAAAACAAAAAGCAATAGAACATTTTAACTCCTATAATAGGTGTAGAAGGCAGTGTCAATGTGTGGAAAGTAAGTAAGATAAATATTGTATACCACCCCATGTCATATTTAAACAAGTGTAGTAATGTATATAATATTTAGTCTAATGATATTGATAAAATTTATAAATTATTCTCCCCAGTTTTGACTACGGTTGTACTATTGTGGGCACTTGCAACAATGTTCAAATGAAAAAACAAAACAAATAAAATTCCCCTAAGATCAGCTAGACTTAATATAGACAAAGACATTGATACTCAACTCAGACGAACATTTTGCAACATTTAACCGGTAGACTTTCCCAGAAGGAGTCAAATATAGAAAGCGATATACCCATTTACAAAGCATGAAACAACATATGTCCATCATAATTTGAAGACAGAAAAGTCATGAGGTACAAGGTCCTCATCTACAGATAACAATGACCCACCGGATGGTATATCAAGGGAGAGATATTTGAACGCTAAGGGGCATCACTTATTATGGGACTTTGTTTGGATAGGAGTGCAAAATGGCGGGAAGTTGTTGACGTTTAGTGTACGTTTTATGCCCTGGGATACGAATCTTTACAATGAAAGGATGAAAATATAGCTTGGGCTATTTTTGTTTTGTCTATTTAAATTGATAGTCAATTTGTAATAAGGAATTCAGTATTGAGGCGCTTAGCAATCATGCATAATGTATCCGATTGTTCTTAGTAGTTAAATCAAGTGTCAAGCATTTGGCGTTGTCAGTTTTGCCTGGCTTGTTCTGTGGTTGTTTCCCAAAATCCCTTCTTCCCTCCTAGATAAGTTGGGATGGTCAAAGAGCTCGTCTTTATTTTTTATCTCTGTGTGTTACATGACTGATGGCATGACGCATGTGTGTGGTCGCACGGTCATGATATGCTCTCTGTCTAAACATTCAGAATAACAGGATCGTTCATTACAAATGCTTTTAGAAAATATTAATGATTTTTTATTAACTATGGGCGCATACGAGTTTTTGAGACTTACTTTCAGTAACATCTGTTAAACTATCCGTAAATATTTAGATAAACGTTCATTTTCATGACATAAAAAGCTACCCATTGACTTAGTGTGTCAGACGATGTAGGAAATGATGTGGGAGAAAGAACATACCTACCTAATCTTCTTCGGGCGGTTTTGCCCCTGTGAGAAAGAAAGGTGTTAGAAAGGTCTAGTGTGAGACGGTGTGTGTGTGTGAGATGAGACGGGAGAAGGGAGTATTTGAGAAGGTTTGAGAAAGTGAGTGAGACAGACGGAAGATTGGAGAAAGGCTGTGTGAGAGAGGATAGGAAGTGAGAGAAAGTATTGGGAGAGTGAGTGGGAGAAAGGGTGTGCGACAGAGTAGAATGTGGGAAAATAATTGGGAGAGTGAGTATGAGAAAGGGTGCGCGAGAGAGTATAGGAGAATGGAAAAGGTGTGTGTGAGAGAGACATAAAATACTTGCACTCTTAAAGGTATGATGACAATTCCAGTTGCAACAATGAGCGTCGACATCGCGACTTACCGAGCAAGGGTGGGTACATTCAAGCACGCATTTGGACAAGACGTTGTGACTCATGATGTTGTGGTGGATATTCCAACTTTCAGACGAATCGTCATTTGGGAAGTGCTATGTGTGCTGATGCTAATAATGGCGCTTTATGAAACCCGTTTCGTGATGAAATACCCTCGTAAGTGTATTCATATTATTTCGATTTATAATTGATTAAGACTTGAACACTTGCTACTCTTCTCTAATACATGTACTAATGAAACTACTATGATATTACTTGGTGATGACATTGTCTTGTTTATGTATATATGTACGATCATACGAGGCTTGATCGGGAAGTTCGTATCATTTTGTTGTATTCTATGAGGTCATATTAAATACAGGTAGTGTGTAAATTATTGACATACGAGGGGTGATCGCGAAGTTCGTAATTATTTATTTTTAGTTCCATATTGATGAAACTTCATTCTCCTGAAACAATGCCATTTTAGAGTCATCTGTATGGCTCAAATTCACGTAATATAACAAACATAGTTCATTCAAGTCTTTGTCAAATATTTCCCATATCATGTTTAAAATGTACACGACGGATCGTTTCACTGTTGACGTGCCGTCTTAGCTGAACACATATGTCGTACCGTCTTAGCTGAACAAATATGACGTGTCGTCTTATCATATGTGTAGTTTTTAAAAAATACAGTTATTTGGCCATTTTTGTTCAATCTATTCACCCTTATGTATAAGAAAAAGAGTGACATGACGTCCAAACAAATTCAGGCACTGCTCACTGCCCGATATAACGACTATAATGATGAATTTTCAATTGGCTTGCCGTCTATGCACTTTATTTCGGACGTGGTCTGGCATTTGCCTCGAATGTTAGACAAAAGTAAACCTTTAGTGAGAAATGTATCAACAACCGGGGATAGTAAACACTTTCCCCTTAGCATAGGCTATATTTCGTCAAAATCGAGTGGAAAATAAGATACTTACAGGTCTTTTTAGCTCCGAGTCGACGCTATTTGGCTGTCTGTCTTACCATAAAATGACGCCACATACCACTTGGTATGGCCACACTGAATACAACAATTATATAACGTTTTATTTACAGACGAGTTCACAACTACCATCAATGGTATATGGGACAATCGTCAAATAACTAACTTCTTGGTGACATTGTCAGTACATGTATACTCAATTACGGAATTCGTTGGCTACTGTCTACTGTTGACGGTTATCACTCCAGAACTACACTCAACACATACAAAAGACAGGAATAATAGTATGTTAGATTCAGTCATACAATAAAGATAAATATTCCCTTATTTATCTTTTTAGAGGGCTAACTGGAACCATCTTTTTAAACAGTAATTTTCGCTGTAATTTTCACTGATTAATCTCTATAATTCATTGATAGCATATAATAAATAGCGATAATTTAACTTCATCAGTTCATGTATATAGTTATGATTTGTTTTGTATTATCAGTTGCAAAAATAATCTTAACAAATACATTATTGCAACTTTTTGCAGAAACAACTGCTTTATTTGGACATTATGAGACCAGAGATGACAAGGGTAATGGTTCAGCTAAGAATGTCATTTGGGTGTCGACGATTGCGAAATCCATCTGTATTTTCTGTGCAATCGGTTCGTTGACTTTCATTGGTATGCTGTTGTTAATGGCAGGGGTAGAGCCAAACCCCGGCCCTTGGGGACGTGAGTTTATCTATATAAATTTTATGTATCCCACATTTTCATTGGTCAGATGATAAAATTAATGCAAAAAACTAACAATTATTGTGTAACACATTTCAAGTAAAAACTTACATGTACGAGGGGCGTTCAATATATAATGTCCATGTCCTTTGTATTTTGCTATGACAGTATTTACAAGAATTCTACAAATACTGTCTGAGAGGTGTTTGTTTCTATTCTATATCTGAAAAATTACATAGCCTTTCGTCAATAATTAAGTAATTTATTGAACTTAGAAGAGGGTCTACTCGAGTATACTAGCCTTATTGTCATTTTAAGCCAAATATGTGTTATCTTTGCAGTAGTGGTTTAGAAATTAAATGGCAGTATTCATTTAATTGCAACATACCAATCTATAACTTAATCCTTATATTTCCACCAGAACAAAAAATGAACATGAAAGTATGTTTTGTCTAAGAGTAAGGCGGTCAAATACAAGGAGACTACTCTTATTTATACCAAATGATGCTTGTTGGATTACGCTCCAATAACTTCATATCACTTCTATTTTGTTCGCAAATTTTCCCCAGAAATTATTGTTGATGGTCTACGGCGTACGTCAATGTATAATATTTCGAATTCCAGTCAATAAAACTAATTTACAATATGAATTGAAAAATAGCATACTTTCTGAACTTATTTTGACACCTATTTTCGCGACTTTCAAATGGTCTTATTTTGTATAAAAATGGCAAACAAGTACAGGAAATCATGTTTTTATGGAAGGCATTTACATTATTCACGGAATAGTAGATGTGGAATAAGATTATTTCCCGAAATGAAATTTTAATGGACTTTTATTCTCAAAAAGACGCAGTATCTATTACTGACCCTTAAAAAGACACCAGAAACAACAATCCGGGAATTAAATTTTATTGAAATTTTCACGAAATATTTCGGAATAGTTGATGGTTCCAGAAATGTAAAAAGATTTCCATTTATCAATGAATGTTAAAATTTGTGACCAAAAAGACATTATATATTGAACGCCCCTCGTATTTCGATACCATAATTACGACTTCTAGTAATCAAATATACATGTATATGAGCCAGTCTCAAGGAAAACATGCTATTTTTGACCAAAAAAAATGCTTTAGGGATGTTCCATTATTTCAAGGTAAAATCATAATGAAGCAAATGCAAAATACTGCTAAAATGCCCATTAATAGAAAATCTTCAATACTGTACATGCACGAATGTTATGGCACGTTTGCTGCCCAAGTGGATGAAACTATGGCTAATACACTATCTTATATACTATCATTAATTTCATACACAATATCATTCAATATCCGATTATCCATTATTAATTTGCGTTCTCTTTGATACCTTATCAATATCACTTGTGTAGCTTTAAGTTATCTTTATTTGCTTTTGAGAAGCATTTATATCAGTTATCAGTTTTATAACATAATGAACGTGACATTCATACATACACTTTTGCTTGTGTTGGTTATGGATTTTCACTTTGAGTATAACGGGTTTTTTACTTTTGCTGAGAGAAACCACGTAGCGGGAATAATCTTTAGATTTTCTTTTGTTCCCTATACAATCTCTAATTACCGGTATTTGTGGGGAGCGGGTGCCTAGAAGTAGATCGCGCGCTTTGGGATCGAGAGGTCCTGGGTTCAACCCCCGTCTGGACCACTGCTTAATTTCTCTGAGCACGCATAACCCACATGCTCCACTTGACCAAGGTGTAAATTGGTACATGTGAGGGCTGTGTCTGAACATGTTCGATAGTCCTGGGCGCCGAAGATCGATGTTGGCTGCACACCCACCAGGAGAGAAATAGTCTCCCCAGGGAGACTCGAACGCAGGTTTCCATAGGTAGCCCAATGACCAGGGGAAGTTTAAATGTCAAAGGGTGGCTGAACGGCTGAACTGCTGAAAACAGCCCTAGAAAATTGGTAACTTTATTTGTTTTACCAAGGATAATAATCTTTCATATTCAGGTAACAATCCATGTAAGGACAAACTGACAGAAACATTCGTTAGCACTCTTCTGAAAAGACTTGGTTTAGACGAATATTTTCCAGGCAAGATAGAATTATTCGATATAATTTCAATCGCTCCGAAAAATATTGAGTGTCTTGATGGGAGATCGGAAAACCAATTACCGTGGATACTTTTAAGAAAACTGATGGCTGTAAATGGAGACGCTTTTTGTTTGGACGATCCAGCTGAAAACAAAGTACAAGTTTCCGAATTCTTGGAAATGGATGAAGAAATATCTGATGAGGAGGGTTATGGTGATGCCGCGGGAGAACGAGAAAATGGTTCAGAAGAATACAACGATTTGAAGATAAACTATTTAGACGTCTTTCTGTTAGTATTTCAATGTTGTAGTCCTATGTTACAGCAGGTGCTGTCTCAAAAAATGTTTCTTTGTCAATTTGCTTTTCCATTTCTGTTCACGCCATTAACTTGCACTATACCATCAGTCACGCTGTGGCCATTGCGGTCAGTAGTCGTTGAAACTAGCTCCAATGAGAAAACAATACGAGAGTACGACCTCTTTGAGCTACCAACAAAGTGTGTTGCTTTTTGTCGTATTGGACGTCCACAATTTTCTAAATCCAATTTGCTAAACAAACTTGTTCCAGATGAAAATATAAAACCCTTCTTCAATTACAAATGCCAATCAGGACAAGTCCCGAAATCGGTGTGCATCAAATATATTGAAACGTTTTGGTTACTGAAATCAGGTACTGATAGAGATACATTTGACGACATAACCATGGTGTGTAATATGAGGGGTTGTGTAAGGTCGTTTGACAAGTCTACAATGTCACTTATGAGTAAATTTGTGGACGCAATTTTGGTGTTTATCCAAAAAGATGACATAATTGAGTGCCAAACAGAGCTCGAAAATTTAACATCGTTATTCAAAAGGGTAATCATTGTATCGATAGGTTCTTCTAAGAAAAAGCCTGCCAGCTTAATGAAAACGTTAACCACAAATGCTAGATCAAAATATAATTGCACTCTTTCTATTGTCCAAACGTATGATATAAAAGAAAAAGAAATGAAATTAGAGGATAGCATCATGAGAGAAATTGTTGATGTTATAAAGAAAGAAACAAAAGAACACCCCGCAAAATCTTTCGAAACGCGATTACGAGAATGCAAGATGAAGCAAATAAGTACTGATGAAAAGGTTGAAGCATGTTCATACGGAAGAAAGACTGCTGAGGAGTTCTGCAAAACTATAAATTTGGAAACAAGCTTTCTATTATTAAAAAGAGCAGTGACTCCTATACAGTCTACGGAGGCCAGAAATTTGGGAACGCTTTTTAAGGAGCTAAAAAGGGAACAGGATAAAGATATCCAAGAGACAAAGAGAGCCAAAATAGAGACAGTCCGAAAAGAAATGGAAACAAATATAACAAAACCAATCAGGAATATTTTAAAGGTTCTATGCGAAAGTACTCCTGTACACGTTGGTTATTTTTTGGCATGGCTGGAGTTCTATATTTCTCGCGAGAGTAGGCACCATCTTTCAGAATTAAAAAGGAAACACAAGGAAGCACGGGGGATAATCCAAAAGCAAAGACCGGACAAACGGCAAGATATCGACAGAGAACGGGAGTTGATAAAGGTAGAGGAAGAGATGCATGCAGCATCATTCTCTGTTAGGAATTTGTTTCGAGAGATAGGGCTTATATACGATACTGTATGCGAACTCAGGCTAAGCGAAAAGATTTTAGATATACCATCTGTGGAAAAGATTGCTTCATGTATAATAACACTGATGTTAAAGGGACGTTCTTTAGAGTTAATTGATGGTGACAGTTTCTATTTACCAGCAAAATGGTTGTCTAAAATATTTGGCAGTGGGCAGATGCATGGAAAAAAAGTTATGACAATAAGTGTTCTGGGTGTTCAGAGTTCTGGAAAGTCTACGCTACTGAATACGATGTTTGGAGCGTTGTTTTCAACAAGTGCCGGTAGGTGCACTAGAGGTATACATGGTCAGTTGATACCCCTCCATGTTGATCTTATCACTAAAAGACAACTGGACTATGAATACGTCATTGTACTTGACACAGAAGGATTACGCTCCACAGAGCTTATTCATGAAAGTCTTGAACACGATAATGAGTTAGCTACATTGATTACAGGATTAGGAAATACCACCATAGTGAATGTGATGGGGGAAAATACCCAAGAAATCAAAGATATTTTGCAAATCGTTGCCCATGCATTTCTTCGCATTAAACTTGTCAACGAAAGCATTTCTTTACAAAATCGGTGTATATTGGTTCAACAAAATATCTCTGCAATTACTGCTAGTGAAGATCTGGAGTACGGGTTAAATAAGTTTATTACTGTTCTTGATGAAATGACTCAGGACTCTGCCAAGTGTGAAGGGATTGAGTACATACGTAGATTTAATGACGTGATAGACTTTGACGTCTTGTCTGATGTATATTATCTCAATAGTTTTTGGCATGGAGATCCACCATTTGCCCGAGTAAATAAATCATACAGTGACGCAGTTAATGACATAAAGTATCGCATATTTACACAAACAGAAACCCCTTACGCAAAAACCCTTCCAGAATTTATTTGCCAAACAAATGACTTATGGCAAGGAGTGGTAAATGAAAATTTTGTATTTTCGTTCAAAAATAGTCTTGAGAGAAGAGCATATTTGGCAATGGACGATAGTATGCAAACAACACTGTGGACAATTGAATTTTCAATAACGACAATAATGCACTCCACGGTGCAAAAACAATACTCTAACTGCCAGACCCAACATGACATTGAAATCGCTTACAAAGAGATCAACGATAGCCTGAAAGATACACTCAATTGTGAAAAGAAAGCAGCCGAAGCTTATTTGACAAAATATTTTGAGACCAGTCACAATCGTACAATCATTGCCCAATGGAATGAAAGCCAACGGGGCCGCATAACGAGATTCTTTGATAAGATGCAAGACATTCTTACAAGAAATATCAGAAATGAGAGAAACAAGATTAAAATGAAACTATGCTTGCACCATGACAAAAGAAAACAATTAGAAGCGTTACACAAACAAACATCAGAATATGCGAAAAACCACAATGTGGAGAACATGACAGAAAAACAAAAACAAAATTTGTTCGAGGAATTTTGGACTAAAACTTACGGAAATGATGATCCTACTAAAGTGGTCGGTATGTTTAATTTGGACGCAACATTTCATGAATGCCTCTCAGATATACACATCTCACATCAGCAGACGCTTACGTCTATATTGGATGAGATGCATTGGTATAATCGTAATAACATACACTCAGTATTGAGCTACGAAAAGATTGGCTTTAACCAATATGATATTGTTCCTGATAAAAAAACATTTGCAAGACGTTTGCCAAACTTCAATCCTATTTCAGATAAGAAGCATCCTTGTGTTGAACAGCATATTGAAACCCTGTTAAATACACTCAAAAGGGAAATTGATTCCACGTGTGCACAAAATGAGTACATTACCGAAACTAACGTTCGTGGCTTTATTCATTTCTTAAGCAAGCATGGACAATCAGCTCTTTCTAATGCAGGCATTGCGGTTAAAGAACAGTTTTATGTTAAATTGAATGTTTATGTAAGCATGTATGCAAGAGAGATATTTGAAAAACACAACAGCGAGTACAGACATTTATTGGTCACAGAATTCAACACATATAAGCAAAACCAACAAGAAATGTGTAAGAAATGTCTTGAATGCCGTTTAAACGAGGATAGTTTAGCAGAACATATCGCCAATGTTATTTTTAATTATATCGATACAGAATCGAAAATTCAGATGTGTGAGGAATCACAAAATATCCTACATGTTAATTTACCGGGAACAAAAAAATTGCTCATTGTTGAACTATGTGTCCACTTGGTCGACGCAAATGCTTTTGAAAAAGTTATATCTTACATCATGTCCCCATACGTTACAGCACGACAATGGTTTGAACAAAATGCCTTACGTGTTCTTCTTGAAGACGAAACGACTAAATTTTCCAAATGTAGTTTACGTGTTGTCAACAACTTGGCATGGAAAGCTGCTGAAAGCTTAAGACGATCGCAAGAAACTGATAATGCGGTGGTTACTACATGTTCCAAGTTACTTGACCGTCTACATTGTAATTTAAAAGAAAACAACATATTTATACAAATGACAGACTTCGACTCTATTTTGAGGTGGTATGTATCAGACGTCAATATAAATCTGGTTTGCGAGAAGATCACCGCCAAACTGGAAAAGGATATTGTCATTCTTAAAACTTTATTTAAGTCATATACCAAAACTTCGGTTTGGTGGGAGGGGAAATCTCCATTTCGTGTTATGTTTGAGCGTATCTGGGGATGTTCTGCAGTTTGTCCTTATTGTAACGAGCCCTGCGAAATATCTAATAATTTGCATGCTGGGGCTCACAGATGCGTCCAACATAGACCAAGATGTTTCAAGGGTATTAAAACAATTGAAGATTACGCTGTAGCAGAAACATGTAATTTAGCTGTTCAGTCTTCATCTAAAAAGCATTCATGCGCTGTCTTCAATTTCAAATGCAATTTTGGGAATTCTGAGTGCAAACAAGAGTGGCATAAATTCCGGGATTACAGAGAGGTCTTAAAAAACTGGTATATACCTCCAAGTTCAGATACGCATGATTCTTCGAAGTTTTGGCTTTGGTTTGCTGGTAAATTTAAGAAGGAGCTCAAAGACCATTATAAATATGAGATAAAAGACATACCGGACGACTGGAGCAAGATATCTCCAGAGGATGCAAAGGAGAGTTTACGAGCAATCTATCGATAATTATTTATTTGATTATATTGACCTCGGCAAACATAACAAGATACTCTTTCGCCATTTAAAATCAACATATCTAAGAAACCATCAAATTACCAGTTTGCCACAGTCCGCAAAACTTAATGTTCAATAATAAATAACTGTACAGTTTATTGCCCCCTCATAAAACTGTTATACCTTTAATTGGTACATATTTATTGTACATGCACTTCCCTATCATTGTTGTTTCATGATCTATTTTAATAATTCACGAAATACTAACTACAGGAGTATAACTACTCTTCATAATTACTTTAGAATCGTATCCGAAAGTATTTTTGTATCTATGTTAACGACCATTTCCTTTGCTCTATATGATACATGTCTGCTATGCAGGACGGGGCTTGTGTGTAATAACATGTTTCACTATGGATGTTAAATAAATACATTTATTAAAAGCCTCACAAATAGATCCCACTCCGACAGCCTGTCGCCTCGATCAGCCAAACAAATCCGGAAGGAACAAGAGCCATTAGAAAGACAAGAACAGACCAAATGGACGACCACACATCACTAAGACAAATCACAAACAACACTTAATAGACACAGTGTATATGTATACAGCGCCTTTAAAAGAAACGCAACAGCCTTATAATCGATAACGAAATTGTAGAAGGGTACATCCACTATGAACACGGTTTCACAATTTTTTTTGAAATTTCCTTTTTAAACTAGGAACTGAATAATGCATACGAAAGGTTGGCTAAGTTTAAGAACCGTATGGTTATGAGTTATGTAACTATAACTTCAAAGCTTTTTGGTAATCGAATATTTGACCATAGCGCCTTTTTGTGAAACTTTGTTCACTTTGTATTTGCCCTTCTGCAATTTCATTGTCCAGCACAATGCTTCTTCGTATCTTTCAAAAATACATGTACAGTGTATCTGTTGTGGGTTGTTATGTTGTGGTGTCGTCAGTTTCTTATTTTCTTGTCACCTGGCTCTTGCTCCGATTTAGTTTGATTGACTGAGGCGGCAAACTTTCGGGGTGGGATGTCATATTTTTATAGTTGCTAGTTTTTTTTGCGTTGGGCATAGTCTTGTCTTTTTGTTATTAAGTCGTATTCTTGTGCTAGTTTTTTATGTTGGGTATGGTCTGTGCCTTTTTGGGTTACGTTGTGTATGTCTATTGTTTTTCTTGTGTCATTTCGTGGCCTGATGTTTCTGTTGGGTGTTGCTTTTGGTATTTGTGTTTAAATTATTAAAATATGGGGTTGGATTTAATTTGTAGCCCCGATGCCGTTTCTAGCGGAGTTTTTGAATCTTAAATAATAAACAATACGTCATGATTTCTCAGTATTCGTCATTTTCTAAAGGGCCAATTCTTTTGGAGCTAGGCTTTTTATTCGCATTCACTATTTGTCCCCTATCGGATTCGTTCTCCTATCCGGTTCGTTCAAAAGTAAATATGCAGCTGTGGAGTAATGGATGTAGTTTGTTTTATGTTGTTAGTTTTCCGTTTACCTTGTACCCTTTCATCCACTATCGAATTATTTATATCATTTTTGTTTAATACCGTCAATAAATTATTTATGTGGCTTCAGGGATTTACAAGTAACAGATATGCTTTACTTTTTAATATTTCAGACAGCTCAAACTAGGTGTTTCGGCCTTTTTATCCCCCGCCGAAGGCGACGGGGATATGGTAAAGGTAGGCGTCATTCCGTCAGCCCGTCCGTCCGTCCGAAATTCTGTGTGCAACTCCTCCTACATTTCTGAAGGGATGTTGAGGAAACTTTCAGAGAATAACTGATATGATGTCCCCCAGCGCATATTGTCGGGATTTTTTATTCGACCATTTTTACAGAGTTATTGCCCTTTGTTGTTTTTTACATATAAATTCTTCTGTGTGCAACTCCTCCTACATTTCTTCAGGGAATTCGACGTAACTTTCACAGAATAACTGATATGAAGTCCCCCAGCGCATATTGTCAGGATTTTTAATTCGACCATTTTTTTACAGAGTTATTGCCCTTTGTTGTTTTTTACATATAAATTCTTCTGTGTGCAACTCCTCCTACATTTCTTCAGGGAATTTGACGAAACTTTCACAGAATAATTGCTATGATGTCCCCCAGCGCATATTGTCAGGATTGTTTTTATTCGACAATTTTTGACTGAGTTATTGCCCTTTGTTGATTTTTCGTATAAATTCTTCTGTGTGCAACTTCTCCTACATTTCTTCAGGGAATTTGACAAAACTTACACAGAATAACTGCTATGATGTCCCCCAGCGCATATTGTCAGGATTTTTTTATTCGACTATTTTTGACAGAGTTATTGCCCTTTGTTGATTTTTTACATTTAAACTCTTCTGTGTGCAACTTCTCCTGCATTTCTCAAGGAATTTTGTCAAAACTTTTACAGAAGTACAGTTATGATGTGCCCTAGCGTATATCATCAGGGATTTTCATTTCGACCATTTTTTGACAGAATTATGGCCCTTTGTTTGTTTAGTACCTTTGTGGGATATAGAAAAAATGATAAACTCTTCTATGTGCAACTCCTCCTCAATTTCTTATGTAATTTTGATGAAACCTTCACATATGTACCCACTTGAGATGCAATGGCGCATATTGTCATGGGTTTTAATTTCAGCCATTTTTGACAGAATTATGGCCCTTTTTATACATGTGTAAGCTATAGAGAAAACAATTTGTTTCTGATGGATAACTTTGGGATGAGATATCACAATGGAACTTGCTGTATGGGTTGTGTGTGTGCAGTCTGCACTTCCAATGTGAAATTGGGCCGATGGGGATCAAGGTCACCGTTACTAAAAATAGAAAAAAATATTTATGCTCATATTTTTGTTTCTGATGGATAACTTAAGTTAGGGATGAGATATCACAATGAAACTTGCTGTGTTGGTTGTTTGTGTGCAGTCGGCACTTGCAATGTGAAGTTGGGCCGATGGCGGTCAAGGTCATCGTTACTAAAAGTAGAAAAAATCATTTATGCTCATTTTTATGAGGATTGAGATAACATGGAAAAACAAAGATAGCTTGGGTGAAGAGTCACATTGGATTGAAATGGGGGTCAAGGTCACCATTACTAAAAATAGAAAAAAACTTTTCACTCAATAAATTTTGTTAGGAATGAGATATCATTGTGAAACTTGCAGTTTAAATAGCGTATGTGAAGATGTCACTTGCAATTGACCGTGGGCTGAAGGGCAACAAGGTCGCATTTAACTTGAGTTGACTATGTTTATCTTGTATGTAACAAAATGAGATATATTAAAAAATCTTTTGTGCATCTCAAACATTTCACTTGGGATTGAAACCAAACTTTCACATAACTTATGTTTTAAGAAAATGATTGTATTCAATATTTGGTACAATTATTTTCCCTTCGGCGGGGGATATGGCTGTCTGTGACTGCTTCTTGTTGCTGTTGTAACGTTGTTATACAGCGTGGGAATATAAAGTGGGTCATTCGGTCACTACACACTATACACGTTACCGGTTTAACATAAGTTGTTAGTTCACGCCCTAAAGCTCATTGTGTCAATGATATACGAGTGTAATTGTATATAGACTGCTAATGACTGGTATATTTTGATTATTTTCTCCTAATCACATGTTTAGATGTGTATACAATTATATGGAACGCCATAGCTGTCTTTTGTTGATGCTTGTCATGTTAAATTGTTATAATATCATTTGAACATGTCTATACGACATGTTAAATTGTTACAACCACGTCGTAAATTGTCGATAGGTTATGTGAACTTCTCAGTGCAACATTTTTATATGTCAAGTCACACTGTTAAACTGTCCACGTATCTTGTGAACATGTATATATGCCATGTTAAATTGTTAAAATAGCTTCTTATCATGTTCATTCGGCATGTGAACTTCTCAACAGAACGGGTAATACTCTTAAACGACAGTGAGTAATTGTTTAAAATCATTTGAAGATGTCTATATGACATGTTAAATTGTCAAAATAGCTTCTTATCATGTCCAATAACCATGTGAACCTCTCAACAGAACGTGTTATATTGTTAATCAACAGTGGTAAATTGTTAAAATATCATTTGAAGGGCCGTAACCTTTGGGTATCTGCTTCTAGTAAATAAAGTGTATAGCTGAAATTGTTGTCACGGTCCAATACTTGTTTTCAATATTTATACCCAAATGCGAATGTGTTGTTGCTAGTCAAAGACTTATGGTACAATAGTAAAACGTACCGTTGGTTGATAGTTGATACATGCTGTACAATGGCGTTGTATTTTTATACCTTGTTCCAACACAACCAACACGTTTTGACTACATGTTAAAGTGACCAAGAAAACATTTAACATTATGCACATCGTTAATACGTGTTGTGGTCGCTTTCGGTTAGCTGATGTTGTTTTTATCACTTTGTTTCGATCCATTTACCGTGTAAAGTAGCAATGACTACATCAGCCCTACGTTCAAGGAAACATTAGGTAAAGTACGTTTCGCACCTGGTACGCACCTGTTATTCGTTTAATGGTATGTTTAAAAACATGTTTGACACGTATGCCAAGTTTGGCTAATCATATCCGGAGGTAGTGTTCGAGTATTTGTGTTATTAAACAAAATGGCGGACAGAGGCAAACAAAATAATGTGAATAGTAAAATACGTGCATCCGTACATATTTCGAATTGAGAACGGAAAAAAGGATATTTATTGTTTGCCGTAAAGGAAGCGTTCAACGAAGGATTATAGCGATAAAAACCTGTGATTTTTAAACATGTGTGCAGGTAGCTTTCCTTGAACGTAGGGCAGTTATCTAGATTATTCATTAATTTTAGCATTACATGTACTTTCCAGTCGTTTTTTGCCGAGTCCGCTTGGTGAGCGAAGCATGGTCGCCGCATTATGTGTATCTGCGTATCTGCGTGCGTCCAATTTTGCCCGGACCATAATTTTAATGAGGTTCCTTTCTCAAAGGTCACAGTTTAAGGTCAAATTGAAGTGAGTCCGGATCATAACTTTGTCATGCATCGAATGCATTAATGAGGTTCCTATCTCAAAGGTCAATGTCACAGTTTGAGGTCAAAGGTTAAATCGAAGTTTGTCCGTAATATTTGTCATGCATTGAACATCCTCCACGAGAAGGAATGTCATGCCTTAACCCCAGGTTCCTATATCAAAGGTCAAAGGTCAAATATCCAAATGATGTG
The DNA here is from genome assembly GCA_947247005.1 of Spisula solida. Classification (NCBI taxonomy): domain Eukaryota; kingdom Metazoa; phylum Mollusca; class Bivalvia; order Venerida; family Mactridae; genus Spisula; species Spisula solida. Next base: position 2,695,541 of record OX365958.1, on the reverse strand, counting down.
TGTACGAACTTTGTCATGCATTTATCAATCTTACTTATATTTGACACAAATGTTGAACTCCATGAGGAGAAGTGTCATGCGCAAACCCCATGTTCCTATCTCAAAGGTCAATGTCACAGTTGGAGGTCAAAGGTCAAATTGAAGTTCGTCCTGAACATATCTTTGTCATGCATTGATCATTGTTACTTATATTTGACACAAATGTTGAACTCCATGAGCAGAAGTGTCATGCGCAAACCCCATGTTCCTATCTCAAAGGTCAAGGTCACAGTTGGATGTCAAACTGAAGTTCGTCCGGACAATAACTTTGTCTTGCATTTAACACTCTGGCTTATATTGGGCATTGATATTAACCCTTTTTAACTTTTCCGGTGGATAGCACCGACATACGAGAGACTACCTCTGGATTACCAACAAGTTAATATCAAGTTAGATGGGAAATATTGAAAAACGTTTCAGAAATGACCATGTGCTTCGACATAGACTGGAATCAGGGACCACTCGACCACTGTGTCACCAATATCAAAACTAAATTAGAGTTCAATGTCATGAAATACGATATACATGTACTATTTCTAGTTCTTACATTTAACATATGATAAAAATGAGAATATCTTCTCGCTCCTTATTAATATATCATAGATTGTAGCATTTAAGAATTATACTGTTGTTTTTGTTGTTGTTTTTTTAAATTTATTATTAATATTTTTGTATACGAGTGCATGTGTACTTAAGTAGAACAGCAAAGTGTCTGTTATTGGCATAGTTACAACAGGTAAGAAGTAAGATGGACAGTAGAATAAATTGTCCAGTCAATATGGCATGTGTGTTGATATTAGCCATTTGACTGAATTGTATGACGACTATCTTTTACGCCATCTTAGATTCAAGGGCCCGCACCAAACATTTGCAATTTATGCCGACAGTCTGATAATCCCCAGACTGTCACCCACCAACGGATAAGTATAAATTGGTACATGTTGTATACATAGAACATATCGCTGGCTTAGAAATAGAAGGTCATAAGTACAAAATCAATATTTTGAGAAAACAAGAAAACATGTTTGAAAACTACTCTTTACTTGTTGTTAAAACTTTAGTTTGGTCAACATGGCCACTTCCGATTTTCAGGAAAATACTAGTAGACTCATAAGAAGCGCCTTGAGATGCAGATTGCAAATATGCATGAGTCTTATAAGGTGCGACCTTCACAACTTACGTCCTTCTAATGCTAAGCCAGCGATATATCGTGTTACGGTATGGGTCCAATTGCATGTTAAAAAAATAGTTTAGCTGCTCTAGTACGTGTAATATCTCTTGTGTAGGTGGATAGACGCTTCCGCCGTTTCTGTATGGCTTTCAATAACATGTATAGTCCCGTTAGGATATTGTGACAGTGACGTTGCAGTTTATGTGTACGCAAAAAGTCACAACCATTGTCTAAACAGGTAGAGCGAAGTTTAGTACGTTAGTTTAGCTTTGAAATTATATTTGTTTGTACAGTTTAAGGCTTTATTATTAATTTTACACCGTTAAAGTGGACTCGACCGCTGCGTCACTGGAAATTTATCCTGACTGGACTATACATGTTCAGTATGTTTTGTAAATTAAATTGTGGCAAGGTTGAACTGAAACTCACAAACATTCCGTGTATCCGTCGTTCCATCAGCCCTGCGTTCAAGGAAAAAACACGTGACGCACGTTTTGTATTAGGTACGATACGTGCGTCACGTTATTTTTCCCTGAACGCAGGACTGGTGGGTGATTTGAACACGTCAAAAATTCAAGATTACAGTAGAATACTACATGTAGGAACGAACACGCACGAAGAATATTGAGCGTCGTTTCAACGTTGCCACTTCTTCCTGATCTTAGTATATCTTCGTGACGGGAACCAGACTATGTTGTCATAGTATACATATAATGTAGGGTATAAAGTTGCGTCAAAGGAAATGCATATAAATTTTGAGTTTTTAGAACTATTTACATATGTTTGATAAACTAAACACTTTAGCTAACGGTCACATTAATTATAAATAAAACCACTAAAGAACAACACTCCAAAGTTTGTTAAATAAACTCTATTCTATTGCAATTATGTATTATGTACAGTCCATATTCACTGTTTTTTAAGTCTTAAAGGGACTGCCTCACATATGGTGTATTGCAAAAATAAAATGAAATTGTCAAATATTCGCGTAATTTTGGTATAGTTGCCTGTATATCCCATAAACAACCACACTCACATCTAAAATAACTTGAGAAACTTCGGCCTTTTGTAGTTATTTAGTATTTTTACACTACTATTACTTAAATTGCCTGAAATTTGTTCGCATTTGATGAAAATGAATCGAAAAACGAACAAAATACCTCATTGATGTTTACGCTGTAGTTAGTTGATGTTACAGTTTGATCACGTGTGAATGACATAATTAACAAAACATATTGAAAGCATATTGAAAGCATATTGAAACTTAGCGCTTTTTTCAAGAAAAAATACTCAGTGGGCGATATCGAGAGTGGTTAAAATTGCTCATTTGCACCAAATCTTTCATAAAGCAACCGTCATTGGCTTTCTATTACGCCAATACTTAGTAAGGTTGGAAAATAAAGATATACACAAATTTAAGCCCTCTCTGTGAGGCAGCACCTTTAGTATAGAAAACCTTAACAGTGAGACAGGTTTCCATTGGTCTAAAGACAATCTTATTATTGACGTTTAGTTTTACAATATGTGTATCATCAATTAAATCCTGATCAGTTTGAATGAATGTATTTATCATAATTGCATGTACTACAACTTGTATTGTGTTTAACTTTTATATTTACTCTATTAATGTGAGTGATTGGTTGATTGTACCTTTTTTGCTTGTAATAAAATATGTAGTCCGATATTTTGTATTTTTGTATACCGTATATTATTCAGGTTTCTTAAATTGTATATCCAAATTGACATATCAAGCGTTGTTATTCACAAAACATCTACTTAAGTTAAAAAGTGAGCTGTACATAGTTTCCAAGAAACGAAGAATAACCCATGTTTTCTTTGTGGTTATTGTAGCTCAAAATCACATTATGTAACTATGTAAAAAATAAAAACTTTGTGAATACCATCCCTTGTCTTCATCTCCTCATTCTTAACCAATGAACAATCACCTTCATCAACAGCATTTTCGTCATCGCAATTATCGACAGCAATACCAGTAGTAACCGAATCAACACAAGCAAAATGTCACCATCTCGAGGGCCATAACCCTGCTTATATTGGTCGAATCAGAATATACAGTTTTACAGTTTATTTTCAAGATTTAGGCCATTTTAGAAATATAAATATATAGGTGCACAACAACACATGCTGACTAATATTTGTATGAAGTTTGCTGACTGGAGCACACTTACTTTTCAAAAATATAATAGAAAATCGGACAGGGAAAGCAGCACTCAACTTAACCAGTTGTGCACAGAAAATACAAAAACAGCACATACCACAATTGCACGGTACAATGCCTAACACATAACTGAACGAGAAAATGAACTTAACCGTTGAAAGTCCACGTTTTAGCTGTCAAAATATCGAAAGCCCAAGTCCGAGCTGTCAAAAAGCACAATGACCTAGTTTCAGCTACAAAAATCTGAATCACTTATTTTAGCTGTCAACTAGGGCTGAACTATCTCAATTTAGCTGTCAAAAGCTCTAAAACGTTTAAGATTAACAGTACATGTTAAATCCCTGCAGCCACACAATTAATTTAAGTAACGGGTGACACAATATGTTTTAGACGGACAAGACTAAGTGCCAAACTTTATTACCCCAAATCATTTGGAGGATCATTATAAGGCACGGCACTTACAAGCCACAAGTACAAAATGAACAAGCTGAAACTGAAATACAGTTATAAAAATACCGCCTCGGTCAGTGAAGCATATCGGAAGCTGGAGCCAGCAGACAAAAATGATTTACAAGGACGACCACGCATCAAAAGGTCGAATCACCACGCTTGAAAGAAACGCCACAAAGTTGCAAAAGACATACACAAAATAAACACCGTTTAAACAAGGCATATTGATCAAGTTTCTGTGTAATTTTCTTTATTATATTTTAACTATAAAGTGGACTATACATACAGTAAAACAAGGCTGACTATAAGGCTTTCGAGTTGGTACGGACAGTGGCAAATGTCACTCGTGGCTTAAACGTTTAACAGTGCACCAAACCTCACACTTGACCCACATACAACTTTATGAAACCTATATAGATTTACATGTACTCTATAGTCCAGCGGGACGAACGCAACTCAGGAAACTATTAACAATAAAAATATATATTCGGCATACGTTAGCTACAATTTCAATTGACATCACATTTTGTACTGCACTTAAAATGCACTTGTGCTTGAAACACTCACGACTCGTGTAAACAAACATGACCCAAATATATGATCGCTAATTTATGCTATGTCGTAGTTTCGCTTTTTCGCCACAACAATGCGAAAATGCAATAATGCAAATAAGTGCACACGACATAATCGCATTGTAACATGTTCGCATTTTCGCTTTGTTGGGGCGAAAAAGCGAAATACGACATGGCATAAATCAGACACAACAAAAATCGGTGTTCGGAAATGCACACTATTTTGTTTACAACAAAAAATATTACAAAATGTAAATATACGTTGGATGTTCCGAAATGGTCATTCAATAAATGCGGAATGTAAAGTAATGCAGTCAGGCAACGTAAGACTACCGTAAAATAACAAACTTCGAGGAGGTGAATTTATGTTAATCGTCGTCTGATAAAACTGATAAAATCTGATAGGGACCCTCCTTTATCGAACACATGCAGAGAGTCCTTGCCATTACGAAAATGAAAATCAAGGGATACGAATGACATTGCCCTACGATTGTTAATACAGTGTATTGATATATACAATGAACATCTAAACATTTTCTTTATTTAATCCTCTTTGTGTTGACAATCTGTAATTAGAAACATTGTCATGAGAAAGCAGCTGCAAATATGTGTCGCATTATCCACGCGACACAACTAGCAAATGATTGTATTTCTTAAAAAAAACTATTAATGCTTTGTCCCGTGATAATGCGATATTGTATGCTTTCATTTATTGTCTGTACACTAATTATGTGTAATCATGAAATATTTACCCTATGTGATCACAAACGTTAAGGGGGTAGAGTGTAATCTAGTGGGATAGTGCATGTTTCTTTCAAAAGTAGTTTTGTCTTCAAATTCAAGTTTTTGTATACAATAAGCATTGCATTATGATGTATTACATTTACTCTTGAGGTTAGACAAAATATAAATATTAATAAAGCAATTGATCAAAGCATGCCTGTAATTTCAAATCTTGCTCGTTCACAAACAAATTCAACATTACATTAAGAGTCAAAATTTTATTGGGGACATAGTCAATAATATAAGGAACAAACTCTTACAAAGAAATAATTATGAAACATTTGGATGAACTTGCATCATGCAAAACTTCAATGACCTTGTAAATCGAAAGTAGAACAATTAAATTATAACGTTTCTTGAATATCTTTTAAAGTACATTGTATACATTTGTCAGTCATAAACTTAGTAAGAGTTTGCTCCTTGAAATTTTATTGTAAGAACGATATACATTTTAGCAAGTACCAGTTGGTAGTATGTGTGTTCGTAAACAAGCAAGATTTGCAATGAAATTGGTGTCTTGCTTTAATAAATTCACGTTATTAATATTTTTTGTTTTTGTTTAAAATACAGCACGTATCATATGCTATGCTGACTCTATCCAACAAATTCCAATTTAAGAAAAAAAAATGTTTTTGACAAAACATGCACTACATAGCTTTGACTCCGCGTCATTGACAAACATTGTTCGAATGTCCTTGTATCAGTATTGTATCCGTTGCAAATTATGAACTGCAATAACTAAATCTATTGTAAACGTATTTGTATATCCAACTATCTGCATGTGCTCTAATTGTTTTAAATGGTTATCTTAAAGTAGATCTTTTAGGTTTGTACATGATAGAACACGATCACACGATACTATTATTTTCGACAAATGTGCTATTTATGGAACTCAAACCGGTTATTATTGCACTCCATGACAATTTGTCGTAATGCGTAATAGATTGACTTCTTAAATCGCGCACACACTGTACACATATCAGTCGTATACCTCCGATGCAAGGGTATAGATATATTTTATTTGAAGATAAGGATTGTGATAAAATGTGACACAGCAGACTTTACTAGTGAAGGTAAATAATTGTATAACCATTTCTATTATTTATGTAATAACTATCTGAACATTTACGAAATAAATGAATTACTGAAAGAATGCCTCGCATTGTGTTTTAAGTTTATTAATGTATTACATCAAAATTATAGCAAGTATATTAAATTAAATTAAAATCCTACATTCCAGAAATGGTGATTACGTGATCGGTTAGTACTTCATTTTTACAATATTAAAATATATCTTAATCTATTATGGCTACATATTCATCACTATATACGTTAACTGCATCGCAGTTTCCAGTCCCTTCAAACAGGTGTTTTTTATTTAGACCAATTATACGTCATTGCATTAATTACATATTTACATAAACAACTAGGTGAGATGGTTTAAATAAAAATTCAACACTGATTAGTTTTTTAACATTTCTTTCATTTCGTCACGTTAATTAATAGGATGTACGTTATAGCTCCATTACAGCAGAAATATTAGATGTTTTGATTTCAATTTTGTCAATACCGCGCCGTGGTCTCGTTTGCCGAAACACGATAATAGTCTTGTTCCCGATCATTACAATATACGCAGTACAGGTCTGGTATCATGTAAACAAGATTGCAGCCCCATGGTTAGATTCAAAATGGCGGAAGTATAGTGTTGTATATAGTAAAATTATTATTTTTAAAAATGCATACTGTTGTGTTAGTGTCCTTTTCACAAAACTTTGTATTTAGATAAAATAAAATGTGATCTCCATGGGACACAGTTATAATTGGTACGACAACACTGATATGCACTAGGATTCGAAACTACAGCATTGTAAACACTAGATAAACGCTCTACCGATTGAGCTTAGCCCACATTGGATAAAATTGAATTAATGTGCACTTTGGATATGCTGCTACAAAAGTTTTTCATCAATTTAATTTACGCTTTTTAGTACATATTTGTGGGTTCGTTTTAATGAAATCTGTGTCGTTGAAAAGACAACAGATTTTTCAAGTGATATACAAAGTCTTATCGAAACGAAACCAAAAGAACAAACGTTTAAGAGAGAGTATTTAAAATTGCCTATACGTAAGCCATCTTATTTTCCCAGTAATATAATCCATTTTAATAGAATGAGGCCGGACCTAATCTAATGTAATGTAAGGATGGGGAACGGGAACCAGACCAACACGATAAGTGCTAAAATCCGCATTTTCCGTATTGCAAACTTTACGGCATCTACGCAGTGATCCCCCTTTCCACTACAGTACAGAGTACCACACATCTCGGTACAAACTCACTGACAAATAACCAAAAGGTGAACGTAGAATCGAACATTAAGAAGGCTCGAAGGAAATCATATAGCATACAGCATTTTTGGCAGCGGATATCGAGGACACGCAGGCAAAAATGTTGTGTCGACAGTTGATACATATATATCGTATGTTCTTCTTACCCTTTTGAACGGATTGTAGCTTCTTCCATCGCCAAATGATCTAATGGACTTACAGGAAAAGTTGCAGAAGAAATATGCCAAGGAGATACTCATGCTCCTTGATAGCACAGCAAACGCAGCCATTTACCTAATCACAGATCTGTTACCTACAGAGGCACAAATCCACCTTCGGGCGTTAACATTCTTGCATCCATTATGTTCACAGGATCAAACCGATGTTATTCGCCTGAAATAACAAATTTATTAGACTTTCGTTCATTGACAACCATAAGTATCTATAGTTCGATTTCGAGCATTGAGCTGTGACTGCACTTTTAAGGTTTTAACCACTAATCGATATAGGTTGGTATAGGTTTGGCCAGTACGATAATCAATACAATTAAGGCCAAATATTTCATATGTCTGGATGGTCCTGACGGTAAAGCTCTTGATACATTGTAAAATAACTTTTGTCAGACCTGGGCGAGTTCGAATCCCACTAAATTAGTTTTTCATTTTTATTATATTTTTTAAATGCACACAACTTGTAAAATCCGTGTAATACTAGTATATGTGACAATCCATATTTGTAACATGCATATTGTAGAACGCTATGAAGGCTAATCAACCGAATATAGGATGTCAGAAAGCTCGAAATACACCAATGATCGAAATGAATGAATATGATGAATGTATTGCATTGACACCTTTAAATGAATGAATTAAAAAATATGAACAAACTCGTTAACTTTAATCTCTTCAAATAACATAAAACAATGAATTGAAAAAAATGAGCGAATCAGGGATTCGAACCACCGACTTCTGGGCTAGAAATTCTGGACGTTGCCAACTGCACTAAACTGTAATCTGATAACAAACAGATATCCGTAAGAATCATAGCATTAAAAAATGCGCTCTGGACGTAATAAATTATGGTCCGTCCGTCCGTCTGTCTGTCTGTCTGTTCCATTGAAATTCTGAAAATATCTGTTAAATTCTTAGACAATTGTTAATCATTAGATTTATGATCAAAATTATGTTTTCTACATAATTATCAGTTAGATAATCACACAATTTATCAACCCCTTGTTCACACCTGCGTGACAATATACAGGGTAAGGATACATGCCTATCACAAAATCAGTTAAAAATACTATCATGATTTCATGAAAATACAAATAAACAAAAACAATAAGATAAATTAACTACAGTGTATATTATAAAAACAATTGATTGGGGTTGAATGAGCCTCAAAATCTCTGGGGTTGATTGAGCCTTGAGGTTGAATGAGCATAGGGTTGGGGTTGAAAAGTCCATGCTTTTGTGGGGTTGAATGAGCCTGGGGTTGAATAAGCTGACATTCAAATGAACATGTGCAATTATTGTCAAACTTAAACTATTATGGATTAAAATAGCCAACAAAACAAAGGTGGGTGGTGGGGTGGAAAGTGGAAAAACAAAGATTTCAAAAGAATCTGTAATGGAGATCTTGCAAACAAAGAACATTTGAATACGTCACGGTGTAATGATAATGATTGACTTTAAAGAGAAATTGAATCACTATGCATTGAGGATAACCTATTTCAAAATGTAAATCGCTATTTCGAATCGGTTTTAAATGTCATAAGTACTTAAGTTAAGTTAAGAAGTTACTAATTTTCTAGGGCTGTTTTCAGCAGTTCAGCCGTTCAGCCACCCTTTGACATTTAAACTTCCCCTGTTCATTGGGCTACCTATGGAAACCTACGTTCGAGTCCCCTGGGGAGACTATTTCTCTCCTGGTGGGTGTGCAGCCAACATCGATCTTCGGCGCCCAGGACTATCGAACATGTTCAGACACCGCCCTCACAGGTACCAATTCACACCTTGGTCGAGTGGAGCATGTGGGTTATTCGTGCTCAGAGAAATTAAGCAGTGGTCCAGACGGGGGTTGAACCCGGGACCTCTCGGTCCCGAAGCGCGCGCCCTACCTCTAGGCCACCGCTCCCCACTTAACTGCCCTTGTCCACACCCACTTCAATTTGATCAACCAAAGCATGTTTAGAAATAGAAACCTTTATATCTCAAAATTCTTGCAAATCACAGACTTTAAGCATATTTATCACAATGTGAAACCAATTTAGAAATACATGATGTGCCGATTGCTAATGAGCTATCCCAGAGTGCAAAGCGATTATTTAATAATGTATTCACGGAATGAAGTCTGTATTTAGTCACTAAGCAACCATTAGGCATACATAAAGTGCCCGTTTCTTTTTCTTCGTAGTGGTTAAATCAGTTGTCAAACGTTTTGGCGTTCTCAGTTTTGCTTGGCTTGATCTGTGGTTGGTTCCCTACATCCCTTCTTCGCTCCTGGATAATTTATGAAAAGGTATGAACCCCTTTCGGGCCTGATTGTGATAGATGGTCCGGGGTGACGAGATTGCATCATCCGAATATGTTGAGGTATTGTTCAGAGAGCAAGTCAGTGAAGAAACATTTTGTATAGAAGCCATTGTACGGTCCATTGCAAGTTCTGCCAGACTTACTACTGTTTCTCAATTATGATTTCTCATTTTTGTCAATTCCAGTTGCAGCTATGGGCGTCGATATCGAGACGTACCGAGCCAGGGTGGGGACATTCAAACACGCCTTTGGTCAAGACGTTGTGACCCATGATGTTGTGGTGGATATTCCAACCTTAAGACGAATCGTCGTTTGGGAAGCGCTATGTGTGCTGTTGCTGATAATGGCTCTTTATGAAACAAGTTTCGTTATGAAATATCCTCGTAAGTGTATTTATATTATTTATATTTTGAATTGATTAAGACTTGAATACTTGCTTCTCTTCTCTAATGCTAATGAAACTACTATGATATTTACTAGTGATGACATTGTAACTTCATATGGAGTTTACGCTTCTCAGTTAATCCGTTTTTAAATTTTATAATGTCTTTGTAGCACGGCGGAAGGAATGGTTTAGTAAGCACTGTATTATATTTATTTTTTTATTCTAACAAATATTTAGTAACATAATTATTTTACGTCATAAAATTTAATGAAGTTAGTTTGAAGACTAAATTGTTGGTTGAATTCCTCAAAACTTAGTAAGTTACCATCCTTATTCGCAAGATCTCCCATTGTTTGTACTCCCGTGTCAAACCAGGTTATATAAAATATGCTATTTCCTCCTACCATTTTTTAGGGTTATAAAATATTGGATATCAAGCATGTACAAAACTGTTGAACTATTAAGTTGTGAAAATAACATAATCATTCGAAATCTAGCTGTATATGTTTTCAAAGCTTTCGAAGTTAAGAAAAACGAGTGACAATTTACAATCGCTGCTATGTTAGTTAGATAATTTTGTTTATATAATATGCAGTGTGCTTAAACAATTTTGTTTGTATAATATGTATGTCTACCAGCATGATCTTTGAATAGTGAAAATTATGTAATAACTAGGCCTATGTATAAATGTATGAATTAAATAATTATGATACATCAATTCAAATATGACAATTTTGTAATGCTGTATTGACTGATTGTTCCATGATTCATCCCTCATTTTATTAACATTGTAATTTCACCGTAAACTATTTAAACTATAGGATATCCATTGAACTGTATGTATTAATATGTATTTATCTGTTGATACTTTGATGTTTGTCCAGGGGCCATATTGGCCCATTTCAAACTATGTAATATGTTGTATCAATACTGAATAAAAGTCTTCTTCTTCTTATAAAAAGTCTAGACTTTAGTATACTAAAATGTACAATTTACATGCAGTGTTGGTATTTAAATGTGTGTTTGTTTCAACTTAAAATGAATTTTTCAATAAATGCTGTATGCGTATTGGATATTTTCCAAACAGTGTGTGTGTATATGCATGTAATCGCAATTCATGATACTAGCACGAAAATGGTTATGAAAATGTCTTACACGTGTATGACTTGTAGAATCAAGTTCCAGTTAAAGGTAACATAGTATAATTTTAGTGAGATTGAGCATGTTTTTTTCGAAAGCATTTTATTCTCAAAAATGAAATGTGTTTGATAAAATAAGCATAGTATTATGATGCACTATACTTACCCTTGAAGTTAAACAAAACATAAATATCAATGAAGTGAATTTATTGAAGCATGACAGTAATTTCATTGCGAATCTTGCTCGGTCACAAACAAGGTAAATATACCATTAAGAGTCAAAGTTTTTGGAGACATAGTCAATAGTATAAGAAACCAACTCTTACAAAGAAATAATTATAAAACATATTTATGAACTTGTATCATGCAAAACTTCAATGACCTTGCAAACCGAAAACAGAATATGGCAATGTTTCTTGAATATCTTTTAAAGTGTACGTTTTTTTCAGACAAAATCTAAATAAGAGTTTGTTCCCTGGAGAAATAATGTAAACATGGTATGCGTTTTGTCTCGTAACATTTGCAAATTTGTGTGTTTATGAACGAGTACAGAAAGTCACACACATTCTTTGAAACATACTATTTTAGAAGTGTGGTCCTTTTTAACGAGTTGTTGGTGCTATGTTACAATAATTGTATACATACAATACAAGTCTGTCTGCTAAAGTCCTTTTATTTTCTCAAAAAATCTGAATAATTGTTTAACACCCCTCCCGCTTTTGTTCTAACTCCAACCCCTTAATACATTATTATTAAATGTCTGTTCTGTTATTTTCTTTTCTGTTCTTTTCTGCCCTGTTCTATTCTGCTCTGTCTTGCTCTGAGTTCTGCTCTGCTTACTATTATAAATAATGATATGCTCTGGTCACAAACGCATGCGCCTTTGTTTATCTTTTAGGTTAACGCATTTCCTTTTAGGTCATATGTTTCACAATGCTTGTCACTGGTTAGTAACCTATCAGAAAGATACACGAAACATAACGTAACAAAATACTGATTTATTGTTACATATACATGTGTACATTATCAGTATTACTGTATGTGGACCAACTGATATCCTTTATGTAGTTCAGCTAAAGTTCAAGGCTTCCAATGGCTCATTGATTATCTACTCTTTTTGATACTATATTACTTTGTTTATTCTCATTGACATTCACCATGTTTTACAACATTATAGAAATAAACATACCATTATATAATGTATTAATATTATTATAAAAATATGTTTATAATGATCTCATTGACATTCACCATGTTTTACAACATTATAGAAATAAACATACCATTATATAATGTATTAATATTAGTATAGAAATATGTTTATAATGATCTCATTGACTTTCACCATGTTTTACAACATTACTATATATGACAAGGGGCATAATCAATTTACAATAATTTTCGGTAAATAAATGAATTTTAAATAAAAAAATAAATTGGATAAGGTAATAAATCTCTTTCTTTAAATGGCTGATGTTCATGATACGCGACTAATGCTTTAAGAACATCTTTCCAAAAAGTGTTTTTTATTTTATTTACTCTAAGTATTGGGTATTGAGGGCTTCATTTTATTAATTTATCAATGTTAAATAGTGCAATGTTTATCCATTTACTATTTGTTTGTAAAAAATTCCTTATCCAAGCTATTTTCAAAAAACATATAAATGCATTTATAACATATAACGCTTTTATATCCACTTTTTATCATTTCTAAATATGGTATTAATTTAAAGACACTTCTGCGACAAGGTCTGTCTCAGTCTTAACTTATGGTGATGTGCTTTACAAACTTCGAAATATTTTGGGTCATAGCCACTTTCATGATGTGTTTATCAAGATTATAAAACATTTATGAGTAGAGGATATGACCCTTTTATTTTGCAAAGGACTGCATGCTTAGAAGTGGGTTCATTTACAGCTCGCCATTATGCTTCCGATTTCATTGTGCGATGACCGGACAATATACAGACTCTATGATATGCCTAACCTCAAGCCTTTTTGGACGGCTGGCATTGATGTCTGTCTGTTTAATTGTCTTGTCGTACTCTTAAATATTTTGCTCTCTTGTTGCTCTGACTTCTGATAGGTCATCGAGTACTTTCTGTACTACTCGATGGACGTTATTTAGATAATGTTTACATTCTTTTATTGCCTGTCACTGTGGCCTTTTCGTTAGAGGGCATTACATGGCGGGAAACTTTTATTTACACGGTAATGTTTAATAAAATTGTCGATTGGGTAAGTGTAAGATTTAGTGCACCGTATAACGTTTTAGCCCCCAGTGACATTTGTCGCTGTCCGTACCAAGGCGGAAGCCCTTTAGTCAACCTTCCTCTATGTATCTATTGTCCACTTTATAGTAAAAATACAAAAATAATTCGCCATTGTGCCTTTTATTAAACTTTGTTCATGTTGTATGTGCCATTCTGCAATTTCGTTGTACAGCACAAGGCTGCTTCGTATCTTTCAAAATTGCATGTACACTATATATGTTGTTGATTGTCCTTTTGGTGTGTAATGTCCGTTTGTTATTTCCTCGTCACCTGGCTCTTGTTCGGTTTTAGTTTGACTGACTGAGGCGGCAGACTTTCGGGACGGGGTGTCGTGTTTTTGTAGTTGCTAGATGTTTACGTTGGACATTGTCTGTGCCGATTTTCTATACAGTCGTGTTCTTGTGCTAGTTGTTTCAGCGTTAGCTGTCTAGCTTGATATTTGTCCTACTTTTGACCGCTTTAAAAACTAATGAAATGTTTCTAAATAAATTAGCAGTTAAATGATTATCGAGCCTGGTAGGTTAGAATATTCTATACTCATCACAAAAGATACCGCGAAAAAAATACATTTCTGTTTAACAAGTTAAAGAAATGTACAGTAGATACACACAGAGATCTGTTATTCGCCTTACTCTCGATACTAAGCGTGTAGCATTGTTTACTGTTTTACCTTAAAGTGACCCGGGTCAAGTTAGGAGTGAACCTATAACGGATTTACCGCTCGTTGGATCTTACTAGCGAAATTAGCATAATCCGTTAAGCGTTCGTCTATTCTCTATAGTTTTATGATCACAGAGGGCCGCGAGTTCAATTCTCATTTGAGCCTAGGGTTTTTTCTGATTTTCTTTTCCCATTTTATTTTTTCTATAATTTCGACGTTTATCTAAAGTTAGTGCCGTGTACAGTTTTTTTCAGACATAATGCGTGCTAAATATTAAAATCTGAGTTAAGTTTGGAATCACTATCGCTATAATTGCCGGATATAACGGACCGTATAATATATACTGTTACACATACCTATACAAATGTATAATTATTCTTTTTTGATCTACTGACAAACACTATACATGTATAAATATATAGATTCTAGTTTGATGTGTTTTTCAATAAAAACGAGATGAAATAACGTCCGCATCTTCATTGAAAACAAGTACACTTATCTGCTATCTTAACGCTGTATATCCTTTGGAAATATATTTCTTGTTTATGTAGGGCATGGTCCTGCACATTTTCGAGTTACGTTGTGCATTGTCTAAGCCTTTTTGTGTTCATGTGTCCTTTCGTGTCTTTCTGTTTCTGTTGGGTATTTCTTCTGTCCGGAGTTTCGTATTTGTTTTAATTAGTCCCCTACTATATGTTTGCCGTCCGTCTGTTTGGAACGTCCGGGCCAACATCCAATGGTTTATGAGGTTCATTCCGTCCATAATTTTAGTTAAATAAAGAAGGAAAAAAAACACATAAAGATCAAAAGAAAAGCCCCGTAAACCCCAAATGTTGGAACGTCCGTCCGTCAAAAAATCTGGACCCTGACATAACTTAAACAGTTTCCAAGCTAGGTTTATGAAACTTTGTATGTGGATCTGGGGCAATAAGGGGATTATGCACGTCTAAAAATATTTTGATTCTGAGAAAAATTGTGATTGCTATGGCGACAGAAGAGATAGAGGGCAATAAGGGGATTATGCATGTCTAAAAATATTTTGATTCTGACAATAGTTGTGGTTGCTATGGCAACAGAAACATTGAAAATGGCTTCAAACCGGTAGGGGACTTCTGTATTGCTTGCAATACACAATAACTTGTTATTAAAATAATGGTTTTGAGTCTAAATTTTAGCCACAGTTCCGTTTATATCTTAAATAATCTACAATATGTCATAATTTCTAAGTATTCGTCATTTCTACCGGGACCATTTTGATGCAGATAGGAGTTATTTTATTCGCATTCACTATTCGTCCACTATCTGTTTCGTTTGCGCTATTCGTACCCTACCCGTGTCGTTTTTAAGTTAATATGCAGCTGTAGAGTTATGGAGGTAGTTTTTTTGTTGCTAGTTATTTTTCATTTCCTTGCACCCTTGTCTCCATTGTGTTCGTGGAACGTGGATACTCTACTTAGGCTTACTATTTGTATAAGTGGGGGGCATTCAGCTTATTGGGGTTTCAAGGTCGTTCTCAGTTACGCTCGCCTTGTTGAGGTTTGGTCATTTAACTTAGCCATTTAACTTGTTGAAACTAGGTCAGCTTTTCTATTGCTGAAACTAGGTCATTAAGCCGAAACCTGGGTATTCAGCGTTTTGATACTGTTATTTCAGCAGTTTTACTGTTGTAACTAGATCATTCATCGTGGGCATTCATTAATTATGTTTCCTAATACTAGTTCTTTCGGCTTTTTTATCAGCTGGAACTAGAGTGGATCTGTTACTCGTTCAGTTGAGTCAGATGAAACTATGTGAGAAGTGCAGTGACAAAGAACCATGACTCTATATGGCCAAGTTTTGAAATAATCTCCCTTGTTTAAATTTGAAATAAGTTGGACATATTCCTGAGGGTCGTGGGTTTAAACCCCATTGGGAGCATTTTTTTCTTAAGTGCTCATGTAATATTTTGTATCTAAATCATGCATTTATACTGTTTTAATAAAAATTATGGTGGAAAATATTTTTTCAAAAATTTTCCCCTTTAATTTTAAAATATTTTTTTTGTCCAGAGCATAGCTCTAAAGCTATTTGAGGTATTGACTTGAAACTTGGTAGGCGAATAAACAGCAACTAGGAGAAGTGTAGTGACCAAGAACCATAACTCTATATGGCCCAGTGTTGAAATTATCTTCCTTTCTTTAAATTTTAAATAATTTTGACATATTCCTGAGGGTCGTGGGTTCAAAACCACTGGTAGCATATCTTTTTTTAAGTGTTTATGTAATATTTTGTATCTAATTCATGCTTTTATACTGTTATAATAAAAATTATGGTGAAAAATATTTTGTTTACATTATAGGAATTTATACATCGTTAAAGCATGAAATATAGTGGGTGGGTGTCATACAAAATGTTATATCTTGATAATTTCAAGGTGAACCTGTATTTTATTCGGTCTAAGTAGGTGCATAACTGTATAAAGGAAAGTGTTTAGGTAATTAATAGTGATATATGCCCATTGATTGGAGTTTTATTTAGGAATTTAGACATTATATATTTTGTAGAATTAAAAAAACTCACGACATTTACAACTATGTTGGTAATATATATCTTCTGCTTGTTATTGGTTTAGTTTTTATTAATACAACTACATTTTTTAGGCACATGGGAAATCATTTCCTTTTAAAATTAAATTAAATTTGTTTATTTTATAGACATTTTTGTCAGTAAAGTACCCACATTTTGTCGACAAATTGCAATTATAGGGGTGCTCAACCAAACATTTTCCCTTCTATTGAACTCTGTCTGGTTCCATTTCATTAATTAACTCTTTATTTATTTTCCCTAACATCTCTTTCCCTCTTTTTATATCTAGTCCTGTTCTATTTAACACCCATAAGTGACAATCATATACGACGGGGGGTGGCCATGTGATCATGGCTCTTGTTTAACCTGGGAGTACTAAATGTTCAAAGTAGTTCACTCGGCTGGGGGTATTCGGCTTATATGTGTTCGAGAATTCTTTTTTGCTGTTGAAACGTGGTTATTAAGCCCAGGATTACTAATTGTTCAAAGAAGGACATTCGGCTGGGGGGCATTCGGCTCATATGTGTTTGAGAAGTCCTTTTTCCTGCTTAAACGTGGCTATTTAACCCGGGATTACTAATTGTTTATAATAGGTCATTCGGCTGCGGGCATTCGGCTTATTGGAGATGGGTCGTTCTACACTTTCGCTCGGGATATCTGGCGTGCCATCTGGCTGGTACTTTGGACTTTTTGAAATTGGGTTATCCGGTTTCGCGTTGAGCTTTTGAATTGCTTAAACTATGTAATTTAGCTGAAACCTTGACACTGAGCTTTTTGTACTGTTTTTTCTACCTTTTAAGACTTCTGACAGCTAAAACTAGGTATTTCAGCCATTTTACTGTTGGAACTGTGTCATTCAGCTTGGGCATGCTGAAACTAGTTCATTTGGAATATTCGCCAGCTTGGACATGTGAGGATCATAAAGTGTTTAGTTGGGCATTGTGTCTGGTATGTTTTTATGTTCTCTGTGCTCGGCTGGTTCAGGTGGGCATTGTGCCTTGTGTGTTTTTTATGTTTTCTGTGCTCGGCTGGTTACGCTGATTTCCCTGTCAGACTTAATATTATCTTTTTGTGTATGTATGTACGTCAATAGTTTACACATTATGTAAACTGATATCATACTAACGACACACGTAAACAATGTTCAGCACGAAGGAAGTGTAAACATTGCCTAGTGTTGTCTTGACTCAGATTTCAATACAATCTATTTTAAGATATTGTTTATCCTTTCCTTATTGACCAATAACCTCCACGACATTTGATACGCCGCTAGACGGGAACACGTGTTTGTATAGCTTGGAGTGAATTATAATATTACAAATACTGTTGTGTAATTTAATGTACTTGAAGTATACTACTGTCGTTCAATCAGTTATACTAATGAGGGAACTGTCCCTTTCACAAAAATAGGGGAGGCTTCTTCTTTATATAATAAAATAGATACCTTTAATTCAATCAAAACTTATGCTGTGAAAAGTATGAGACATTTGGAAATGATTTATGTGTAATATAAAACTTACATATGTATGTTAATCAAAGGTATATATTATCATAACAACTGACAAATTATTAAAGATATTTATGTTACCATATATTAATGATCACCCTGTATAATAACCAGTTTTCACATCGTCTCGTTAGTCGAGTTGGTAAGCATGCCGCTATTATACAAGTAGTTTTGTTCAATCTCGCCACTGGTTCGACACTCATCCAAGTTACTTTAATTTTTTTTTATCTTTTTACAAGTACCTTATTGTTTATGTGTAACTAATATAATAACATACACGAAGTAAGATATGCAGTAGGTAGATTATTTTTGTTGTTATGTTTTCATTCTTTATCAAGTGTTATTTCAATTATTTTATTTATATATGCAGTACAACACTCATATAATCGTTTTTAATATTTTCACTTCAGCATAAAAATTTGATCACTTTGAAGTATCGATTCATTAAAACAGCAGTATAATATAAGACTTTACAACGTGGATAAATGCCATAAAAAAGTTGACCGAAGTGAGGATCGAACCTACAACTCAGAATAAAATGGAAACTTGAAGGAAGTGAGGGTTTATCCACAACACAACCGCGTCATTGATATATGGAATGGGATTTGCACACTATTTGATATCGACCCCATATAAAGTTTACTTGACGGACGAGCTTATGATTATAACTGTTCTCATTTGACTTTGAACGCACTATAGTATTGTAGAGTTTTAGACTTGTCAAATTAACATAATTACATAGTAATCCTCACCTTTATGGAAATGGCGTATATATAGTGTGCCCCTACCGTGAATTTATGTTTTTGACAAGTCAATAAAAATACGTTTTATCTACAGACGAGTTCACAACTACCATCCAGGGTACATGTATATGGGACAATTGTCAGATAATGGACTTCTTGGTGACATTATCATTAACCTCGATAGTGGAATTCGTTGGCTACTGTCGGCTGGTGATGTTTATCATACCAGAACTACATTCAACACATACAAAGGGTAAGAATAATAGTATGTCAGATTTAGTCATGCAGTAAATATCATTATTATATATATATATATATGCCCTTATACCTTTATGGGCCGGGCATGATTAACGTTTTTCTAGTAGTGTTAATTTTTATAAGCTGTTATTCCTAAACGTAGTGTACCCCGTATTGTTTTTGAAATTGGGATCCTTATATACTAATAACCGTTTGTTATTATGAATGCGATATAATTATCCCCGCCGATGAAATAGGTAGGGTTTTTTTGCAATGGCGTTGTTCGTCCGTCCGCAGCCATTTCTCTGTAACTAACTGAAAGAATTTTATGAAACTTGAAATAAATGTGAATTAGCATACTGGTCAAGTTTTTTCTAATCTATAAATAACTCTGGTTGCCATGGCAACCGATTGGAAAACAAATCATAGAAAATCAACCACTAGCCAGATTTCAAAATAATTTCACAGAAATAGTTGTTGGGTAACTCTCTTACAAAATCGATATTTTTATAATGATTTGTCAAAAAACATGGCCGCCAGTGGGTGGGGCTCTATTTCCCCATTATATATAAATAATAAAGTCTTACAAAATTTCTTCTGATAGTACTAGTTGGATTTCATTATGAATTATTAACAATGTTCCTTTGGCGATCCTCTATAAAAATAGCTAAAATAATTGAAATCTATAAAAGTCTGGTTGCCATCGCAACGGATTGGAACAACTTTTAAAAAATCATAAAAAGCAACCACTGGCCGATTTGAAATAATTTTACAGAAATACTTGTTAGGCGACCCTCTTACAAAAGTAACCTTTTTGTCATGATTTAACAAAATGGCCACCAGTGGGTGGGGCTCGTTTTCCCCTTGATATCAATAGTGATGTCTTTTTAACCGAAGACTACTAATGGATAACAATATTCCTTGAGTGCTCCATTCTATAAAATAGCTAAATAATTTAAATTCATGCAGAAACATAGCAACCGAAATCAAGGTCCTGTTTGAATATGGTTCTTCTAGTCCAATATGCACAGATAAGCGATACAGGGCCATCTTGGCCCGCTTGATTACAGGTCAATTTTCCTAAGAGTTACTGCCCTTGGTTTATTGAATAATTTCGTCCACTCACTGATGGGGAGAATTTCATGAAACTTACAAGAAATATAAACAACCATACACCATACTATGATGATGCCTGTCAACGTATTTTTGTTAGTCAATGTTTTTGTTGAGTTATTGCTCTTGATTTATTGACAATTGTTATCTGATGGAAGCTTACATACCAAACTGTGCAATGAAATACTGATAGCCTGTCGGCAGGGGATATCAATTCAACGAATTTGCTTGTTCATCTTATCTTGGCATTATGTTTGATACTATATATATACCGAATTGCTTTGCAGTTGTACAGGGTGTCTCAAAATACATGTTCGCTTGTTGAATACATTTTGCCAAATTAAATTTACAGTACATTGAACTTTAAAGTATCGCCTAAAAGATTAATTTAAAGATTATTTAGTAAAATTATGTCATGTGACAATGCAGGACCGGTTTATACCGTTATTAAAGATCTAATGCCATAAGCAACAAACGTTCCAAAATTGATCTCCGTATTAATGTTATCAATCTAGTAACTTCTATAAAATTATAATTTTTGCGGGTATTAATTTCGCGTGTTTGGAAGAAATTGTTATTTGGCGGTTTCTTAAATTTGAGGATTCAAAATAGGGAAAGTAACATTACGTGTTACGTATTTCTGACGTTAAGTACATCGAAGTGATTTCCTTTCGACTGCATTCGTGGAATTATCGAAATTAATACACCGCAAATATTGAAATTTTTAAGGTTTTCATTTAAAAGCATAGCATGTCCAACCTTTTAAATGAACAAAGATAATAACAAATACAATGTACACACTTTTTTAGCTCACCTGAGCACAAAGTGCTCAAGGTGAGCTTTTGTGATCACTCTATGTCCGGCGACCGTCGTTCACCGTCTGCCGTCAACAATTGAACTGTTAACACTCTAGAGGTCACAGTTTTCACTTAATCTTTATGAAACGTGGTTACGTTGTTTGTCTCTATACAATCTATGTCAAGTTCGTAACTGGGTCATCTGGGGTCAAAAATTAGGTCACAATGTCACATTGAAGAAAAACCATGTTTACACTCTAAAGGTCACATTTTTTACCTAATCTTTATGAAACTTGCTCACAATGTTTGACTCTATGAAATCGAGGTCAAGTTTGTAACTAGGTCATCTGGGATAAAAATCTAGGTCACTTGGTCAATTCAAGGAAAAACCTTGTTAACAGGCTGGAGAGTAAATTTTTAACATAATCTTAATGAAACTTGGTTACAATGTGAACCTTTATAAAATCTAGGTCAACTTTGCAACTGGGTTACCTAGGGTCAAAAACTAGGTCACAATGTCACATGGAAGAAAAACATGTTAGCACTCTAAAGGTCACATTTGTTACCTAATCTTTATGAAACGTAGTCACAATGTTTGTCTCGATGAAATCTAGGTCAAGTTCGTAACTGGGTCATCTAGGGTAAAAAACTAGGTCACTAGGTTAAATCATAGAAAAACTTTGTTAACACTCTAGAGGTCACACTTTTGACATTATCTTAATTAAACGTAATCAATGCGAAACTCTATGAAATCTAGGTCAAGCTCGCAACTGGGTCACCTGGGGTCAAAAACTTGGTCACTAGGTCAATTCAAAGAAAAACCTTGTTAATACGCTAGAGGTCACATTTTTGACATAATATTAATGAAACTTTGTCACAATGTGAACCGTTATAAAATATAGGTCAAGTTTATAACTGGGTCATCTGGTGTCAAAAACTAGGTCACCAGATTACATCAAAGAAAAGCTTTGTTTACATTTTTTACCTCATATTTATAAAACCTGGCCATAAAGTGTGTATTCGTAAAATCTACATAAAATATTAAGTTCATATCATAACAAATACATGTACCGAATTTGCCTTAACTTCTAGTCATCAGGTTGGCGCTTTAGGACCAAATGGCCCTCTTGTTTCTAGGAACTACTTCCTTATTTGGACATGATGGGACCAGATATGACAAGTGTAGTGGTTCAGTTAAGAATGGAATTATTGGATCGAAGATTGCTATATCCATCAGCATTTTCTGTACGATCGGTTCATTGACTTTCATTGGTATGCTGTTGTTCATGGCAGGGGTAGAGCCAAACCCAGGCCCGTGGGGACGTGAGTTTATTTATATACTTGTTAGCATTACATATTTTCATTGGTCAGATGACAGAATCAAAGCAAAAACTAACAATTATTGTGTAACACATTTCAAGTAAAAACTTACATGTATTTCGATACCATAATTACGACTTCTAGTAATCAAATATACACGTGTATGAGCCAGTCTCAATGAAAACATGCTAGTTTTGACAAAAACAATGATTTTGGGATGTTCCATTATTTCAAGGTAAAATCATAATGAATCGAAATGCGAAATAAAATTAGTTAATATCTTGATTTTTAAAGAAGTTACAACTGTATTTATAGAGGCCCTGTTCGAAGCCTTTTTGTTCTGTGAACGTCATTGAAACGTTATAGATCCATGTATTTTCCGTAACTATCACAGTTATTTGTAAAATACAGTATTGGGTCAATCTTAAAATAAACTGTTCAAAATAGTACCATGTTTTATAATTGTGTATTAAAAGCGTAAATGTTCGCATTTAGAGAAAGACTTTTACTATTATAAACCTTAACTCCTCGTTTTTCTCAGTACCTTTCTAAAATTGTTCACCATAATAACCAAGTAAGTTTTTCTCACATAATTCATTAGAAAATCTCGTAGTGCTTTATGGAAAAATATTTTAAACGCAATCAATCGATCGATCAATTTTTCTTATTTTAGAGCTTTTTCAAAACCGTATTGCATACAATAATTTCATAATGTCAAAATAGATATTCCTGGAGGCTGGCTCATATTGTTCATGCCTTCATTAAGTCATAGTTTTATACTTGTGTTATCTCAACTATCCTACAGCGGACAACGTATCAACAAATACTTATCGTTACAGTTATCAAATGCATGTCATTTTACGGGAAATCTAAAATATAAAGCCTAGCAAAACTGTTATTATATTTAACAAATATTACAACACCAGTATTAATATATTTTAGTCGAATCATGCTACAAATGCAGATTAAAAAAGGAAATCGTCAATAATGTACATACACAATATCATTCAATATCCGATTATCCATTATTAATTCTTAATTTGCGTTATTTTTGATACGTTATCAATATCACTTGTGTAGCTTAAAGTTATCTTCATTTGCTTTTGAGAAACATTTATATCAGTTATCAGTTTTATAACATAATGAACGTGACATTGATACATAAACTTTTGCTTGTGTTGGTTATGGATTTTCACTTTGAGTATAACGGGGTTTTTACTTTTGCTGAGAGAAACCACGTAGCGGGAATAGTCTTTAGATTTTCTTGTGTTCTCCATACAATTACCGGTATTTGTTCTACCAAGAATAATAATCTTTCATGTTCAGGTAACAATCCGTGTAAGGACAAACTCACAGATACATTCGCTATTTCTCTTCTGAAAAGACTTGGCTTAGACGAATATTTTCCAGGCAAGATAGAATTATTCGATATAATTTCAATCGCTCCGAAAAATATTGAGTGTCTTGATGGGAGATCGGAAAAACAATTACCGTGGATACTTTTAAGAAAACTGATGGCTGTAAATGGAGACGCTTTTTGTTTGGACGATCCAGCTGAAAACAAAGTACAAGTTTTCGAATTCTTGGAAATGGATGAAGAAATATCTGATGAGGAGGGTTATGGTGATG
The DNA here is from genome assembly GCA_947247005.1 of Spisula solida. NCBI lineage: Eukaryota > Metazoa > Mollusca > Bivalvia > Venerida > Mactridae > Spisula > Spisula solida. Next base: position 2,671,122 of record OX365958.1, on the reverse strand, counting down.
CAGCGGAAGAACGAGAAAATGGTTCAGAAGAATACAACGATTTGAAGATAAACTATTTAGACGTCTTTCTGTTAGTATTTCAATGTTGTAGTCCTATGTTACAGCAGGTGCTGTCTCAAAAAATGTTTCTTTGTCAATTTGCTTTTCCATTTCTGTTCACGCCATTAACTTGCACTATACCATCAGTCACGCTGTGGCCATTGCGGTCAGTAGTCGTTGAAACTAGCTCCAATGAGAAAACAATACGAGAGTATGACCTCTATGAGCTACCAACAAAGTGTGTTGCTTTTTGTCGTATTGGACGTCCACAATATTCTAAATCTAATTTGCTAAACAAACTTGTTCCAGATGAAAATATAAAACCCTTCTTCAATTACAAATGCCAATCAGGAAAAGTCCCGAAATCGGTGTGCATCAAATATATTGAAACGTTTTGGTTACTGAAATCAGGTACTGATAGAGATACATTTGACGACATAACCATGGTATGTAATATGAGGGGTTGTGTTAGGTCGTTTGACAAGTCTACAATGTCACTTATGAGTAAATTTGTGGACGCAATTTCGGTGTTTATCCAAAAAGATGACATAATTGAGTGCCAAAAAGAGCTCGAAAATTTAACATCGTTATTCAAAAGGTTAATCATTGTATCGATAGGTTCTTCTAAGAAAAAGCTTGCCAGCTTAATGAAAACGTTAACCACAAATGCTAGTTCAAAATATAATTGCACTCTTTCTGTTGTCCAAACGTATGATATAAAAGAAAAAGAAATGAAATTAGAGGATAGCATCATGAGAGAAATTGTTGATGTTATAAAGAAAGAAACAAAAGAACACCCCGCAAAATCTTTCGAAACGCGATAACGAGAATGCAAGATGAAGCAAATAAGTACTGATGAAAAGGTTGAAGCATGTGCATACGGAAGAAAGACTGCTGAGGAGTTCTGCAAAACTATAAATTTGGAAACAAGCTTTCTATTATTAAAAAGAGCTGTGACTCCTATACAGTCTACGGAGGCCAGAAATTTGGGAACGCTTTTTAAGGAGCTAAAAAGGGAACAGGATAAAGATATCCAAGAGACAAAGAGAGCCAAAATAGAGACAGTCCGAAAAGAAATGGAAACAAATATAACAAAACCAATCAGGAATATTTTAAAGGTTCTATGCGAAAGTACTCCTGTACAAGTTGGTTATTTTTTGGCATGGCTGGAGTTCTATATTTCTCGCGAGAGTAGGCACCATCTTTCAGAATTAAAAAGGAAACACAAGGAAGCACGGGGGATAATCCAAAAGCAAAGACCGGACAAACGGCAAGATATCGACAGAGAACGGGAGTTAATAAAGGTAGAGGAAGAGATGCATGCAGCATCATTCTCTGTTAGGGATTTGTTTCGAGAGATAGGGCTTATATACGATACTGTATGCGAACTCAGGCTTAGCGAAAAGATTTTAGATATACCATCTGTGGAAAAGATCGCTTCATGTATAATAACACTGATGTTAAAGGGACGTTCTTTAGAGTTAATTGATGGTGACAGTTTCTATTTACCAGCAAAATGGTTGTCTAAAATATTTGGCAGTGGGCAGATGCATGGAAAAAAAGTTATGACAATAAGTGCTCTGGGTGTTCAGAGTTCTGGAAAGTCTACGCTACTGAATACGATGTTTGGAGCGTTGTTTTCAACAAGTGCCGGTAGGTGCACTAGAGGTATACATGCTCAGTTGATACCCCTCCATGTTGATCTTATCACTAAAAGACAACTGGACTATGAATACGTCATTGTACTTGACACAGAAGGATTACGCTCCACAGAGGTTATTCATGAAAGTCTTGAACACGATAATGAGTTAGCTACATTGATTACAGGATTAGGAAATACCACCATAGTGAATGTGATGGGGGAAAATACCCAAGAAATAAAAGATATTTTGCAAATCGTTGTCCATGCATTTCTTCGCATTAAACTTGTCAACCAAAGCATTTCTTTACATAATCGGTGTATATTGGTTCAACAAAATACCTCTGCAATTACTGCTAGTGAAGATCTGGAGTACGGGTTAAATAAGTTTATTACTGTTCTTGATGAAATGACTCAGGACTCTGCCAAGTGTGAAGGGATTGAGTACATACGTAGATTTAATGACGTGATAGACTTTGACGTCTTGTCTGATGTATATTATCTCAATAGTTTTTGGCATGGAGATCCACCATTTGCCCGAGTAAATAAATCATACAGTGACGCAGTTAATGACATAAAGTATCGCATATTTACACAAACAGAAACCCCTGACGCAAAAACCCTTCCAGAATTTATTTGCCAAACAAATGACTTATGGCAAGGAGTGGTAAATGAAAATGTTGTATTTTCGTTCAAAAATAGTCTTGAGAGAAGAGCATATTTGGCAATGGACCATAGTATGCAAACAACACTGTGGACAATTGAATTTTCAATAACGACAATAATGTACTCTATGGTGCAAAAACAATACTCGAACTGCCAGACCCAACATGACATTGAAATCGCTTACAAAGAGATCAACGATAGCCTGAAAGATACACTCAATTGTGAAAAGAAAGCAGCCGAAGCTTATTTGACAAAATATTTTGAGACCAGTCACCATCGTACAATCATTGCCCAATGGAATGAAAGCCAACGGGGCCGCATAACGAGATTCTTTGATAAGATGCAAGACATTCTTACAAGAAATATCAGAAATGAGAGAAACAAGATCAAAATGAAACTATGCTTGCACCATGACAAAAGAAAACAATTAGAAGCGTTACACAAATTAACATCAGAATATGCGAAAAACCACAATGTGGAGAACATGACAGAAAAACAAAAACAAGATTTGTTCGAGGAATTTTGGACTAAAACTTACGGAAATGATGATCCTACTAAAGTGGTCGGTATGTTTAATTTGGACGAAACATTTCACAAATGCCTCTCAGATATACACATCTCACATCAGCAGACGCTTACGTCTATATTGGATGAGATGCATTGGTGTAATCGTAATAACATACACTCAGTATTGAGCTACGAAAGGATTGGCTTTAACCAACATGATATTGTTCCTGATAAAAACATATTTGCAAGACATTTGCCAAACGTGAATCCTATTTCAGATAAGAAGCATTCCTGTGTTGAACAGCATATTGAAACCCTGTTAAATACACTCACAAGGGAAATTGATTCCACGTGTGCACAAAATGAGTACATTACCGAAACTAACGTTCGTGGCTTTATTCATTGCTTGAGCAAGCATGGACAATCAGCTCTTTCTAATGCAGGCATTGCGGTTAAAGAACAGTTTTATGTTAAATTGAATGTTTATGTAAGCATGTATGCAAGAGAGATATTTGAAAAACACAACAGCGAGTACAGACAAATATTGGTCACAGAATTCAACACATATAAGCAAAACCAACAAGAAATGTGTAAGAAATGTCTTGAATGCCGTTTAAACGAGGATAGTTTAGCAGAACATATCGCCAATGTTATTTTTAATTATATCGATACAGAATCGAAAATTCAGATGTTTGAGGAAACACAAAATATCCTACATGTTAATTTACCGAGAACAAAACAATTGCTCATTGTTGAACTATGTGTCCACTTGGTCGACGCAAATGCTTTTGAAAACGTCATATCTTACATCATGTCCCCATACGTTACAGCACGACAATGGTTTGAACAAAATGCCTTACGTGTTGTTTTTGAAGACGAAACGACTAAATTTACCACATGTAGTTTACGTGTTGTCAACAACTTGGCATGGAAAGCTGCTGAAAGCTTAAGACAATCGCAAGAAACTGATAATGCGGTGGTTACTACATGTTCCAAGTTACTTGACCGTCTACATTGTAATTTAAAAGAAAACAACATATTTATACAAATGACAGACTTCGACTCTATTTTGAGGTGGTATGTATCAGACGTCAATATAAATCTGGTTTGCGAGAAGATCACCGCCAAACTGGAAAAGGATATTGTCATTCTTAAAACTTCATTTCAGTCATATACCAAAGCTTCGGTTTGGTGGGAGGGGGAGTCTCCATTTCGTGTTATGTTTAATCGTATCTGGGGATGTTCTGAAGTTTGTCCTTATTGTAACGAGCCCTGCGAAATATCTAATAATTTGCATGCTGGGCCTCACAGATGCGTCCAACATAGACCAAGATGTTTCAAGGGTATTAAAACAGTTGAAGATTACGCTATAGCAGAAACATGTAATTTAGCTGTTCAGTCTCGATCTAAAAAGCATTCATGCGCTGTCTTCAATTTCGAATACAATTCTGGGAAATCTGAGTGCAAACAAAAGTGGCATAAATTCCGCGATTACAGAGAGGTCTTAAAAAACTGGTATATTCCACCATGTTCAGATATGCAGGATTATTCGAAGTTTTGGCTTTGGGTTGTTGGTAACTTCAAGAATGAATTCAAAGATCATCATAAATATAAGATGAACAGGATACGGGACGAGTGGAGCAAGATATCTCCAGAGGAGGCAAAGGAGAGTTTACAAGCGATATATCAATAATCATTTATTTGCATTGTTATGGAGCATCGATTTTAACTTTACTGAAACGTTATTGACACTCGCGGTGGATTAATTTTCGTTGCTTTCGCGGATGAATCCGCAATAACATGTTTCAGTATCGATGTTAAATAAATTATGTTTAACAATGATGATGATGTTACATCCATTCGCCTCAATGTTTTCACTCGCTTCGTATATAATGTTGTGTGATCTTGGTGTATTGTCCTGCTGATAAAACAAATAAGGCTCATGTGCAGGCCAAACACGACTCTTAAAACATAAGAGCCGCGATCTGAGAAAAGGGCCCTTAACAACATTGACATGAAATTGAGTTACGCAGTTTAAAGTTACGTCATCATTTTCTTTGCATTTCTGTACAGGGCAAAAAATGCACACCACTGTTTAATGTTGAATCCCGTCTCATAACTGTTGCCTTGTAACTTATTTAATATGTAGTTCCATACTACCATGTAGGGTCTGTATTTTTGGGGTAAAACATAACAAATTATAAACACTATTAATAATCTGGCAGGAAATACAGCATTTATCAGAAACAGAAGAGCACGAAACGCTGAATAGCCTCAGAAATACACCAAACTCCGACAGCACGTCGCCTCAATGAGCCAAATCCGGGGCAAGAGCCGTTAGAGAGTCAAGAACAGACCAAAAGGACGACCACACACCACTAAGACAAATCACAAACAACACTTGATAGACACAGTATATATGTATACAGCACCTGTGAAAGAAACGCAACAGCTTTATAATGAATAACGAAATTGTAGAAGGGTACATCCACAATGAACATGGTATCACAATATTTTTTAATTTTCTTTTTAGACTAGGAACTGAATAATGCATACAAAAGGTTGGCTAAGTTTAAGAACCGTATGGTTATGACTTATGTAACTATAACTTCAAAGCTTTTTGGTAATCGAATATTTGGCCACTGTGCCTTTTTGTGAAACTTTGATCATTTTGAGTGTGCCCTTCTGCAATTTCATTGTCCTGCACAAGGCTTCTTCGCACCTTTCAAAATAGCCTGTACGCTGTATCTGTTGTGGATTCTCATTGTGGTGTGTTGCGTCCGTTTGTTATTTTCTTGTCGCCTGGCTCTTGCTCCGGTTTAGTTTAACTGACTGAAGCGACATACTTTCGGGGTGGGATGTCGTGCTTTTGTAGTTGCTAGCTTTTTGCGTTGGGTATTGTCTGTGCCTTTCTGTTATAAAGTCGTATCCTTTTGCTAGTTTTCTTATGTTGGGCATGGTCTGCGCCTTTTTGAGTTACGTTGTGTATTGTCTTCGCCTATTTGTTTTCATGTGTCATTTCGTGTCCTGGTGTTTCTGTTGGACTATGCTTCTGCCCGTCGTTTGGTATTTTTGTTTAACTTATTAAAATATGGGATTGGAATTAATTTTTAGCTCCAATGCCGTTTATAATGGGAGTTTTTGAATCTTAAATAATCAACAATACGTCATAATTTATCAGTATTCGTCATTTTCTAAGGGGCCAATTCTTTTGGAGCTAGGTTTTTATTCACATTTACTATTTGTCCCCTATCGGATTCGTTCGCGTTTTTCGTACCCTATCAGGTTCGTTCATAAGTAAAAATGCAGCTGTAGAGTAACCGATGTACAATGTAGTTTGTTTTATGTTGCTAGTTTTCCATTTACCTTGTACCACTATCGAATTATGTATATCTTTTTTGTTTAATACCGTCAATAAATTATATATGTGGCTTCAGGAATTTACAATAAACAGATATGCTTAACTTTTTAATATTTCAGACAACTCAAACTAGGTGTTTCGGCCTTTTTGCTGTTGTAACGTTGTTATACAGCGTGGGCATATAAATGATTTAAAGTTGGTCATTCGGTCACTACACACTATACACGTTACCGCTTTAACATAAGTTGTTAGTTCACGCCCTAAAGACCATTGTGCCAATGATATACGAGTGATATTGTATATAGACTGCTAATGTCTGGTATATTTTGATTATTTTCTTCTAATCACATGTTTAGATGTTTATACAATTACATTGCTTTATCATTTTATGTATTTTATAATTTGATTATTTTCTGCTAATCACATGTTTAGATGTGTATACAATTACGTTGCTTTGTCTTCTTATGTATTGTTGCAACTGCGCATAGTTACATGTTTACGTTACTGCCCCATGTGTATAGATAGAATTCCGACCTCTGGGCCGTAACCTTTGGGCATCTGCTTCTAGTAAATAAAGTGTATAGCTGAAATTGTTGTCACGGTCCAATACTTGTTTCCAATATTTATACCAAAATGCGAATGTGTTGTTGCTAGTCAAAGACTTATGGTACAATAGTAAAACGTACCGTTGGTTGATAGTTGATACATGTTGTACAATGGCGTTGTATTTTTATACCTTGTTCCAACACAACCAACACGTTTTGACTACATGTTAAAGTGACCAAGAAAACATTTAACATTATGCACATCGTTAATACGTGTTGTGGTCGCTTTCGGTTAGCTGATGTTGTTTTTATCACTTTGTTTCGATCCATTTACCGTGTAGAGTAGCAATGACTACATCAGCCCTACGTTCAAGGAAACATTAAGTAAAGTACGTTTCGCACCTGGTACGCACCTGTTATTCGTTTAATGGTATGTTTAAAAACATGTTTGACACGTACGCCAAGTTTGGCTAATCATATCCGGAGGTAGTGTGCGAGTATTTGTGTTATTAAACAAAATGGCGGACAGAGGCAAACAAAATAATGTGAATAGTAAAACACGTGCATCCGTACATATTTCGAACTGAGAACGGAAAAAAGGATATTTATTGTTTGCCGTAAAGGAAGCGTTCAACGAAGGATTATAGCGATAAAAACCTCTATGATTTTTAAACATGTGTGCAGGTAGCTTTCCTTGAACGTAGGGCAGTTATCTAGATTATTCATTAATTTTAGCATTACATGTACTTTCCCGTCGTTTTTTGTCGAGTCCGCTTGGTGAGCGAAGCATGGTCGCCGCATTATGTGTATCTGCGTATCTGCGTGCGTCCAATTTTGCCCGGACCATAATTTTAATGAGGTTCCTTTCTCAAAGGTCACAGTTTAAGGTCAAATTGAAGTGAGTCCGGATCATAACTTTGTCATGCATCGCATGCATTAATGAGGTTCCTATCTCAAAGGTCAATGTCACATTTTGAGGTCAAAGGTTAAATCGAAGTTTGTCCGTAATATTTGTCATGCATTGAACATTCTCCACGAGAAGGAATGTCATGCCTTAACCCCAGGTTCCTATATCAAAGGTCAAAGGTCAAATATCCAAATGATGTGTGTGCGAATATGAACTTTGTCATGCATTTATCAATCTTACATATATTTGACACAAATGTTGAACTCCATGAGAAGGAGTGTCATGTACACACTCCATGTTCCTATCTCAAAGGTCAATGTCACAGTTGGAGGTCAAAGGTCAAATTGAAGTTCGTCCTGAATATATCTTTGTCATGCATTGATCATTGTTACTTATATTTGACACAAATGTTGAACTCCATGAGAAGAAGTGTCATGCGCAAACCCCATGTTCCTATCTCAAAGGTCAAGGTCACAGTTGGATGTCAAACTGAAGTTCGTCCGGACAATAACTTTGTCTTGCATTTAACACTCTGGCTTATATTGGGCATTGATATTAACCCTTTTTTAACTTTTCCGGTGGATAGCACCGACATAAGAGAGACTACCTCTGGATTACCAACAAGTTAATATCTAGTTAGATGGGAAACATTGTGCTTCGACATAGACTGGAGTCAGGGACCTTTCGAAATGTAGTCAAGAGTGGTACCCACTCGACCACTGTGCCACCAATATCAAAACTAAATTAGAGTTCATTGTCATGAAATACGATATTCTCTTTCTCGTTCTTACATTTAACACATGATAAAAATGAGAATATCTTCTCGCTCCTTATTAATATATCATATATTGTAGCATTTAAGAATTATACTGTTGTTGTTTTTTTTTTTTTTTTTTTAAATTTATTATTAATATTTTTGTATACGAGTGCATGTGTACTTAAGTAGAACAGCAAAGTGTCTGTTATTGGCATAGTTACAACAGGTAAGAAGTAAGATGGACAGTAGAATAAATTGTCCAGTCAATATGGCATGTGTGTTGATATTAGCCATTTGACTGAATTGTATGACGACTATCTTTTACGCCATCTTAGATTCAAGGGCCCGCACCAAACATTTGCAATTTATGCCGACAGTCTGATAATCCCCAGACTGTCACCCACCAACGGATAAGTATAAATTGGTACATGTTGTATACATAGAACATATCGCTGGCTTAGAAATAGAAGGTCATAAGTACAAAATCAAAATTTTGAGAAAACAAGAAAACATGTTTGAAAACTACTCTTTACTTGTTGTTAAAACTTTAGTTTGGTCAACATGGCCACTTCCGATTTTCAGGAAAATACTAGTAGACTCATAAGAAGCGCCTTGAGATGCAGATTGCAAATATGCATGAGTCTTATAAGGTGCGACCTTCACAACTTACGTCCTTCTAATGCTAAGCCAGCGATATATCGTGTTACGGTATGGGTCCAATTGCATGTTGAAAAAATAGTTTTGCTGCTCTAGTACGTGTAATATCTCTTGTGTAGGTGGATAGACGCTTCCGCCGTTTCTGTATGGCTTTCAATAACATGTATAGTCCCGTTAGGATATTGTGACAGTGACGTTGCAGTTTATGTGTACGCAAAAAGTCAAAACCATTGTCTAAACAGGTAGAGGGAAGTTTAGTACGTTAGTTTAGCTTTGAAATTATATTTGTTTGTACAGTTTAAGGCTTTATTATTGATTTTACACCGTTAAAGTGGACTCGACCGCTGCGTCACTGGATATTTATCCTGACTGGACTATACATGTTCAGTATGTTTTGTAAATTAAATTGTGGCAAGGTTGAACTGAAACGCACGAACATTCCGTGTATCCGTCGTTCCATCAGCCCTGCGTTCAAGGAAAAAACACGTGACGCACGTTTCGTATTAGGTACGATACGTGCGTCACGTTATTTTTCCCTGAACGCAGGACTGGTGGGTGATTTGAACACGTCAAAAATTCAAGATTACAGTAGAATACTACATGTAGGAACGAACACGCACGAGGAATATTGAGCGTCGTTTCAACGTTGCCACTTCTTCCTGATCTTAGTATATCTTCGTGACGGGAACCAGACTATGTTGTCATAGTTTACATATAATTCAGGGTATAAAGTTGCGTCAAAGGAAATGCATATAAATTTTGAGTTTTTAGAACTATTTACATATGTTTGATAAACTAAACACTTTAGTTAACGGTCACATTAATTATAAAAAAACACCAAAGTTTGTTAAATAAACTTTATTCTATTGCAATTATGTATTATGTACAGTCCATGTTCACTGTTGTTTAAGTCTTAAAGGGACTGCCTCACATATAGTGTATATCCCATAAACAACCACACTGACATCTAAAATAACTTGAGAAACATTGGCCTTTTGTAGTTATTTAGTATTTTTAAATAAAAAATTCTATAGGGTATTAATACCCTATAGAATTAACACTTCTATTACTTAAATGCCTGAAATTTGTTCGCATTTGATGAAAATGAATCGAAAAACGAACAAAATACCTCACTGGTGTTTACGCTGTAGTTTGTTGATGTTACAGTTTGATCACGTGTGAATGACATAATTACCAAAGCATATTGAAAGGAAACTTAGCGCTTTTTTCAAGAAAAAAATACTCAGTGGGCGATATCGAGAGTGGTTAAAATTGCTTATTTGCACCAAATCTTTCATAAAGCAACCGTCATTGGCTTTCTATTACGCCAATACTTAGTTAGGTTGGACAATAATGATATACATAAATTTAAGCCCACTCTGTGAGGCAGCACCTTTAATAAAGAAAACCTTAACAGTGAGACAAGTTTCCATTGATCTAAAGGCAATTTTATTATTGACGTTTGGTTTTACAATATGTGTATCATCAATTCAATCCTGATCAGTTTGAATGAATGTATTTATCACTCATAATTGCATGTACTACAACTTGTATTGTATTTAACTATTACCTTTACTCTATTAATGTGAGTGATTGGTTGATTGTACCTTTTTTGCTTGTAATAAAATATGTAGTCCGATATTTTGTATTTTTGTATACCGTATATTATTCAGGTTTCATAAATTGTATATCCAAATTGACATATCAAGCGTTGTTATTCACAAAACATCTACTTAAGTTAAAAAGTGAGCTGTACATAGTTTCCAAGAAACGAAGAATAACCCATGTTTTCTTTGTGGTTATTGTAGCTCAAAATCACATTATGTAACTATGTACAAAAAGAAACTTTGCGAATACCATCCCTTGTCTTCATCTCCTCATTCTTAACCAATGAACAATCATCTTCATCAACAGCATTTTCGTCATCGCAATTATCGACAGCAATACCAGTAGTAACCGAATCAACACAAGCAAAATGTCACCATCTCGAGGGCCATAACCCTGCTTATATTGGTCGAATCAGAATATACAGTTTTACAGTTTATTTTCAAGATTTAGGCCATTTTAGAAATATAAATATATACGTGCACAACAACACATGCTGACTAATATTTGTATGAAGTTTGCTGACTGGAGCACAATTACTTTTCAAAAATATAATAAAAAATCGGACAGGGAAAGCAGCACTCAACTTAACCAGTTGTGCACAGAAAATACAAAAACAGCACATACCACAATTGCACGGTACAATGCCTAACACATAACTGAACGAGAAAATGAACTTAACCGTTGAAAGTCCACGTTTTAGCTGTCAAAATATCGAAAGCCCAAGTCCGAGCTGTCAAAAAGCACAATGACCTAGTTTCAGCTACAAAAATCTGAATCACTTATTTTAGCTGTCAACAAGGGCTGAACTATCTCAATTTAGCTGTCAAAAGCTCTAAAACGTTTAAGATTAACAGTACATGTTAAATCCCTGCAGCCACACAATTAATTTAAGTAACGGATGACACACTATGTTTTAGACGGACAAGACTTAGTGCCAAACTTTATTACCCCAAATCATTTGGAGGATCATTATAAGGCACGGCACTTACAAGCCACAAGTACAACATGAACAAGCTGAAACTGAAATACAGTTATAAAAAAACCGCCTCGGTCAGTGAAGCATATCGGAAGCTGGAGCCAGCAGACAAAAATGATTTACAAGGACGACCACACATCAAAAGGTCGAATCACCACGCAACACTCCCCAGGAACGGTTCACCTACCGCCTTGAAAGAAACGCCACAAAGTTGCAAAAGACATACACAAAATAAACACCGTTTAAACAAGGCATATTGATCAAGTTTCTGTGTAATTTTCTTTATTATATTTTAACTATAAAGTGGACTATACATAGAGTAAAACAAGGCTGACTATAAGGCTTTCGAGTTGGTACGGACAGTGGCACATGTCACTCGTGGCTTAAACGTTTAACAGTGCACCAAACCTCACACTTGACCCACATACAACTTTATGAAACCTATATAGATTTACATGTACTCTATAGTCCAGCGGGACGAACGCAACTCAGGAAACTATTAACAATAAAAATATATATTCGGCATACGTTAGCTACAATTTCAATTGACATCACATTTTGTACTGCACTTTAAATGCACTTGTGCTTGAAACACTCACGACTCGTGAAAACAAACATGACCCAAATATATGATCGCTAATTTATGCTATGTCGTAATTTCGCTTTTTCGCCACAACAATGCGAAAATGCAACAATGCGAATAAATGTATACGACAATATCGACTTTTTCGCATTGTAACATGTTCGCATTTTCGCTTTGTTGAGGCGAAAAAGCGAAAATACGACATGGCATAAATCAGACTCAACAACAATTGGTGTTCGGAAATGCACACTACATGTACATGTAGTTTGTTCAGAATTAAAATTATTACAAAATGTAAGCATGTGTTGAATTTTCGTAAAATGGTCATTCGGTTGTAAACAATAAATGCGGAGTGTAAAGTAATGTATTCAGGCAACGTAAGAATATCGTAAATTATTATTTGCTTTCAATGGATTACGGAGATTTTTCAGTGAAAATAACAGTGAAATTACCACTTTGTTATTTTCACTGTTTTAGAAGCTGGTTCCAGTATCTTTCAGAAAAAGAAACGTAACGTCAACGGCGCAGGGCTTTAAGATATACGTTACGTCATAATGACGTCACAATTGTCACGCGGTGACGTTCCAATTTCGACGTGATTTTTCCAATTAAGCCAATTACGGTACACTTTTAAGAGAACTTTAAGCATATAATAAACAGAAAATGTGTTGATTTTTGGTGAAAGATCAATTTTATTTCACTCGTGATCACATAAAATTATATTTTATTAATTATATATAATAAAAATGTTGATTTTCTGTGATCACGCGATGAAATAAAATACGATCTTACACCAAAATCAACGAATATCCTTTATATAACACACTTCGAGGAGGTGAATTGATGTTAATCGTCATCTGATAAAACGATAATTAGGGACCAGCATGAACACATGCAGAGAGTCCTTGCTATTACGAAAATGCAAATCAAGGGATACGAATGACATTGCCCTACGATTGTCAATACAGTGTATTGATATATACAATGCTCATCTAAACATTTTGTTTTAAAATTTATTAAATCCTCTTTGTGTTGACAATCTGTAATTAGAAACATTGTCATGAGAAAGCAGCTGCAAATATGTGTCGCATTATCCACGCGACACAACTAGCAATTTATTGTATTTCTTAAAAAAAAATATTGATGCTTTGTCACTTGATAATGCGATAGTGTATGTTTTCATTTATTGTCTATACAATAATTATGTGTAATCATGAAATATTTACCCTATGTGATTACAATCGTTAAGGGGGTAGAGTGTAATCTAGTGGGATCGTGCATGTTTCTTTCAAAAGTAGTTTTGTCTTCGAATTAAAGTTGTTGTATACAATAAGCATTACATTATGATGTACTACATTTACTCTTGAGGTTAGACAAAATATAAATATTAATAAAGCAATTGATCAAAGCATGCCAGTATTTTCATTGCAAATCTTGCTCTTTCACAAACAAATTTAACATTACATTAAGAGTCAAAGTTTTTATTCAATAATATAAGGAACAAACTCTTACAAAGAAATAATTATGAAACATTTGGATGAACTTGCATCATTTCTTGTAAATCGAAAGTAGAACAATTAAATGATAACGTTTCTTGAATATCTTTTAAAGTACATTGTATACATTTGTCAGTCATAAACTTAGTAAGAGTTTGCGCCTTGAAATTTTATTGAAAGAACGATATACATTTTAGCAAGTACCAATTGATAGTATGTGTGTTTGTAAACAAACAAGATTTGCAATGAAATTGGTGTCTTGCTTTAATAAATTCACGTTATTAATATTTTTTGTTTTTGTTTAATTTCAAGTGTAAATGTAGAGCACGTATCATATGCTATGCTTACTGTATCCAACAAATTCCAATGAGAAAAAAACATGCACTACATAGATAAGACTCCGCGTCCTTGACAAACATTGTCCGGTTGTCATTGAATATTTTTCAGTCGGGCCACTATGTGTGCAAATTATAGACTTATTTGACAAGGATAGTACTAGTATCTTAAAGGTGCTGCCTCACAGATTTGGCTAAACTTTTTGTATATCGTGATTTTCATACCTAAGTATTTATGTATTAGAAAGCCACTGACGGTTTCTTTTTGAAAGATTTGGTGTATAAAAGAAATCTTAACCACTCTCGATATCGCTCACTGTGTATATTTTTTTTTAAAAAAAGCGCCAAGTTTCCTTCCAACATTCTTTGTGATTATGTAATTTACACGTGATCGAACTGTAACATCAACAAACTACAGCGTAAACATCATTGAGGTATTTGGTCCGTTTTTTATTCGTTTTCATGAAATGCGAAAACATTTCAGGCAATTTAAATAACAGTAGTATTAATACTTTTGATGTAAAAATACTAAATATCTACAAAATGCCGAAGTTTTTCAAGTTATTTTTATGTCAGTGTGGTTGTTTATTGGATATACAGGCAACTATACCAAAATTATGCGAATATTTGACAATTTTATTTTATTTTTGCAATACATCAATATGTGAGGCAGTCCCTTTAATAAGCTGGTAAACAACATTAAAATCTTAATAAGCTGGTAAACAACATTAAATTCTAAATAAGCTGGTTTACAACAGTTTTCAGTTTAATTATTAATTGCAGTAACTATCAATATCATATTTGTAATTGATACCACCTGCATATGGTAAAATTGTTTTAAATAGTTATATTAATGTAGATTTGTTAGGTTTGTGCATCTTTGACAATATTGAAATATTGCAACACGATCGCATTTTATAGATTAATAATATGATTGAGTTCTATAAATAGTAGTTTCATTTTCGAAAAATAGGTTATCTATGGAACTCCAACCACCATGAAAATTTGTCGCAATGCGTAATAGATTGACTTCTTAAATCGCGCACACACTGTTCACACATCAATCGTACACCTCCGATGCATGGGTATAGATATATTTTATTTGAAGATAAGGATTGTGATAAAATGTGACACACCGGTTTTACTAGTGAAGGTAAATAATTCTATAATCATTTCTATTATTTATGTAAAAATTATTTGAACATTTACAAAAAAATATATTACTGAGAGAATACCTCGCGTTGTGTTATAAGTTTATTATTTTTTTACATCAAAATTAAAGCAAGTTTATTAAAATAATTCATATCCTAAATTCAAGAAATGGTGATTATGTGATCGGGTGTTTGTACTTCATTTTTACACTGTTCGAATCTCGGCCAGGGCACTTAATCGCTTTTCAGTATTTCCCTACCAACGAGAGATGAACTGGTTGGAAACTCAGAGGTAGTCTCGCTTGTATCGGTGCTATACATCGGACACATTAAAGAACTAGGGAGTCTATTCGGAACGAGCTAGGGTAACGCAACCGGAGTCCTTGTGTGGTACGGTGGTCGAGTGGATAACGCTCTTGACTGCTGATCGAGAGGTCCCTGGTTCTAATCTCGGCGGGGTACTTTATCATTTCTGAAACCCTCTTCAGTGTTTCCCATCCAACTATAGATAAACTGGTTGGAAACCCAGAGGTAGTCTCGCGTGTATCGGTGCTATACACCGGACACGTTAAATAACTAGGGAGTCTATTCGGAACGAGCTCGGGTTACGCACCCGGATTCCTTGTATCACAACTATTTCTCTTCTACTTGCTGTCCTTTCATCAAAAAGACAGGACTCCATTGGAAACACGTGCTTGAAACTTTATGGTCTATCCTGGACCGAAAGGATTAAAAAAATACAAATACACATCTAAATATATTCTGGCTACCTATGCATCACTATATAAATGTATAAGACACGTTAACTGCGTCGCATATGGTACAATTTGTTGAATTAAGTTGAACAATTGTGATGTGAACTTACATAGACGTAGTTAATATAATGGTTATCATAAATAATATTAATTAAAATTTAGTATTTCTTTCAATTATAAACATATTTTAGTACGATATTCCTTTCTTCTGTATTTTTTTTGTTTATATACCAAAGAAATTGCTTATTTATCTTTAGTCGTACTGTTCCTTGTTAATGTTGTTCCGTCCGTTAGCCCGTTCCTTTTAACATGGAAAAAGGCTGTATTTGGTCAGTTTGTGAGTTAAAATGGTTTTAAATATTACTTAAAAAACTACTTGCAGACGATATTATAGCATGGCAGTAACCTCACACCATACGTAAACTTACCAAGCATGTTGTAACATTTGCACAGACTATTCGTGCGGATTGAAATATGTTTGACAGCTGTGTAATGACCGATTTTACACAAACTTTATGTGATCGAGAAACGATCCAGACAATCGAATAACAAAACAGTGTTTTCAATGATAATACCAGCATAATTAACATAAAGATTATTTAAAAACGCATATTACTTTTGTAATTTAGCTAAAATAAAGTTTGACAGAAAGCCTCGTAACACATATCAGATTATTAATTCGCTAACATATGCAGCACGTGTTGAGATAGGAAAATGCTGATATTGATGTTTCATTGGGCATAAGTAATATATTGTATTCGATGTCATCATTCGTTATGAACGACACATTATGAACACCGCATCATAATGATTTCGTCGATAAACTGTCGCACTACTTTAATTCGTCTTTGGCGCATGAATATAAATTTGCGCGAAATTCGTAAAAAAACGAGATGACAACTGTAATCAATACTTGGATTTCTATGTTATTATCGTATGCTCGTGTGTAAAGTTGATATATTATGAACGCAATAAAGTTCATTATTCGATCTGGCAATCGATTATGTTGATTACTATGTTTGAAAAACATGTTGCTGTACGTTTACTGCGTGACATGAGGGAGCAAACATGGCGACTGCCTTGTCGAAATTACACATCGACATGAAGGTGTTTTTTCTCGTAAACTAAACACCAGAATCTAATTTCAAGCCTGGCATGCCCTTGCGACGATTGATTATAAAGTATACTCAATGAGTTCGTACCATAAAAAACAATAATGATAAAGTTTGACATTTTGAAAAAAATGGTGTATTTTTCATTCAAATTCGCCTTTATTCTAGTGTTAGCATTTGAATTAGGCGACTATATAGCACATTTAACACCACACGCAAGTGCTACAATGGTTCGTATTATATGTGATCAAATCAGATGGCATACGCTGTTTAAAATTATGTTTTTTTTAAGTGTGTGTTTTTCAAGCATTTTCAAGGGGTAGGATGAACGTTAACAACCACATTGACATTTAAAATAACTTGCGAAACATCGGCAGTTTGTAGTTATTAAATTAGTATTTTACATCCATAATTCTATCAATACCCTATAGAATTAACACTGCTATAACTTAAATATATATATATTTTTGCATTCGATGAAAACGAATTGCAATACCTCACTGTATCACAGCGTATAAACGACTGTACGTCAATCTAGGATGTCGTGATTGGATTTAAACGATTTGCGTAAAAAACATAACGATGTTGGTAGAATAATTTGCAATACTAAGCTTGTATACAAAACATAATGACATGTAGTACATAATCATAATTAAGATTAAATTTCCTATCGTTAGCATACGCTTTATTCCGCAATATTTGCTAAGTTTATCTAAAAATATTGAACATCGTTTGACTTATTGTGAGAAAAGGGTACATCGGCTACTTTTAAACATCATTCATATCGTGCTCTGGACGTGTCAGTTGATTAATTGTACATATTATAACAGGTATAACATAAACATATACTTTGTACGTTTTAAAATATTTTCAAATTGTGATTTTACCGAGATAGAGGCCAAAAGTGATACAGCTATGTAGTCTCAATACTATATGTTTACTGATAGTTTTGAGAAATGATTTGTATGTTTATTGTGATACAGATGTACTCATTACTGTGATTGATATAGAGTGATTTGCATTCTTTAATTAGTATTCTTTAGTGCATTTCATAAATTATTCGCTCAAATACTACCTAATTATTGTACTTAAATCATTTTCATAAAGACATTTGCATTTAAGACTTGTGTTATGGAACAACCTAGATGCGCCAATTATCCATATCTATGGCTTAGAAGAATAAAGTGGTAATTACCAAAAAATATTCTGAAAACTAATCTTAAGCTCGCTCTGGTTAACATGACCAGTACTGAGTTTCATAAAAAATAGGTCCATAAGATGCGCCCCGCGGTGCAGATTTCGAATGAGCAAGATTGTTATAAGGTCGTTATTGTCCTAGGCAAGTGATATTTACTTCCTTATTGACATTAATTACACGTTAAAGATGTTAGAATTAAGAAATAAACTATGAAAAACCGTTGTATACCGGATCTAACATTATCTAAACCCGGAATTATATAAAAGCCAGTGTTATTTTGCGAGATCTGTGTTGCTTTGGTTACTTGTTGACGGCTGTAACGATTATCTTTATCATCCCCAGTATAGCTATACTTCAAACAATAATAATAATAATATATAATATACAACGCTATGATTTGTTCTTTGTCTACATAGGCAAAATCGCCGGTTATATTAGAATCATAACTTTAAAATGGTACAGTTTTATTCATCCCATTATCTTTGGGATAAGTCAATGCACAGTGCCAGTCCTGGCTTGAGTGTGTTGACTATAATTTGTAAGGTACAATACGTTGTATACTACTCAAAATATGACCAGGATCAAGAAATCAACATCAAAACAATATTAACACATTGATATATATATATATCTTTATTTCCCCCGTTTTCAAATTTGTGTTACAGTTTCGAAGTTACAGAAAGATACTGAAAAATGGCCGCCAATAGAATAACAAAAGATTCCTAAAATGCGTTATTCTGTAGCTCATAAATTTTCTTTTATATTTTAATGATGTTTAAAAATATTCCAAAAACTCTAGTCACATTTTAAAATAAGGGAGATAAATGCTCAGTTGCTTAGTATAGCACTTTGATCGACCGCCATCTTGGAATAGGAACGCTTGGAAGAGAAAACACTGGACGTGACAGCCTGCCTATAAGCAGTTATTGATCAACTGATTACATCATGAAAGTACTTGTTTTAAACAAAAAAATCGTATTTTAAAGACATAATCAACATAGTTATACAGTACAGTGAAAGCAGGTTCGTAATCGTACTGTATCGTCCTTCGTTACTTCGTACCCAAAAATGTCACAAATTTTCTACTGACTGTACATTTATGAATCATACATGTATGATCAGCAATCATTCTGTACTGGATGATCATGTTACCTTTTCTGGCGTTTTTGAACCTCAACAACTTACAATCGTACAGTACATGTGGAGTCGGACCAGAAAGTATTTGACATTTCATAATAAGTTGAATTGGGATTTTAATAACTTCTAGGTTAAATTAACTTGCCTAGTGTAAATGATATAGCTAAGCTGTTCTTTAATAGTTAAGATATAATTCGCTTAAATAGCTGTTCCTTAGTTCATATTATTGTAAAGTAAAATTGGATGCCTAAGTGCTGATAAGATCAGTCACACGTTTTTGTTTGAGCTACCTTCAAGCATCTGTGACAAAGTTGTGGTTTGTATTTAAGAAAATATTATCTTGCACTATATCATAAGTAGAGAGACAAAAAGTTTTCAATGTGTAAACATTTACCTCTGAAATGACGTTACCTTGTCACATCAATGCATCGCATATATTTTTATAATTTTGTCCGAAGATCAGCTTCATGAAAGAATATGCATGGATATTGGTTGGTGACCATTATCAATTTTTGAGTAGTAACGTTTTACATGCCAATATTTTTAAAATCATAACATTACAAGTGAATTATTTTAGTCATTCAATTTTATTCCAAGTCGTATGTGCGGAAGCACCTTTGATTAATCAAACCGATGGTGTTCCCGTATGGACCGAATGTCTCTACTTCTCATGACCAGCTCGTTTATAACACCATTTTCCCTCTTTCCTGATTTCCGGTTAGCCCTTGCATTCTCATCAAACGAGTGATTTCTGCAAATACACATTATATGGGGAAATGGGGTAAGATATGTTATTTAAAAAAAGTGAAATATTTTCTAGTAATAAATTCAGTTTGTATCTTAAAGTTCTGAAAAAATAATTCTGACAAGTGCCTCCCATGTCAAACCAGTACCGACCGAGTGTCTTGATTTAAAGGCACAAGAACACTCAGCAATTCGGGATGTTATGTTTTGTTAGATGCTGTTATTTCTTTTGGTACAATTCTATAATCCTTGGAACATGAATATACTTGCTTTGTTTCAGAATTGTGGTGTAATGCATAATGCAGATACCGAAGTTTTCTGTTGAAAATGTGCAGTATAAGCACTGGATTTCGTCCATTGTATCTGAAAAAACAACGAGTATAATCACAATAAACATACAGTTGGCACAAATCACGATAAAAATTTGCAATAATGAGTACACATTAAATTTTGACAATCACAATAAACGTACATAATCAATGCAGTAAACATACAGTAGCGGCAACATATAGTCGGTTGGTTTTTTATCTCTGTCGCAATAGAAAGACAGTTTAAAAGTATTTGAAAACATACAATCTATATGTTAATGTTATACCTGTTATAATATGTACAATTATTGAACTGAAACGTGTCCGATCATGATGTAAATGATGTTTAAAAGTAGCTGGTGTACAGTTTTCTAACAAAAAGTCAAACGATGCTCAGTGATTTTAGATAAAATGAGTAAACATAGCGGAATAAAGCGTGTGCTAACGGTAGGAAATTTAATCGTTATTATGAATATGTACTACTTGTCATTTTGTTTTGGTATATAAGCTTAGTATTTCAAATTATTTTACCAACCTTGTTGTGGTTCTGACTCCATCCATCTAAATCCAATTACAACATCCTCATTTACATACAGTCACTATGTCTGTCTGTCTGTCGGTCGGTCGGTCGGTCGAGCAGTCTGTCTGTTGGTCTGTTAACAAAATCGTGTCCGATCTGTAACTTTGTCGTTTCTTGGTGGAAAGACACAGGACCCTAGCTCAAAGATCAATGTCACACTTAGAGGTCAAAGGTCATAGAGTCATGCAAGTTGTGTCCGCTCTGTAACTTTGTCGTTTCTTACTGAATTTTTTAAATGGCTTGGTACAAATGTTCACATCATCAATCGGATGTGTCATGCGCAAGACCCAGGTCCCTAGCTCAAAGGTCAAGGTCACACTTAGATGTCAAAGGTTAAATGGCTCAAATAGGCATGTGATACGTGTCCGCTCTGAAACTATGTCATTTCTTATATGATATTTGTAATACATGGTACAAGTGCTCATCACATCAAGACAATGTTTCATGCGCAAGACCCAGGTCCCTAGCTCAAAGGTCAATGTCACATTTAGTGGTCAAATGTTAGCAGGTTCAAATAGTCATGTGATTGGTGTCCGCTCTGTAACTATGTCATTTCATATTAGATATTAATAATACTTGATAAAATTGTTCACCACATCAAGACGATGTGTCATGTGCAAGATCCAGGTCCCTAGCTCAAAGGTCAAGGTCACACTTAGTGGTCAAATGTAAGAAGGTTCAAAATAGTCATTTAAATCGTGCCCACTCTGTAACCATGTCATATATAATTGGACATTTAAATAATGTTGTACAAAAGTCCACCACATCAAGACAATGTGTCATGCGCAAAACCCAGGTCCCAAGCTCATAGGTCAAGGTCATACTTTGAGATTAAGATTTAAAAGGCACAAGTACACAAATTGTGTGTGCTTTATTACTGTGTTATTTAATGACTTGGTAGCATTCACATCCACACTCTGAGATACCTAGCTCAAATGTCAAGGTCACACTTACAGACCCAGTTCTTGTCTTCTGAACAATGTCACGTTTAAGCAATAACAAACTTTATTTCCAATTATTCCATTTGCATAACTTTATACTTAGGTGTCTGATGACAGCTTTTAGCGGGGGCATCCGTGTCCTATGGACACATTTCACAAGCACGTCATTTGGAAGATCGGTCAACACAGTCCTGAAACTAAAAAGCAACACAGTGTAAGCAAACAAAAAGCGACATATATCATTGTCTTTGGAAAACATACAAAATCTAAAGAGAAATCCTTTGTCAGCACGAAATGCAACCATCGCAAAGAATAGCAGATCCAGTTTGATCGAGTGCAACAGCACCCATGCCCCCGAAAACGCAGAACACTGTTATTGAATTATTAGGTGAACTCCATATAAAAAATGACCGGGCATTATAATGATTAATGATTATATATAAATTATATTAAGTTTACCAGTAACAGCTTCGTTTTTAAGCAAAAAAATGCATCCCTCGTAGATCAAAACAGACAATCAATGCCCTGATAAGTACTAAAGATCTCACCCCTTCCCAACATATCAAACAGGAACAAATTAAATGACGAAAAAGACCAAGAGACAAAATACATCAGTTAGTCCAACCAACGGGCTACTTTTAACTTCTGTTTTGAGTTGATGATATGTTCATTACAAATTGTCAACTGGCTTGCAATGTCCAACTATTTTAAAAAACAAGACATGTTATTTGGAATTACATACAATATTGATAAACTGTATGAAGTTAAAACAGATGTAAAATGTAGCATTCGATATTACTCAGCATTCATTTGCTGGAAAATTCATGACATAATGGATAGTAAAAGGGTATGTGTGTTGTTGAGAAACACATTAGTAATCTATCCGAAAAACATCACATCCGAAAGATTACAACATAATTCAGCATTAGTTTACCTTTATACTGAACAGTAAAACAATATACAGACATCCTAAGCGTTTGATATGGAAACAATTGTGAAAAGAAATTCATAATTATGGGCTAATACGAGGGTCGTTCATTTAATACACGGACGATCGTTATTGCTGAAGAACTCATAGGCTGATATTGATGAAAACTTACAGGAATACATTCACACTATTCCTTTATTCGCATACGATATTTCAACTTGTTGCGACGAAGGGTTTACATACTATTAGTGTTTTAATAAGTACGTGTAACACGAGTCGGCCAAAGTCGACGTCAAAAAATTGTGATGTTACGCCATTTTCGCTCCTAAAACGCGACACTGTTTCTCAATTTGATCATCGTTTTGGAGCAATACAGGCATGCGAGCACACCAATTTAACATTTTAAGATGTTCGGTAGTTATGTTAAATGCTATATCCACGATAATTTCGCATGATCTCGTATTTACAATATGAGTTTTTCTTCAAGTAGTGTTTACCATCCAACAGGTGTTTAACCGACGACACTTTCCTGTTTCTGACGTAAGATTGGCAGGGCCTCGGATCATTGCGGGATGATTCTTGTCATCATGGAACCGTTTTAAAGCAGAAATCCACCGATACAAATATTCTCATAAGGCTTCTTTAAGATAGAATCTATAGTTTTAAATTGTATGACCAATAATTTTACGAAATTGTATCATAATCCGTTTTTTTCCCTAATAAATTCGATTCCATTGCATTATTAATGGAAACACACCCGTTGTCACTAAACAACGTTTCAAACACAATAACAGTACAGAAATTACAACAAACGTTATAAAATCGTTACGTAGATGTAGACATAACATTATCAAATATTTTCAGTTGAAAATAGGCAATTATACCACGAACACAGCCACATCAACACTCTACAGTTCACAAAGAACTTGGGTTGGGCCGGGTAGATCTTTGTTGGGTTACTATAGTAACCACAGTTTGTGTTCGGTTGGATGAAATTATACAAAGTTTTGTCAAATAATCAAGTTGGTGTGTAAGTCTTATTAAACGAAAATTCATTACTATTGTATGTTTCAATCAAGCGCTATGGAGATAGTCCGGGTATTGAATGAACGACCCTCGTACTTACATATCCTTGGTATATAGACGAACACAATCGAAATTGTATGCCCCTCTGGAACTGACTGTAAACGCATAAACAGGTTATACGCCTTTCTGGAACTGGTATTTACCCTATTTAAGTCATTTATATAAGGACATAACCTGTATCACCATGTAGAGCTTGAAAATACGAACAAAATGATACCAAACACTCGATTTTGCAAAAATTAGTCATACGACCATCTGGAATAAGGCGACGAGTCTACTAGCTAGTGTTTCAGACAGTAATTGAGGCTTTATCAGTTACTCAGACAGTCTGTATTTCATTCAGTCAGTAAGTACTTTAAACAATCAATAAAATATTATTTGAAGTCAGACAGACAATGTTCAGCCAGTCACAGCGAGTTTCAGACTGGGGCTATTTAAAAAATGGTACCAAACAGGTTTGAAACATCCAAATTTGATAAAAGACATAGCGTGAAATAATTATGTGAGAATAATGCATAAACCTCATAGTTATGGAAAATGTTTGGACTTCTTGAGCATAGAACATGAAAGCACCTTTCCACTGTCATATAACACTCATATTTTTTAAAAATATGACGTAGAATACTATAGCACAGAGCCGACAATTTCCTTAACTGTATCACTTAAAACATCATTTTTTATGAAAGTTTTGTACCTCTTGTTTTCTTTAAAACTAAATATTTTATCGAGAGTAATGCAATGATGTTTTTTTTATGCCGCTACATTTAGATTCTATAATTATTTATTAATTCTTGGAGGAATGTTTGTTTATATGTTTACTTCTATGGTTTATTTACTTATATATAAAGGCGTTCTCTTAATCTTGTACATACCTGTTTTATAAATTGAGTTTTTACTGACATTTATTTGACTTAATTAAGTTAATATATTTCCAAGTTTTAAGTTAGGGTTATGTGCTTAGCTATTTGTACCTGTAATCTGTAATTATTTTAAATGTAATTGTGATGCTTGCCATCCAAAAGTTTAAACTATTTATAGTTTTAAAGTATGTATTGATTCTAAAGTTAAATACATGCCGTTTCTTCTTGTTCAACCTGTAACTATTTTTAAAAAAATGAATTTTTCATGTGTGAATAGTTATATATTGCTACCTAAATTGTCTTAACTACTTTTTGCAGGTATCTATGTTTTTTAATTCTATACCTTTGTTACAAATGTCGGACAATAGCTATACGTAGCTAATATTTCTATGTTTGTAAATGCATCCGACTCAAAATAAAGATTGTATTGTATTGACAATCTTTACTTACTTACGTACGTCGCTGAAGTGAACAAAAAAACCCAAGTCATTGAAATATGGTGGTTACATGTATATATATCTTGTTTACACACTTTTAAAGTCACAAGTAGGCCTACGTGTATATCATATTTAGTGTGTCTGATTACATGATATGGACCGTATACAGCCAACCTAATCTAAACAAGTTTAGCCTGGTCATATTTTACCATGTTCTATTGATTATAAATTGTATAAATTATAATCCCCAGTTTAGACTACGGTTGCACTATTGTGGACACTTGCAATAATGTTCGAATGAAAAAAAAATCCTCTAAGATCAGCTAGACTTAATATAGACAAAGACATTGATACTCAACTCAGACGAACATTTTGCAACATTTAACCGGAAGACTTTCCCTGAAGGAGTCAAATATAGAAAGCGATATACCCATTTACAAAGCATGAAACAACATTATGCCCATCAAAGTTTGAAGACAAATGGCAGAAAAGTCCTTAAACCATTGTTATGACGTCACGCTATTGTTCTCATCGCCCAATATATTTAATATTGGACGGCTATCAACGGTTTACTGTCCAATTAGTTTACTCAACTTTCCAATATAATTACACAAACATATTTAACTGCTACAATCAATCAGAAAATTCGAATTGGCAACTGGCAACTGGCAGCAAGCAGTCGATTCAAATTTTCTCAAAAAATATTTTAACTCAGAAAAATTGAATTGGCAACTGGCAACTGGCAGCCAGCAGCCGATTCATTTTTTTCTTAAAAAATCGAATTGGCAACTGGCAACTGGCAGCCAGCAGCCGATTCCATTTTTTCTTAAAAAATCGAATTGGCAACTGGCAACTGGCAGCCAGCAGCCGATTCAAATTTTTTTCTCCAAAAAATATTTTAACTCAGAAAAAACAAATTTGCAATTGGCAACTGGCAGCCAGCGGCCGATTCAATTTTTTCTTAAAAAATCGAATTGGCAACTGGCAACAGGCAGCAAGCAGCCGATTCAAATTTTCTCAAAAATAGTTTTACTCTGAAAAATCGAATTGGCAACTGGCAACTGGCAGCCAGCAGCCGATTCAAATTTTTTTCTCCAAAAAATATTTTAACTCAGAAAAAACAAATTTGCAATTGGCAACTGGCAGCCAGCGGCCGATTCAATTTTTTCTTAAAAAATCGAATTGGCAACTGGCAACAGGCAGCAAGCAGCCGATTCAAATTTTCTCAAAAATAGTTTTACTCTGAAAAATCGAATTGGCAACTGGCAACTGGCAGCCAGCAGCCGATTCAAATTTTCTCAAAAATATATTTACTCTGAAAAATCGAATTGGCAAAGGCAACTGGCAGCCAGCAGCCGATTCAAATTTTTTTTTAAAAAAAATATTTTAACTCAGAAAAATCGAATTGGCAACTGGCAACTGGCAGCCAGCAGCCGATTTAATTTTTTCTTAAACAAATCGAATTGGCAACTGGCAACTGGCAGCCAGCAGCCGATTCAATTTGTTTTCAAAAATCGAATTGGCAAGTGGCACTCAGCAGCCGATTCAAATAGTTTTCTTAACTAGACAGTGTTGCATTATGAGGGGGTAATTACCTGGGAGTTTGACATGTTGATTTACATAAGGTCGAATAGACCGTGGCCGAGCATTCTATTGAGTATGTGCGTAGTTGCCTAGCAACGGTGTCCCGTAAGAATCGTCAGAGGTGTTATATTCGTCCGACTGGGATAAGTGCGCATGCGCGGCACTTACATTTCTTACGGTGTGATGCGGCGGATGTGCAGATTCATCGATGAAGACAGGTTGCAAGGTAAAACGCTTGTTTATATTGTAATTTAATAAACAATATTGCGTGTAGTCTGTAGATGCAATTTCTTCTTCGACGTTGTTACATTTCGGATCCTGAATTCCTACATCGGAGACCATAACAATAAAATATAAATCATCACTTCTGTAAACAAAACACATCGAAAGTGAAAGTAGACTGTCGGTCGTTTGTACGCAGTTCCGAAATGTCCTTGCCATGAGTTCTAAGCGTATATAAGCAGAGTGTTACATTAAGTACACTGTGTCACTGTTCAAAGAACTATATCTAATTCATAGATGAGTTTTATCATGCATGCTCGACTATACGCCAACGGTGGGTGGGGTGTTGTTGTCCTGACCCAGGGCAGGGACGGGGAAAATTGATGTTTGATCAGGGAATTTTGTGTCAGAATATTTGTCGATACCCTGCTATTTGTCAGCGTTTTGAATCAGTTGGCCGAATCGCATGGCCCAGTAGTCGAACCATTTCGACGCTAACAGTACCTTACTAGCTGTGGCTGGACCATCAGAATTCAAAAGCAGCCAATTGGAGACAGCTTATCTGTCTGCATGGACTCAAAGGTAGTCTCATGCTTATCGGTGTTTTTCGCTGGGCATGTTTAAGAACCAAGGAGTCTTCATTATTTGGAAGGAGCTAGGATAACGCACCCGGATTCCTTGTTTTACATCCCTAGCTGTCTCTTAATTGAATTTAAGTCTGCCCTAAACAGCACACCTGCCAATAAACTCGAAAAGAGGTGCATGTTAGTTAGTGAAACTAGACGGAGAAAATATTTACTTCTATGACAAATGAAATTATCTGGATAGGTCTATCCCCGACCAACCCCTGAGAAAATTATTGAAAAGCACATTTGTAAGGAAATTTAATTGTTGTAGTGTTAAAGCCCTGTACGCAAAGGCATGGCTAAAAGATGATCTACTAGCCAGGGGCGAAGCTTAATTTTGTGTAAATGTAAACTTCAGAATGCACCATATTTACATACTGTTGGCATGGTTCACAAGAATATTTTCGTTGTAGGTGCTGTGTTTTCTTTGTCTGTTAATTTCTAGACTGGAAAATTAAGAATGTTTAGGTTGAGTGTGGCACACTTGTACCCATTGATTTTAATTACTTCATGATGGCCTAAACCATTTATGAGTTTTTCACAATAACATATTGATGTAGACTCAGTAGTACATATTATAAACTTGACAAACCTTCATTAAATAGAGCTGTCATCTATAGAAGCAATATTGATGTATCGACAATATTTTTTGGTCGATCGATTATCAATTCACATCACGGGCGGATCCAGGATTTAGTGTTAGGGGGGGCGTGAAATGAAAAATGAGCTGGGGGTCCAGGGGGTCGCAAGGGCCCCTGGTGGGTGCAGGGCAAAGCCCTGCTAGGGGGTCCAAGGGGGCGAATCACCCCGGTAGCTCCATTTAATACGCATCCATCTTTGTTGTCATAAAATGCAGCGAAAAGAGAATCAATGTGCAAAAAGAGCAATACATCAGAATCGCAAAGTTCGACCTGAATAACGGGGCGGCAGAGAGTCTATCGAAGTGTCTGTGGTTAGTGGAAAATGTTAATTGCGTGCACACAGCGCGCAGAAAGCAGAACAAAAATGACTTTAAATATGTGATTGAGTGTGATACAACAAGTGAATTGACACTACTTTGGCGATTTTAGGGGGGGCGTATGCCGGGTCCGCCCCCCCCCTTGGATCCGCCTATGCACATTTTGAAATAACTTAATGGTTAAATGGAAGTTTACAAAGTGCCAAAATTTGTATAGTCTAAAATAAAACTGAAGCTACTAGGTTCAAGACCTGAATCTACGCTCAATATATACTAATGAGAACAGTTAAATGAGTGAACCATGACTGATGTGCCTGTTATGATTCATCTATATGTGCAAATTGATATATTCGCACTACTTATCATCGGATACATATCAGAATCATCCATACCGAATCAGACAGAGCTGTACTATTAAATAATAATAAAAGTGGTAGTTTCTACATGCATCTATATATCTTACTAGAAGTAATCATTTCAATGATTATTAATTGATCCGACTTTATTTCAGGTTTTGGCAGTCAAGTACTTTCCAAGATGGCTCATTGACTGTCACCTTTGTTTTGAAGATCTGGTATTAATACTTACTGGAACTGCTCGGCGGCACGAAATACCCAAACATACCCAAATATACCCAAATACACCCAAATATACCCAAATACACCCAAATATACCCTTATACACCTAGGTTTTACCCAAATATATGCATTTTATTAACAATTAAGCCTAAATAAACTAAATTACGCAGTTTAGGGAATAAAAAATGTCAATTAGTAAGTTTTTTCGGTAAATAAACACTACGAAAAACCCAAATACGCCCATAGTCACCCAAATATTACCCAAATATACATTAAGTTGTTCTAATTTCACCCACATTATTGCATTTTATTGTATGTTTACCGTAAATGAACTTTTTTATGCCTTTAAATGCAAAAATAAATGTTATTCCCGTATAATTATGACTCGTTTCGTACAATTCGCTACGAAACGGTATCCCGTTTGGCGAATCGACGGTGTCCATAATATATTCTTGTCGTGAAAATCACTTCTGGTGCGCTTTTTAACTTTTCATATAGGTCTGTTAAGAATAATACATACAAGATCTACATCATTACATGATACAAGAACATTTATTTTACGTCGTATTCAATATACATAGTAACACAAGCTAACAGGTTTTTTCCGACAAACAATTGTAAATAGTATAACAAATTAAAAACAGCTATAAAAGAAAAACATGGTTATTTTAGATACAAGCACGCATGTTAATTAAATTTAATTAACATGCGTGATACAAGGAAAAACATTATGACGCTCACATCTATCAAAGTTTAAGCATATCAATATATTCATGTTAAGAACATGATGATGAACTAGGTGACCTTTATGCTCGCCCATATGGGTTATCCCTGTGGCGAGGGTAAATAAATCTAAACATCCATGGAGTGACCAATTAAATTAGTTCCAGGGGCGTAGCAAGGCTTGGTTTGGTGTTATGCACACACGCCTTGAAGTTGCCGGGTATGATACGGGTATTCTACATCTTGCGACGGGAAATATCAGTGTTGATCTTCGTATTAGAGATTATTCTTGTAGATCTACATATCTACAGATGTGCTAACATTATACTATTTCTAGCATAATTCAATGACCAGCAGTCAATTAAGGCAGACAGCAATTAATATTTAGATCTATATAATTCGTTCTACGAATTACGTAAATACCCGTAGGACAGCTAAAATTACAGAACATTACTATGTATTCATGACACGCCCCATTCTATCAACGTATACGAGACTGTGTGGATCAAACTCTTAGCCGCCTGCTCAACCATCTTGTAAATAATAAATTTGAGCTGATGTGTACACGAATAGTACTGACTCATAACTGATTATCGTATACATTGCTATCGCATGACCGCCGTGAGAATATTTCACAATATCCACAATTGTCATTAAAAATCCGAGCCAACCGTTCATGCGACGGAAGTACTGCAATAGCGACCGCTCCATAACTGTGAAAGAGGGTTTACAGCCCCCGATCTCCCTAAGCATCTCTGGCATGTGTCTTTGAGGTAATTTCCATGAGAGTCTGGGCTCAAACTTGGTATCACAGCACAGAAACACCATTCTGAGTTAAATTATTACAGTCAACTTTCAAGAGCTCAAACTTCAGATCTATCAAAAATTCAGACTCTGATTTGAGTAGTCCCAACAGAGACCAAACGTATCATTTCATTACATTGCATGACGTTAAGTCTCTATAGTACTGTGAAACGTACGTAGAGTCTTATTTATGGGACTATGATTTGAGCAAAATCTCAATTTGTGCTGAGTTTTCTACTTGAGATGCTGCGGGAGATTGGGGGCTGGTCGTGTTAAGTTTCTTCCCAAGACTACAGGATTTGACGCTACTTTTCATTCCCAGGGTATTTCATTTCATGAATTAAAGGATATCGTAAAACGGGAAACGAGTAAATACAGGATTACATACACGTAGGTAGTATAGATTAGTGCAACCTATCCACACAAGCGCGCTCCAGAGCGGCCTTCCACATAGAAACAATCAGGTCCCGATCTCCTTTACATCTCAAACTGAGACAAATCTCATTTCAAATATGGTCATGTATCTTTTATATAACATCCATGGTAGGCTATACTCAAAATTCGCATCACAAAACTGTTTATTACTGTAAAATCTAAAAATCTCGAATATTAAATTTATCTCAAATTCTGACTCTGATTTGAGCAAAATCTTAATTGAGATGAGATTTCTACTTGAGATGCTTCGGGAGACCGGGCCCACTCACATCATTATGTAAAACACTTTCTGTACATCAACCATACTTAGTGTGTTCACAAAATTAATGGTGTTGTTCTATAGAGGTATGCACCACAACCTCCACCCTGGGAAATGGCGTTTTTTTTTTACTTTTGCTTTTTTCAACCCCTGGTAAAATCCCGGTCCCCATGAGAATGCAGAGGGTCAAATCCCCGCAAATTGGCCACGCACTGTGGTCATGAAAAAATGAACAGTTCATTATGTGTAGATCTACTTGATCATTGAATGTATGTATACATCCCGGATGAATGTCTATTTGGTCAAACTACGGAGATCGCCCTCCTGCAAAAACTAAAGGTCTGCACTCGCACGACATGGCGAGTCATCGGAACGGTAAAAACGGGACAGTTCCCGCTATCACCCGCCAATTCCCTGGGTTGTGGCGCGTTTAAATCGTTTGGTGCATTAAATCATATTTAAGAATTTATATATGACCGTGACCAGTGACCAATCGCCCAGTTGTGCAAAAAAGCTCGCATATTTTAATGTATTCAACAATTCGGAAATAAGTTTTACCTACAATTTGCAGGTACAGTGGTTACCTACTTTACCTCTGTCGGTCAACCGTTCACAGTTTAAACAGTTAACACATGATAAGCTATTTTTAATTTGCTTTACATTCACATGTATTAGATAGATACATTTATATTACCCCTTTCCAATTAAGTTCGGTCATAATCTTATAACTTCCTGTCACATACGGACATCGTGTGATATATCAGGTAATAGTGTGCGGTACTGCTAACTTATCATATCATAAAATCAGTGATCACATACCGACATGCTTAGACAAACGGATGATAAATTTACACATTACAGTTACACGTTGTTCGATACTGTTAACCTTATATTGTATAGCACCAGGGACCGCACACTGACATCATGCTGAGAGATCAGATACACTTTCGATGTATCGGTAACTGTTATACGATATAGCACACTTGGGCGTCATATCGCACTCTGTTGATTAGTTGGCTTTTATCGTAAAGAGGAATTTGTATAGATTAAAAAGACGATTGTTATCTGCATGGCAGAAATTAATGTATGAAGACAATCCTTTAAACAATGATCCAATTCAATATGAAACTGTTTACTACCAAATAAGCTAGCGCGTAATTAATTAACAATAGATTAATTACTGTTTTTGTGTGTACAATATATAAATGTATATATCGCTGACTTAGAATTAGAAGGTCGTTAGTACTTCTTACGACCTTATAAGACTTATGCATATTTGAAATCTGCACCTCGAGGCGCTTCTTATGAGCCTATTTTCATGAAAATCGGAAGTGTCATGTTGGCCAAAGTAAAATTTAAAAGGTTTGTTTTTCCAGAAGTAATGATTTGTTTACAGACAGTGTTTTCCTTTTTTTGTGAAAAGTTTGATTCTGTACTTGCGACCTCCTAATTCTAAACCAGCGATATTTACACATAATGGACTTCAGGGATGATCTATATATAACGAGAAAATGCTTATAACTTTGCTATTACATATTATTTTCAAACAATATTTTATGTGTCGGTCAATACATAATTATATTAGAAGAAAACGTGCGAAATATTTTTGAGATATATCAAACAATAAATTGTTTGGAACATTTTTGCCGACATATGAAACCGGTAGGCGGGGCAGCCGAATGCTTTTTTCGCGTTTCAATTATAGTGCAAGAATGTCTGCCTCATAATGTCTGCTACTGCTAGAATGTCTGCCTCATAATGTCTGCTACTGCCATAATGACTGCCTCATAATTTGTGTTGCTGCTATAATGTCTGCATCGTAGTGTCTATAACTATTATAATGTATGCCTCATAGTGTCTATTACTGTTATAATGGCTGCCTCATAGTGTCTATTACTATTATAATGTATGCCTCTTAGTGTCTATAAATGTTATAATGTATGCCTCATGGTGTCTATTACTATTATAATGTATGCCTCATAGTGTCTATATTGTTAATGCTATAACGTCTGCCTCATTATGTCTGTTACTGTTACAATGCCCGGTCTGCTTCATACTGTCTGTTGCTGCTATAATGTCTGTTAAATGATTACACTATATAGTACGAACAAATTTACCTGGTACTGGACCTTAATGCTTGAATATATTACATGTGTTAGCTTCTTGAGAGGAATCATTCAAGTGCCGGAGATTTATATTAATGTGAAATTTAATTACACACAAAAAATGTTAAATTATGCTAACAAAAGGTTTGAGGATCAGGTCAATTTGATCGTATTATACCTCACCTGATCGCAGTGTGCACGAAATGTAAGATGTGTTGACCTGTAGTTAGTATCTATGTATTAACTTGTGCTTGGTGAACAATGTATGTAGGGATTTACAAAGAAAATAAATCATTTATATTTACTTGAATTACTAGTAATATTTATTTGTTTCAATCCACCAACCCTGTTCAAACATGTTTTATGCACACAGTCAAGTTAAACATACATATATATAAACAAATTTACAACACTTTATTGAAGCTAAATTAGCTTCTCAGAACAGAACTATATCCTCACCAATAACAGCTAACTCTTCCACTGAAAGGTCTTCTCTCATTGAGGAATTATAACATTTTGTATAATTTTCAAGGACGAGTATGACCAGTCTATAGAAAAGACATTTCCTTGAAAAAATTATAAAATACAATCAAGAGTTATGGAGCTCCAGCAAACTAACGTTACCCACTAGTCCTGACATTGGGGGGTTCGTTTCCTGCCCCCATCCCAGCTCATACGCTCAGCGGCCCTTAACATACACTGTTATGTATGTATTTTATTTTTTAGTAGCTACTCTTATGCACCAGTCAATATTATGCCCGCCCGGCCTTATTGACTCCGAGTCCCGGGGAATAGACTTTCATTCGGGAATTTTGATACCTCGAAAGACAACAGTGATACTTTATATTCTTGTTTTTATTAAATACCCGGATGAAAAACTATGCCCCACGGTAGGGATTTAGACAAAGAAGTTATCAACATATATACGACAATTTATTGAAGTTAAATTAGCTTTCCAGAACTAGATTTCAACCAATAACAGCTAACTATTCCACTGAAAGCTCTTCTCTCATTGAGGAATTATAACATTTTTTATAATTTTTATGGACAAGTATGACCAGTCTATAGAAATGAAATATCCTTGTGGTAACGCACTGGGCTGTCAATCCAGAGGTCGTGGGTTAAATCCCTGACATCGGAACTTGACATTTTCTGAACTATTTATAATATTTCCCGCTATATCTGGCCGTGTGGTCTGCAAAGTATCTGGAAGTGCCAGGAAACTGTGTATCGGTGCTATAACCAGGCTGTCTATTCGAAATAAGAGCTATGCGCACTTCTGCAGCGCCGGACATGTCTGTATCTAATGTCTCTCTCTCCCTTCAGGGGCTTTCTCTCAGGCTGTCCCTCTGGTCAGATTATGCTGTATCTGCACTGGTAGAGGATGCACCTGCGCCCTTGTGGCTGAAACACAATCATGTAAAGTGCCTTTGAACGTGCATTAGCATTAAAAGGGCGCTACATAAATCTGGTATATTTCATACGCCCAGTGGCCCTTAACACACACTGTTATATATGTATTTCTTTGTATATTCAGTCATTTGAGGGTGGTATATTCTAGTTTGACAAGTCTCTTAGTCGCTCGCTCCCCTTATGTACCAGTCAATATTATGCCCGCCCGGGGGCGGGGATACAGGGATAATTAGACAGAAGAATCTTCCCGACAGGCGGAATAAGACGACCTTATCGACTCCGAGTCCCGAGAAATAGACTTTTGTTAGGGAATGTCGACATCTCGATAACAACTGTGATACTTTTATTTGTGTTTTTATTAAAGTACCCGGATGAAAAATTATTCCCACGGTGGGGATTAAGACATCAAAAAAATGAAAATGTCTAATTCACCCTGGGTCGCCCGCCCTCCAACCCCCGGGCTGGCAAAATATTGACTGGCGCATAAGGCGTGCTGTACTTGTCTCAGTTCATGACATAGCCAAACATTTGCCCTTGGCACCACCCTCTATCCACACGTGAACAGACGCAACATGAATACTCATTGATGTATGTGATGCACCAGCACCAGTTTAAATAAATTGGACATAAGTCTCGTAGCTACCTATACGCGAGTACGCGACTGAATCCACATTATTCGGACAAAAATATTTTTTCAGACAAAGTTCGAACTTAATTCACTTTAAACTACTTCATTCTTTATCGTGTCTTTATTCTAAATTTCTGTAGAATTCGCCTTGTTATATATACTCAGACATCGAGCCGGTTATTTACGCCAGAATGTTTGTGTTTGTGTGACACTACCAACCTGCCATACTGTAGTTGTTGCAGCAGTCTTTGACGTTAACAAACTGGTCTCAGTACAACCACAACTAGGTATTCTCTGGTTGTTAAGTTCATTAAGAGCCATTCATGTTTTAAAGTGCCATACTTAACTTTATTTATAACCTTCCATTGAAGTGCTTTCTAGAGCAAGAAGGCGATTCCACATATAGGTGTAACATCGTGAGGTTTTAATTTGTCGTCGTTTTGCATAGTTTCTGGTTGGTTCATGGTTCATGGTGCTAGACCACCGAATAAACTTTCACATAAGCAATACATCGACTTAGTTGTATAGCTACGGAACGATAGGTTTCCCGCGTTTTATGGTAACTGGTGCCGCGGTGAGGACAAAGCTGTGGCTATGGCGGAATTCCAGTATATGGAGCGATCAAAGTAAAAAGCAGCTCGCCACCAACGACACTGTGGCAACGTTCCCATGCACCGATCGCATCTCGGAAAACTAGAAAAGGTCACTGTTCTAACCGTTCCTTTTTTGTGCTAATTACTACGTAGGTCCCTAGAGCTTGAAATGAGAGGTAGTTTTGGTTTTATAAGAAGGGTAAAAATATATGCGTTCTTACTAGTAGCTACAGACATATGAACATTGGTTGACAATGTTATCATACAGAAAGAACGTTGCTGCCTTGAAAAGGGACAGGCAACTAGACTTCTATTAGCCGCTAATAGAAGTCTAGTTGCCTGTCCCTTTTCAAGGCAGCAACGTTCTTTCTGTATGATATCTGAGGATTTTGTGAACATAATAAAATGGGACTCGTTAAAATGTTTGGTTTATATTTTAGCTTTATTTTGAACAGGGAAGTAGGCCTACTATATTTACAATAGATCGTTTATTTACAAATAATGATCTTAAAAACTAAATAAAGCACCTTGAGAACGCTTCAAATGCACCAAATTACACCATTGTTTTCAAAAAAATCCGGGGAGCATGCCCCCGATCACCTAAAACAATCGTAAATCCACATGATTATAGGGCTAGCTACGCGCCTGAACATGAATTAACATGAAAAGAAGAAATACGTACACACACTTAAACACTGACAAATCGAAGTCTTATGACAGGGCGTCCCGAACCCCTCTGGATCCTCACATGAAGATCGTCAAAGGAGACAAAGTGATCTTCACGACGTGATAATATTATGGAAAACGCCGTTCGACAGGATACTGGTCAGATTAATTAGCGTCCTTAGTAATCAGTTAAAACAATTATTATTTACATCGTATTTAATCCATTTCATGGAATGATGTAGAAAATTATAAGAATGACAAAGATATGGGCCAGATTCATGCATATCCAGCTAGATAGGGTTAGATTTATCGGATACGCATATACGCCGCATGTCGGCAGGATACGGGTTCCGTACTGTAGTGTTTATTTACCGAAAAAACTTACTATTTGACATTTTTTTATTCCTTAAACTGCGTAGTATCGTTTATTTAAGCTAATTTGTTATAAAATTGCAAATATTTGGGTAAGATTCTTACTAATAAAGGTATATTTGGGTGTATTTGGGTATATTTGGGTATATTTGGGTATTTCGTGCCGCCCGTAATTCTGACCTGAACAATGTCACTGTTGTGTCCAACTATTTTCCTACAGTTAAATTTATTATCAAGAAAATAAGAGCAATGTTAACATTGCCATCCCCACGGTACATGTTTGTTACTAACTGATGTTTCATAGAAACAGGACTAAGAAGGAAAAGGGAAATATCATTACTTCTTTGGTTAAAGGGAAATAATTCAAGAATGGTACCAGTTAGTGTTAGGTTTCTTTAAGTCACAACACTTCTCCTAGATGCTATTCTACTTATATTTAAAGTTTCAAGTCAATCAATTGAATACTTAATTAAATTAAACAAAGGGAGATAATTTGAAAACAGGGCGACATAGAGTTATGGTTCTTGGTCACTGTACTTATATATATAGTTGCCACCTATTTACAAAATAAAGGTGGACAAGTGGTCTACTGACTGCTGATCTGAAGGTTGTGGATTTGATCCCTACTCCAGACGGTCAAAAACAGAAATGCTTTTCAGTGTTTCCCACCTAACATATCTAAACTAGCTAACAGTCTTTCGGACGAGACGTTAAGTGAGGTCCCGTGTATGAAGCTTTACATCGGCACGTAAAAGAACAGGGATGCTCCTGGAACTGGAGCATCTTCTATATCATGCACTATCCCCAAACACTAAAGTGACTAGCCTCTTCTGGGGGCCTCGTCCATATGGATTATCCGGTGGCGAGGATAAATAAAAGCAAATAGACGAAACAGAATTATCTAGGTTTAAGTAAATACCTTACATTATTGTTTTGCCATTATTAAGGCCCTTTGTTACTTTTACTATATACCCAATAATGAAAATTTTGTTTCAACTCCTCACAAACTGCTGGATGGAATTTCTTCAAACTTTCACAAATGAACAATCTCAATGTATAGATGACAGTAAAGATGGAACATTTGTTGCGTCAAAACTACTCATAAACTGGTTCTGATTCATTTAAAGCTTCTGCGGGTATCATCTATTAAGTGACATGACCTCTGAATTTACGATCTTACTTTGCTCACCGTTTAAATATTGTCATATTTTACAAATTATTTTAGAAAAACTCTTATCATTATGTCATATTGTATATATATATGGGTTGATATCCTTATCAAATACATTGCCTACAGGCTACTTTATGTATTCAAATTCATTAAAAGCTCATAGGGGCATTGTCTATCAAGTGACACAACCTCTAAAATTCAGTTCTGACTTTTCTCACAGTTTAAATGTTGTCTTATTTTTCCAATTATTTCAGAAAAACTCAATAATCATGTTCTATAATATAAAAGTTGTGTTCTTCATCAAATATATTGCCTAATTTATGTATTCTAATTCACTGAAAGCTCCTCGGGCATTGTCTATCAAATGACACAACCTCTAAAATTCAGTTCTTACATTTCTCACAGTTTAAATATTTTTATATTTTCCAAACTATTTTAGCAAACTCAATAATCATGTTCAATAATATATAAGTGGTGTTATTTATCAAACATATGATACAATGTTAGTATTAGGGTTCATTAAAAGCTCCTGGGGGTATCATCTATCAAGCCATATGACCTGTGAAATTCAGTTCTTACATGTCTCACTGTTTAAATATTGTTATCATTTCCAAATTATTTAGCAAAACTCAGTAATCATGTTCTATAATATATAAGTTGTGTTATTTATCAAACATATGATACAATGTATGTATTTGAGTTCATTAAAAGCTCCTGGGGGGATCATGTATCAAGTCACATGACCTGTGAAATTCAGTTCTTACATTTCTCACAGTTTAAATATTGTTATATTTTCCAAATTATTTTAGAAAAACTAAAATTTAATAATCATGTCCTATAATACAAAAGTTGTGTTCTTAATCAAATATATGAAATAATGTATGCATTTTGATTCATGAAAAGCTCCTGGTGGCATCATCTATCAAGTCACATGACCTCTGAAATTCACTTCTTACATTTCTCACAGTTTGAATATTGTTGTTTTTTCCAAAATATTTTAGAAATACTCAATAATTATGTTCTATTATATATAAGTTGTGTTTTTTATCAACTATATGATACAATGTATGCATTTTGATACATGAAAAGATCCCTGGGGCATCATCTATCAAGTCCCATGACCTCTGAAATTCAGTTCTTCCATTTCTCACAGTTTAAATATAGTTATA
Source organism: Spisula solida (assembly GCA_947247005.1). Lineage (NCBI taxonomy): Eukaryota > Metazoa > Mollusca > Bivalvia > Venerida > Mactridae > Spisula > Spisula solida. The sequence continues at coordinate 2,631,503 of OX365958.1, read as the reverse complement.
TTTCCAAATTATTTTAGAAAAACTAAATAATCATATTCTATAATATATAAGTTGTGTTCCTTATCAAATATATGATATAATGTTTGCATTTTGATTCATGAAAAGCTTCCGGGGGCATCATCTGTCAAGTCATATGACCTCTGAAATTCAGTTCTTACATTTCTCACAGTTTGAATATTGTCTAATTTTCAAAATTATTTTAAAAAAACGCAATAATCATGTTCTATGATATATAAGTTGTCCTCTTTATCAAACATATGATACAATGTATGTATTTGGGTTCCTTAAAAGCTCCCGGGGGCATCATCTATCAAGTCGCATGACCTCTGTAATTCAGTTCTTACATTTCTCACAGTTTGAATATTATTATATTTTCAAAATTATGTAAGAAAAAACTCAATAATCACTATAATATATAAGTTGTGTTCTTTATCAAATATATGATATAATGTTTGCATTTTGATTCATGAAAAGCTTCCGGGGGGGGGGGGCATCATTTATCAAGTCACATAACCTGTGAAGTTCAGTTCTTACATTTCTCACAGTTTAGATATTTTCTTATTTTCCAAATAATTTCAGGAAAACTCAATAATCACATGCTATAATATATAAGTTGTATTCTTTATCAACTATATGAAACAATGTATGTATTTGGGTTCATTAAAGCTTCTGGGGGCATCATCTATCAAGTCACATGACCTCTGTAATTCAGTTCTTACATTTCTCACAGTTTGAATATTATTATATTTTCAAAATTATTTAAGAAAAAACTCAATAATCATGTTCTATAATATATAAGTTGCGTTCTTTATCAAATATATGATATAATGTTTGCATTTTGATTCATGAAAAGCTTCCGGACGGCATCATTTATCACGCAGGGCTCACGCTGTCAATCGACATTATCGCCATTTGCGATAATTTTATCAAAGTGGCGATTATTATTTCAATTTGGCGATGAAAAATGGCGATAATTTTATCAAACTGCAAAAAAAATATCGTCATAACTTCTTATTTCATCTACCAGCTACGTATCGAGTGTCACAAATTTTCAAGTTCACACTTCAAACTGGACCCATATAATCTTCATTGTTTATTACCATTAGCCCCAGGAGGTCTAATTACTGATAAATTGTTGTGATAACATCTTTTAATCCCCATTTAATTGGTGTAATCAACTGTCAACAACATTCGTGGAACAGGTCTAAAATACTGACGAACATGTCTAAAAAACTGACGAATCCGGGACGTGGGATGCAGACAAGATTAATTGCAATTTAGGGTTAATTATAGTTAATAAAAGGTGATTTGATTTATAATCTATCGACTAATGACTGCTTTGACTAAAAAATGAACATACTATTCAATAAAACTTATTTTTACGAGCTGTTTGAAAAAACGTAAGTTGACTAGTATTCGGACATGCAAAATTCGGATATTCGTAATTTGTAAAATATAAGAGCTTATTTTTTAAAAAACTTTAAATAAAATTATCCATGTTAAAAGGTTGAACTCCTGCATTAAAGCATTCATGAGGCTTCAGCTTGTTGCCTGAGCTATAAGTCTTGGTAAAAAGAAAGGTTTTATCACTACATATTTTAACAATCAATTCATATTTTTTTCTTATATTTATAAAATCACTGCAGCTGTTTTATATGGATATCTTGCTGCTATATTGGCTAGCTTTTAGAAGATAATGGTTATCAAGAAATGACAATTTGATTGACCAAGCTGTTTGACTGTCCCTTTTGTAATGGCATCAATTTCCTTGGCTGTCTGTGTCATGTAAATGGACAGTGTACTTATCAGAGTAATAAAGCAAAGTAAACAAATTAAGTGCAAGATAATATTATTATAAATTGCACATGGTGTATTTTAAAGAGCAGGTGCATAGCTTTCGATAGGCGTATGCCTAGACAATTATTGATTTACCCCAGGTATGAAAAAATGCAAAACAAAATGATTGTCTCAATACTGCCCTTTACTCACAGTCACATGCCACAGTGTAGAATTCAAAATCATTGAACTTGGGGGAGCATACCTCTGGACCCATCCTAGTACAATGGTGCCTATTTGTATGAAGACAATTCTTAATTAAGTTAAATGATGATCAATTTGTCGACCTAGTCATAATTAGTCAGGATTTCTAGATTGAAAACTGCCCAGAAGGCACCTGAAGCCCTATCAAATTAAAAATTTTGCCAGTGGAGTATGTGCCAAACTTCCTAGCATAAGCTGCCACACATATTCATTTTGATCAAGCTATGGCCCTGACTATGATTCATAAAAAGCCTTATGTACCATGCATTAAGTTCGAGTCGCCATGCATATATTATAAGTTCGCGTCAATTTTGGCTATAATTTTTGTTGGGCAAAAATAAATGGCTATTATTTTAAAATGGCCAGTGTGAGCCCTGATCACGTCACATAACCTGTGAAGTTCAGTTCTTACATTTCTCACAGTTTAAATATTGTTATATTTTCCAAATTATTTTAGAAAAACTAAAATTTAATAATCATGTCCTATAATACAAAAGTTGTGTTCTTAATCAAATATATGAAATAATGTATGCATTTTGATTCATGAAAAGCTCCTGGGGGCATCATCTATCAAGTCACATGACCTCTGAAATTCACTTCTTACATTTCTCACAGTTTGAATATTGTTATTTTTTCCAAAATATTTTAGAAATACTCAATAATCATGTTCTATAATATATAAGTTTTATGTTTTTTATCAACTATATGATACAATGTATGCATTTCGATTCATGAAAAAATCCTGGGGGCATCATCTTTCAAGTCATTATTTAAAAAAAACTCAATAATTGTGTTCTGTAATAAAGAAGTTGTTCTTTATCAATTATGTTGCCTAATAAAAGAACCCCATTTATGACCTATAGAGCCACAGGTCCACATATGAATTGGTTTGCATGAATACCTTGTTAAATAGAGGCATACTGAGAAAATAGGGACACATTATTTTGGACTCTACAGGTATTCTCTCAGCATGATGTCAGTATGTGATCCCTATTTTTCAAGATGTCAAGATACAGTATTGCACACTATTGCATAATATTGCACAGTCTGTTAATCAGTTATCTTACATCACCCAGATACCCTGTTTGAGAATTAAATAGTCCCTTTATGACAGGAAGTTAATTATAAATGGGGGTATAATAAAACCAGTTACTTGTAATTAAATAATATCCTATACATTTTTTTATATATAACCTTTGTTGTAATCAATAAAATATATAGTCTGTTCTGTAATCAATACATGTTATAAATGATCAACCATTACCTTTTATTAGGCTGGATAATTTTTGACATCAGGCAATGGTGACATGTCAAATCAACCCACCTGTACATTACCTAACTATAAGTGTCATAATTATATACAGTGTGAAAAATATGTAGACATTAAGTGACCCTTAATTTTAATGAACAAAACAGAATAAATGGTTTATTCAGCTTAAGCATAATATACAGCTGAAATGGAAGTAATATATGACTTCAAAATATTTTTATCCCATGATTGTTTTTTAATTAATGGACCTGCACAGAGGTGACACTTAATTTCACATATCAGGTAGTCAGTTATTAATCATTGCACTTGTGAAGTGAAGTAAAACAGTTACATTTTGTCACCTCCATTTTCTATGTAAACATGAAATGAGTGAATAAAAGGTATTTGGCTTGAATAAAAGGTATTTGGCTTGAATAATTTAATACCTATTGATGTGTTGTAAATATTACAGATTATATATTTGCTAGACATTTGTTCTTATGATCATTTAAACATTACTACACATCCACAATTCAAAATTCAAGAATCAAATATTAATTCCTAATTAGCTGACCAGGTTTCAATCAATCAATCGATCCATCAATCAACTCGACCCGACCTGACCCTATCCAACCCAACCCAACCCAACCCAATCAATCAATCAATCAATCAATCAATCAATCAATCAATCAATCAATCAATCAATCAATCAATCAATCAATTTAAAACTTCAAAAATATTATATTATGTGTTCAACATTATTGAAAGTCAATCCTGTGATGGTATGTTTTGGTTATTGATACAATAAGATGATAACTGTTTTTTTCTATTTGTAGATTGTTTGATAGAACAGCATGACAGCTGTTGGAGATCAATTCCACGAAACTGGTATTCGTAATGAAGAACAATTCATATAGGGTCAATCCGTTTAAAGTTGGACAGAAGTCAATGAATCGAACTTGACAGGCAGCTGTTCGTCAGTGTATGGAGCAGGACGTGTTGACTATTTGCATCATTATCTTCGGATTTCGTATACATTTGAACGATAATATCAAAACTATCCCGACAAAAACAGAAATGTTATCAACAAATGAAATGCCAAATCTTGGGCAGTGCAGCTAAAAAGTAGAAACTCCACAGTGCATAATCGAGTCAACTTCCGGTAATCGCAATAAGGCATACATGTTGAATTGTATAGTCTTGCAATAAGTCATACAGTTATCGGAAATCATGTGTTTTTACTCACAAGAAGAAATACAGGTTGAATTGTATAGTATCCCAATAAGTCGTACAGTGATTTGGTTTATACGCTGTGAACTTGGGACGTTTAATTTTATATATTCAAAATTTGGACATTTTAAAAATGAGCATAGTTAAAGAAATCAATTCTATTACATGTGCTGTAATCCAACTGAATAGGGTTAGCACGTTTGGACTCGTGTTTATCCTTTACCCTGAGAGACATATAATTGCTGATAGGACAGAATAAATCCAGCAGGAAAATTAATAAGACAAAGTGTGAAATCGAATGCTAGGAATTTTAACAAGTGTTCAACCCCTTTCGGGTATGTCTGGACAGCACTATATGAAATGCACCTTAAGTTAACAGCATTGAAGGCTGTCCTGAAACTAATAAATATTGTATTTATGTTGGGACTTTACTAACCCAGTAGGCGGGGGGGCTCAGAGTACTTAACCAACTAGGCGGGCCTACTAAACACAGAAGGTGGGGCTCTACTAAACCCAGTAGGCGGGGGGGCTCTACTTAATCCAGTATGTTGGGACTCTACTTACCAAGTAGGCGGGGGGGGCTCTACTTAATCCAGTATTGAACATGTATCCGACTTAAAATAAATATTGTATTTGTATTTTTGTTGGGACTCTACTAACCCAGTAGGCGGGGGGCTCTACTTAACCAAATAGGCTGGCCTACTAAACACAGTAGGTGGGGCTCTACTAAACCCAGTAGGCGGGAGCTCTACTTAATCCAGTATGTTGGGACTCTTCTAACCCAGAAGGCGGGGGGCTCTACTTAATACAAATTTGTAAATGTATCCGACTTAAAATAAATATTGTATTTGTATTTATGTTGGGACTCTAACCCAGTAGGCGGGGGGGCTCTACTTAACCAAATAGGCGGGGCTCTACTAAACCCAGTAGGCGGGGGCTCTACTTAATCCTGTATGTTTGGACTACTAACCCAGTAGGTGGGGGCTCTACTCAACCCAGTAGGTGGGGGCTCTACTTAACCTAGTAGGTGGGGGCCTACTAAACCCAGAAGGCGGGGGGCTCTACTTAAACTAGTAGGTGGGGCCTACTAAACCCAGTAGGCGGGGGCCTACTAAACCCATGAGGCGGGGCTCTACTCAACCCAGTTGGTTGGGGCTCTACTCAACCCCGTACGTGGGGGCCTACTAAATCCAGTAGGTGGGGGCCTACTAAACCCAGAAGGTGGGGCCTACAAAACCCGGAAGGTGGGGGCCTACTCAACCCAGTAGACGAGGGGTTGATTATTCGCTAGATATCAGGGTGTCACAAAGGCGGGGGGCTCTACTTAATCCAGTATTGAACATGTATCCGACTTAAAATAAATATTGTATTTGTAATTTTGTTGGGACTCTACTAACCCAGTAGGCGGGGGGCTCTACTTAACCAAATAGGCGGGCCTACTTAACACAGTAGGTGGGGCTCTACTAAACCCAGAAGGCGGGGGGCTCTACTTAATACAAATTTGTAAATGTATCCGACTTAAAATAAATATTGTATTTGTATTTATGTTGGGACTCTAACCCAGTAGGCGGGGGGCTCTACTTAACCAAATAGGCGGGGCTCTACTAAACCCAGTAGGTGGGGGCTCTACTTAATCCTGTATGTTGGGACTACTAACCCAGTAGGTGGGGGCTCTACTCAACCCAGTAGGTGGGGGCTCTACTTAACCTAGTAGGCGGGGGCCTACTAAACTCAGAAGGCGGGGGGCTCTACTTAAACTAGTAGGTGGGGGCCTACTAAACCCAGTAGGCGGAGGCCTACTAAACCCATGAGGCGGGGCTCTACTCAACCCAGTTGGTTGGGGCTCTACTCAACCCCGTACGTGGGGGCCTACTAAATCCAGTAGGTGGGGGCCTACTAAACCCAGAAGGTGGGGCCTACAAAACCCAGAAGGTGGGGGCCTACTCAACCCAGTAGACGAGGGGTTGATTATTCGCTAGATATCAGGGTGTCACAAAGGCGGGGGCTCTACTTAAACCAGTAGGTGGAGGCCTTCTAAACCCAGTAGGTGGGGGCTCTACTTAACCTAGTAGGCGGGGGCCTACTAAACCCAGAAGGCGGGGGGCTCTACTTAAACTAGTAGGTGGGGGCCTACTAAACCCAGTAGGCGGGGGCCTACTAAACCCATGAGGCGGGGCTCTACTCAACCCAGTTGGTTGGGGCTCTACTCAACCCCGTACGTGGGGGCCTACTAAATCCAGTAGGTGGGGGCCTACTAAACCCAGAAGGTGGGGCCTACAAAACCCAGAAGGTGGGGGCCTACTCAACCCAGTAGACGAGGGGTTGATTATTCGCTAGATATCAGGGTGTCACAAAGGCGGGGGCTCTACTTAAACCAGTAGGTGGAGGCCTTCTAAACCCAGTAGGTGGGGGCTCTACTTAACCTAGTAGGCGGGGGCCTACTAAACCCAGAAGGTGGGGGGCTCTACTTAAACTAGTTGGTGGGGGCCTACTAAACCCAGTAGGCGGGGGCCTACTAAACCCATGAGGCGGGGCTCTACTCAACCCAGTTGGTTGGGGCTCTACTCAACCCCGTACGTGGGGGCCTACTAAATCCAGTAGGTGGGGGCCTACTAAACCCAGAAGGTGGGCCTACAAAACCCAGAAGGTGGGGGCCTACTCAACCCAGTAGATGAGGGGTTGATTATTCGCTAGATATCAGGGTGTCACAAAGGCGGGGGCTCTACTTAAACCAGTAGGTGGAGGCCTTCTAAACCCAGTAGGTGGGGGCTCTACTTAACCTAGTTGGCGGGGACCTACTAAACCCAGTAGGCGGGGGGCTCTACTTAAACTAGTAGGCGGGGGCCTACTAAACCCAGTAGGTGGGGGCTCTACTTAACCTAGTAGGCGGGGGCCTACTAAACCCAGTATGCGGGGGCCTACTAAACCCTGTAGGCGGGGGCTCTACTCAACCCAGTAGGTTGGGGCTCTACTCAACCCCATAGGTGGGGGCCTACTAAATCCAGTAGGTGGGGGCCTACTAAACCCAGAAGGTGGGGCTTACTAAACCAAGACAGTGGGGGCCTACTAAACCCAGTAGGTGGAGGCCTACTCAACCCAGAAGGTAGGGGCCTACTCAACCCAGTAGACGAGGGGTTGATTATTCGCTAGATATCAGGGTGTCACAAAGTTTTTCCACGCTTTTCTCATTATATCCATTGGTTTGATTTGAATGTAAATGGCCTAGTCATGGAGTACATGTATTTAGAGAATTTATAACATTCAATGATCTGTGGGGGATAGTTCTGATAGTTGTTGAACTTGTTTGATTATATAACTCAAATAACTCAAGTGTTATCGCTTAGTATGAAATTGTACTTATTTTATTAAATTTTCATTTATTATCTGAATTAAATGTTTATTTTATAATATATATTTTCCTTATTTATCCACAGATTATGTTATCTCTTATAAATAACTGCGTCACAAATCACCCTGACGCTGGGCGACTTCCCTGTCTTTTGCGGCTTTATGTCTATGCATATCATGCGGACGGGCCAATTAGTAGCAAAGAATATTATCAAAAGACTTAAAATTACTCCTGTCTCTGCCCGATGCTCTACAATACCCCCAATGACAATAAGATTCCTTCAAGCAGATAAGCATTCGATCATTGGATTGCAATCGGATGGGATTTGTGACACTAGGTATAGTTACAGAATTTAGTCTGACAGGTTCATGTTGTCGTTTGTGATTGACTGAGACGGTCGTAATTAAGTGCATTGTCATTGATTTTTCCCTGCTAGATCAGACAACGACCTCCGAGTTCGGGGGAAGAGTCAGTTTGTTACACTAGGAAACCGGGTGCGCTACCCTAGCTCTTTCCAAATAGACTCCCATCTTTCTTTTACATGCCCCAAGTAATTAAAGCACCGATACACACAATAATGCTTCTGTAATTTGGTGAGAAAATCAGTTCTGTGATTTCCAGTGTCTAGCGGAAATTTGAACCTGGGACCTCGGGGTAGCCTAGAGTCCTATCAACATGATCATGATAGATGGAATCTCAGCACAGGTATTAATTCTTAGCACTGTGTGGGTTGGCAACATCAACAAAATCAAATGCTCAAAATATAATGAAAACAACATGTACATAATTATGCAGCGGCTCCATCTAAAGCTGATTTCAAAACCCAAGGGTAAATGGACTTTTTCAGGGGTCAGAGGGTCATTTCATTGAAACATTGAAAGAAACAAAATCCAAATACCTCAACGAACAATTTTAGATCTTTGCAAAAGCTGACTATGGACGCATGTTCTTTTAACAAAGACTATATATAGTAGATAACGTTTACAGATCTCTATCGAACGTACGTTAATAGTGTAAAATACGTAACTAATACATAAATTTATGTGAACCTATTTCCTTATGTATAAATCAATATATAGGTATATATAGGCCTATATATAATGAAAATAAACAATTAAACTTGACCGCCTGGTAGTACCAACGTACGGCGCATCCCATGTACGGAAGCGATCTATATATGCGTCGATAAATCTACGAAAATACATAGTAGAGAACGTTTAAAACTGCGAATCATCAAGTATATTTGGAAAGTGTTCATTTCTTTTATAAAAACACCAAAAACATGACCGCGAGCTCCGAATTTAAACTCGCCAGGACTTTTTTTATACGCCTCGGCAGACAATTATCACGGCTGGTGATTAGCACTTGTGTACCGCATAAAATGTGTCAGTTATACTTCCGGTCGCACTGCTCTCATAGTCGAATGACTCTCACGCGACAACGGGACTAAAAGATCTCCCGAAAGGATGAAAGTCGATCATTGACCATCGAGAAAGTTACTTTGCATATTTATGACAATTCTTCAATAATTAATATAGGATTTAAGAATTTATGTGATAGGTTGAATTATATATTGAATGACCCTCGCATATAAAGAAATTGTAACTAGGAGAAGTGCAGTGATAAATAACCATAACTCTATATTTTGAAATACATTTAATCTGAAAATATAAGCATGAGCACATGGCATAAAAAGCAGTGACCAAGATTAATAACGCCTGTCTGTTTTAGCTCGACTATAACTAATAAGTAGAACTAATGTACTACGAATCCCGAGCGTCGGCGTCGGCATCATCTCACGTAAAATATATTTTGGCAAGTTTCTATTTCAGAGTATTTCTAATATACATTTTGAGGTACATCAATGAAACTTGGTATATATACTGCTTGGGTGAGGTCACCGCTTGATATCAACTATAAATTGTATGCCCCTTTTTTTACTTTTAGGCAATGACGTTTTCTGATCTACGAGATGTGATGAACAAATACGTGGAAAAATACTCGGAAATCTTAGTTACGTAACCCAAATTGAAGAAAATCCGTCAGATAATAGATTGGCGTATTACTAATACATAACTACAAGACACATGAAACTCAAGGAAATATTTTGTAAAAAAAATAGAAACCGTAACGTCACTATGGCTGCACCGGCCCAACGTCATCGGGACGTCGTTATATATAACATTATTCATATTCATTCGGGGCAAAATTCATTATGTATAACGCATTGAATGGTTCTCAAAAAATAGCTGTACAACCAGATACACTTTATAGACCTGTCATCCGAAACTTTTTCCTATGCAACTTGTATGTAAATTATAAGAATAAGCTGCTGGAGAACATTATTATTGATGACGTAATTTGACGTTATTGACGTTGTAAAGCCCAGTCGCATGTAGGCATTGATTTTACATGGCTGCATATGAGTGAGAGAAAAGTAAAACAGTCACCTATTGTGTATGCTATTACATATGTGTTGCATTTTGCAATATTTTCATTGATATTTTATGACATTTTATTCGCAACACGACTTTTGTCGCCGATTTCTGTATCGCACTCATTTTCAGACAACAACTTCGAAGCAAATAACTCTCGTAATTTGACGTTCATTGAAATAATGAATGTAATGTTATATCACTGAATATGCATAGTATAATATTACAAACGCATAAACGATATGTCATCGTTTGCTACGCTTAACGTTGGAGAATATGAGAATTTTTGCCGCATGACGTCGAGTGACGTTGTCATATGAAATCGCGTTCTTTCAAACTTTGTTTAATATTAATGATTACAGCACTTTTCCGCGTATTTGTTGATCACCCTCGTATGTTAGTATTTTTGCTAGACCATTCGAAGTCGAGATATTGTCAAAAATCAGTACTCTATTCACTAAGGTTCCGTGCTAGTTTTCAGGTATTCTATATAGAGGATCTGTCACGAGTTGTCAATTGACATAAACTTTAAGTAAACGAGATTTGGAAATGTTATTAAGCGAGCCTTTGGCGATCTTAATAATATTTCGTTAACGAGTTTAATATAAGTTTATATCAATTGGAAACGAGTACTAGATTCTTTATATAAAATGACTCTAATAACACGAAACAAGAGCACCGCGCTATATAAACCACGCCAAAAATAACATGATTTACGGCATACAATGACGTCATTTTGGAGATTATACGTACTCGTTATACTAACCCGGATACAACCAAAGTCATAAATGTGATATATAATTTACATCATTTGGAAGGCAGTTCAATCTTACTCGCACCGAATATGGCTCATGAACTTCATGTTTGTGGTATTTTCCAGATAAGTGAAAAAAATGGTTGTTTTTGGTTTTATTTCTATATCATTAGCATTCGACCGATTCTGTTTTGATAAAACTATCTCACTGTACATTGTGTCGTATGTTGGCACTTAATCATTTTGAATGTCGAATTAAATGTCGAATTCAACATTCAAACATAATTTAGTCAGTGAAGGGGCTAGTTACTGCGCGCTCTCGGTGAATTTATGGTCATGTTCTTTCTTGCATCTACTTAGTAGTAACGTTTTATTTATTATACTGAATTTCAATGTTTGTCAGACTGTTAGTCGGTATAAGATGTTAAGAATGTTACTTTGAAGAATATCATTTATAATTATATAATAATGGTTGTATGTCTAAAACGTATTGTTGTCGATGTAAGAAAATGGGACAGGTATTAATATTTCAAAATGTTTGCTTGATAATTATACCCCCGAACAACGAGTTGTAAGGGGATATACTGGGTTCTACTTGTCCGCCCGTCCGTCCGCCCGTCAGTCCGTAGACGCATTCTTGTGAATGCAATTTCTCCTACAGTTTTTGCAGGATTTCATTCAAACTTTTACACGTGAACAACCTTAACATGTACATGTGCGTGACGGAAATAATTTTAGTTGATATTTTTGCTAGAATTATGGCCCTTTGCTCTTTTATTATCTACTTAATATATAGTGAAACATTATTGTTAATGTAATTCCTCTTACAATTTTGACAGTATTTCCTTGTAACTTTCACAGATGACCAACCTTGACATGTAGATGTGCTCAAAGGAAATAATTTGCCTGCGATGATTTTGCCAGAATTATGGCCCTTTGTCTGCGGGGGTATATATATCCGTATGCTGAATGGCGACAGCTCTTGTTAGATAGAATGTAACTCAAATCTACAATACTTTCCATACAGTTGTTTGAATATATATTCATGTTCATGTATTCTATGTTTTTTATTAAGAAATTTATTTCACATTTAATATTATCATCCTTACTCGTTTGTTTTTGTTTAGTGTTTGTATGTCTATGATCTTGTTATTACGCGTACAGTCAAGTGACATATGTGAGTACTCAAGTACAAAAAATATTTGGAAAATTTACACCTCGAATTTACTTAGTCCAACAAAACTATAGAACGCATCACATTCTCAACAAATTACCTACACAACACATCACCTACACAACACATCACCTACACAACACATCACCTACACAACACAACACATCACCTACACAACACATGACCTACACAACACAACACATGACCTACACAACACATCACCTACACAACACATCACCTACACAACACATCACCTACACAACACATCACCTACACAACACAAACATCACCACATGACCTACACAACACATGACCTAAACAACACATCACCTACACAACACATCACCTACACAACACATCACCTACACAACACAACACATGACATACACAACACATGACCTACACAACACAACACATGACCTACACAACACATGACCTACACAACACATGACCTACACAACACATGACCTACATAACACAACACATGACCTACACAACACATGACCTACACAACACATGACCTACACAACACATCACCTACACAACACATGACCTACACAACACATGACCTACACAACACAACACATCACCTACACAACACATCACCTACACAACACAACACATGACCTACACAACACATCACCTACACAACACAACACATGACCTACACAACACATGACCTACACAACACAACACATGACCTACACAACACATGACCTACACAACACAACACATGACCTACACAACGCAACACATCACCTACACAACACATCACCTACACAACACATCACCTACACAACACATCGATGGCTTAGAATTATTAGACGGTCGTAAGTACAAAATCAATCATTTGAGCAAACACGAAAATGCTGTCTGAAAACAACTCTTTACTTATGGAAAAAACAAGCTTTTTAAACTTCAGTTTGGTCAACAAGACCACTTCCGATTTTCATGAAAACAGGCTCATAAGAAGCGTCTGGAGGTGCAGAATTCAAATATGCATGAGTTTATAAGGTAGTACTAGCGACCTCCTAATTCTAAGTAAGCGACATCACCACAACTATAGTTCATCATATAAAGTTACCAAGGTAACACTAACATTTACGTATTTCTGTTGACCTTCAACAATATATTGTTGTTTTGTATTAACATCATTTGAAGACGATAGGAAATCTGAGCGAGCATTCATTTGCACCAAGTTCATATATCTGATACATCAAAAAGTCAAAACTGAATTACATGGAAGGAAATGGATCAATGTTTCTTTCCTTCATTTAATCCGAGATTTGCCATTTTCAAATATGACATCTTAATCGACTCAAATATTTGGCATATAATACCACGACCTATTTTTAATAATCAGATAACTCCAAAACTGTCACATATTTAAAGAAGTATGTACACCAGTAACTATGTCACTTGTAATCTGTGCTAAAATTTAACGTTATGCTTTATTCAATAACAGTTTCCTTTGAAATCAAACTAGTAGTTATTGCTAGGCAGCAAATAAAGAGAAAGAAACTGAATCTACGTGTTGTTAGTGTATCATTGAAAGAAAGTTCATAACTGCTTATTCAAAGTTGCCGATTTGCTAGTCTGGAAATATTCAAATTGGCAACTAGCGATCATCCAGTTAAATTGAATTGTTTGCTAGCTGCCGGTTCGAATTTGCCGATTCTAATCTACCCGGAAAATTGGAATTGGCAGCTGGCTGCCGGTTCGCAGTTGCCAATTGATTCAACATGAAAATTGGAATGTGCTGCTTATCGCCGGTTCGCGGTTTCAATGTATTAGAATTGTTCCAAAACACGAATTAAGTTGAGAATTCAATGTCAAAGGCGAAAGTTTTGGACTTTTGGCGAACATCGCATACCTAAACCCTGTTTACTCGAATAATATGGCATTTGTGGGCACATAAATTGTATATACTTATTGTTCATTAATCGCGTCAACGATATATGTAAGTGATCACTTTCAACAGCAACGCAAAACACATATAAAACAAGTAATTAAGAATTGCAAGCAATACAGAAGTCCCCTACCGGTTTTAAGCCATTTTCAATGTTTCTGTTGCCATAGCAACCACAATTGTTGTCAGAATCAAAATATGTTTAGTCGTGCATAATTCCCTTATTGCCCCCTACCCACATATCAAGTTTCATAAACCTAGCTTGAAAACTATTTGAGTTATGGCAGGATCCAGATTTTTTGACGGGCGACGGACGGACGGCAAACCTATAGTCCCCTCCGGTCAAAAACCGGTAGGGGACTAATAACAAATACTTACCCCACTCTAGTGGCGTAAAACGCGTGTGTCTCTGCCTTCAACATACAGAACTGCCATACACACAGCGGGTTGTACGGTGTGAAGACCAACCAGATGATATATCAAATGAGAGATATCTGAACTCTAAGGGGCATCACTTATTATGTAACTTTGTTAGGATATGAGTGCAAACATCACGTGTAAAATGGTGTCAAAGTTGTTTTACTTATTATACTTTTCGACAGCCTGGACTTGGGCGGTTCTGTGCTTGTTTAGTTGGGCATTACGTCTTTATGTGTTTTATGTTTCCTGTGCTCGGTTGGTACAGTTGGGCACTGTGCGTTGTGTGTTTTTAATATTTTCTGTGCTCGGCTGGTTTAGTTGAGTGCTGTCTTCACTGCCTGTGTTATGCCCCGGGATACGAATCTTTACAATGAAAGGATGAAAATATAGCTTGGGCTATTTTTGTTTTATCTATTTAAAGGCGTTCGCTACAGTTTCTATCACAGTACCGTAGTCTCTAACAGATAAAAGCAATATCTTAAAAATTTTAGCGTCTTTGTCAATAATTCTTACATCATTATTTCATGATTCATAAATATACTTATTCGCAACGAGAATACAACGTTTTGCGTTTATTTGTCAAATAAAACGAACCAATGTTTTTTCGTAGAGATTATTAATAAGGCAATGGTCAGAGAAGTGCTATCCGTGTTTATACGATACAAAACACATTAAAACATTAAACAATCGGTCTGAATAAATAAAACTTAATTTAATAAAGGGGCCCTTTCATCCACATGACTCAAGTAACGAAGTAACGAGAACAAAATAACATGCGCACCGGTTTAGCGATTAAGGAAATATCTCTATATAATTACGTTGTAACTATAAAGATAGTAACTCACCAAGAAGTAAAGGAGTTGTCGAAACACGTCTATTTCTTGAGAAGTCTAGCAGGAAAGAGATCGATGTACTTCCACGCATACGCCGTCATGGTCGGGCATCTAGGCGATGATTGGCTGGGCTCATCGGTGCATTGAGTGTACCCACAACCACAACTTTCCTCCCTGCTCTATAAAAGCCACCCCCACCCGGGAAATGACCCATACTTTGAAAATACCCCAAGTTACATGGGTTTGCCTAAACCAAAATTGCAAACCTGGGCCTTATTTTCCCCATACTGAATGGGTAGTAAGTATAACCTACCTTACTTAACAAGGACACATATCCCATCCCCAAGGCTAAAGACTTACAGAAAGGGAACCCCAGTTTGCATTTTTTGACCGGGACCCTGATCTACTGAAGCAGCCATGAAGTTTCTTATCCTGTCTGACTTAATATAATTTTTATGCACAGTCAACTAAATTTTAATTATGATTTGGAAAGTCACCATGGAGTGTATGTAAGATAACCAATTGTGAACAGAATCGGCCAAGAAAGTAATCCAGGAATCTCTCCTGTTCCTCAAAGGGCGTCCCGGATTGCGTGATATCGAGGCCCACCTCACCAAGGGCCAGACTAGGCGTTTGTGTCAACAAGTCGCCCATATGACTTTCGTGTATACCTGTGAAGTTAGGTATCTGGCGAGGGTGCACACCAATTGCCATTCTCACCCTTGAGTGAGGAGGGACTGACCTAAGAAAGGTATCCGGGTCGCAATAGACAGCAACTATGCCTTGTAGATCCACTGGGTTATGGGGGGGCGGTCGGCCAGAACTGGTGAACATTTCACCTGTTCTTTCCTCCCGTGTTTGTCCCCATAGTTTCCTTCCCTGCCTGTCCACGTGCATATGACTGTCTAACGAGAGATTATGGGAAAGGTTTACCATAGGCCTTAACTCTGATTCGGGGTTAGGCGTAATTGGATTGAATGACCTGTCAAACACCTTAGTTGACTCAACTTTCTCCTCACCTCCGTTCAGTTTTCCTTTCAGCCTCCACCCCTCCTGTTGTTCTAGAGATAGCTTGTTAAGAAGCACCGCTACGCACCTCCAGTGGAACGCACATGCTGGTGAGTTTAATGGACGCAGGGAGAAGTTCCCTGAATGTAAGGCCCAACCCACAGTTTTACTTACAGCCCTAAAAAACCTCTCGTACTGAGAGGAGACCAAATAAGGAAGTGTTGCCCCAGAAAAATTAATAATTTGTACTAGGTCAACAAACTTAAAGTTACTTCTCCCATAAATGGCTCTCCCTAGCGCATTCAACGCTCTAACCAGTTTGTGAATCAGATGATTAGCAAATATTTACTCTCCCGTAACCCCACACCAACATGGCCGAAATACTCGGGCATGTGTCGTCTAACAACATGGGGTCTTATATTCCTATCTTGGAAAGCACAGCCCTTCATAAGACAGGTATGAGATTTTTCCGTACCGGTGCTCCTCCTAGTCCTCTTATTTTCTATATTTTTCCCCAAATTGCCCATTTAATCCATTGGATCCGGTGATGATGAGGGGGACACAACTGTAGGTTCACTCGTATCCATTCATTCGTCATCCATATCAGAACCAAATCCTCCCTCAGTAGGACTGGCAAGAAGCTTGTCCTCGTCACTGGGAGAGAGGTCGAGATCACCACCCACAGCGGCATTCTCCCTAATTACCTGGAGATTATTATTATCCCAAGAGAGCCTTACATCCTTACACATCCCGGGTGCCTTATATTCCTGATTGACCTGTTTTGGGATTTTAACCTTATTCCTTAAAACAACCTACCTGCCTTACCTCTTCGGGCGGTTTTGCCCCTGGGAAAAAGAAAGTTGTTAGCAAGGTCTAGTGTGAGACGGTGTGTGTGAGGAGTTGGGAGAAGGGAGAAAGGGTGTATGAGAGACAGAAGATGGGAGAAAGGGTGTATGAAAGACAGAAGATGGGAGAAAGGGTGTGTGAGAGAAAATAGGAAGTGGGAGAAAGTATTTGGAGAGTGAGTGGGAGAAAGGGTGTGTGAGAGGAGATAGGAAGTGGGAGAAAGTATTGGGAGAGTGAGTGTGAAAAAGGGTGCGCGAGAGAGTATATGAGAATGGAAAAGGTGTGTGGGTGTGAGATAGGCATAAAATACTTGATGAAATTTTTTATTTTGCATATCATTTAGGTCATTGTCACTCATAATGAAAAATGTAATTGTTAAAACTATGTTTATCTAAAAACGCGGACAATATAGGTATAAACCATATGCCGAGCCTTTATAAATTGTGCTTATTACAAAATTTGTAAATATCATTATATTAACACAATACAAATAACATTGAAGGTGTTTTATATTTAGTTAAACACTGATATGTCTATACTGGTTAGTTCATGCAAATGCGGGAACCCCTTTCGGGCCTCATTGTGATAGTCGGGTGACAAGGAAGCATCATCCGCTTTATGGTAACAAGTCAGTGTATATATTTTGTATATAAGCCCTGGAACGGTCCATTGCAAGTTCTGCCGGACTGTTACTAACTAGATTTGATTTATCACTTTTGACAATTCCAGTTGCAACAATGGGCGTCGACATCGCGACTTACCGAGCAAGGGTGGGTACATTCAAGCACGCATTTGGACAAGACGTTGTGACTCATGATGTTGTGGTGGATATTCCAACTTTCAGACGAATCGTCATTTGGGAAGTGCTATGTGTGCTGATGCTAATAATGGCGCTTTATGAAACCAGTTTCGTGATGAAATACCCTCGTAAGTGTATTCATATTATTTCGATTTATAATTGATTAAGACTTGAACACTTGCTTCATTTCTCTAATACATGTACTAATGAAACTACTATGATATTACTTGGTGATGACATTGTCTTGTTTATGTATATATGTACGATCATACGAGGCTTGATCGGGAAGTTCGTATCATTTTGTTGTATTCTATGAGGTCATATTAAATAGTGTGTAAATTATTGACATACGAGGGGTGATCGGGAAGTTCGTAATTATTTATTTTTAGTTCAATATTGATGAAACTTCACTATCAAGATGATCGACTTGATTGCAGTTGCATTATACAACGGAATAAAAATCCGCCAACTTATGCGACAATTAACGGTACCCTTGCCAACGCTGCAACACCTGGTTGCCGCGCACCAAAATCGCTATATTTTCATCTTTCGTTCTCCTGAATCAATGCCATTTTTAAGTCATTTGTATGGCTCAAATTCACGTAATATAACACACATAGTCCATTCAAGTCTTTGTCAAATATTTCCCATATCATGTTTAAAATGTACACGACGGATCGTTTCACTGTTGACGTGCCGTCTTAGCTGAACACATATGTCGTACCGTCTTAGCTGAACAAATATGACGTGTCGTCTTATCATATGTGTAGTTTTTAAAAAATACAGTTATTTGGCCATTTTTGTTCAATCTATTCACCCTTATGTATAAGAAAAAGAGTGACATGACGTCCAAACAAATTCAGGCACTGCTCACTGCCCGATATAACGACTATAATGATGAATTTTCAATTGGCTTGCCGTCTATGCACTTTATTTCGGACGTGGTCTGGCATTTGCCTCGAATGTTAGACAAAAGTAAACCTTTAGTGAGAAATGTATCAACAACCGGGGATAGTAAACACTTTCCCCTTAGCATAGGCTATATTTCGTCAAAATCGAGTGGAAAATAAGATACTTACAGGTCTTTTTAGCTCCGAGTCGACGCTATTTGGCTGCCTGTCTTACCATAAAATGACGCCACATACCACTTGGTATGGCCACACTGAATACAACAATTATATAACGTTTTATTTACAGACGAGTTCACAACTACCATCAATGGTATATGGGACAATCGTCAAATAACTAACTTCTTGGTGACATTGTCAGTATACTCAATTACGGAATTCGTTTGCTACTGTCTACTGTTGACGGTTATCACTCCAGAACTACACTCAACACATACAAAAGGCAGGAATAATAGTATGTTAGATTCAGTCATACAATAAAGATAAATATTCCCTTATTTATCTTTTTAGAGGGCTAACTGGAACCATCTTTTTAAACAGTAATTTTCGCTGTAATTTTCACTGATAAATCTCTATAATTCATTGATAGCATATAATAAATAGCGATAATTTAACTTCATCAGTTCATGTATATAGTTATGATTTGTTTTGTATTATCAGTTGCAAAAATAATCTTAACAAATACATTATTGCAACTTTTTGCAGAAACAACTGCTTTATTTGGACATTATGAGACCAGAGATGACAAAGGTAATGGTTCAGCTAAGAATGTCATTTGGGTGTCGACGATTGCGAAATCCATCTGTATTTTCTGTGCAATCGGTTCGTTGACTTTCATTGGTATGCTGTTGTTAATGGCAGGGGTAGAGCCAAACCCCGGCCCTTGGGGACGTGAGTTTATCTATATACATTTTATGTATCCCACATTTTCATTGGTCAGATGATAAAATTAATGCAAAAAACTAACAATTATTGTGTAGCACATTTCAAGTAAAAACTTACATGTACGAGGGGCGTTCAATATATAATGTCCATGTCCTTTGTATTTTGCTATGACAGTATTTACAAGAATTCTACAAATACTGTCTGAGAGGTGTTTGTTTCTATTCTATATCTGAAAAATTACATAGCCTTTCGTCAATAATTAAGTAATTTATTGAACTTTGAAGAGGGTCTACTCGAGTATACTAGCCTTATTGTCATTTTAAGCCAAATATGTGTTATCTTTGCAGTAGTGGTTTAGAAATTAAATGGCAGTATTCATTTAATTGCAACATACCAATCTATAACTTAATCCTTATATTTCCACCAGAACAAAAAATGAACATGAAAGTATGTTTTGTCTAAGAGTAAGGCGGTCAAATACAAGGAGACTACTCTTATTTATACCAAATGATGCTTGTTGGTTCACGCTCCAATAACTTCATATCACTTCTATTTTGTTCGCAAATTTTCCCCAGAAATTATTGTTGATGGTCTACGGCGTACGTCAATGTATAATATTTCGAATTCCAGTCAATAAAACTAATTTACAATATGAATTGAAAAATAGCATACTTTCTGAACTTATTTTGACACCTATTTTCGCGACTTTCAAATGGTCTTATTTTGTATAAAAATGGCAAACAAGTACAGGAAATCATGTTTTTATGGAAGGCATTTACATTATTCACGGAATAGTAGATGTGGAATAAGATTATTTCCGGAAATGAAATTTTAATGGACAATTATTCTCAAAAAGACGCAGTATCTATTACTGACCCTTAAAAAGACACCAGAAACAACAATCCGGGAATTAAATTTATTGAAATTTTCACGAAATATTTCGGAATAGTTGATGGTTCCAGAAATGTAAAAAGATTTCCATTTATCAATGAATGTTAAAATTTGTGACCAAAAAGACATTATATATTGAACGCCCCTCGTATTTCGATACCATAATTACGACTTCTAGTAATCAAATATACATGTATATGAGCCAGTCTCAAGGAAAACATGCTATTTTTGACAAAAAAAAATGCTTTAGGGATGTTCCATTATTTCAAGGTAAAATCATAATGAAGCAAATGCAAAATACTGCTAAAAATGCCCATTAATAGAAAATCTTCAATACTGTACATGCACGAATGTTATGGCACGTTTGCTGCCCAAGTGGATGAAACTATGGCTAATACACTATCTTATATACTATCATTAATTTCATACACAATATCATTCAATATCCGATTATCCATTATTAATTTGCGTTCTCTTTGATACCTTATCAATATCACTTGTGTAGCTTTAAGTTATCTTTATTTGCTTTCGAGAAGCATTTATATCAGTTATCAGTTTTATAACATAATGAACGTGACATTCATACATACACTTTTGCTTGTGTTGGTTATGGATTTTCACTTTGAGTATAACGGGTTTTTTACTTTTGCTGAGAGAAACCACGTAGCGGGAATAATCTTTAGATTTTCTTTTGTTCCCTATACAATCTCTAATTACCGGTATTTGTGGGGAGCGGTGGCCTAGAAGTAGATCGCGCGCTTCGGGATCGAGAGGTCCTGGGTTCAACCCCCGTCTGGACCACTGCTTAATTTCTCTGAGCACGCATAACCCACATGCTCCACTTGACCAAGGTGTAAATTGGTACATGTGAGGGCTGTGTCTGAACATGTTCGATAGTCCTGGGCGCCGAAGATCGATGTTGGCTGCACACCCACCAGGAGAGAAATAGTCTCCCTAGGGAGACTCGAACGCAGGTTTCCATAGGTAGCCCAATGACCAGGGGAAGTTTAAATGTCAAAGGGTGGCTGAACGGCTGAACTGCTGAAAACAGCCCTAGAAAATTGGTAACTTTATTTGTTTTACCAAGGATAATAATCTTTCATATTCAGGTAACAATCCATGTAAGGACAAACTGACAGAAACATTCGCTAGCACTCTTCTGAAAAGACTTGGTTTAGACGAATATTTTCCAGGCAAGATAGAATTATTCGATATAATTTCAATCGCTCCGAAAAATATTGAGTGTCTTGATGGGAGATCGGAAAAACAATTACCGTGGATACTTTTAAGAAAACTGATGGCTGTAAATGGAGACGCTTTTTGTTTGGACGATCCAGCTGAAAACAAAGTACAAGTTTCCGAATTCTGGGAAATGGATGAAGAAATATCTGATGAGGAGGGTTATGGTGATGCAGCGGGAGAACGACAAAATGGTTCAGAAGAATACAACGATTTGAAGATAAACTATTTAGACGTCTTTCTGTTAGTATTTCAATGTTGTAGTCCTATGTTACAGCAGGTGCTGTCTCAAAAAATGTTTCTTTGTCAATTTGCTTTTCCATTTCTGTTCACGCCATTAACTTGCACTATACCATCAGTCACGCTGTGGCCATTGCGGTCAGTAGTCGTTGAAAATAGCTCCAATGAGAAAACAATACGAGAGTATGACCTCTTTGAGCTACCAACAAAGTGTGTTGCTTTTTGTCGTATTGGACGTCCACAATTTTCTAAATCCAAATTGCTAAACAAACTTGTTCCAGATGAAAATATAAAACCCTTCTTCAATTACAAATGCCAATCAGGACAAGTCCCGAAATCGGTGTGCATCAAATATATTGAAACGTTTTGGTTACTGAAATCAGGTACTGATAGAGATACATTTGACGACATAACCATGGTATGTAATATGAGGGGTTGTGTTAGGTCGTTTGACAAGTCTACAATGTCACTTATGAGTAAATTTGTGGACGCAATTTCGGTGTTTATCCAAAACGATGACATAATTGAGTGCCAAAAAGAGCTCGAAAATTTAACATCGTTATTCAAAAGGGTAATCATTGTATCGATAGGTTCTTCTAAGAAAAAGCTTGCCAGCTTAATGAAAACGTTAACCACAAATGCTAGTTCAAAATATAATTGCACTCTTTCTATTGTCCAAACGTATGATATAAAAGAAAAAGAAATGAAATTAGAGGATAGCATCATGAGAGAAATTGTTGATGTTATAAAGAAAGAAACAAAAGAACACCCCGCAAAATCTTTCGAAACGCGATTACGAGAATGCAAGATGAAGCAAATAAGTACTGATGAAAAGGTTGAAGCATGTGCATACGGAAGAAAGACTGCTGAGGAGTTCTGCAAAACTATAAATTTGGAAACAAGCTTTCTATTATTAAAAAGAGCTGTGACTCCTATACAGTCTACGGAGGCCAGAAATTTGGGAACGCTTTTTAAGGAGCTAAAAAGGGAACAGGATAAAGATATCCAAGAGACAAAGAGAGCCAAAATAGAGACAGTCCGAAAAGAAATGGAAACAAATATAACAAAACCAATCAGGAATATTTTAAAGGTTCTATGCGAAAGTACTCCTGTACAAGTTGGTTATTTTTTGGCATGGCTGGAGTTCTATATTTCTCGCGAGAGTAGGCACCATCTTTCAGAATTAAAAAGGAAACACAAGGAAGCACGGGGGATAATCCAAAAGCAAAGACCGGACAAACGGCAAGATATCGACAGAGAACGGGAGTTAATAAAGGCAGAGGAAGAGATGGATGCAGCATCATTCTCTGTTAGTAATTTGTTTCGAGAGATAGGGCTTATATACGATACTGTATGTGAACTCAGATTAAGCGAAAAGATTTTAGATATACCATCTGTGGAAAAGATCGCTTCATGTATAGGAACACTGATGTTAAGGGGACGTTCTTTAGAGTTAATTGATGGTGATAGTTTCAATTTACCAGCAAAATGGTTGTCTAAAATATTTGGCAGTGGGCAGATGCATGGAAAAAAAGTTATGACAATAAGTATTCTGGGTGTTCAGAGTTCTGGAAAGTCTACGCTACTGAATACGATGTTTGGTGCGTTGTTTTCAACAAGTGCCGGTCGGTGCACCAGAGGTATACATGCTCAGTTGATACCCCTCCATGTTGATCTTATCTCTAAAAGACAATTGGACTATGAATACGTCCTAGTACTTGACACAGAAGGATTACGCTCGACAGAGGTTATTCATGAAAGTAATGAGCACGACAATGAGTTAGCTACATTGATTACAGGATTAGGAAATACCACTTTAGTGAATGTAATGGGGGAAAATACCCAAGAAATCAAAGATATTTTGCAAATCGTTGCCCACGCATTTCTTCGCATTAAACTTGTCAACAAACGCATTTCGTTACAAAATCGGTGTATATTGGTTCAACAAAATATTTCTGCAATTGCTGCTAGTGAAGATTTGGACTATGGGTTAAATAAGTTTATTACTGTTCTTGATGAAATGACTCAGGACTCTGCCAAGTGTGAAGGGATTGATTACATACGTAGATTTAACGACGTGATAGACTTTGATGTGTTGTCTGATGTATATTACCTCAAAAGTTTTTGGCAAGGAGATCCACCATTTGCCCGAGTAAACAAAACATACAGTGACGCAGTGAAAGAAATAAAGTATTGCACCTTTACACAAACCCCTGACGCGAAAACCCTTTCAGAATTTATTTGCCAAACAAATGACTTATGGAAAGGAGTGATAAATGAGAATTTTGTATTTTCATTCAAAAATAGTCTTGAGAGAAGAGCATATTTGGCAATGGACGATAGTATACAAACAAAGCTGTGGACAATTGAATTTTCAATAACGACGAGAATGCACTCAATGGCACAGGAAAAATATTCTAACTGCCATACACAATATGCCATTGAAACCGCCGATAAAGCGGTTAGTAATGTTCTGAATTGTATAATCGATGAAGAAAAGGAAGTAGCCGAAGCTTATTTAACCAAATATTTCGAGACCAGTCACAATCGTACAATCATTGCCCAATGGAAAGAAAGTCAACGGGGTCGCATAAAGAGATTCTTTGATAAGATATATGACCTTCTTACAATAAATATCAGAAATGAGAGAAATAAAATCAAACGGAAACTCAGGTTGCACCATGAAAAAAGCCAACATTTAGAAGCGTTGCACAAACAAACGTCGGAATATTCGAAAAACCACAATGTAAAAGACATGACAGTAAAGGAAAAAACAGATTTGTTCGAGGAATTTTGGACTAAAAATTACGGAAATGATGATCCTACTAAAGAAGTCGATATGGTTAATTTGGACGCATCATTTCGCGAATGCCTGTTAGAAATACACTCCTCAAATCAGCCGATGCTTAAGTCTACATTGAATGAGATGAAATGGGATGATCGTACCATTATACACTCAGTATTGAGCTACGAAAAGATTGGCATTAACAAAAATGATAGTGTGCCTGATAGAAACATACTTGTAAGAAAGTTGCCAAACTTTAATCCTGTTTCAGATAAAAAGCATTACCGTGTTGTACAGCATATTAAAACCCTGTTAGAAACCCTCAGAAAGGAAATTGAATCTACATGCACAAAAAATGAATACATTTCCGAAACTAATCTTCGCGGCTTTATTCATAGCTTGAGCAAGCATGGACAATCAACTCTTTCTGATGCAGGCATTGAGGTTGAAAAACTGCTGTACGTTAAATTGAATGTTTATGTTAGCATGTATGCAAGAGAGATATTTGAAAACCACAACAACATGTACAGGCAGTTAATGCGCACATAATTCAACACATATAAGCAAAGCCAACAAGCAATGTGTAAGGAATGTCTTGAATGTCGTTTAAACGAGGATAGTTTAGCAGAATATATCGAGAAGGTTATTTTTAATTACATCCATACAGAATCGACATTTCAGATGATTTAGGAAACAAAACATATCATCCGTGGTAATTTACCAAGAACAAAAACCCGCCTCATTATTGAACTATGTTCCTTCTTGGTAGACGCAAATGATTTTGAAAAAGTTATGTCTTACATCGAGATCCCAGTCGATACAACACGACAATGGTTTTTACAAAATGCCTTACGTGTTCTCTTTGACGGCGAAACATCTAAATTTGCGGACAGTGGTTTATCTGTTGTCATCAACTTACATCTGAAAGTTGTTGAGAGCTTAAAACGAGTGCAAGAAACTGATAATGCGGTGGTTGCAACATGTTCCAAGTTACTTGACTGTCTATGTCTTAATTTAAATGAATAACAGATATTTATACAAAGAACAGACTTCGTCTCTATTGAGAAATGGCATGTACCGGTATCAGACGTCAATATAAAGCTGGTTTGCCGGAAGATCCAAGACAAACTGGAGGTGGATATTAACAAGCTTAGAACTTCCTTTAAGTCGTATACCAAAGATACGGTTTGGTGGGAGGGAATGTCTCCAGTTCTTTATATGTTTGAGAGTGCCTGGGGTTGTACTGATGTGTGCCCGTATTGTAACGAACTGTGCGAAAAATCTACTGATTCGCATGATGAAGATCATACCTGCGTTCAACACAGACCACAATGCTGCAGTGGTAGTAGGGGTATAAATACTAAGCAAGCTTTTACAGAGACGTGTAATTATTCTGTTCAATCGAGCCGCAACCATAAATGTGGCGTGTTTAAATACAGATGCAATGACGGGATATCTGACTGCGAAGTAGAAACGCACGAATACTGCAAGTACAGAGAAATCCTGAAAACATGGCATATACTTCCAAATTCTGATATGCATGATTCATCCAAGTTTTGGCTTTGGTTTGCTGGGAAATTCAAAAAAGAGCTTGAAGAACGTTATCAATATGAGACGGAGACTATTCCGGATGCATGGAGCAATATCTCTCCTGATGATGCAAAGGAAAGTTTGCGATCTGTGTACGGATGAATGTTATTATCATCTTTCAGCGCAGCATTCTGTCCATCATATGTAACTGGTGTACATTCCCTACATCCAGCATAATGTACAAACAACTGCAGCAAAATAATTTAATGAACCAAATATGCTATAAATAATGAAGACTTATATCATGTTTGGACAGCTCACTTTTGACTCACGTGTGTGATCCATTTGTAAATCAGATGCTCTACCTACTAATCAGACGTCATTAAAGTACCATCACAGTCAAAATACCAACTGCACTTTGGTTCTTTGACCTACGAGAGAGGTTTACATGTAACAATCACAGAACCTGTCACAATGATTTCTATGTCTAAACCTGCATTTTAAAACGTTCTTATACTTTATTCTGTGTCAGTCCCTCAAGCTAAACTCCGTCATGTTTCGCGCCCAGCTTACAAATTCATATTTCAATGTGAGGCAATAATAACGTATTGGAGCTTTGAATACTTCAGTTCTACGTTTCAACATTTAACAAACTTGTAGAATTGTAATCTCTTTTCATTAAATATGTGAATTTTAAAGCTGTAGCTGGTTTGCATTGCCGGGTATCTTTGTTGGCACATGCGAAAGCTGATAAGCGTTGTTTAGTGAAATATTAAAGGAATTCAGTAGACGATCTCAGATGACTTTAGGAAACCGACTTTTAGTACAACTGACTGGCAAATAAAGCCAAGCTCGACATCCAATATACCTGTATGTATCTGATTAACTGTTGAAAATGTTATACATGTAGTATTGTATGTTATAATTTGTATTACCTTTGATTGTATATAGCTAGGCTGGTGGAGTAATACGTGTTTGGTTTAGCCAGATAGCTTACGACTCCAGTCGGACTTCGAACATCCAACGCTTAGTATTATCCATATACTCATTCCTTATTTGTTTGCCTGCTAAAAATTCATATTTTTATCTCTACTATTTGTTTACATTTTTATAACCATTGTAATATGCTTTATGCAAAATAAAAGTTCGTATTTCTTATTATTAATTTTTCAAAGGAATTTTCAGAATCATCATCGGCATTTTTGTTTTATTTCTTGATTTTCTACCTGAGTATATTTTAAATCGCTGTCATGAAAAAATTAATTAAATGATAGTTCCAGGCATATAATAAATTAGGACGTAGAGAATGGACATTCCTGACGGATTCATATTTTTATATTGAATGTATCTGTACCATGACCATTATTAGTAACAAAATTTTTTTATATTAAGTCAGACAGGAAAGGCAGCACTCAACTTAACCAGTCGATCACAGAAAACATTAAAAAACACAGTGCCAAACTGAACCAACCGAGCACATGAAACATAAAACACATACAAGGCACAATGTCCAACTAAACAAGCAAAGATCCGCTCATGTCCAAGCTGTCGAAAAGTAAAATAAATTATTACTAGCTGAATGACCCAGTTTCCACAGCAAAACGTCTATAATGCCTAGTTTTAGCTGTCAGAAATTCTAAAACGAAGAAGTGCCCGACACACTGCCAACCAAGAAAATTAATTAGCCCTTGTCCCAACTGTTAAAAAGCTGAATAGAAAAGTTTCAGCAAACAAAAGGCGGAATGCCTACTCTGAATGACCTAGTTACAACAGTAAAACTGCTAAACTACATATGACTATTGACGTCATTATAAAGCAATTCCACACAAGGTATAAGATCATTTCGTAAATTGAAGTTTTTTCCTTCTCCATTATTATAAAGTACGAAATTATGATGAATAAATCATATTACGTGATTTGGATTTGTTCTCTTCTTATCTAGTTTTGAACCGTTTTTATATACATTTTGTCATTTTAACAACACGCATGTTTTTAGTATAATTATTTGGTTTCATATGTATTTTTCTATTATATGTATTTACCAATTTGTGTATAATGTGTACTATTGTATTACATGAACTGAGTTGTATGACGTACAGTGCGTTTATTTAGGTCAGTCACTTGTATAATTATAAACAGTGTAATATCATAACATTGTATTTTTATTGTTTTAAAAGGACTGCCTCACATATTGGTGTATTGCAAAAATAAAATAAAATTGTCGAATATTCGCGTGAATTTGGTATAGTTGCCTGTATATCCCATAAACAACCACAATGACATCTAAAATAACTTAAGAAACTTCGGCATTTTGTAGTTATTTAGTATTTGTACATCAAAAATTCTATAGGGTATTAATACCCTATAGAATTAACACTACTATTACTTAAATTGCCTGAAATTTGTTTGCATTTGATGAAAACAAATCGAAAATTGAACCAAATATCTCACTGATGTTTACGTTGTAGATTGTTGATGTTATAGTTCAATCATGTGTGAATTACATAATTATCAAAGCATGTTGGAAGGAAACTTAGCGATTTTTGTCAAGAACAAAATACTCAGTGGGTGATATCGAGAGTGGTTTAAATTGCTTATTTGCACCAAATCTTCCATAAAGCAACCGTCAGTGGCTTTCTAATACATCAATACTTGGTTAGGTTTGAAAATCACGATATACAAACATTTTAGCCCGATCTGTGAGGCAGCACATTTTAATTGGGGAAACCCAATACCTTATTGACTTAGCCCCATACTTATGTGTGCATAAAATATCTGAGAAGACAGTAATAAGAGAAGTGCTATGTTTGAGTACAAAATGTTATGTAAACAAATGACTGATCTGAATAATCAAGTTAAACAATACGAGGTTTAGCTGAGAACATTTGACGTGGAACTAATTAATCTTCGTGTTGTTTCGTTATTGTACCATAAGAATGGTTTGATTAGTTAAAATAAAAAATCTGATTGGGCAACGGATAAGCATAGATATTCAAGGATTCCATGTTAAATGTTCTTAGTTGTATTTTGTGCTCTGTGATTTTTGGATTTAAACCAACAATAATTAAACTTGAATACATTCTGATTACTGTGGTAATTAGTTGTGAATATTGTTGGGTGTACCATTTAAGAAATAAACTATGAAAACCCGTTGTGTACCGGCCGTTATACAATGGTTTGGAGTTCTGACGCCGTAGGCCTTCGTGGTTATTAACAAGCGTCAGAACGACAAACCATTGTATAACAGCCGGTATACAACGGCTTTTGGATATTTTATTTCGATTCTAACATGATTTAAACTCGGAATTATATATTAAGCCAGTGTTATTTTGCGAGATCTATGTTGTTTACGTTACTTGTTTACGTATATGACGTCATAGAAACGACGTGACGTCATTTTCATTGTATATCGGCCGATATACGACGTTTGATTTGTTCTTAGTATATATAGGCAAAAACGCCGGTCATGTTAGAATGTTGTATTATGAACGGTTTATGCTATAAATGTGTATGGATTTTGTGAAGATTGTTTTATTATTTTGTTAAATATTAGCCTGAAATTATTGATGTGTAGTTACCTTGGTCACTAGTGAACGGCCCTTTGTATACCAGGAATTATACAGTAAATCATTTACTGAGCTGATGACTGTGTAGTGATTATGAGAAACTTTGAAGGCTCCTTAAAGGTAGTCCAGTTAAACCTTTGGAGAACGTTTCATTAATCAGTGATACGTGACGCTGTTCTAGAAACACTCCTAAATGGGTTGACAGATAGTATAATGTTAGCATGATCTTGTCGCAAAAGACAAAATGTTTGTTTTCAGAGACACATGTCGACTCATTGTACTGGAGTAAATTGTGTACTCTATAACACCAATGCATACGTATGAAACCGAACTTTAACTACTACTGTCGCGATCTGGGATGATAACAGTTGGGATGTCGTTACATCATTCATTGTTGTCCCATTGGCCAATGATGACTGTGCTCCATTCGACACAAGGCTTGAATTAAAGCTACATAATATATTTAAATATAAATTATACAGTATTTTCTCTTAAGGGCATCGCCCGTTGAGGTGCAAATATTGGTCATTGTTATTCGTTTAGAGTTATATGCTCCATAGATGCTAAATTTATAGTGAAATCAATATCGACTTAGGGAATTGTTAAGGGTGTAGCTATATAGAGAGTATTGCTCTACAGAGGGTCGCTCTGTATATTGTTTATAATTGTGGCTTGATTTATGACTAAATTGTACATGAAAATTAATCTTGATTTGTACTGTATTAATCCTAGTTTATATTTTTATTACTCTGTTTTTACCCATGTTGTTTTGATGTCGATGCTTTTTTCAAATAGTTTTAGCCAAGAACTCGTTTGATCGAATACCCTGAAGCATTAGACATATGGGTAAGAGTGACTTCCCCTGAAAATAAGGGAATGTAGCTCTGAAGATCAAGAATTACTTCCCTTGCTATCAAACATATTGTGAGCTTCATAAACACTTAATCTAAGGTATTACATTTCCAATTAATCTAAACCAATGCAATTATGGCTGTTATAACAAAATGTACATTTCTGTTCAATATATATGGGATTAAGTTACATTATATAATCTTTATCTTGACTTACAATGTAGCAAGTTTTTTTTGACAAGGCTTCTACCTTGGCATAACGTGCGGTGTGTATTGAACGCTATCTTGTTCTCTATTAGCAGAGATGTATAATAAGCATTGATAGAAAGTAGTACTCTCTCGTGTTATTTAAGCAACAAATTGTGTTTGAAAAAAAGATATATCTATATTTTATATTTTGTTTCAAAAATGTAATTGTATGTTCTTATTATGTTACCGCGCCATGCATCATATAACCTTGTGTAAAAATGTTGTGTAAATATAGCTGGCTAAGAATTAGAACGTCATAAGTACTACTTACGACCTTATAAAACTCGTGCATATTTGAAATCTGCATATCAAGGCACTTCTTCTTGTGAGCCTATTTTCATGAAAATCGGAAGGGGTCATGTTGACCAAACAGAAGTTTAAAAAAGTTTGTTTGTCCGTAAGTAAAGTGTAGTTTTCATACAGTTTTTTTCTTGTTTTCTCAAAATATTGATTTTGTACTTACGACCTTCTAATTCTACGCCAGCGATATGTTTATGTTGTTTGTCAAGAAACTGTATTGTTTACGAGAATAAGCTACTATTTTGTTCTGTTCTATAACAACATGGGAACGAAAATCATTGTATATTTGATATCTAAATCTGATTTCAATTCTTAGCTGTTAGTGAATATGGCCTTCCATATTTCTATATTGAACGGTCGGATTATGAGCATTACTCGGCAACCTTGTATTATTAGAAATAAAATTGGGACATTGCCCCAATCT
Source organism: Spisula solida (assembly GCA_947247005.1). Classification (NCBI taxonomy): domain Eukaryota; kingdom Metazoa; phylum Mollusca; class Bivalvia; order Venerida; family Mactridae; genus Spisula; species Spisula solida. Next base: position 2,599,589 of record OX365958.1, on the reverse strand, counting down.
CCTGAAGCATCTCAATATGAGCTAAATCTCATCTGAAATAGTGTCATGTATCATTGTGTTATTTTCCCTGGGAGGTTGAGGTCAAATTTGGAATTATACACCAGAAATATGATTCTGAGTTTATTAAAGTAAAATTTCATGAGCATGAAATTCAGATTGATCTCAAATTGAGACTACTATTTGAGCTTAATCTCAATTTGAGCAAATATTTCTAGTTGAGATGTTTGGGAGATCGTGGCCTGATCAATTCGTATAAGCGAGATTACATTGTGTATGGAACATTATACATAAACGTATATAATTACAGTACAACATTTGTAGAGCAACACCTTTTGGGGATGCGAATATTGGCTATTGTACAGATGTTGTTGCTCTATAGAGGTTAAATGTATGGTAAATATCAGCTAGGGAAATTTTGAAGTTGTTGTTATAGAGAGGTTGTTGTTCTATAGAGGGTCGCTCTGATGAGGTTGTACTGTACATTAAATTGTGTTTATTTTTCAGTATTTACTGTATTGAAATTAATGTTTGTTTGATGGCTTTGATATGTTTACTGCTTTTAATAAACTACTTAATCAGATATACAACTGGCTGTGTGTGTTGTCTGTTATTCAATGCTTCTATTATGGAACTACAAATTGGTCATGTTTTGAGCCGGGCCAAATTTATGTAGCTAGTTAAATCGCCAAAATATGGAATATACAGGTACGTATATATTTTGGAAGACAAGAGTAAAAAACATCGTTACATAAACTGTGGTTACCTGCAATAAGTAATACAATACCAAAGCAGTATATATCGTTGATAGCAATTAAATTAGAATATGTATGTGTGACCCGATGGTCGGGTTGGTAACACTCAAACGGATAGAGAGGTCACTGGTTCAAATCACGGTCGGGGCATTCGGTCATGTTCTGTTCTGAAACGCTCATCAGTGGTTCCTACCCAACTAGAGATGGAGTGGTTGGTAGCCCAGATGCAGTATTGTGTGTATCAGTGCTATACATTGGGCACGTTGAAGAACCAATGAGTCTATTTAGAAAGAACCATGGTCTCAAACACGGATCAAAGACGGATCACATGTCTCCGTCCCTACTCTCGAAGCCGAAGGTCATCGGTCAATTAGGCAGGGTAAAACCACACACGACTGTCAGTCGAACACAAACAATCTTAACAAAAACATGTATATTTTCCGTCATGTCTCATATATATACTACAAATAATAGAACACATACAAAGGAATATTCTCATCTTATTCATGTTCGAATCGTTCATTATCAAGTCCGGTGCCTATGAACGCCGTGTACTCCTCGTCATCATCATCGTCGTTGTCACACAACTACCGAATACCGTTAGGGCCATCATGGTTACACATTAAAATCCAGAGGGCGAAAATGCGATGATGCGATGGCGACGGTGCGATAATGCGATGGCGACAGTACGATAACGCGATGGTACGCTGGCGACAATGCAATAGCGACAGTGTGATATGACTATCGCACTGTCGCCATCGCACTATCGCGTTGTCGTATTGTCATCATCGAATTATCGCAGTGTCGCCATCGTACCATCGCGTTGTCGCATTGTCGCCATCGCGTTGCGGTCATCATACCGTCGTCAACGCACCATCGCATTGTCGCCCTCTGGATTTTAATGTGTAACCACGATGGTCCTAACGGTATTTCGTACACAACGGACCGATATTATGTTATCCCCGGCTAGCGTTTGCAATTCGTTCTTTTGTCCACACAAACCAACTGGGGGCTGTATTCCGTTTTCTTCCATCTTATGATGTTTTCCACCTTTGAGACTCAACTGAAGTGCTCAAAATGTATCGTTCTGCAGAACGATTACCTATCAAAATAGACGTTTTATGGCTTATGGGGCCTTAAGACAACAGCCCAATTTAAAAGTATAAAACTATAAATGAATATTCAACATAAATATGGAGCACGTTAAAGACTACATGCGTCGTTACAGTGTCTAAAACACCTGGGTAGGTGAGACTATGGTACCAAATTAAATACCGTAAAGATGGTCAAAATCATAGAATTTACTTGATAGGTACATTTTATATCAAGTTCAATCGGAAAAGCCAAAGGAAGACAACCGTTTTAAGTAACACGATTTTTTTTGTCGAGAGGAGTTACCGAACACTATATCAGAGATACAGATACTCCGGGGGCCTCGCCCATATGGATTTCCGGTGGCGAGGATAAATTAAAGCAAATAAACCAAACTAATCAAACATATTTAAATGTACATCTGTTTAAGCAACTACCTGTATTAAGCCTTAAGTTTGAACAAGTACCCCGTATGTTTTATTTTAATACATATACATGTACATGCATTTACATAGTCACCTTATTCCAATGCATGTATATAGTGCGGAGACTTTAACCTGATCTTCAACCTTCTATTAGCATAATTTAACAGCTGATATTGTCTATATTTATAATCCCGGTTGTATGTTTTCATAAGCGGTGGGTATCACGAAGACGCTCGTTCGGAACTGCCCAGTTAGGATGATGAGTTACGTATAGTTTTATCATAACTGGACAAGTGTTTGAACCTGGCTCGCATTGTTGTTCAAAACGTGGGCTGTGACATTTTAATATAAACATATACATGATGGAACGAACGCTCAATAGTAAAAATCAATATTCTGTTAATAAGAACATATTTGTACGGAGCAGAAGAGAACCCGATGAAGCGACAAATACTTGGACATAACTACTCCAATATTGAAATATGGAATTTCACCATTCCCGGGCACAGACACTTAGGGTCAGGACCACGCCCCCCTCCCACTACGCACCTTGAAATATTTTTTTTATATTTATCATATATCCAGACCCATTCAGTACTCACACAAACATTTGCTGTAGTCCGGCCCGAAATCCCCGAAATTTTACCGAACCTTGCATTGGAGTATAAAGTTTTTTTCTTTGCTGAATTCAGTAGACACGACCTTTCGAATGGAATTTCTGACGGGTGACATTGTGTCACCCTTGAGCATTTTGAGAAAATTGGGGTAAAAGTTCCAAAATATAAACGAAACTGCGAATTTTTGGAATCGGTGAACTACATTGTCATTGATAATCATATTCTAACAGAAATCACATTTATATGTAGTTATTATGTTGCAGTTGAAGACTGCAAAATTTTACTGCCGTGCATTTATGCAGAAGGAGGTATTTTGGGGTAAAACGTTAAAGAGTGCTTGGAAAAGTGCGAATTTTCGGAATCGGTGGACTATAACGTCATTAGCCATTATATTTAGTAAATAATCGCTGTGATAGCTATAAAGTAATTTGCGATGAAGATATTAAAGACCATAAGCTAGGCTATGGTACAAAATGTGGTATTTTGGGGGTAAAACGTTAAAAAGTGCATTTAAAAGTGCATATTTTCGGAATCGGTGTTTAACGTCAATGGCCATTATATTTGGTAAATAATCGCTTTGATAGTTTGATAGTGACTTGCGATGATGATATTAAACACCTTAAACTAGGCTTTGGTACAAAATGTGGAATTTTGGGGGTAAACACTAAAGAATATAACGGAAAGTGCGAATTTTCGGAACTGATAGACTCTGGGAAGAATATATACATTATACGAGTACGTCCCTGATAGACTTCAATGTCATGGTTACTTTTATTTGGTAATTATAATTGTAATTATTATAATATGATCTATAGTAATGTGTTATTAATGATTAAAACCTTCTTACATCATGGTATGGTGCAAAATATATAATTTTAGGACAGAAATTACAAAATTGTCACGAAAAGTGTGATTTTTGGGAATATGTTTACTACGCTTTTATAATTAATTTAACTTGATAGTAAATCACTGTGAGTAGTACATATCATCATGCAGTTCAAGTTATCTATCATATAATGCCATGCTTTGAGCTGAATGCGATGTATTTGGGTAAAACATCACTAAAATTATAGGAACATTTTTAATCTACGGACAAGTCAGATTTTACTACATAAAGCCATTTCCGGCCTTATTATTATTTTGTATTACTCATTAATACAATTTCACCATTATTGAACATACGAGGTACCCATTAGAACCGAATGCATGCATCACAAGTCATGTCCTATAGATTACTTACCACAACTGAGTACAAGCTTGCTAGGCCAAGTAGGGTATAAAAACCAACAGTGAGTCGTCCACCATTCAATATCCTATGAGTACAAACAATCTAAGAACTTCTGAGATTTGACCGCCATTTAAAAACATGTAAGCCGTATAAAGTACTCACCACCATCAGCCATTCCTCATCTAATTGGGTACATGCCACTGCTGCTAATTTTATGGTATTGGATATCTTTAATTTTCTGACACAGCGTTTCGTTACTCTTTGTGATACCTGGCTCAGCGATTCCTGGATCTACCTGTCAAGCCATCCCTGGTTGAATATTGCCTGAAAGTGTCATTCCTTACTTCATTTGATATACAATGCTACTGGACGCAGCCATTTGTAAATCTAAAAGGGTTTCAAACAGTAAATTTGACATTTAAAGTTAAAACGTTACCAAGTTTTGCAGGGCCACTTTCAGAATTTCAGCCGTTCAGCCACCCTTTGACATTCATTGGGCTACCTAAGGATACTTGCGTTTCTGTCTCCCTGTGGAGACTAGTTCTCCTCTGGTATGTGTGCGCCAAAATCGAGATATGGCGTCCAGAAATATCGAATATGCACATCATCACAAGTACCAATTCACACCTTCGTCGAGTGGGCATTGTGGGTTATTCTTGCTCAGAGAAATTAAGCAATGGTGCAGAGTGGGGTCGAACCCGGGACGTCTCGACCCCAAAGCGAGCACCAAACCTCTAGGCTATTCCTTTCTTTAATTGGTACCCAACGTGGTTTGGAACTGCTCTTTGTTGCTCTGTGGGGTACTAATTATATAACACACACTTTATTAACTTTATGGGGTACTACTGACGGTCATTGATATGTATTATCCACTGACCAAAAACGTATAGATTACAGGCCAAGGTCATTTATAGAGTTGTTTGTCTGGTCGAAGGCCAGTGGTATGATCGTATGGATTAGTAACCTTGTACTGTTGCAACTAGTCATTCCTTGATCTATTTGGGATGTTCTGACTACCTGGCACAGTTTCGCATTGTTTCTGTGATGTCTAAAACTGTCATTCGAGACTTTATATGACTTTAAACACTGCATAGAATAGCCTTACTATGCTCTATATGATACCTAACACTGCTGTGAACAGGTATTCCTGGTTCTATGAGGGTGACAAAACACTACCTGTTATACCAGTAGTCATTCCTAACGGGATAGGATATCAACTACTGCGCCTGATGCTGCTATTGATTTATTAGTTTTGGGTACTCAGCACTATGGAGAAGTCATTACTGGCTCTATTAAAATCTATGTTTGCCTTGCACAGCATCATCTCCTGGTCTATAGGGGATAACACATACTAGTTCTGTTGGGCATAGCTGGTAATAGTTGCTATGATATAACTTACACACAGCTAGAATAGTCATTTCTATGACCTGGAATACATAGCATATAAAGATCTAAGGGCAATAAAGTCTACGGATTCCAAAAATCACTATTTTTCGTTTATATTTTATAACATTTTATCCCAATATATCATATTTATCTCAATACCATTGCACATATGTTTGATATCTTAAACTCTACATGTTAATAAGTACATGTTGCACTGATTTACGATGAAATAAAACGATAAAAGACTGTGTAGTCTTCCACCTCGAATTCGCCCCTTTTCTTTATATTTTGAAGTTACAATGTATACCCCAAATTATCACATTTGCACAATAGCCAAACTTAAGACGTTTGATATAAAAACTGTAAGGTTATTAACACCATTCATATTGATTAATCACAGAGAAAAGATACATGCCATTGTACCCGGTCTACCTATTCCAAAAAAATGTAGTTTTCCTCCATGTACTATTTAATGTTTTACCCCAGAAATACCACATTTTGTACCATAGCTTAGCTTAAGATGATTGATATCTTAATGGCAAGTCACTATAAAATTACCACAGCGATTATTTACCAAATAGAATGGCCAGTAACGTTAAATTTCACCGATTCCGAAAATTCGAATTTTTAAATGCACTTTTTAACGTTTTACCCCCCAAAATACCACATTTTTTACCATAGCCTAGCTTAAAGTGTTTAATATCTTGGTCGCAAGGCACTATAAAACTATCACAGCGATTATTTACCAAATATAATGGCTAATGACGTTATAGTCCACCGATTCCGAAAATTCGCACTTTTCCATGCACTTTTTAACGTTTTACCCCAAAATACCCCCTTTTGCATAAATACACGGCAGTAAAATTTTGCAGTCTTCAACTGCAACGTAATAACTACATATAAATGTGATTTATTATAAAATATGTTAAAAAATAACAATGTAGTTCACCGATTCCAAAAATTAGCAGTTTCGTTTATATTTTGGAACTTTTACCCCAATTTTCTCAAAATGCTCAAGGGTGACACAATGTCACCCGTCAGAAATATCATTCGAAAGGTCTTGTCTACTGAAATCAGCAAAGAAAAAAACTTTATACTCCAATGCAAGGTATATTGGGTTTGGGGCCGGACTACTGAATGATTTTGATATTAATACAAAAATCTACGTACGTCCTCTACTGCTTAAATAACGCAATGTTGATGTTAAAAATATACACAGGAGCGTATCTTGGGGCGAGTCCAGACCCCAAGTGTCTGTGTTCCCGGGCACAGATCTTTATTTCCACGATAGTTTGAACAAAATACATAATACTAATGACAAACTTATACCCCAATCGCACGAGAGTCGGAATGAGCCGGAATGCCGTAGGAATAGAAATTCGTGGTACATTCTTGTATGTTCGAAATGTATTCCGACTGCATTCCGAGTACATTCCATATGTTCGGGCCAGTTTGAATGTTTTAACATGCTCTAAACCTATTTCGTTGGAAACAAAATACATATTAAAATAAAAATGAATGAACTGTTATTCAAAACTCTCTGTATTTATTGATACTGTCCAAATCACACGGCGTCGGAATGAGCCGGAATGCCGTAGGACTAGCAATTCGAAGTGTATTCCTTCATGATCGAAATGCATTCGAAACATTCTGTCTGCATGCTGAGTCAATTCGTAGTGCATTCGATATATTCCGGCCCATTCCTGTGTCCACTTCGAATGTTTTGCGCATGTTCAAAACTTTCGAGATACATTCGAAGTCGGGTGGAATATCGAACGGCTACCTTCTGATTACATTTTAAATATTCTTACAGCATTCTGACTATATTCGAAACATTACTTAAAGCCATTATAGGTACTGATATTAAACACACTACCCGTGCACAACCCGTGTATAATCCCGTGCAAAACGGTCCGATGCTTGTGTTTACTGTATTTTGAAAACATATGCGTGCACGATCTCCGCTATCATTCCAGGCGGACTCCAAGTGTATTCGAGTTATACTCGAAGTATATAAGAATTGTATTTGAATGGTATTTGAAGTATTCCAACGTCATTTTGACAAAGCTGGAATAAGTTTGGTCAATTCGAGTTATCATTCGGAATGTGTTTCGAATGTTTATTCTTTCTTCATTCCGACTCATTCGGGCCCATTCCGGCTGATTCGAGAGTCGTGTGATTGGGGTATTACAGTTTACGTCAACCATTGATCTCCAATAATCAAATATCGATCAAACATTGATTAAAACTATCAAACAATTTCCATACGTTAAGCATGACCAAGTAACGGATGTTACAGAAATCACACTCCGTGACAAGTAACTTCCATTACCACCTAATCGGGTTCCCTGGTGTAATCCGTACTCGCCCGTGCTGTATATAGAACATGGAACACGTTCAATTACCACCCAGTACAAACAATAGACCAATTATAATTAGTCTAGCGTACCAGACGCTTATATTGAGTGAACATCCTATACTTATCATGTTATCAATTTACTCCTAGTGACAAATTTGTCTCAAAGCTAAACGGAATATTAATTACCCCAGCTTAATTAAAATATAATTATGAGAAAAAGATCGGAAATTACTATATAAGGGTAGAATCGTTACACTGGGACATTATTCTTCCAACATCATTCACTTCCGCATTATTTGAAATATTATATATTATAACTTTACCACTACTTATATTTCTACCAGCGAAACATGTCTATCAGGTATGTATATACATTTAATACACTAAAATGTTAATTTTAATAGTAGTTTCTATATTCATGCTTTTTCTAAGATCATACCGCTGATTTACGTCACTTCCGGGTAAAGTCTAAATCATGGACGGCTGGAGAGAAACAGGTTACAAGTCGACGACATCGTAGCAGATTGACCCGAAATCTGAGTTTCTAAAAGTGCTGAACTTCTGTACCATATTAGTAATGTGACGTTAAAAGTGCTGAACTACTGTACCATATTAGTAATGTGACGTTAAACGTGCTGAACTACTGTACCATATTAGTAATGTGACGTTAAAAGTGCTCAACTACTGTACCATATTAGTAATGTGACGTTAAAAGTGCTCAACTACTGTACCATATTAGTAATGTGACGTTAAAAGTGCTCAAAATGTAAAATGTGCTAAAATATCATAATTATATGTTGTGTTGTTGTTATTGTTGTTAATTGATTTTTTGATAAATGCAAATAAAGATATAAATACTGAAAGAAACATGTTTTTGTTAATATTTTTCAATGTTGTCCTGCGACATTTCTGCAAAATTACTTTGACATTCAAAATGTACATGCATACAATGGTAATGCGATCGGTTTCGTCTAGCATTAATTATCAACTTATCATCCACAAGCATCTAATAACTTCTCCACAAGTGGAGGGCACTTATGAAAAACCATCCACAAGTGGAGGGCACTCATGATAACTTCTCCACAAGTGGAGGGCACTCATGACAACTTCTCCACAAGTGGAGGACACTCATGACAACTACTCCACATATAGAGGACACAGATAACAGCTTCTCTAAATGTGAAGGACACATATGATAACTTATCCACATGTGGAGGACACATATGACAACTTCCGCACAAGTGGGGGAAACATATGACAACTCTACGTGTGGATAATACACATATGGAGGACATGACCATAGCCAATGGTACTGAAGATAACATTTGCTCTAACCAGGAGGGCGAAATATCTTATACACTGCCTAGTAATGTGAGAGTGGCGTTTTATTTTATGTGTACACAAAAGATTACAGCCATTGTCAGAACTGGTAAAGCGCATATAATATTTTAGACGACCATTGGAATCAAAGATGTCTTGATTAGCCTTTATAATTGGGATTACACCGTAATAGTGGACTCGGCCACTATTATTATCTAAACTTAACAATATACTTATAATATAAAATGTAGTGACCAGCAGAGCAGAGCAGAGCGAGCAGAGCAGAGCAGAGATGTTAAAATTTTAAAACCTAATGTAATAGGCAACGGAAAAAATACACAATACAATTTTTATTATTATAAAAATATTTGTTTTTGTTTCACGGTGAAACCAAATTGTTTTTGTTGAAACTTTAACATTAATTTTAAAAGTAAAATAAAGTCTCGATATGAAATTTGTGGATTCACTTCCTGGTATTGGTCAAGGGCATATTTATCTTTATTGTAGTTAATTCACCACGTCATTTGTGTTCACATCAAATTTACTGCGCCGTCGAGACTTTAATTAGTACTGCTTGCAGGTTACTATACTCCATCGGTCTCAGTTGAAAATACGAGTTTCTATTAAGTCGAATATCCAACATTTGGAAATTCGAATTGTATTTATGTCAAATATGCAACTCTCAGCTGGCTGGACTTTCGATCTCAGCTGCATACGTTGAATACCAAACTCATTGCCTGCTGGATATCAATTTTGATTTAAATAGTCAATAATTACGTCTTATTCATTTGATTTAATTACTTCCCACCTCCACGATCAAAAGAATAATTAAAAACCTATATATCAATGCACACAAAACGTATTGAAAACATGCGTTAAATAAGAAGAAAATGAGTAAATAAAGATTTGAGTTGAAAATTTAACTCCTAACTTTGTTCTAAGGGGCTGTAAAATCTAAAAGGCTTCATTTTTCTTTTTTCTCAAAAATACTACACAATACGAAACCCCAAAACAACCCACGTATAATAAACGACTAATTTGACAGTGGCTACCCATTGTGATCTCTTCGGCCTTTATAGATCGGAGAAAAACGGAAATAGCCGATGTTTCACGGTATATATTATACTTAATGATTATGGAAACGCGTAATTGAACGCGCATTTCTTCATTTTCAAACTAAATTGGAAGCAATTTGTACACTTGTAAATTTCTTAAAAAATATATTGTGATAATGCTTAGACATCATAGAATACTTCACGAGGTTATAAAAAATGTCACTTAAGTAAAAAGCAACTTTATAGCCTGTCAAAAACGCGGTTTTGAGTATTTTGACAGTTTTCATATAGAGTTATATAGGAATGATAGTCACTAACTTCAAACGAAAATGGAAGCAAAAAGTTAACGTACCATATTAATAAAAATTATATTGAAATAAAGTGCAGAGAATGAAGATTACTTCACGAGGTTATAAAATTTTGTCATCTAATGTTATAAACAAGTTATTAGTGTTAAACCATACGGCTCCTATATAAATCTATAGTAAATCAGTGTATCGTAAAACGTTATCGATGTGATCGATTAGACGTTTTCAAGGGAGGCTACTTTGCCGATAACACCCGATAAGTTACAGAAATGTTCCGTATGTAGTCTCCAGCTCGAAATTAGGGTGTTGCTGGCAATTGAGTTCTCCACATTCTCTGGGCTAAGTTAAATATAGTCAAAAAGTATGGTTATGTTTCCATCTCTGTATGGGACACCAATCGTGAAAGCTCGGCCATTTCCGTTTGTCGCCGGTAGATATACCTACATTACAATGCATGTTTGGATTGTGAATCATCGGGTGTTTCCGTATGTTTTCGGCAAATCTAATGCAAATGCCATTCTGATCACATCGATCGGCCTTTCAAGATGGATTGCAATAGATTTACCGGAGACAAACGGAAATGGCCGAACTTTGACGATTGATGCAACTCGTAAAGGTCGAGCATTCTCGGTCACTAGTGTATTCCTCACCTTAAATCATAGTCTGTGGTTCTTTTTTTTTTTTCGGGCCCCGTAAGGGTAACCCCGTTTATTTCATATATATATATATACATTCATAATTCATGATTTACAGAATATTAATGTTTAGACAAGGCATAAAGGTGAACATTAAGGAGAGAGTTTGCAGTGTTGAGTAAACGGGGTATTATTTGTCACATAAATAAGATTTAATTTGTGATCAAAGGTGAATAGTTTTTCCAATCATTGTCAAACTTTGATACTTTGTTGTTTTTTTTGGCGATGTATAATTCTGTGTTAAGGAGTAAGTTGACCTGATTCTTTAATATATTAACTGAAAGTGGGATGTTCAATATTTTGCAACGGTATAGATTATACTTGGCTAATGTAATTATATATGTTGTGGCTTTATCGATTTTATCGTTCCCTAAAAGTAAGTCTAATGTCGTCCAGTTAGTACTGATCTCGGGACATTTAGTATTGATCCATCGTTTAATTTCTTCCCAATAAGCAGAAGAATGTTGACAGTCACAGAAGAGATGTTTTAGAGGTTCGCTTTGGTTGTTACAGAAAGAACACATATTGCTTGTTTTAATTCCCATTTTGTATAAAAGATGATTAGTACCAAGAATGCGGTGGTTGATAATGAATTGAAACCATTGTAATTTTGGATCTGTTGTTATGTTAAATGGTGATTTGTAACTATATTTCCAATTGAAATCTGCATTCACATTCAGTTCGTTGATCCATTTTAACTTTGAGTTTGCTTCATAATTCTTAGAATTTAATAAGTCGTAAATGTTTCTACAACCTTTACTTTGTTTAAGAAGCACTTTTACGCAGAATGGTTGTAGTGGATTTTCTTCATTTACAGCCAGGTGATGAAAATTCATTTGTGCAAGTAATCTCCTGATGGCGCCTATAATATTCTGATATTGAAGAAAATTGATATTAATATTGTATTTGGATAAGAAGTCATTGAAGGATAACAAAGCACCGTTTCTATCAAGAAAATCGTTAACAAAAATCGCACCAGCTTCTACAAATCTGGGATAATAAATACTATTCCCACCAACTTTAAACATTGAATTGTGCCATATTGGCTGAGAGCAAAAATCGTGCCAATTTTGTGGATGTTGCTTCATAAGAATTATAAGCCCTTCAAAAACATTCTTCCAAAATTGGTTTCTTACAAGTGGAATATTGTTTTTTAAGTAAATGTCTCCAAACTTGTCGAACGTCGACATAAAAGGGAACATTGTTGTGACTAGTTTAAAATATTTTGTGTTATATAACATAAGTCTCCGTATCCAAGTCATTTTTAAAGACGTTATAAATAACTTTAAGTTTACCATTCTAATGCCTCCATTCTCGTATTTTTGGGTAATGATATTTCTTTTTATTTTGTCCGGTCCAGAATTCCAAAGGAATTTAAAGAATGCATTTTGGATTAGTTTAATGGTATTGGAATTTGGGTTAGGTACATGTAGACTTAATATAAGATGATTAATTTTAGACAACGCTAGCGTTTTAATCACTACATTTTTACCAATTGGCGAAAGTATTCTTTTTGACCAATGTGTGAAAAGACTTTTAATATCTTCTATTTTTGAAGAGTAATTAGCATCAGTTACATCATTAAGGTCAATTGGAAAATCGACTCCCAGAAGCTTGAAACTTTCCGTTTCCCATAACAGCTCATACTCAGGACAAAATCTAACATCTGAACCTTTCATCGAACCTATCCATAAAACTAGAATTTTAACGTTTCCATAGTGTTTTGTAAAGATTTTTCAGACCCGTCTAGCATGATAGAAGTGTCGTCTGCATATTGTGATAAGAGGAATTCAATATTATATATAGTTATTCCTTTGATATTAATGTTGTTTTTCATTAGTAGTGCAAGTATTTCGGCACAAAGAATGAAAATGTAAGGGGATAGGGGGTCGCCCTGACGACAGCCTCGTTCAATATTGAACCAGTCTGACATATGTCCATTAATGTTAACACATGATTGAATATTTGTGTAAAACAGTTTTACCCACTTGATAAAATTTTCACCTAAATTAAAATAGCTAAATACCTTATACATAAAAGACCATGAGACAGAATCAAATGCAGTAGCAAAATCAATTAGTAATATCATTCCCGGTATGTTTTGTTCTTCCGTCAACTGCATTATGTCATATACTAGTCTAATATTATCACCTATAAATCTACCTGCCAAAAAGCCAGTTTGGTCTTCACTGATAAGTTTATGTAAAAAAGTTTTCAGGCGTTGTGCAATGCATGCAGACGCTATTTTGTATGAAACATTGAGTAAAGAGATTGGACGCCAATTTTTTATGTATTGTTTGTCCTTTCCACCTTTAGGTATACAAGTTATTACACCTTGTTTAAGGGTGAAAGATAATTCACCGGAATCAAATGCATAATTGATAGATCTGACTAAAAATTGACCGATGTCTTTCCAAAAGAATTTAAAGAAAGCTGATGTAAAACCACTACTGCCAGGTGATGAGTCATTAGACATGCGCTTAAGGCATGCCAACATTTCACTTGAGTTTAAATGATTTCCGAGGTAGTTTTTGTCATCTTCAGTCAATTTGGGGGATTCTATATCATGAAGTAAGGTTTCGGGGTCAAAATTTTCACATTCTCTTAACGAGTACAATGTTTTATAGTGTTTAGCCACTTCATCTAATATATCTTGTTGACTTTGAAGTAAGGTACCCGAAGAAGAGTATAACGAGTTCATAACCTTTGAAATGTAATGCCTGTTTTCTAAATTACAAAAATATTTGGATGGCTTTTCTCCCTCAGAAATCCATTTTGCTCTAGATCTAATAAAAACACCCTGCATCTTCTTTGTTCTGAGTTCGTTTAAATCATGCTTTTTAGTTTCTAACAATGGGTAGTCAATATTATGTTGTTTTTCAAGAGAACTTATTTGAGATATTAATTTTTCTTCCTGTTTTTCTTCTAGTTTCTTTTGATATGAAGCGTGCCAAATGGGTTTACCTCTTACATGTATTTCCATCATCAAGGTTTCAAAAAACAGTTTATCATCTGTTTCAAAATTAATAATTTCATTTCCTATGTTTTCTAAATTATGTTGGTTTGCCGAAGCATATTGTAGTTTTGTTTCATCTATGAGAGTTTTTATGTGATTTACATATTGAATCTCTTTTAAAAGAGAGTTATTAAATTTCCAGAATGAATTACCTTGAACAGAGTTACCGAATCGAATATTCAATAAAATTAATGAATGCTCCGTTCTGTAGCCAGCCTTTATTTTAGTATTTTCCATTTCTGCGTAAAGGTTATGTGAGATCAATAAGAAGTCGAGTCTAGCTTTTTTAACCGGATTTCGTTTGAACCAAGTATATTGTTTTTCTTCCATGTGTTGTTCTCCCCAACAGTCAATTAAGTTACACTCCGGAATCATTTCAAGGACGACTCCTCTTGCATTTGGATTAGTGATATGTTAATAATTAAAACAGTCACTACTAGGGTCTAAAACAAGATTGAAATATCCGACTAAAATACATGGAGTGTCGATTAGTAACAATTTATCTTTTATAGATCTGAAGAAAACAGGGTCATTTCTATTTGGGCCATACAAACTAATTAATGTAATGTCATTACTGATTAAATTGGCTTTGAGTATAAGAAGATTTCCATTTTAATATGTATCACAACTTATAAATTTAAAATCGAAATTATTATTTATCAATATGTCGACGCCTCTGGCTTGACTAGTATAATTACTGAAATAGCATTCGTATCCTCACTGAGCATGTGTATAATTTTTCTCCTTATTAGTGAAATGTGTTTCTTGTAGAAAATAAATGTTATAGTTTTTACTTTTCAGATAATTTATGACATCTTTTCTTTTTCGACTATCACCTAGTCCCCGGGCATTCATTGACACAAAGGTTACATTTCCCGTCATTCAATAGTTGCAGTGTGATAATGTTGGTTGACAATGAATGTTGAAATAAATTTTGGTTTGATTGAGTTTGATACTCATCTATATAATAGATAGTGCGACGGAATCCCAGTATTACTCAAACTGCTCAACAAGAAAGAAAGACATTCCAAAAAACGAATGCAAAACAAAAAGCAATAGAACATTTTAACTCCTATAATAGGTGTAGAAGGCAGTGTCAATGTGTGGAAAGTAAGTAAGATAAATATTGTATACCACCCCATGTCATATTTAAACAAGTGTAGTAATGTATATAATATTTAGTCTAATGATATTGATAAAATTTATAAATTATACTCCCCAGTTTTGACTACGGTTGTACTATTGTGGGCACTTGCAACAATGTTCAAATGAAAAAACAAAACAAATAAAATTCCCCTAAGATCAGCTAGACTTAATATAGACAAAGACATTGATACTCAACTCAGACGAACATTTTGCAACATTTAACCGGTAGACTTTCCCAGAAGGAGTCAAATATAGAAAGCGATATACCCATTTACAAAGCATGAAACAACATATGTCCATCATAATTTGAAGACAGAAAAGTCATGAGGTACAAGGTCCTCATCTACAGACAACAATGACCCACCGGATGGTATATCAAGGGAGAGATATTTGAACGCTAAGGGGCATCACTTATTATGGGACTTTGTTTGGATAGGAGTGCAAAATGGCGTGAAAGTTGTTGACGTTTAGTGTACGTTTTATGCCCTGGGATACGAATCTTTACAATGAAAGGATGAAAATATAGCTTGGGCTATTTTTGTTTTGTCTATTTAAATTGATAGTCAATTTGTAATAAGGAATTCAGTATTGAGGCGCTTAGCAATCATGCATAATGTATCCGATTGTTCTTAGTAGTTAAATCAAGTGTCAAGCGTTTGGCGTTGTCAGTTTTTCCTGGCTTGTTCTGTGGTTGTTTCCCAAAATCCCTTCTTCCCTCCTAGATAAGTTGGGATGGTCAAAGAGCTCGTCTTTATTTTTTATCTCTGTGTGTTACATGACTGATGGCATGACGCATGTGTGTGGTCGCACGGTCATGATATGCTCTATGTCTAAACATTCAGAATAACACTTAAAATGTAAGGATTGTTCTTTACAAATGCTTTTAGAAAATATTAATGATTTTTTATTAACTATGGGCGCATACGAGTTTTCGAGACTTACTTTCAGTAACATCTGTTAAACTATCCGTAAATATTTAGATAAACGTTCTTCAGTACAAAACATGTATGTTTTTCAACTTGTTCATGACATAAAAAGCTACCCATTGACTTAGTGTGTCAGATGATGTGGGAAATGATGTTGGAGAAAGAACCTAGCTACGTAATCCTCTTCTGGCGGTTTTGCCTCTGGGAGAAAGAAATGTGTTAGAAAGGTCTAGTATGAGACGGTGTGTGTGTGTGAGGAGACGGGAGAAGGGAGAAAGGCTGTGTGAGAGAGTATAGGAGAATGGAAAAGGTGTGTGTGTGTGTGTGAGAGAGAGGCATAAAATACTTGATGAAATGTTTATTTTGCATGTTATGTAGGTCATTGTCACTCAACATAATGAAAAATGTAAATGATAAAACTATGTTTATCTAAACACGCGGACAATATAGTTATACACCACATGCCGAGCCTTTATAAATTGTACTTATTACAAAATTTGTAAATATCATTATATTAACACAATGCAAATAACATTGAAGGTGTTTTTTATTTGGTTAAACACTGATATGTCTATACTGGTTAATTAATGCAAATGTGGGAACCACTTTCGGACCTCATTGTGACAGTCGGGTTATAAGGAAGCACCATCCTTGAACGGTCCATTGCAAGTTCTACCAGACTGTTTCTCAATATACATGTATTTGATTGATCATTTTTGACAATTCCAGTTGCAACAATGGGCGTCGACATCGCGAAGTACCGAGCAAGGGTGGGTACATTCAAACACGCTTTTGGACAAGACGTTGTGACTCATGATGTCGTTGTGGATATTCCAACTTTAAGACGAATCGTCATTTGGGAAGTGCTATGTGTGTTGTTGCTGATAATGGCTCTTTATGAAACCAGTTTCGTTATGAAATACCCTCGTAAGTGTGTTTATAATATTTCTAAAAAGACTTGATTGAGACTAGAATAATTGCTTCTCTTCTCTACTGCTAACGCTAATGACACTACTATTTCATTGCTTAGTGATGACATTTTGTGTATATATTGTTTATTTATAACTCATCCACATTTATAATTATAAAAACTGCATCATATTAAAAAAATGTGGTCATTCGGACTAGAATTATAAGAGACTAATAAAAACAACTATTATACAACAATAATTGAAATCTATTTTATTTTATTTTTTGTTTAATAGTGTTTCAGATGCTGAGTGTGAGTAAGAAAGAAAAAATCTGTATATTTAAAGTTGGTGATTTTGTATAGTAAACTGAATTTTAGAAAACAAACTGTTCCGAAAAGTATTTCATTATTAATCTATTAACTATGGACTGATTAGATATATTTCATAAAGCATACATGATGTATTACAATAACCTTCCGTTGACATTTAAAGCATTACAGAGGAATTAAAAATTAAAATCAAACATATAAAAACACATTATCATTTGCATAAAACGTCATTTCAAAAATCATAAAACACGTTTTGGCACTGACTTTGATCATATTCACATTAGACACTACAAGTATTACGTATCGTAGTCACTACGGTTTAGGTAATTAATATTTACCTCACATGCCTTAAAAATGATATCTCTGATATATTGATAATCATTACAGTGAAACAATGCATGCATTTCATTTTCAACACTAACAGATTGAACATACGTATAAGTACGTTTTCTGGAATATTTTCATCTTCCTAAAAGATAAATGTATAATTGGCGAAGAAATTATTTTTTTACAGAAATTGGTATATAGTTTAGTTTATTAGATACTAATATACACATTTTTCATCTTTTGATTCTATTTCAATGATACAGTTACCTATGATCTTCCTGCCTCTAATCTCAAAGGGGATAAATCACATCTAAACTGAGCAAAAGCAGATTAATGCTTGGCAGGAAATGTGCTATATATATTCATCAAGTGTGAACTCCTGTTTTAACAGTTCATATGTCCTAATTTAATTACGTCCATGAACATATAACATTTTATTAATATTATCTCTCCATAATGGATCAACTGTTGCATTGAACATGTTAAAACTTGATTGCAAATATACTTAGATGATGCAATACCACAACTGTTACGTTTTATCTACAGACGAGTTTACAACTACTATCCAGGATATATGGGACAATTGTCTGATAATGGACATTATGGTGGCATTGTCATTACACTATCTAGCGGAATTCGTTGGCTATTGTCTACTGTTGACGGTTTTCATACCAGAAATAAAATCAACACATACAAAAGGCAGGAATAATAGTATGTTAGATTCAGTCATACAATAGAGATAAATATTCCCTTATCTTTTTAGAGGGCTAACTGGAACCAGCTTTTTAAACAGTCATTTTCGCTGTGATTTTCCCTGATAAATCTCTATAATCCATTGATAGCATAAAAAAATTATGATAAATAGCGATACTTTAACTCCATAAGTTCATGGATATATTTATTTTTTGTTTTGTATTATCAGTTACCAAAATAATCTTAACAGATACAATATTACAACTTTTTGCAGAAACAACTTCTTTATTTGAACATGATGGGACCAGAGAAAACAAGGGTAATGGTTCAGCTAAGAATGTCATTTTGGTGTCGAAGATTGCTAAGTCCATCTGCATTTTCTGTGCGATCGGTTCTTTTAGTTTTATTGGCATGCTGTTGTTGATTGCTGGAGTAGAGCCAAACCCTGGTCCCCGTGGAGGTAAGATATTTATATAAATGATATCGTTTTTTTTCGTTTTTTCCATTTTTATTTTCATAAGACATATACACGTGTACACATATATGAAATATACAATCAATTGTATCAATATAAAGTGTGTGAAATTTACTCAAGACATAGCGAACTTTATTATATTTATTATATTGTTCATAAATGTCGTTATGGTTTTTGTAGTATAGATAGGAAGAAGGGGAAGATGATATCATTATAAACATATTTTATTTGTAAATTCGGATATAACAAACAAAAACTTTAACTACTTAATCAAGGCAAACATTTGGTTGAAAAATCGTAAAAACAGTAACATCATTATGGCTACATAGTGACGTCATGACATGCAACATGCGTAATTATTATTGGCAAACTTCATTGTGAACAGAACATTTAGTGGTTCTGAAAAAACGTTCTATAAAACAAAATACATTTCATACACATGTCAACCAATAATGAAGACATTTCTTTTGCAACTTATCCGGAGGAGTAGGGCGTGAAATTATTTATTTTACACCCCGAATGTTCTTGTCGTATCATAGCACATGCAAAACCAAACCTTTATCAAACCATGATATTACAGACCATAGTTTGTGACGTGGAACGTTCAATTTTAAGACATGTTAGGCAACTCGACGTCAAGGAAAACCATATTCGTTTATGCTTCGGTCAATAATAATGATCAATGTTGAATCGATTTGAAATAAACTTACCTGGAATTTTCGACAGTATCGTAGGTTTACAGTGGTATATATAGTGGGATTGTTTACAGGTAATGTATAAACGGATACGAGGGATGATCCATATATAACGAGAAAATGCTTATAATTTTGTTATGATCCGTAAGATATTACCCAAACTTTGAGTGATAGTAATAAGTTATAGAAAGAGAACGCAGACGCGAGGTTGTCTTATTTTGTCGAGGGCGTTAAGCGTTTTCTTTCTGACTTATATCATTGGCTGTCACTTTGTAAACATCAGGCGTGTCCAAATTTTTACAATGCTGACCGATTAACATGTCCAATGAAAATCAATAGCACGGTGTTGTGATTTTAAAGTGGTGGACTCCAATATACTCAACCACGAAAATCGATAGAGGTCACGTTGACCGAAGTAAAGTACAATGGAGTTGTATGTATACAGTGCAGGATAACATTATCCTGCACTGTAGTAATTGCACTCATTCCTTTGAAAATTAAGACACACCCCATCAATTATCATCGGATTTAGCCACACCGCCTCAGTTAACATCAATGTAAATTGTCGTAGCCATGATATAACATACATTAGCAATGTTTCCCTGAATATTCATGATTACAGCGACATCCTGCTAAAATCTATGGTTGCTAAGGTAACCCTCAATGCACCAAGGCGGGGCATTTTTCGGAGTTTTCACCATTTTCACGCAAATTCAAACCCTCACAGTTTGCATGTAAGCAATACCACAGCGATGACAATTGGTACTTGGGGTCACATAAGATTCGCCTGACTGATGATGACGTCTTACACGGGTTGTGTTGTCATTCGTTACGTCACGCACGTGTTATCTTTCCGTGATAGCAAACATTACCGACGATAAAAGAGTTTCAATGAAATAATTAGTTTAGAAGAAAACAAGTAATAATAAAATTGTGCACGATATTCAGTAATCATTTCGTGACCATGTCATGTCAATAGCTTAGATTTGTGAACATAATAACATATTAAAAATGGACTGGAAAAAGGCTAGTGATCTAACGCAAAGTGGACGTAACGTGACATCAACGTCAGAACTACGCACGAAAAAGTTGGGTGTTTTGAATGAAATTCCTTAGGATGACTATCGTGAGACTTTTTCAAATTTGTATGGCATTGATGAAGACGTATAAATATTGAACGATGATGATCTGAAAAGTTTTTAAAATACTGTAAGGCCTAAGGTATGTGATCGTCAAATTGATCAAAGTTGAATTCTGAATAACGTTAAAGGGTGCAAAAATGACGTTGCCCCGCCTACCGGTTTCATAGGTCGGCAAAAATGTTCCAAACAATTCATTTTTCGATATATTTGAAAATTAGTTCGTTCGTTTTCTCCTAAGATATGTATTTACCACCACATACAATATGTAACCGGGTGTGGGTTGAAGATATAACACCAACTCAATTAGTCGAATTTCATATATAATTAATATATATATACAAGAGCCTAAAATAAGAACAACATGAATTAGTTACAAGAAACAGAATAGTCTTCATTGATGATACCTGTATACCAGATCACGAAATCTAAATAAATTAAAGTTATCATAAATACATAATTCAACGCGATCTAATTCATAATTCAAGCGCAATACAAGTAAGTAATTTAAATAATTTAAATAAGAACTTACCAGGACCAGTAGAAAATATTACTCGCTTGTGAAAGTGAATACATATATTAATAATAGTCTACAAGTATAGTAGAATATATAAATAGAATGCCAATAACTGTTAAGTATGTCTGACTCCTTCAAGAGTATTGAAATGAGTGCCGGACTAAAAAAGTGCAGGCTGAAGAAAAGATTAGTAGCGGGAGGAATTTCATGCATAGGGACTTTCGTGATCACTTACTTACCAAACATACCAGTTCTACAACATTCACTCAGATTACCTCACTCAGGCCGGACAATACCCAATCATTATCTCACAGACGACTTACACACAGTTAGGCAATACATACAATATAACAAAAACATGTATACACACAGGGACAAGACAACACAGTGACACACAAAATGACCAGGGTTACACATTCCCATCCTTTAAAGAAATGTCTCCTGACATTTCAACTTGTCCATAAACTACAACAGTAAATATATACATGTTCTGACAATTCACATCTAAAATACAAAGTAACCTCACAGGAAATAGCCATAATACTATTTCGACAGAAGTGAAAAACACCAATGCAATACTGCATTAAATAAATCACTTACATTACTTTGAGACAATAATAACAATTTGAACACTTCCTACTGTATAGGAAATACACAAACTACAGTAAAAACAGAATTGTATAAACAAACTGCGTTCACAATAACTAAAAACAACTCTATACACCTAGACAAATCAGCATGACCAGAATAAGTATAACTACACTGGAATTTAAGCAAAAAGGATAATTAAATTAAACAAATTTCTGCAAAGGAATGAATTACAAATTAAACCTCGCTAAATTAACCAGAGAACTGCCTATTCAGTATGTAAATGCGCGTTAAATATTGAAAATGCAGTACAGTGAAACCGCGATAAAGTAGAACCGGAATTCAAGCGAATACGCGATACGGTTACACCGCAATACAAACACAATAAAAAATAAACTGCAATACAGTCGAACAACAATACAATAAGACTGCAGAAAGCATAAACATAAGTATAGTAAGATGACGGTACCATGGCAGTTGGATGACTGGTAACAAAAATTGGTGGTACAGGAACAACGAAAACAGTACAGTTGAACTGCTTGGGTAAAGCCATTGGGTCGGTACAGTAAAACTACATAGGAAAGGGTTTCGGAACAGTCGCCTCAGTTTAATACCAGGAACAGATAAAATGATCTAACCATACAGAACAGATAAACAAAAATTAAACAAACACTTCCAGATGTTCTGAGACAGGTGCAGAAATAGGAGTAACCCATTCCCCATACCTATCAGGAGCTACTCGTCGCCTAACTGGGCGTTGACTCACCAGAGGTGGGGAGGTGGCTTCAGTAACAGAGGTAACTTCGTTACTGAACTCCCTTCTCATAGAGGGCACCTCAGTCAGGGACAGAGCAGTGCTTGAATTCGGTGTGCTAGCACTTCTGCTCAGAAGGGTAGATCTCAAGGTCTGTGAAGGCCTGATATCCTCTGAAACAGAAGGCTGCACGGTGGATTCAAAGACAGGTAGAGGTTTGGTTTGAGGTAACTGATTCCTCAGAGGTGGTGGTATGTAGACACCTGGCCTGTCATCGTCGGATTCGGACTCGGATCTGCTAGACCGAGTACAGGTGCTGCTGCCCTCGTAAAGAGATAGGTTAGGCTCCACACTGCTGGGTATTGAGGACGGTCTCTTGCGAGAGCTTCCCCCAACAGCGGGTGTAACCTCATCCTCAACAGACGAGTTGAATGGCAGCAACATATTCCGGTGCAGGGTCCTTACAGGTCCCTTTTTACCCACATGGAGTACTTTGTACACCGGAACATTCGGATTTGGCATAGACAGAACAGTGGACACTTCCTGTTCCCACCTGTCAGCCAATTTGTTGGTACCTTTAAGTCCAACCTTCCGAATCAGCACTTTGTCTCCAACTTGAAGACCAGAGTGCCTTACATGACCATCATAATGCAACTTATTCTTGGCTGCGCTTCCTCAGCGGCCTTGCGGTAAGCAAACTGTAGGCGCTGGTGGAGCTTAGATGCATAGGTGGAGTGGGAACCAGAATGTACCTCAGAGGGATCAGTTCCCAAATATGCATCTAAAGGAAGTCGGGGATGCCAACCAAACATGAGAAAGTGGGGAGCGTACCCAGTACTGTCGTTCTTGGTCGCATTATATGCCTGCACCAAGGGAGCAATGTAGGACTTCCAGTCAGCCTTCTGATAGGTCTCAAGAGTTCCCAATATTTTCAACAGAGTCTGGTTCCATCTTTCAGCCTGACCATTACCCATAGGATGGTATGGTGTTGTCCTTGACTTCCTTATGCCTGCAATCCTACATTGTTCCTTAATGGTGGAACTCAAGTTCCGCCCCTGGTCACTATGCAGTTGCTCAGGGAACCCGTAGTACCGGAAATACCCTTCGTATAGCGCCTTAGCAGTGGTAACTGCTGTCTGGTTGCGGCAAGGAATAGCTTGTGCAAACCGAGTGAAATGGTCGACTATAACTAGAATATTCTCGATACCACCTTTACTAGGTTCGAGCTTCAGGAAGTCAATTGACACCAACTCCATAGGTCTGGTGGTTTTAATAGGAACAAGCCGTGCGAAAGGCTTACCAACTGGAGTTTTCCTCCTTATGCACCGGCCGCACTGTTCTACCCAACCTGTGATGTCTTTTTCAAGACCAGGCCAGTAAAAACGTTGTTTGGCAAGCCATAAGGTCTTTTCTTTCCCTTGGTGTCCAGCATCTTCATGGACCCCCTGGATGGCAATCCATCTATGCGACAGAGGTAGGACCAACTGCTTTACTGTTTGGCCATCCAAAGTAGCGGTTCGGTACAGAATACCATTCTAAACAAGGAGACGGTTAGATTCTCGAATGAACTTCTGTACCGGTAGGGACTCTGTAGAGGTATTCTCCCCCCCCCCTTCAGAGAACTCGAGCTATGTCGCCATCAGTACTTTGCTCAGAGACCCAATCAATTTTGGCCATAGACTCAGAAACTAACCGTTCCTCAGTGGCCACCTGAGGAGCAACAGTTTCTGATATTGAACTGACCAAGGGAGCACATATAATGGCACCTTGAAATATGGCCTTGAGCTCTTCCTGGAATATATGGCGGCGACTTAACCCATCCGCATCAGCATTAAGTTTGCCACTGCGGTACTCCAACGTGAAGTGATAGTTGGATAGCTCGGCAATCCACCTATGCTGAGTAGCATCCAGCTTAGCAGTGGTTGTCACATAGGTCAACGGATTGTTGTCAGTGATGACACGGAATTCATGACCATATAAATAGTCATGAAACTTATCAGTCACACTCCACTTCAGGGCCAAGAACTCCAGCTTGTGGGCGGGGTAGTTACGCTCACTGGGGCGTAAACTGCGGCTGACATATGCAATAACTTTCTCCCTACCATCCTTGATTTTGAGAAGAACAGCCCCCAAACCAGAACTACTTGCACCAGTATGCAAAATGAATGGCAGGGAGTAATCTGCATAGCCAAGAATGGGAGAAGAGGTAAGTTTGGACTTAACCAGATCAAAGGCAGACTGTTGGGCTTCAGTCCAAACCCGCTTAGCAGGGGTTTTGGCCTTTTTCTTGGACTTTTTGGCTTTCTGGTTAAGCCCATGACCTTGAAGGAGGTCATTTAAGGGTTGAACTATCTGGGCATGGGTATACTGAGTATGGGACTTCACCCTTGGGGATGGGCTTATCTCCAGAGAAACATGGAATTTTGGGTAGAGAGGGTGGGGTGGACATGGCTACCGACCCATACGAGGGCATGGGAGAAG
Organism: Spisula solida; assembly: GCA_947247005.1. NCBI lineage: Eukaryota > Metazoa > Mollusca > Bivalvia > Venerida > Mactridae > Spisula > Spisula solida. The sequence goes on along the minus strand of OX365958.1, from coordinate 2,574,355 downwards.
ACGTCATGACATGCCTAGAAATAAAACTGTAAGCTGGTCCAACACTAACTGGTGTAGATGGCGCCGAAGTAACTCCTAGCTGAATTCCCTGTACAAAATTTGATAAAAGGGATTTACTGACACCAGGTGGTGGCTGGGTGGGAATGGTGGTGGCAGGGACATCTTTAGATATCAGATCAAATTGAGCCTGGATTTACTTCAGCACATCATCCATACCGGTCTTGGAAGTGGAAGATGTTGCTGAAGTTTCTGCATTATAAGACATAATAGTAGATAAACAAATGTAAATGTGCTTGGAAAGTACGCGATAAAACGCAACGAAAACAACCGAACACGTTTAAAAATCGCGATATCTCTCCCTCGAAAAAATGAAATTTCGGTTAAATTTCACTTGAAAAGTAATTTAACATGAAATTTATACTATAAATCTATATAACGGCACTGTACAAATATATAGAACTAACAATAATCCTCAAGAAATTGCCAAACTACTACAGAACTACATCAAAATCACAAATGCTAAATATCAAAATTACAATTCACCAAAATCAAGTTCTTTACAGCAAATACAACTAGGTCACAGACCGTGGGAAAGTTTACATTCCAATGTAAAGGTCAACGTTTAACCCAATACACACTGAGTTTCAAAGAGTCATACTCCACTGAACACCACTACAATCTACCCAATGTAAACAAATCACTCAAAAGTTTAACTCATTCAATCAGTGATGGAAATTCCAATAAATTGCACAGCCAAGTAATTTAACTGCTGCAGAATATAATAACTACAACTGAACAAACACCACATCTACATCTACACCTACATCAATACGTTATGCTGTCATAAATTTGACAATTCTATAACGGTGCGCAAAGAAAAAGGGAAGTAAAAATAGGAAAGACAGAAGAATAGACACGGGCAAATATGATTGCAGGTAAAGTTAAAAGACATGAAGTAATAGAAAGTGTTGCACAGTTACTTTCGGCCATCAGGGCAAGACCAATCCAGCTTCCGTGGCGGTACCAGGGTGCTAGACCCCGCTGACATAGCTCCGGCCCTTCATTTGGCTGTACGTTGTAACTGTGCATGAGGATCCCCTTTAGAAGGTCAGGTTGGAGGGAGAGCTCATTCTTGAAGAGTGCTAAAGAATGAGCCTCAGCAATAGATGCTGGAAGGTTGTTCCACAGGGGGATACAACGAGGAAAGAAGCTGAACTTGAAGACGTCAGAAGATGTAGAATAGGGCAGGAATCTGTTGTTGTGAGATGATCTTGCTCTGCTTTTGATTGGTGTTAGATAGGGGCCTGGATCAATCTCGACATGGTTGTGGATGATCTTGTAGAGCATGGTCAGTTGTATTTTTTTCCGGCGAGATTCTAGGGTTTGCCATTTCAGGTCAGAAAGCATATCAGAGACACTGCTGATGTTGTGGTACCTGTTGGTAGCGAATCGTGCTGCTCTTCTCTGTACCAATTCGACTTTATTGATGAGGTTTCTATGATGAGGGTACCAAATAGTGCTGCAATATTCCAAATTTGAGCAGACCAGAGATGTGTAGGCGTTGGTCTTTGTTTCTTTTCTTGTATTTCTTAGGTTGCGTTTAAGGAAGCCTAGCATGTTGTTTGCCTTTTTTGTTGTTCTGCCTATATGAGTTTTCCAGCCAAGGTCTGATTGCAGGTCCACTCCTAAGTATTTTGATGATTTTTCATCCGCCAGTGGCACACCTTTCAGGATGTAGTTTGAGCGAAGAGGAGTCTTGGATCGAGTTACTCGGAGGACACTACATTTCTGGGAGTGGAAGTCCATCCCCCACAGTTTCTCCCACTTAGCTAGAGAGTCTAGGTCTTGTTGGAGTATCTGCTGGTCTTGTTCGGTCTTTATCTGGCGGTAGAGAATACAGTCATCTGCGAATAGGCGTGTCTTTGAGCGGAGTCCCTCTGGAAGGTCATTAATGAATAATAGGAATAAGAGTGGTCCTAATACTGAGCCTTGAGGAACACCACTCACAACCGGGGCTTCTTCAGATGACTCGCCTTGAACAAGAACTCTCTGGGTTCGACCATGCAGGAAGGATGAAATCCACTAGAGCGTCTGCCCTCGGATACCGTAATGATGGCATTTCTTCAGGAGTATTTGGTGAGGTACTCGATCGAAGGCTTTACTGAAATCCAGTATTATCATGTCTGTCTGGGTCCTCTTGTCTAGTGACGCTGCAAGCTCATGCTGTAATGTTAGGAGCTGAGTACCGCAGCTTCTCTTCGCCCTGAATCCATGTTGACAGTCATGAAGTATGCTGTGTTTGTCCAGGTGTTTCATTGTGTGGCTAACTATGACATGCTCAAGTAGCTTGCAACAGATGCTAGTAAGGGAGACTGGCCGATAGTTTGCGGGGTCCTGTCTTGAGCCTTTCTTGTAGATGGCAATAACATTGGCCTGTGTCCAGTCGTCAGGTACTTTTCCTTCGTCAAGTGAAGTCTGGAAAATCATGGTGATGATTGGGGCCAGAGCTGTTGCACAATCTTTAAGTATGCGTGCTGGTATGCAATCTGGACCTGTGGCCTTCTTTGGGTTGATGTTGTTTAGCAACTTCAATATTCCGTCTTCGGAAATATGAATTTGGTCCATATCCGGGGAAGGTGTTCCTGCTGGTGTGGGAATGTCATCATCAGCTTCCTGAGTGAAGACTGACTTATACTGCTTGTTTAAGATGTTTGCCTTGTCACTAGCGGAGTTGAAGAGTCGCCCCTTGTCTTTTAGAAAGTTCCTACAACACCAAATAAACTACAATTTTCTCAAGTACAACTGTCACAAGCTCACAAATGGACATAAATGTAAGCCAGCAAATTGTTGGACACATACAAATACACAAATAGGACAGACCACATAAAACATGTACATATATAATAAATTGGTATGTAATACAGTCACACTCATACAGACTCACCAAATCTTCACTCGACTCTGATGTTGCCGGAACAGAATTTATGGTGATGTTAGAAATAATTTTCACACATAGACCTGTTAGTATGTGATGCAGACAAGAAAGTATAGTAAGATCTTAAGTTTAAGACTTGCAAGCTTTATGTTGCAAAAAATGTACCAAAAATTAAATTAACCAAAAATGACTGAATTTAGTATACAGTACTGATCCTGGTGTACATCATTACATGTAAATTCAAAATATCAATTTTACCTACAATATATATGTAGATGTAGGTGACCAATACACAATATACAGTAGATCTACAATAATCACAAAACACTAAATAATACTATTTCCACAATTTTCACAAATATATTCACAAATACATGATTGAAAGAGATGCCTAAAATGTAGATTTTTGAAAACAGTAGTACAATAATGCTGACCAATATTCAAAAAAATTGATAACTTGGATTTATGTACGGAACAACAAAAATACAAGTCACACTGTACTTAACTTTACAAAATGCCTAACTATGTAAACTAATGACCTATATAAACAGCTGATTGCATAAACTTACAGAAAACAAAAAATACGGTAAATTTTAACACCTCTCAATCAATGTTGGATTTAATTAAACACATAGCAATGAAATACAAACAAACCAGTACTCACAATGTCCAGTTCCGAATCACACAATTAAATTTAACACAAACACACACACCCTACACTGTCTCACAGTTCCCGCGAAGTCCCGCGAATCCTCCAAAATGAATAATCCTCCAAGTAATAAATAGAAAGAATACGAAGTAAAAATGATTCAAAAGTCTGTAAAGCTTTCGAATGAAAGTCATGTGCACAAAAACAATCGGCCTATGAAATAATATAAACTCACGACTCACTCGCTGAGATCACTGGGTGTTTCCACTGGAATTTAGTATATAACGAGACGTCAATGGTTGATGTACGGTCCTGGCTCTGTCTGAATATTTCCTCGTCGGGGAGCCATTTGTAACCGGTGTGGGTTGAAGATATAACACCAACTCAATTCGTCGAAATTCATATATAATTAATATATATATATCAGAGCCAAAAATAAGAACAACATGAATTAGTTACAAGAAACAGAATACTCTTCATTGATCATACCTGTATACCAGATCGCGAAATCTAAATAAATTAAAGTTATCATCAATACATAATCCAACGCGATCTAATTCATAATTCAAGCGAAATACAAGTAAGTGATTCAAATAATTTAAACAAGAACTTACCAGGACCAGTAGAAAATATTACTCTAATCACTTGTGAAAGTGAATAAATATATTAATAATAGTCTACAAGTATAGTAGAATATATAAATAGAATGCCAATAACTGTTAAGTATGTCTGACTCCTTCAAGAGTATTGAAAGGAGTGTCGGACTAAAAAAGTGCAGGGCTGAAGAAAAGATTAGTAGCGGGAGGAATTTCATGCATGGGGACTTTCGTGATCATTACTCACCAAACATACCAGTTCTACAACATTCACTCAGATTAACTCACTCAGGCCGGACAATACACATTCCAATCATTCTCTCACAGACGACTTACACACAGTTAGGCAATACATACAATATAACAAAAACATGTATTCACACAGGGACAAGACAACACAGTGACACACAAAATGACCAGGGTTACAAATATCTTTAGAAAATACTTAGTTATAACAAAATTATAAGCATGTTTCCGTTATATATGGATCATCCCTCGTATATCTCAGTTGTAACGCATTGGACTGTCAATCCAGAGGTCGTGGGTTCAATCCCCGGCATCAAAACTTGACATTTCTGAAATTCTATTCGTAGTTATTTCCCGCTATATCGTGTTAACTTCAAAGTATCGGTTGAAAGGTTCCACGAAGCAGTGTATCGGTGCTATACACCGGGCACATTAAAGAACCAGAATGTATTTTCATAATAAGAACTAGGCGCACTTCTGCAGCGCCGGACATGTCTGTATCTGATGTATCTCTCTCCTTTCGGGGGCTTTCACTCAGTCTGTCCCTCTGGTCAGACCATGCTGTATCTGCACCGATAGTTGATGCACCTGCGCCCTAGTGGCTGCAACACTCTATGTGAAGCGCTTTTAAACGTTCGCATGAAAAGGGCCCTATATAAATCTGGTAAATACATATTTTTTTATACCGCTGTAGGATGAGAAGGACTCTCCTGTGTAGTTGCACTGATGTTTTATCTTATAGTTAGAACATATTAAGTAAATTTTAATTTTCGCTCGCTCTGCCCTTTTTAGTCATTAAAATTTACTTAATATGTTCTAACTAACTTAGAATATAACATTCTGCATTCTGATTGGCCGATAGAAATTAGCGCCAACGCAAGACGTCAAGTCTGTTAAGAGAAAATTTTAATGATTAAATTTTCATTTAACCGCGAAAATGCGGCGTTTTCATTGGCTCATAATGTAGGTTATATTCTAAGCTACACTTAACAATTATAAATTTATAATTATTTTAATATTATTATGTACTTCAGATAAAAGCGAAATAACAGACACAAAAGTCCCCCTCCTTCTAAGACTTGACTTAGAAAAATATTTTCCCGGAAAGATTAAACTATTCGACGTTATTTCCATCGCCCACGACGACATTGTGTCTCTTAAAGGAAGACCAGAGAAGAGACTACCATGGATTCTCCTAAGGAAATTGATGTTCCTGAATGACGATGCGTTTTCTTTAGACGACCCTACAGAAAACAAAGTACAAGACTCGGACTCATTGTCACTTGATGAAGATTCGTCTGAGGATGAGGATGGTTCAGATGACTACATCAATGTGGAGAACGAAATAAGTTATTTAGACATATTCCTTTTAGTTTATCAATGCTGTTGTCCAATGCTACAGCAACTGTTGTGTCAAAAGATGTTTCTTTGTAAATTTGCTTTCCCATTCCTATATACACCATTAGGTGATGAAACACCTAAAGTAACCGTTTGGCCATTGCGGTCATTAGTCGTTGAAACCAGTTTTAATGAGAAAAACGTACTAGAGTTCGATGTCTTAGAACTACCAACAAAATGTTTTGCTTTTTGTCGAATCGGGCGGCCAGATATTTCAAAATCGCAATTGCTTAACAGATTTGTTTCAGACGAAAGATCAAAAACGTTCTTTAACTATTTATCTCAATCTGGACAAGTACCAAAATTGGAGAGTAAAAATTATATCGAAACGTTTTGGCTCCTGAAATCAGGTACTGACAAAGACCATTTCGACGAAACAACAATGGTATTCAATCTGAGAGGGTGTATACGCGATGATTTTGACAAGTCCACAATGACTTTAATGAGTAATTTTGTTGACGCAATATCGGTGTTTATTCAGAAGGACGACATAATGAAATGCGAGGGCGAGATAAAAGAATTAGCGACGTTGTTTAAAACTATGATTATAATTATTGTAGGTTCTTCTAAGTTAAAGAACTTGAAAACGTATCTTGGAGATTTAAAAGTATATACTTATACAAAGCATGCATGCACTGTTTCAATTGTTCCAACATACGATAAAAAATCGAAGAAAAATAAATTAGATGACAGTATCACAAGAGAAATAATTGATGTTTTAAAGAAGGAAACAAATGAACAGCCTGCACAACCATTCGAAACCCGATTAGAAGAATGCATGATGGAACATGTAAGTACTGATGAAAAGGTAGAAGCATGTGAATATGGTAGAAAGACTGCTGATGAAATATGCAAGTCTATGAATATATCTAAAGACTTTCGATCATTAAAAAGAGTAGTGACTCCTATACAGTCTACGGAGGCCAGACATTTGGGAACGCTTTTTAAGGAGCTAAAGAGAGGAAATGATAAACATATCCAAGAGACAACTAGAGCAAAAATAGAGACAATTCGAAATCAAATGCAATCAAAAATAACAAAACCAATCAAGAATTTTTTAAATGTTCTATGCGAAAGTACTTCTGTACAAGTTGGTTATTACTTGGCATGGCTCGAGTTTTATATTTCTCGCGAGAGTAGACACCGTCTTTCCAAATTAAAAAAGGAACACAAGGAAGCACGGGTGAAATTCCAAAAACAAAGGCCTGACGCATCACAAGATGTCAACAGGGAAAGGGAGTTAATAAAGGACGTAGAGATGGATGCTGCATCATTCTCTGTTAGGAATTTGTTTCGAGAGATAGGGCTTATATACGATACTGTATGTGAACTCAGGCTTAGCGAAAATGTATTAGATATACCATCTGTGGAATCTATTGCTTCATGTATAGGAACACTGATGTTAAGTGGACGTCATTTAGAGTTAATTGATGGTGATAGTTTCTATTTACCAGCAAAATGGTTGTCTAAAATATTTGGCAGTGAGCAGATGCATGAAAAAAACGTTATGACAATAAGTATTCTGGGTGTTCAGAGTTCTGGAAAGTCTACGCTACTGAATACGATGTTTGGTGCGTTGTTTTCAACAAGTGCCGGCCGGTGCACCAGAGGTATACATGCTCAGTTGATACCACTCCATGCTGATCGTATCTCTAAAGGACAACTGGACTATGAATACGTCCTAGTACTTGACACAGAAGGATTACGCTCCACAGAGGTTATTCATGAAAGTCATGAGCAGGATAACGAGTTGGCTACATTGATAACAGGATTAGGAAATACCACCATAGTGAATGTAATGGGGGAAAATACCCAAGAAATCAAAGACATTTTGCAAATCGTTGCCCACGCATTTCTTCGCATTAAACTTGTCAACGAACGCATTTCTTTACAGAATCGGTGTATATTGGTTCAACAAAATATTTCTGCAATTTCTGCTAGTGAAGATTTGGACTCTGGGTTAAATAAGTTTATTACTGTTCTTGATGAAATGACTCAGGACTCTGCCAAGTGTGAAAGGATTGAGTACATACGTAGATTTAATGACGTGATACACTTTGACGAGTTATCTGATGTTTATTATCTCAAAAGTTTTTGGCATGGAGATCCACCATTTGCCCGAGTAAACAAAAAATACACTGACGCAGTGAATGACATAAAGTATCGCATATTTACACAAACAGAAGCGCCTGACGCGAAAACCCTTTCAGAATTCATTTGCCAAACAGATGACTTATGGCAAGGAGTAGTAAATGAAAATTTTGTATTTTCGTTCAAAAATAGTCTTGAGAGAAGAGCATATTTGGCAATGGATGACAGTATACAAAGCTTGCTGTGGAAAATTGAATTTTCAATAACAACGAGAATGCACTCAATGGTGCAGAAACAATATTCTAACTGCCAAACACAATATGCCATTGAAATCGCCGAAAAAGAGGTGAGTGATGGTCTGAATTGTATAATCAATGAAGAAAAGAAAGCAGCCGAAGCTTATTTGACAAAATATTTCGAGACCAGTCACAATCGTACAATAATTGTCCAATGGAATGAAAGCCAACGGGGTCGCATAAAGAGATTCTTTGATAAGATGCAAGACCTTCTTACAAGAAATATCAGAAATGAGAGAAAAAAAATCAAAATGAAACTCAGGTTGCACCATGACACAAGAAATCAATTAGAAACGTTACACAAACAAACATCAGAATATGCGAAAACCCACAATGTAAAGAACATGACGGAAGAGCAAAAATCAGATTTGTTCGAGGTAGTTTGGACTAAAAATTACGGAAATGATGATCCAACTAAAGTGGTCGGTATGTTTGATTGGGACGCATCATTTCGCGACTGCCTCTTAGAAATACACACCACACATCATCATACGCTTAAGTCTATATTGGATGAGATGCATTGGTATAATCATAATATCAGACATTCAGTATTGAGCTACGAAAAGATTGGCATTAACCAAAATGATATTGTGCCTGATCAAAACATATTAGCAAGAAATTTGTTAAACACAAATCCTGTGTCATATAAAAAGCATAACTGTGTTGAACAGCATAGCAAAACCCTGTTAGAAACCCTCAGAAAGGAAATTGAATGCACGTGCGCACAAAATGAGTACATTTCCGAAACTAATGTTCGTAGCTTTATGCATAGCTTGAGTAAGCATGGCCAATTAGCTTTTTCTAATGCACACACTACGGTTAAAGAACAGTATTACGTTAAATTGAATGTTTATGTAAGTATGCATGCAAGAGAGATATTTGAAAAGCACAACAACAAGTACATGCAGTTATTGGTCACAGAATTCTACACATATAAGCAAGACCAACAAGAACTGTTTAAGGAATGTCTTGAATGTCGTTTAAACGAGGATAGTTTAGCATAACATATCGCCAAGGTTATTTTTAATAACATTGGTACAGAATCGAAAATTCAGATGTGTGAGGAAACACAAACTACCATCCATGGTGATTTACCAAGAACGAAAAATCGCCTCATCATAGAACTGTGTGTCCACTTGGTCGACGCAAATGCTTTTGAAAATGTTATGTCTTACATCAAGTCCCCATACGAAACAGCACTACAATGGTTTGAACAAAATGCCTTGAGGGTTCTCTTTGAAGACGAAACGACTAAATTTACCAAGTGTAGTTCACGTGTTGTCAACAACTTGGCATGGAAAGCTGCTGAAAGCTTAAGACGATCGCAAGAAACTGATAATGCGGTGGTTACTACATGTTCTAAGTTACTTGACCGTCTATATTGTAATTTAAAAGAAAACAACATATTTATACAAATGACAGACTTCGACTCTATTTTGAGTTGGTATGTATCAGACGTCAATATAAATCTGGTTTGCCAGAAGATCAACGCCAAACTAGAAGAGGATATCGACATTCTTAAAATTTCATTTAAGTCGTATACCAAAACTTCGGTTTGGTGGGAGGAGAAGTCTCCATTTCGTGTTATGTTTGAGCGTATCTGGGGATGTTCTGAATTATGTCCTTATTGTCACGAACCCTGCGAAATATCTACTGATTCGCATGCAGGGGATCACAGATGCGTTCAACATAGACCAAGATGTTTAAAGGGTGTTAAAACAGTTGAAGATTACGCAGTAGCAGAAACATGTAATCATGGTGTTCAGTCTAAATCTAAACAGCATTCATGCTGTGTTTTCAATTACAAATGTAATTCTGAGAATTCCTTGTGTAAACTACAGTGGCATAAATTCCGGGATTACAGACAGGTCTTAAAAAACTGGTATATACCTCCAAGTTCAGATATGCATGATTCTTCGAAGTTTTGGCTTTGGTTTGCTGGTAAATTTAAGAAGGAGCTCAAAGACTATTATAAATATGAGATAAAAGACATACCGGACGACTGGAGCAAGATATCTCCAGAGGATGCAAAGGAGAGTTTACGAGCAATCTATCGATAATTATTTATTTGATTATATTGACCTTGGCAAACATAACAAGATACTAATTCGCCATTTAAAATCAACATATCTAAGAAACCATCAAATTACCAGTTTGCCACAATCCGCAAAACTTAATGTTCAATAATAAATAACTGTACAGTTTATTGCCCCCTCATAAAACTGTTATACCTTTAATTGGTACATATTTATTGTACATGCACTTCCCTATCATTGTTGTTTCATGATCTATTTTAATAATTCACGAAATACTAACTACAGGAGTATAACTACTCTTCATAATTACTTTAGAATCGTATCCGAAAGTATTTTTGTATCTATGTTAACGACCATTTCCTTTGCTCTATATGATACATGTCTGCTATGCAGGACGGGGCTTGTGTGTAATAACATGTTTCACTATGGATGTTAAATAAATACATTTATTAAAAGCCTCAAAAATAGATCCCACTCCGACAGCCTGTCGCCTCGATCAGCCAAACAAATCCGGAAGGAACAAGAGCCATTAGAAAGACAAGAACAGACCAAATGGACGACCACACATCACTAAGACAAATCACAAACAACACTTAATAGACACAGTGTATATGTATACAGCGCCTTTGAAAGAAACGCAACAGCCTTAATCGATAACGAAATTGTAGAAGGGTACATCCACTATGAACACGGTTTCATCATATTTTTTTAATTTCCTTTTTAAACTAGGAACTGAATAATGCATACGAAAGGTTGGCTAAGTTTAAGAACCGTATGGTTATGAGTTATGTAACTATAACTTCAAAGCTTTTTGGTAATCGAATATTTGACCACAGTGCCTTTTTGTGAAACTTTGTTCACTTTGTATTTGCCCTTCTGCAATTTCAGTGTCCAGGACAATGCTTCTTCGTATCTTTCAAAAATACATGTACAGTGTATATGTTGTGGGTTGTTGTGTTGTGGTGTCGTCAGTTTCTTATTTTCTTGTCACCTGGCTCTTGCTCCGATTTAGTTTGATTGACTGAGGCGGCAAACTTTCGGGGTGGGATGTCAAATTTTTATAGTTGCTAGTTTTTTTTGCGTTGGGCATAGTCTTGTCTTTTTGTTATAAAAGTCGTATTCTTGTGCTAGTTTTTTATGTTGGGCATGGTCTGTGCCTTTTTGGGTTACGTTGTGTATGTATATTTGTTTTCTTGTGTCCTTTCGTGTCATGATGTTTCTGTTGGGTGTTGCTTTTGGTATTTGTGTTTAAATTATTAAGATATGGGGTTGGATTTAATTTGTAGCCCCAATGCCGTTTCTAGCGGAGTTTTTGAATCTTAAATAATAAACAATACGTCATAATTTCTCAGTATTCGTCATTTTCTAAGGGGCCAATTCTTTTGGAGCTAGGCTTTTTATTCGCATTCAATATTTGTCCCCTATCGGATTCGTTCTCCTATCCGGTTCGTTCATAAGTAAATATGCAGCTGTAGAGTAATGGGTGTAGTTTGTTTTATGTTGCTAGTTTTCCGTTTACCTTGTACCCTTTCATCCACTATCGAATTATTTATATCATTTTTGTTTAAAACCGTCAATTAATTATTTATGTGGCTTCAGGGATTTACAAGTAACAGATATGCTTAACTTTTTAATATTTCAGACAGCTCAAACTAGGTGTTTCGGCCTTTTTTTCCCCCGCCGAAGGCGACGGGGATATGGTAAACGTAGGCGTCATTCCGTCAGCCCGTCCGTCCGTCCGAAATTCTGTGTGCAACTCCTCCTACATTTCTGAAGGGATTTTGACGAAACTTTCACAGAATAACTGATATGATGTCCCCCAGCGCATATTGTCAGGATTTTTTTATTCGACCATTTTTTTACAGAGTTCTTGCCCTTTGTTGATTTTTACTAATAAATTCTTCTGTGTGCAACTCCACCTAAATTTCTTAAGGGAATTTGACGAAACTTTCACAGAATAATTGCTATGATGTCCCCCAGCGCATATTGTCAGGTTTTTTTATTCGACCATTTTTGACAGAGTTATTGCCCTTTGTTGTTTTTACATATAAATTCTTCTGTGTGCAACTCCTCCTACATTTCTTTAGGGAATTTGACAAAACTTTCATAGAATAACTGCTATGATGTCCCCCAGCGCATATTGTCAGAATTTTTTTATTCGACGATTTTTGACAGAGTTATTGCCCTTTGTTGATTTTTTACATTTAAACTCTTCTGTGTGCAACTTCTCCTGCATTTCTCAAGGAATTTTGTCAAAACTTTTACAGAAGTACAGTTATGATGTTCCCTAGCGTATATCATCAGGGATTTTCATTTCGGCCATTTTTTGACAGAATTATGGCCCTTTGTTTGTTTAGTGTTTTTGTGGGATATAGAAAAAATGATAAACTCTTCTATGTGCAACTCCTCCTCAATTTCTTATGTGATTTTGATGAAACATTCACAGATGTACCCACTTGAGATGCAATGGCGCATATTGTCATGGGTTTTAATTTCAGCCATTTTTGACAGAATTATGGCCCTTTTTATACATGTGTAAGCTATAGAGAAAACAATTTGTTTCTGATGGATAACTTTGGGATGAGATATCACAATGGAACTTGCTGTATGGGCTGTGTGTGTGCAGTCTGCACTTGCAATGTGAAATTGGGCCGATGGGGATCAAGGTCACCGTTACTAAAAATAGAAAAAAATATTTATGCTCATATTCTTGTTTCTGATGGATAACTTAAGTTAGGGATGAGATATCACAATGAAACTTGCTGTGTTGGTTGTTTGTGTGCAGTCGGCACTTGCAATGTGAAGTTGGGCCGATGGCGGTCAAGGTCATCGTTACTAAAAGTAGAAAAAATCATTTATGCTCATTTTTATGAGGATTGAGATAACATGGAAAAACTTGCTAGCTTTGAAGGTAGCTTTGGTGAAGAGTCACATTGGATTGAAAGTGGGGGTCAAGGTCACCATTACTAAAAATAGAAAAAAACTTTTCACTCAATAAATTTTGTTAGGAATGAGATATCATTGTGAAACTTGCAGTTTAAATAGCGTATGTGAAGATGTCTGTTGCAATTGCCCGTGGGCTGAAGGGCAACAAGGTCGCATTTAACTTGAGTTGACTATGTTTATCTTGTTTGTAACAAAATGAGATATAGTAAAAAATATTTTGTGCATCTCAAACATTTCACTTGGGATTGAAACCAAACTTTCACATAACTTATGTTGTAAAAAAATGATTGTATTCAATAATATTTGGTACAATTATTTTCCCTTCGGCGGGGGATATGGCTGTCTGTGACTGCTTCTTGTTCCTGTTGTAACGTTGTTATACAGCGTGGGAATATAAAGTGGGTCATTCGGTCACTACACACTATACACGTTACCGGTTTAACATAAGTTGTTAGTTTACGCCCTAAAGCTCATTGTGTCAATGATATACGAGTGTAATTGTATATAGACTGCTAATGACTGGTATATTTTGATTATTTTCTCCTAATCACATGTTTATATGTGTATACAATTACGTTGCTTTATCTTTTTATGTATTTTATATTTTGATTATTTTCTGCTAATCACATGTTTAGATGTGTATACAATTACGTTGCTTTGTCTTCTTATGTATTGTTGCAACTGCGCATAGTTACATGTTTACGTTACTGCCCCATGTGTATAGATATAATTCCGACCTCTGGGCCGTAACCTTTGGGTATCTGCTTCTAGTAAATAAAGTGTATAGCTGAAATTGTTGTCACGGTCCAATACTTGTTTTCAATATTTATACCCAAATGCGAATGTGTTGTTGCTAGTCAAAGACTTATGGTACAATAGTAAAACGTACCGTTGGTTGATAGTTGATACATGTTGTACAATGGCGTTGTATTTTTATACCTTGTTCCAACACAACCAACACGTTTTGACTACATGTTAAAGTGACCAAGAAAACATTTAACATTATGCACATCGTTAATACGTGTTGTGGTCGCTTTCGGTTAGCTGATGTTGTTTTTATCACTTTGTTTCGATCCATTTACCGTGTAAAGTAGCAATGACTACATCAGCCCTACGTTCAAGGAAACATTAAGTAAAGTACGTTTCGCACCTGGTACGCACCTGTTATTCGTTTAATGGTATGTTTAAAAACATGTTTGACACGTATGCCAAGTTTGGCTAATCATATCCGGAGGTAGTGTTCGAGTATTTGTGTTATTAAACAAAATGGCGGACAGAGGCAAACAAAATAATGTGAATAGTAAAATACGTGCATCCGTACATATTTCGAATTGAGAACGGAAAAAAGGATATTTATTGTTTGCCGTAAAGGAAGCGTTCAACGAAGGATTATAGCGATAAAAACCTGTGATTTTTGTGTGTGCAGGTAGCTTTCCTTGAACGTAGGGCAGTTATCTAGATTATTCATTAATTTTAGCATTACATGTACTTTCCAGTCGTTTTTTGCCGAGTCCGCTTGGTGAGCGAAGCATGGTCGCCGCATTATGTGTATCTGCGTATCTGCGTGCGTCCAATTTTGCCCGGACCATAATTTTAATGAGGTTCCTTTCTCAAAGGTCACAGTTTAAGGTCAAATTGAAGTGAGTCCGGATCATAACTTTGTCATGCATCGAATGCATTAATGAGGTTCCTATCTCAAAGGTCAATGTCACAGTTTGAGGTCAAAGGTTAAATCGAAGTTTGTCCGTAATATTTGTCATGCATTGAACATCCTCCACGAGAAGGAATGTCATGCCTTAACCCCAGGTTCCTATATCAAAGGTCAAAGGTCAAATATCCAAATGATGTGTGTACGAACATGAACTTTGTCATGCATTTATCAATCTTACTTATATTTGACACAAATGTTGAACTCCATGAGGAGAAGTGTCATGCGCAAACCCCATGTTCCTATCTCAAAGGTCAATGTCACAGTTGGAGGTCAAAGGTCAAATTGAAGTTCGTCCTGAACATATCTTTGTCATGCATTGATCATTGTTACTTATATTTGACACAAATGTTGAACTCCATGAGCAGAAGTGTCATGCGCAAACCCCATGTTCCTATCTCAAAGGTCAAGGTCACAGTTGGATGTCAAACTGAAGTTCGTCCGGACAATAACTTTGTCTTGCATTTAACACTCTGGCTTATATTGGGCATTGATATTAACCCTTTTTAACTTTTCCGGTGGATAGCACCGACATACGAGAGACTACCTCTGGATTACCAACAAGTTAATATCAAGTTAGATGGGAAATATTGAAAAACGTTTCAGAAATGACCATGTGCTTCGACATAGACTGGAATCAGGGACCACTCGACCACTGTGTCACCAATATCAAAACTAAATTAGAGTTCAATGTCATGAAATACGATTTACATGTACTATTTCTAGTTCTTACATTTAACATATGATAAAAATGAGAATATCTTCTCGCTCCTTATTAATATATCATAGATTGTAGCATTTAAGAATTATACTGTTGTTTTTGTTGTTGTTTTTTTAAATTTATTATTAATATTTTTGTATACGAGTGCATGTGTACTTAAGTAGAACAGCAAAGTGTCTGTTATTGGCATAGTTACAACAGGTAGGAAGTAAGATGGACAGTAGAATAAATTGTCCAGTCAATATGGCATGTGTGTTGATATTAGCCATTTGACTGAATTGTATGACGACTATCTTTTACGCCATCTTAGATTCAAGGGCCCGCACCAAACATTTGCAATTTATGCCGACAGTCTGATAATCCCCAGACTGTCACCCACCAACGGATAAGTATAAATTGGTACATGTTGTATACATAGAACATATCGCTGGCTTAGAAATAGAAGGTCATAAGTACAAAATCAATATTTTGAGAAAACAAGAAAACATGTATGAAAACTACTCTTTACTTGTTGTTAAAACTTTAGTTTGGTCAACATGGCCACTTCCGATTTTCAGGAAAATACTAGTAGACTCATAAGAAGCGCCTTGAGATGCAGATTGCAAATATGCATGAGTCTTATAAGGTGCGACCTTCACAACTTACGTCCTTCTAATGCTAAGCCAGCGATATATCGTGTTACGGTATGGGTCCAATTGCATGTTAAAAAAATAGTTTTGCTGCTCTAGTACGTGTAATATCTCTTGTGTAGGTGGATAGACGCTTCCGCCGTTTCTGTATGGCTTTCAATAACATGTATAGTCCCGTTAGGATATTGAGACAGTGACGTTGCAGTTTATGTGTACGCAAAAAGTCACAACCATTGTCTAAACAGGTAGAGCGAAGTTTAGTACGTTAGTTTAGCTTTGAAATTATATTTGTTTGTACAGTTTAAGGCTTTATTATTAATTTTACACCGTTAAAGTGGACTCGACCGCTGCGTCACTGGAAATTTATCCTGACTGGACTATACATGTTCAGTATGTTTTGTAAATTAAATTGTGGCAAGGTTGAACTGAAACTCACAAACATTCCGTGTATCCGTCGTTCCATCAGCCCTGCGTTCAAGGAAAAAACACGTGACGCACGTTTTGTATTAGGTACGATACGTGCGTCACGTTATTTTTCCCTGAACGCAGGACTGGTGGGTGATTTGAACACGTCAAAAATTCAAGATTACAGTAGAATACTACATGTAGGAACGAACACGCACGGAGAATATTGAGCGTCGTTTCAACGTTGCCACTTCTTCCTGATCTTAGTATATCTTCGTGACGGGAACCAGACTATGTTGTCATAGTATACATATAATGTAGGGTATAAAGTTGCGTCAAAGGAAATGCATATAAATTTTGAGTTTTTAGAACTATTTACATATGTTTGATAAACTAAACACTTTAGCTAACGGTCACATTAATTATAAATAAAACCACTAAAGAACAACACTCCAAAGTTTGTTAAATAAACTCTATTCTATTGCAATTATGTATTATGTACATTCCATATTCACTGTTTTTTAAGTCTTAAAGGGACTGCCTCACATATGGTGTATTGCAAAAATAAAATGAAATTGTCAAATATTCGCGTAATTTTGGTATAGTTGCCTGTATATCCCATTAACAACCACACTCACATCTAAAATAACTTGAGAAACTTCGGCCTTTTGTAGTTATTTAGTATTTTTACACTACTATTACTTAAATTGCCTGAAATTTGTTCGCATTTGATGAAAATGAATCGAAAAACGAACAAAATACCTCATTGATGTTTACGCTGTAGTTAGTTGATGTTACAGTTTGATCACGTGTGAATGACATAATTAACAAAACATATTGAAAGCATATTGAAAGCATATTGAAACTTAGCGCTTTTTTCAAGAAAAAATACTCAGTGGGCGATATCGAGAGTGGTTAAAATTGCTCATTTGCACCAAATCTTTCATAAAGCAACCGTCATTGGCTTTCTATTACGCCAATACTTAGTTAGGTTGGAAAATAAAGATATACACAAATTTAAGCCCTCTCTGTGAGGCAGCACCTTTAGTATAGAAAACCTTAACAGTGAGACAGGTTTCCATTGGTCTAAAGACAATCTTATTATTGACGTTTAGTTTTACAATATGTGTATCATCAATTAAATCCTGATCAGTTTGAATGAATGTATTTATCATAATTGCATGTACTACAACTTGTATTGTGTTTAACTTTTATATTTACTCTATTAATGTGAGTGATTGGTTGATTGTACGTTTTTTTGCTTGTAATAAAATATTTAGTGCGATATTTTGTATTTTTGTATACCGTATATTATTCAGGTTTCTTAAATTGTATATCCAAATTGACATATCAAGCGTTGTTATTCACAAAACATCTACTTAAGTTAAAAAGTGAGCTGTACATAGTTTCCAAGAAACGAAGAATAACCCATGTTTTCTTTGTGGTTATTGTAGCTCAAAATCACATTATGTAACTATGTAAAAAATAGAAACTTTGTGAATACCATCCCTTGTCTTCATCTCCTCATTCTTAACCAATGAACAATCACCTTCATCAACAGCATTTTCTTCATCGCAATTATCGACAGCAATACCAGTAGTAACCGAATCAACACAAGCAAAATGTCACCATCTCGAGGGCCATAACCCTGCTTATATTGGTCGAATCAGAATATACAGTTTTACAGTTTATTTTCAAGATTTAGGCCATTTTAGAAATATAAATATATAGGTGCACAACAACACATGCTGACTAATATTTGTATGAAGTTTGCTGACTGGAGCACACTTACTTTTCAAAAATATAATAGAAAATCGGACAGGGAAAGCAGCACTCAACTTAACCAGTTGTGCACAGAAAATACAAAAACAGCACATACCACAATTGCACGGTACAATGCCTAACACATAACTGAACGAGAAAATGAACTTAACCGTTGAAAGTCAACGTTTTAGTTGTCAAAATATCGAAAGCCCAAGTCCGAGCTGTCAAAAAGCACAATGACCTAGTTTCAGCTACAAAAATCTGAATCACTTATTTTAGCTGTCAACTAGGGCTGAACTATCTCAATTTAGCTGTCAAAAGCTCTAAAACGTTTAAGATTAACAGTACATGTTAAATCCCTGCAGCCACACAATTAATTTAAGTAACGGATGACACAATATGTTTTAGACGGACAAGACTTAGTGCCAAACTTTATTACCCCAAATCATTTGGAGGATCATTATAAGGCACGGCACTTACAAGCCACAAGTACAACATGAACAAGCTGAAACTGAAATACAGTTATAAAAAAACCGCCTCGGTCAGTGAAGCATATCGGAAGCTGGAGCCAGCAGACAAAAATGATTTACAAGGACGACCACACATCAAAAGGTCGAATCACCACGCAACACTCCCCAGGAACGGTTCACCTACCGCCTTGAAAGAAACGCCACAAAGTTGCAAAAGACATACACAAAATAAACACCGTTTAAACAAGGCATATTGATCAAGTTTCTGTGTAATTTTCTTTATTATATTTTAACTATAAAGTGGACTATACATACAGTAAAACAAGGCTGACTATAAGGCTTTCGAGTTGGTACGGACAGTGGCACATGTCACTCGTGGCTTAAACGTTTAACAGTGCACCAAACCTCACACTTGACCCACATACAACTTTATGAAACCTATATAGATTTACATGTACTCTATAGTCCAGCGGGACGAACGCAACTCAGGAAACTATTAACAATAAAAATATATATTCGGCATACGTTAGCTACAATTTCAATTGACATCACATTTTGTACTGCACTTTAAATGCACTTGTGCTTGAAACACTCACGACTCGTGAAAACAAACATGACCCAAATATATGATCGCTAATTTATGCTATGTCGTAATTTCGCTTTTTCGCCACAACAATGCGAAAATGCAACAATGCGAATAAATGTATACGACAATATCGACTTTTTCGCATTGTAACATGTTCGCATTTTCGCTTTGTTGAGGCGAAAAAGCGAAAATACGACATGGCATAAATCAGACACAACAACAATTGGTGTTCGGAAATGCACACTACATGTACATGTAGTTTGTTCAGAATTAAAATTATTACAAAATGTAAGCATGTGTTGAATTTTCGTAAAATGGTCATTCGGTTGTAAACAATAAATGCGGAGTGTAAAGTAATGTATTCAGGCAACGTAAGAATATCGTAAATTATTATTTGCTTTCAATGGATTACGGAGATTTTTCAGTGAAAATAACAGTGAAATTACCACTTTGTTATTTTCACTGTTTTAGAAGCTGGTTCCAGTATCTTTCAGAAAAAGAAACGTAACGTCAACGGCGCAGGGCTTTAAGATATACGTTACGTCATAATGACGTCACAATTGTCACGCGGTGACGTTCCAATTTCGACGTGATTTTTCCAATTAAGCCAATTACGGTACACTTTTAAGAGAACTTTAAGCATATAATAAACAGAAAATGTGTTGATTTTTGGTGAAAGATCAATTTTATTTCACTCGTGATCACATAAAATTATATTTTATTAATTATATATAATAAAAATGTTGATTTTCTGTGATCACGCGATGAAATAAAATACGATCTTACACCAAAATCAACGAATATCCTTTATATAACACACTTCGAGGAGGTGAATTGATGTTAATCGTCATCTGATAAAACGATAATTAGGGACCAGCATGAACACATGCAGAGAGTCCTTGCTATTACGAAAATGCAAATCAAGGGATACGAATGACATTGCCCTACGATTGTCAATACAGTGTATTGATATATACAATGCTCATCTAAACATTTTGTTTTAAAATTTATTAAATCCTCTTTGTGTTGACAATCTGTAATTAGAAACATTGTCATGAGAAAGCAGCTGCAAATATGTGTCGCATTATCCACGCGACACAACTAGCAAATTATTGTATTTCATAAAAAAAAATATTGATGCTTTGTCACTTGATAATGCGATAGTGTATGTTTTCATTTATTGTCTATACAATAATTATGTGTAATCATGAAATATTTACCCTATGTGATTACAATCGTTAAGGGGGTAGAGTGTAATCTAGTGGGATCGTGCATGTTTCTTTCAAAAGTAGTTTTGTCTTCGAATTAAAGTTGTTGTATACAATAAGCATTACATTATGATGTACTACATTTACTCTTGAGGTTAGACAAAATATAAATATTAATAAAGCAATTGATCAAAGCATGCCAGTATTTTCATTGCAAATCTTGCTCGTTCACAAACAAATTTAACATTACATTAAGAGTCAAAGTTTTTATTCAATAATATAAGGAACAAACTCTTACAAAGAAATAATTATGAAACATTTGGATGAACTTGCATCATTTCTTGTAAATCGAAAGTAGAACAATTAAATGATAACGTTTCTTGAATATCTTTTAAAGTACATTGTATACATTTGTCAGTCATAAACTTAGTAAGAGTTTGCGCCTTGAAATTTTATTGAAAGAACGATATACATTTTAGCAAGTACCAATTGATAGTATGTGTGTTTGTAAACAAACAAGATTTGCAATGAAATTGGTGTCTTGCTTTAATAAATTCACGTTATTAATATTTTTTGTTTTTGTTTAATTTCAAGTGTAAATGTAGATATGCTATGCTTACTGTATCCAACAAATTCCAATGAGAAAAAAACATGCACTACATAGATAAGACTCCGCGTCCTTGACAAACATTGTCCGGTTGTCATTGAATATTTTTCAGTCGGGCCACTATGTGTGCAAATTATAGACTTATTTGACAAGGATAGTACTAGTATCTTAAAGGTGCTGCCTCACAGATTTGGCTAAACTTTTTGTATATCGTGATTTTCATACCTAAGTATTTATGTATTAGAAAGCCACTGACGGTTTCTTTTTGAAAGATTTGGTGTATAAAAGAAATCTTAACCACTCTCGATATCGCTCACTGTGTATATTTTTTTTTAAAAAAAGCGCCAAGTTTCCTTCCAACATTCTTTGTGAATTATGTAATTTACACGTGATCGAACTGTAACATCAACAAACTACAGCGTAAACATCATGGAGGTATTTGGTCCGTTTTTTTATTCGTTTTCATGAAATGCGAAAACATTTCAGGCAATTTAAGTAACAGTAGTATTAATACTTTTGATGTAAAAATACTAAATATCTACAAAATGCCGAAGTTTTTCAAGTTATTTTTTATGTCAGTGTGGTTGTTTATTGGATATACAGGCAACTATACCAAAATTATGCGAATATTTGACAATTTTATTTCATTTTTGCAATACATCAATATGTGAGGCAGTCCCTTTAATAAGCTGGTAAACAACATTAAAATCTTAATAAGCTGGTAAACAACATTAAATTCTAAATAAGCTGGTTTACAACAGTTTTCAGTTTAATTATTAATTGCAGTAACTATCAATATCATATTTGTAATTGATACCACCTGCATATGGTAAAATTGTTTTAAATAGTTATATTAATGTAGATTTGTTAGGTTTGTGCATCTTTGACAATATTGAAATATTGCAACACGATCGCATTTTATAGATTAATAATATGATTGAGTTCTATAAATAGTAGTTTCATTTTCGAAAAATAGGTTATCTATGGAACTCCAACCACCATGAAAATTTGTCGCAATGCGTAATAGATTGACTTCTTAAATCGCGCACACACTGTTCACACATCAATCGTACACCTCCGATGCATGGGTATAGATATATTTTATTTGAAGATAAGGATTGTGATAAAATGTGACACACCGGTTTTACTAGTGAAGGTAAATAATTCTATAATCATTTCTATTATCTATGTAAAAATTATTTGAACATTTACAAAAAAATATATTACTGAGAGAATACCTCGCGTTGTGTTATAAGTTTATTATTTTTTTACATCAAAATTAAAGCAAGTTTATTAAAATAATTCATATCCTAAATTCAAGAAATGGTGATTATGTGATCGGGTGTTTGTACTTCATTTTTACACTGTTCGAATCTCGGCCAGGGCACTTAATCGCTTTTCAGTATTTCCCTACCAACGAGAGATGAACTGGTTGGAAACTCAGAGGTAGTCTCGCTTGTATCGGTGCTATACATCGGACACATTAAAGAACTAGGGAGTCTATTCGGAACGAGCTAGGGTAACGCAACCGGAGTCCTTGTGTGGTACGGTGGTCGAGTGGATAACGCTCTTGACTGCTGATCGAGAGGTCCCTGGTTCTAATCTCGGCGGGGTACTTTATCATTTCTGAAACCCTCTTCAGTGTTTCCCATCCAACTATAGATAAACTGGTTGGAAACCCAGAGGTAGTCTCGCGTGTATCGGTGCTATACACCGGACACGTTAAATAACTAGGGAGTCTATTCGGAACGAGCTCGGGTTACGCACCCGGATTCCTTGTATCACAACTATTTCTCTTCTACTTGCTGTCCTTTCATCAAAAAGACAGGACTCCATTGGAAACACGTGCTTGAATCTTTATGGTCTATCCTGGACCGAAAGGATTAAAAAAATACAAATACACATCTAAATATATTCTGGCTACCTATGCATCACTATATAAATGTATAAGACACGTTAACTGCGTCGCATATGGTATAATTTGTTGAATTAAGTTGAACAATTGTGATGTGAACTTACATAGACGTAGTTAATATAATGGTTATCATAAATAATATTAATTAAAATTTAGTATTTCTTTCAATTATAAACATATTTTAGTACGATATTCCTTTCCATTGTATTTTTTTTGTTTATATACCAAAGAAATTGCTTATTTATCTTTAGTCGTACTGTTCCTTGTTAATGTTGTTCCGTCCGTTAGCCCGTTCCTTTTAACATGGAAAAAGGCTGTATTTGGTCAGTTTGTGAGTTCAAATGGTTTTAAATATTACTTAAAAAACTACTTGCAGACGATATTATAGCATGGCAGTAACCTCACACCATACGTAAACTTACCAAGCATGTTGTAACATTTGCACAGACTATTCGTGCGGATTGAAATATGTTTGACAGCTGTGTAATGACCGATTTTACACAAACTTTATGTGATCGAGAAACGATCCAGACAATCGAATAACAAAACAGTGTTTTCAATGATAATACCAGCATAATTAACATAAAGATTATTTAAAAACGCATATTACTTTTGTAATTTAGCTAAAATAAAGTTTGACAGAAAGCCTCGTAACACATATCAGATTATTAATTCGCTAACATATGCAGCACGTGTTGAGATAGGAAAATGCTGATATTGATGTTTCATTGGGCATAAGTAATATATTGTATTCGATGTCATCATTCGTTATGAACGACACATTATGAACACCGCATCATAATGATTTCGTCGATAAACTGTCGCACTACTTTAATTCGTCTTTGGCGCATGAATATAAATTTGCGCGAAATTCGTAAAAAAACGAGATGACAACTGTAATCAATACTTGGATTTCTATGTTATTATCGTATGCTCGTGTGTAAAGTTGATATATTATGAACGCAATAAAGTTCATTATTCGATCTGGCAATCGATTATGTTGATTACTATGTTTGAAAAACATGTTGCTGTACGTTTACTGCGTGACATGAGGGAGCAAACATGGCGACTGCCTTGTCGAAATTACACATCGACATGAAGGTGTTTTTTCTCGTAAACTAAACACCAGAATCTAATTTCAAGCCTGGCATGCCCTTGCGACGATTGATTATAAAGTATACTCAATGAGTTCGTACCATAAAATACAATAATGATAAAGTTTGACATTTTGAAAAAAATGGTGTATTTTTCATTCAAATTCGCCTTTATTCTAGTGTTAGCATTTGAATTAGGCGACTATATAGCACATTTAACACCACACGCAAGTGCTACAATGGTTCGTATTATATGTGATCAAATCAGATGGCATACGCTGTTTAAAATTATGTTTTTTTTAAGTGTGTGTTTTTCAAGCATTTTCAAGGGGTAGGATGAACGTTAACAACCACATTGACATTTAAAATAACTTGCGAAACATCGGCAGTTTGTAGTTATTAAATTAGTATTTTACATCCATAATTCTATCAATACCCTATAGAATTAACACTGCTATAACTTAAATATATATATATTTTTGCATTCGATGAAAACGAATTGCAATACCTCACTGTATCACAGCGTATAAACGACTGTACGTCAATCTAGGATGTCGTGATTGGATTTAAACGATTTGCGTAAAAAACATAACGATGTTGGTAGAATAATTTGCAATACTAAGCTTGTATACAAAACATAATGACATGTAGTACATAATCATAATTAAGATTAAATTTCCTATCGTTAGCATACGCTTTATTCCGCAATATTTGCTAAGTTTATTTAAAATCATTGAACATCGTTTGACTTATTGTGAGAAAAGGGTACATCGGCTACTTTTAAACATCATTTATATCGTGCTCTGGACGTGTCAGTTGATTAATTGTACATATTATAACAGGTATAACATAAACATATACTTTGTACGTTTTAAAATATTTTCAAATTGTGATTTTACCGAGATAGAGGCCAAAAGTGATACAGCTATGTAGTCTCAATACTGTATGTTTACTGATGGTTTTGAGAAATGATTTGTATGTTTATTGTGATACAGATGTACTCATTACTGTGATTGATATAGGGTGATTTGCATTCTTTAATTAGTATTCTTTAGTGCATTTCATAAATTATTCGCTCAAATACTACCTAATTATTGTACTTAAATCATTTTCATAAAGACATTTGCATTTATGTAAGACTTGTGTTATGGAACAACCTAGATGCGCCAATTATCCATATCTATGGCTTAGAAGAATAAAGTGGTAATTACCAAAAAATATTCTGAAAACTAATCTTAAGCTCGCTCTGGTTAACATGACCAGTACTGAGTTTCATAAAAAATAGGTCCATAAGATGCGCCGCGCGGTGCAGATTTCGAATGAGCAAGATTGTTATAAGGTCGTTATTGTCCTAGGCAAGTGATATTTACTTCCTTATTGACATTAATTACACGTTAAAAATGTTAGAATTAAGAAAAAAACTATGAAAAACCGTTGTATACCGGATCTAACATTATCTAAACCCGGAATTATATAAAAGCCAGTGTTATTTTGCGAGATCTGTGTTGCTTTGGTTACTTGTTGACGGCTGTAACGATTATCTTTATCATCCCCAGTATAACTATACTTCAAACAATAATAATAATAATAATATAATATACAACGCTATGGTTTGTTCTTTGTCTACATAGGCAAAATCGCCGGTTATATTAGAATCATAACTTTAAAATGGTACAGTTTTATTCATCCCATTATCTTTGGGATAAGTCAATGCACAGTGCCAGTCCTGGCTTGAGTGTGTTGACTATAATTTGTAAGGTACAATACGTTGTATACTACTCAAAATATGACCAGGATCAAGAAATCAATATCAAAACAATATTAACACATTGATAGTATTTGCTTATTTAATAATATAGTTTTCTTAGAAAGCCTCATACAATAGTCAACGGGTCACGTGGTTTGGTCAGAGTTTGAATTCACTAATGGATCTGAAAATTTGTGTTACAGTTTCGAAGTTACAGAAAGATACTGAAAAATGGCCGCCAATAGAATAACAAAAGATTCCTAAAATGCGTTATTCTGTAGCTCATAAATTTTCTTTTATATTTTAATGATGTTTAAAAATATTCCAAAAACTCTAGTCACATTTTAAAATAAGGGAGATAAATGCTCAGTTGCTTAGTATAGCACTTTGATCGACCGCCATCTTGGAATAGGAACGCTTGGAAGAGAAAACACTGGACGTGACAGCCTGCCTATAAGCAGTTATTGATCAACTGATTACATCATGAAAGTACTTGTTTTAAACAAGGAAAATCGTATTTTATAGACATAATCAACATAGTTATACAGTACAGTGAAAGCAGGTTCGTAATCGTACTGTATCGTCCTTCGTTACTTCGTACCCAAAAATGTCACAAATTTTCTACTGACTGTACATTTATGAATCATACATGTATGATCAGTAATCATTCTGTACTGGATGATCATGACAGAATTATTTTAGTCATTCAATTTTATTCCAAGTCGTATGTGCGGAAGCACCTTTGATTCATCAAACCGATGGTGTTCCCGTATGGGCCGAATGTCTCTACTTCTCATGACCAGCTCGTTTATAACACCATTTTCCCTCTTTCCTGATTTCCGGTTAGCCCTTGCATTCTCATCAAACGAGTGATTTCTGCAAATACACATTATATGGGGAAATTGGGTAAGATATGTTATTTAAAAAAAGTGAAATATTTTCTAGTAATAAATTCAGTTTGTATCTTAAAGTTCTGAAAAAATAATTCTGACAAGTGCCTCCCAGGTCAAACCAGTACCGACCGAGTGTCTTGATTTAAAGGCACGAGAACACTTAGCAATTCGGGATGATATGTTTTGTTAGATGCTGTTATTTCTTTTGGTACAATTCTATAATCCTTGGAACATGAATATACTTGCTTTGTTTCATAATTGTGGTGTAATGCATAATGCAGATACCGAAGTTTTCTGTTGAAAATGTGCAGTATAAGCACTGGATTTCGTCCATTGTATCTGAAAAAACAACGAGTATAATCACAATAAACATACAGTTGGCACAAATCACGATAAAAAATTGCAATAATGAGTACACATTAAATCTTGACAATCACAATAAACGTACATAATCAATGCAGTAAACATACAGTAGCGGCAGCATATAGTCGGTTGGTTTTTTATCTCTGTCGCAATAAAAAGACAGTTTAAAAGTATTTGAAAACATACAATCTATATGTTAATGTTATACCTGTTATAATATGTACAATTATTGAACTGAAACGTGTCCGATCATGATGTAAATGATGTTTAAAAGTAGCTGGTGTACATTGTTCTAACAAAAAGTCAAACGATGCTCAGTGATTTTAGATAAAATGAGCAAACATAGCGGAATAAAGCGTGTGCTAACGGTAGGAAATTTAATCGTAATTATGAATATGTACTACTTGTCATTTTGTTTTGGTATATGTGTCAATGACTGCAGAAATCAGGCCAGACGCTAAAAAATCACATTTTAAGATTTTTTAAAAATCTTAAAGAACAGCATTTTGTGAATAAATTCTGAAAATTTCAGATGATTCTGGCGATTATTTATGATTTTACAGCACTTTTTGCACATATACTATAGGCCAAAAAGAAACCAAAAAAATCGAACAGCTTTAAAAAATCATTCAAAAAGAAATATCCATGTTTTATGCTCTCTTCACCTTAAAATTTAAAATCAGGCAACTTGATCAGTTAAATTCATATAGTGCAGAACATGTGTGCCTGTGAACTAATCTCGAATATTTGTTTACTGCATTATCGTGTACATGTACTAAGATTGTTACCTGGTGATTCAATTTGGGTCAAGTACTGATACCATGAATGTAACGTACCTAAATATGAATACGTCAATATGGGATTTTCCACGGTATCGATTTTTAGTTATGTCAATGGGAACATGATTATATACGATAAAGCTTGACTACATCAACAGTTTGAAGCATTAAACGTACTAAGAATGTATGAATTAACGTACACGGTAACCTAGATGGATAATAAAAACGTCGTCATGTGAACCTTGTTCGAAGTTTTTTTAGCTCACCTGTCACATAGTGACAGGGTGAGCTTTTGTGATCAGGCTTCGTCGGTCGTCTGTCCGTGCGTGCGTCCGTCAACAATGCTTTCTAACGACTTCTTCTAAACCACTTGACCAATTTTAACCAAACTTCACAGGCATGTTCTAAAAATAGCTAAGAGACTTGAAATCTATAAATAACTCCCGTTGCAATGTCAACCGATTGGTAACCCTTTTTAAAAATCATTAAAAATCAACCACGGAAAGATTTCAAAATAATTTTACAAAAATGATTGTTGGGTGACCCTCTCATAAAATTGACATTCGTCTTGTGATTCGTCAAAAAACATGGCCGCCAGTGGGCGGGGCTCATTTTCCCCATATATCTATGTTAAAATCTTTAAAAATCTTCTTGTCTGAAAGTACTGGTTGGATTTTATTATAAATTTGTTACTAAGATCCATAGACGATCCTTTCTGAAAAATGCTAAAAGAATAGAAATCTATTAACAACTCTGGTTGCCATGGCAACTGATAAGAAAATCTTTTTTAAAAATCATAAAAATCAAAATAATTTTACAGAAATACTTATTGAGTGACCTTCTTACCAAATTGACAGTTTTGGTGTGATTCATTAAAAAAGGGCCGCCAGTGGCCTAACGGGCTCGGGCACCAACCGTCCCTCGGGACTCTGCAGATGTTATAGCACGACAAAGCATGCGTTAACCCTACAATGTCTCGAATAAAAAGCGAGTTTGTGCGTAACATGTAATATCGCTACACACGCTACTTACTCTATAAAGTTCTGATAAAATAATATTGTCTCTCCCGAATCCGGGCCAACATTTGTCTCACTGCCTTTTCCGTCGGATTTTTACTAGCTTTTACACATATAAGATATTTTTCTAATTTAGTATAATTTTATAGTGCATATTTTCTCGCCATATATACTGATCAACACTCATAATCGGTCACTTCACATATTACTAAAACTCAGGTCACTAAGTATATAATACGCTCCCTACAGCGCTTTGATTTCCACTTAACTGTTACCATTTACACGCTGCTTAAAATACTAGAATATTGTGATATTTGACCTTTACAAAACTGCTGTGAACCCTGATACACATTTTCATTGGTTGATAAAGTTTACTTGTATGTATAAAGGGAGAGGTATAGCAGAGAGTTTAGTGAGGTGGACTAGTGGTCTAGTGGTAAGGGCTACTGACTGCTGATCTGAAGGTTGTGGGTTTAATCCCTACTCCAGACGGTCAAAAAGTGAAATGCTTTTCAGTGTTTCCCACCTAACATAACTAAATTTACTAACAGTCTTTCGGACGAGACGTTAAGCGAGGCCCCGTGTATGATGCTTTACATCGGCACGTAAAAGAACCAGGGATGCATCTGGAACTGGAACATCTTCTGTATCATGCAGTATCCCCCAAACACTAAAGTGACTAGCCTCTTCTGGGGGCCTCGCCCATAATTATGGATTATCCGGTGGCGAGGATAAATAAAAGCAAAATAAACAGAGTTTAGTGGTGACCACGAAGGGTTTAAACGAGTACACATACTCTGTCTGAGGGTTAAATATTTCATGATCTATCAATATGATAAACAGATAGTGCGAGAGTTTTAATATATAATACAAGTCATCCGCTTCATTTATCAGTTAATGATGAAAAGTAGCATCGCAAGTTGAGTTCATAGTATAAATACGTTAATTATGTGTAAAAAGACAGTTTTCCTTGCTTAAAACAAGAACTTCAATCTTGTAAGCAGTTATTTTACCGCTTTTAGGCTTCCGTCGATCTGTGTTCAGTTTTTCAGTGCATTCCAAAATGGCGGTCAAAATATCCTTAGCAGCCTGGATTTTTTATCTCCCATTCATTAATGTTTGTTGCGGACTGGGGTGTTTCGTAATCTTATGGAATATTCTAAAAAATCATTTAAACATAAAAGGTAATTTATGAGCAACAAATGTGTTGACATTAGTGAAATTGAAATGATTTTCATTCACATCCTCAGAGTACCCGTTTCCCGCCACACGTACACAAAAATCTCAGATCAATAGGGATGACCAAATTTTTGGATGGGCTAAAAACTCGCAAAATACGTACAATGCCGTCTTGGTGATCTCATCGCACAGCTTCGCTGTGCGAATGGATCACCTATAAGAAAGGTTTTGCTCATCAAAGGCGGTAGACAAATTTACATACCCATTTAATGAGGGTTTACCGTACTCTACTGCCGGTTAGTCAAATATGCAAAAATCTCGAAATATTCAAGATGAAACCCATTCACTCATTTAACTACATGTATGCAATACCTTTCAACGCAATAAGATGATTCTAGTTCCATTTTTGTCAGGGAATATCAACATTTCCAGAGAAACAGAAGTTTCTGTAAGGATTATTTGAGTGTATCCGATTTTGGTCCGCATATGCATTTAGTGGTTTATAACCTTATGGGTTTACTTGATCAATTTGCACAGGTGAGCGACCTAGCGCCCTATGGGCCATCTTGTTATTATTTTTAACATTATTGTGCATTTCCCGGACAAACGTTGAAAACACATAAATAACTATTTTGTATACAATGTGGAATAACTCAGCATAGTTGAAGACGCTATTTAAAACATGATCATTTATTGCTTAGAGCATATAATGACGATTGAGATAAGTATATATATTTCCCGTGTACAAAAATATGAGTTTGAAAAGTGACCGATTATAAATGTTGCTGAGTGTATCACCATGTTTTTTACTTGATTGTATCAATGTTGATTTCTATCAATGGGGGCTAAATATGCAAATAAACTCTATTCTATAAATCTTTATTTGCTCTGGGTTTTGCTTTGCGGTGTCTTCGGAAAAATACGGGGATAATCCATATATAGGTTATAAAGCGATAACCTTATAAAGTTTTAACGACCATATAATATAATTATACATTGAAAGTTTCGAGTATGTATCATTGTATGAGAACATGTACTTTATTTAGACGTGTCCAGGTTCTAACATAGTTTATATTGACGTTACAAATTTGTCGATACATGGAGGGATATACGGGAAACTAATCCACAGGCACACGGTGTCGTCGATTTAAAGAACAATCCGAGTACCTTCTTCAAAACCAGAAGGTCGCTCATATTTTTAAGCAACGGAAGTAGAAATATGCACTCTTTTCTCAATTTTAACCGAGCGCATTCGATCATACAGTAAACAAAGAAGGGATATCAACGTTTTTGAACACCATTAGGATAGAAAATGGATAAAACCTGTGTATTTTTTATTCGTAAACATTAAGCAACCGTCCTCAACTGTCAGGTACTCGGAATTATTTTTAAAGCGACGACACCGTGTACCTGTGAACTACTTGTAATCTCGAATATTTGTTAACTGCAGTATTGTGTACATGTACTAAGATTGTTCCCTGGACCACTTGAACCACTTATATAATTACAGATATATTCATAATAACTATATGAAACAATCATTACTATAGACGTTCATATGTTTAAAATTGACTATCTTCTCTTGTGTTTTGTTCTTTCTTGTCAGCATATCATACAGTTATGTCAAGTAGTTGAATTAAAAAAAAACACGTTTGGTTTGCAATCCTTAAAAAAATAAGATTGTTCCCTGGTGATTCAGTCTGGGTCAAGTACTGATACCATGAAATGATGATGAACGAAACGTACTAAAATATGAACAAGTCATTATGGGATTTTCCATTGTACCTATTTTAGTTCTGTCAATGGGAACATGATTATATACCATAAAGCTTGACGACATCAACAGTTTGAGGCATTTAACGTACTAAGAATGTATGAAATAACGATAACGGTAACTTAGATGGATAATAAAAACGTCGTCGTGTGAACCTTGTTTGAAGTTTTGTTAGCTCACCTGTCACATAGGGTGAGCTTTTGTGATCACGCTTCGTCGGTCGTCTGTCCGTGCGTGCGTCCGTCCGTCAACAATGCTTTCTAACGATTTCTTCTAAAACCACTTGACCAATTTTAATCAAACTTCACAGGCATGTTCTAAAAATAGCTAAGACTTGAAATCTATAAATAACTCTGGTTGCAATGGCAACCGATTGGTAACCACATTTTAAAAAATCATTAAAAATCAACCACAGGCCAGATTTCAAAATAATTTTACAAAAATGGTTGATGGTTGACCCTCTTAGAATCGTTAAAAATCTTCTTGTCTGAAAGTACTGGTTGGATTTTATTATAAATTTGTTACTAAGAACCATAGACGATCCTTTCTGAAAAATGCTAAAAGAATAGGAATCTATAAACAACTCTAGTTGCTATGGCAACTGATAAGAAAATCTTTTATAAAAATCATAAAAATCAACCAGTGGATCGATTTCAAAATAATTTTATAGAAATACTTATTGAGTGACCTTCTTACCAAAATGACAGTTTTGTTGTGATTCGTTAAAAAGGACCGCCAGTGGGCGTGGCTCGTTTTTTCCTATATACATATGGTACAATCTTTAAAATCTTTTTGTCTGAAAGAATGTGTTGCATTTCATTAACAAGAGTGCCAAAATGTCACAAAATACGCCCGTCTTGGGGCATGGTGAGTCTCAGGTCATGGTGAATGAAAAAAACAAACAATCCAACATGTTTTTTAATAAAAGGACCATAACCCAAGAAGGCCTATGCTGATTTGGCCTACAATTGAAATTGTCTTAGATATTATCCATTAACATTGTCACAAAGTTTGAAGATACTCAGATGAAAACTCTTTGCACTAGAGAACAGACAAGGTCAATTTCACATTTATTTTGGTAATTATAGGATCATAACCAAATAAGGCCCAAGCCGATTTGGCCTATAATCAAACTTGGCCTAGATATTATGCCCATAAGCATTGTCACAAAGTTTGAAGATGATTGGATGAAAACTGTTTGCGTTACAGTACAGACAAGGCCAATTTCATACTTATTTGGTAATTAATTTAGAACCATAACCAAATGAAGCCTAAGCCGATTTGGCCTATAATCGAACTTGGCCTAGATATTATGCCTATGAGCATTGTCAGCAAGTTTGAAGATGATCGGATGAAATCTGTTAGCGTAAGAGTACAGACAAGGCCAATTACATACTTATTTGGTAATTAAAGGACCATAACCCAATAAGGCCTGGGCCGATTTGGCCTTTAATCGTACCTGGTCTAGATATTATGCCCATCAGCATTGTCAGCAAGTTTGAAGATGATCGGATGAAAAATGTTTGCGCTAGAGTACAGACAAGGCCAATTACATACTTATTTGGTAATTAAAGGACCATAACCCAATAAGCCCTAGGCCGATATAGCCTATAATCAAACTTGGCCTAGATATTATGCCCATGAGCATTGTCAGCAAGTTTGAAGATGATCGGATGAAAAATGTTTGCGCTAGAGTACAGACAAGGCCAATTACATACTTATTTGGTAATTAAAGGACCATAACCCAATAAGGCCTAAGCCGATTTGGCCTATAATCGAACTTGGCCTAGATATTATGCCCATGAGTATTGTCAGCAAGTTTGAAGATGATCGGATGAAAAATGTTTGCGCTAGAGTACAGACAACGCCAATTACATACTTATTTGGTAATTAAAGGACCATAACCCAATAAGGCCTAGGCCGATTTGGCCTATAATCGAACTTGGCCTAGATATTATGGCCATGAGTATTGTCAGGAAGATTGAAGATGATCAGATGAAAAATGTTTGCGCTAGAGTACAGACAAGGCCAATTACATACTTATTTGGTAATTAAAGGACCATAACCCAATAAGGCCTAGGCCTTATAAAACTTGTGCAGAACTCTGGTTTCTAGGGCAACTGAAATCAAAGTTCAGTTAAATATATATGGTTTTACTTGGTCAATGTACACAGAGGTGAGCGATATAGGCCCCAATGGGCCCTCTTGTTTAAAGAAGATTTAATCACATTGTCGCTGATTATAACATCTTAAATAATACAGGCATGTTTTGCAGTTATCAATCTGTTCCCACATAGGGGTGTGCACGGGGAATGTGACATAAAGACTTTCCTGATGTACGGGAATTTGATAACCTTGTCATCAAGTAGCGGGAATTAGACTTGGTCCGTATTTTATGGACCGGAGAGTCCCAAGGAAATATACATAACTATCTGCATAAGAATAAACCTAGCTCTTAATGAGATTATGTTACATGGTTCATACACAATTCTCACACCAAAATTGTACAATTTCGACTCTGTGCGCTGGATAAATGAAAATTATTTTTGATCACGGATACTGCTTAGCACTTCATGTCTCACACTCGCAACAATACATTTACATACTTTTAATTTTCAAGAAAAAGACTATTTCTGCATCATGTTTCATGCAGATGTGTCATTCTGACATCATCCATACACTTAAACGCATACTGTTTGTATAATCAAGGCTGTTTGCCTCCTTTTAAAGTTTTTCCCTTAAATTAAAGTACAATTTTGGCATTTTTTCAAGGCAGCACGTAATTCAAGTACTTTTCAAGGTAAAAAGTGAAGGTTGAAACCAAGTTCAAGGAATTTTTAAGCCCTGTGCGAAACTTGTGTTGTGCACAATCTTGCAGACAAGAAAATTGTAGATGGTTTATAACTGGGTAAGATGTTTACCTGTCGCATCACAGCAAACTCCAAAGATCTGACATTTCCTGGGAGTTTTAAAGAACAATGGACCGACCTGTAAAACAGAATATGCAGTTATTATTTTGACTAGATACAATAGCAATAATGGTACTGATCATTCATACAAAGTTTTGTTAAAATCCAACCAATTGTTACAGAGAAATAGCGCGGACCAAATTATACGGACCAACCAACAAACCAACAGACCAACCAACCTTAAGAATGACTCCAATATAGCCCCCATATACTATGTATCTTGGGGTATAATAAGAGCAATTGCCAAATGGTAGACTATCATACCCCGCAGGTAAAAAAGCATTGCAGCTAATTACTTCCTTCAGCTGTTCATCAATGAAAGTTTGAATGAAATGTTGCAAAAACTTGGCAGAGTAGCTTCTTTAAATAGACTCCCTGGTCCTTTAACATGTGTCTTACGGTCCTACTCCTACCCCAGCTTTTAGCGTGATAAAGCACCAATACACACAACGCTATCTTCCAGTTTCCAACCAGTTCATTTCAAGTGTGCCGGGAAACACTGAAAAGGGTTTCTAAGAGCTCTCCACTAGCCCCAGTGGTCAGCAATTTTGGTGACTACTGAAGGATTTACCACCGGCTACAATTCCCAAACTGAGCTCAATGAACAAATTCAATGTTTAAAATAAGAAGAACTTAATGGTCAAATTACTCATGAATAAACAAACCGCATTTTACACACCTAAGTACACATGACTACCTTTTCACAATCACTGGCTACATCACAATTTATGGAGCGCCGTGGTTCCTAAAATTTCTCGTTGCCCAGCAGAGATTCAATCGAGGTAACTAGTGTCCTAGTTTTAGACCCCAGATGACCCAATATCTAACATGGCCTAAATTGTGTAGAGTTAATCAATGTGACCGAGTTTCATAAAGATTAGACTGAAATTGTTATCAATCAATTGTGAACAAATAACAGACATATGGACATTGTACATAAACTACTGAAAGATTGATGACAGATGAGCTGAAATACAGCAGTTATTTTTTAAAATATAGCAGTTAGTTTTAAAAAATGGCAGTTATTTTTTAAAATAGTTTTAGCATTTCCTTCTTTCTGTACAAACATATGCTAGTACCTGTTGACTGTGATGCGGAAAGTGGACCTGCTGTGCATAATCCCAAGAATAATGTGTTGTCAGGTTTTGAGAACATGGAGATGAACCTGTAAAAAAGTTAATAATAATATGTTAATGTAACATACCATGTTAACAATATGTCACATGCAGCTTAAATTTTAAAATACAGAAATAATAAATATAAATAAATATACCAGATTTATATAGCGTCTGTTTCATGCGAACGCACATGTATTCAAAGGCACTTAACATTATAACGTTGCAGCCACAAGGGCACAGGTGCATCCTCTACCAGTGCAGATACAGCATGATCTGACCAGAGGGACAGCCTAAGAGAAAGTCCCTGAAGAAAGAGAGAGGCATTAGATACAGGCATGTCCGGCGCTGCAGAAGTGCGCCTAGCTCTTATTTCGAATAGACAGCCTTGTTCTTTAATGTGCCCGGCGTATAGCACAGATACACTGCTTCCTGGCACCTTTACCAAGATACTTTGCATTACACACGGTCAGATATAGTGGGAAATATTATTAATATTTCAGAAATGTCAAGTTCTGATGCCGGGGATTACCCACGACCTCTGGATTGACAGTCCAGTGCGTTACCACTGAGCTAAATCTGCTTAAAAATAATAACTAGAGCCAAAATGTCACAAATACACCTTTCCGTGGCATAGTAGCCCATGCAAGCTCCTATGGTGACTTTATTAAAGTAATCATTTATATTTTATGAATAATATTCAGAAAATTGACCCAAAACTGACTTTGATTTTGTGGAGATGATCATTGTGACAAAATTTCATTAAGATTATGCCAAACTTATAACCTCTAGTGACTACACAAGTTTTTTTCTAATATTTGAACTAGTAACCTGGTTTTTGACCCCACATCACCCCGTTTCTTACTTGACGTAGAGACAAACATACTGACCAAGTTTCGTAGATATTGGGCCATAATTGTGTCCTCTGTGTTCACAAGCTTTTTGTAACATTTGACCTTCTGGGCTCGTTTTTTACCTCACATGACCTAGTTTCAAACTTGACCTAGTTTTCATAGAGACAATCATTCTAACCAAGTTGCATGACGATTGGGCCAAAATTGTGTGCTCTAATGTGTACACAAGCTTTTTCTAAGATTTGACCTTGTGACCTAGTTTTTGACCTCAAATGACCCAGTTTCAAATTTGACCAAGACAGTTTTGGCCGATAATTGAACTAAGCCTAGATATAATACTCATAAACATTGTCGCAAAGTTTGAAGACTATCGGATGAAACTTAAAGTATGTACAATGTCAATTTCACATTTTTTGTACCATAAAGCACAATATACCAAGAAGGCCTGGGGTGATTTGGCCTGTAAATGAACTTTGTCATTATGCCCACACACATTGTCACCAAGTCTGAAGATGATCGGAGGAAAAATGTTTGAATTATAGTACAGACAAAATTACTTGATGCCACAGCCCGCCGTCAGGGCTGTTCAGTTAAAAATGATAAACAAGAGCACTGCCTACAAAATAATGGACACTCAACATTTTCGTAATTGATAGAAATCTATATTTTAAGATCATTTTTTACATTGACATGCCAAGCATTCTTATTATATTGGTAAATATATCACATTTTTTGTTCAAATGCATAGGATTTTCAACTTAGTTATTAAATAGCCTTTGTTAAAAAAAAGGTCTTAAGTATAACTATTTTTACATCAGGGATACCAGATGCATCTTATAATTTATTTCAATAACACATGCACTTCGTCCAACCCCAGCTCTTCCTGAATTAGAATATGGTGCATGGAGAAACTAACCAAATAAAGTAATTTCGTTTGAACATTTAAAACTACATTGTCAAGAAGATCTACTAATACAGACAACATGAACATGAACTGTTTATAAGGATGTTTAAAATCAAAGCAATATGCACCTTCTGCACTTGGTGAATTAATGTACGACTCTTTACTGGCAGCACATTGTTCTCTATAAGCATCTCTTTCCATCTTTACGAAATTGATATGACTCTCATATGACTGCAACAATGCAGATTTGTCGTCTTCTTCAAGAGCACCACTATGTGAAATTTTACTCGAAAATGTCTGGCATTTAAGACACAGATCTGTCTGTGGTTTTGACATTACAATGTTTGGACATAACTCTTTCCACAACCTTAGGAAGGTTCTTAAACTTACAGTTCTCATACCCATGTCAATTGCTGTCTGTTGATACAATAAATGTATATCTGATTTTGTTTTATCAGACGGTAGCAGCAAAACCTGACAGTTTCTTTGGTTGGGCAAGCGACCCGGCAATGGCACAGCATTTATACTGGCATACTTATGCACAAAAGTTAAAATATTTTGCCTTTCTGTAAATGTCAGACTGTTTGGAGGTAGTCTGTTGGTCAAGCCGTGAGTACGTGGCTTTAACCCATCACAATCCAACGATTTACCCAGAACCTGCAATTTCTGCCTGTCAATACTATACAAAAAACAAAACATAGTTCTACAAATTCTATTGCCCATGTAGAAATACTGTTGAGATGGACGGCACCGATCTAATGGTTTATGGGATTTTGAAGAAGTTTTTTGACCAGAAATACGATGGCAAAGCAAAGCAGATTTCACAGCAATGTCGAGTTCGTCATGCGAGAGCTCCTGACAAAAACCTCTAAAATCTAATATGGACTGGTGGTCAAGGACCTGGCTACAAGGTTTGCCGGAATAAAATTCTTTACAACCACAACTTTCTGTCATGAATCGTTCCTGCTTTTGAAGCTCTTTTTGATCAATTTCGGACAGATCCTCTAAAATAACAGTTGATGTAGTAGCTTCAAGTTCAAGATTTTCAGCATCTGAGTCCATATCAGACTCATTGTGGTCAGACATAGCAGGATTTGGGTCATAGGATTCATCATATGACCCAAAGAAATTTTCATCATTGGGGTGATTTTGAAAATATAAGTTATGGACACTGTTCAGTTCATCCTCGAATTCCTCATCGTCGTGCTGTGACAACTCATATTCATAAGGCACAGTGCTAGCAGCACTTTCCTGTGACCACATGTCGATTTATGACCCTAGGTAGATGTCCTACATAGTGGTAATTTACAAATAACACATTTAAGTTGAAGTTGAGTTCATAGACTCGTAAAATATTCCAGCAGACGAATTTTCACTGATTTACAGGAGCTACAGTCTACTTCCGGGTCAAATATTTTTGAACATGACAACAACGATTAAAATCACGGAATTTAGAGCATTGAAGCAATGACAGTGTATAAATGATATGCTTACCTTCGGACAATATGATTTCCACTCAACCTGTACAGTTATAAGGCCATATACAGCGATATTTTGTCATAAATCCTTAAAACTTCACCCGCACCCAGCGCATGCAAAAGTCGCGTACGCCATCTTTAATTGACCTTTGACAGTGAAGGGGAATAACTGAGAATAACTCACTAAGAAAAGGTTAGATGACACTAAATTCTTCGTGAGAATGTTTCGGGAATAATGCTTACTTAGGTTAGTAAAAAATAATACGCGTAATTTTGTTTAACAACGAAGATATACTGGGAAAAGTCCACTAATAGATAAAAAAAATCGAACGTTTTGACGTCAAACTTTGAGCGCGATTTACCGAAAATAGACGTTACCGCGTCTGGCCTGATTTCTGCAGTCACCGTCACATATAAGCTTAGTATTTCAAATTATTTCACCAACCTTGTTGTGGTTCTGACTCCATCCTATTCTAAATCCAATTACAACATCCTCATTTACATACAGTCACTTTGTCTGTCTGTCGGTCGGTCGGTCGATCGAGCAGTCTGTCTGTTGGTCTGTTAACAAAATCGTGTCCGATCTGTAACTTTGTCGTTTCTTGGTGGAAAGACACAGGTCCCTAGCTCAAAGATCAATGTCACACTTAGAGGTCAAAGGTCATAGAGTCATGCAAGTTGTGTCCGCTCTGTAACTTTGTCGTTTCTTACTGAATTTTTTAAATGGCTTGGTACAAATGTTCACATCATCAATCGGATGTGTCATGAGCAAGACCCAGGTCCCTAGCTCAAAGGTCAAGGTAACACTTAGATGTCAAAGGTTAAATGGCTCAAATAGGCATGTGATTCGTGTCCGCTCTGAAACTATGTCATTTCTTATATGATATTTGTAATACATGGTACAAGTGCTCATCACATCAAGACAATGTTTC
This sequence comes from Spisula solida, assembly GCA_947247005.1. NCBI lineage: Eukaryota > Metazoa > Mollusca > Bivalvia > Venerida > Mactridae > Spisula > Spisula solida. The sequence goes on along the minus strand of OX365958.1, from coordinate 2,534,052 downwards.
ATGCGCAAGACCCAGGTCCCTAGCTCAAAGGTCAATGTCACATTTAGTGGTCAAATGTTAGCAGGTTCAAATAGTCATGTGATTGGTGTCCGCTCTGTAACTATGTCATTTTATATTAGATATTAATAATACTTGATACAATTGTTCACCACATCAAGACGATGTGTCATGCGCAAGATCCAGGTCCCTAGCTCAAAGGTCAAGGTCACACTTAGTGGTCAAATGTAAGAAGGTTCAAAATAGTCATTTAAATCGTACCCACTCTGTAACCATGTCATATCTAATTGGACATTTAAATAATGTTGTACAAAAGTTCACAACATCAAGACAATGTGTCATGCGCAAAACCCAGGTCCCAAGCTCATAGGTCAAGGTCATACTTAGAGATTAAGATTTAAAAGGCACAAGTACACAAATTGTGTCTGCTTTATTACTGTGTTATTTAATGACTTGGTAGCATTCACATCCACACTCTGAGATACCTAGCTCAAATGTCAAGGTCACACTTACAGACCCAGCTCTTGTCCTCTGGTCAATGTCACGTTTAAGCAATAACAAACTTTATTTCCAATTATTCCATTTGCATAACTTTATACTTAGGTGTCTGATGACAGCTTTTAGCGGGGGCATCCGTGTCCTGTGGACACATTTCACAAGCACGTCATTTGGAAGATCGATCAACACAGTCCTGAAACTAAAAAGCAACACAGTGTAAGCAAACAAAAAGCGACATATATCATTGTCTTTGGAAAACATACAAAATCTAAAGAGAAATCCTTTGTCAGCACGAAATGCAACCATCGCAAAGAATAGCAGATCCAGTTTGATCGAGTGCAACAGCACACGTGCCCCCGAAAACGCAGAACACTATTATTGAAATATTAGGTGAACTCCATATAAAAAATGACCGGGCATTATAATGATTAATGATTATATATAAATTATATTAAGTTTACCAGTAACAGCTTCGTTTTTAAGCAAAAAAATGCATCCCTCGTAGATCAAAACAGACAATCAATGCCCTGATAAGTACTAAAGATCTCACCCCTTCCCAACATATCAAACAGGAACAAATTAAATGACGAAAAAGACCAAGAGACAAAATACATCAGTTAGTCCAACCAACGGGTTACTTTTAACTTCTGTTTTTAGTTGATGATATGTTCATTACAAATTGTCAACTGGCTTGCAATGTCCAACTATTTTAAAAAACAAGACATGTTATTTGGAATTACATACAATATTGATAAACTGTATGAAGTTAAAACAGATGTAAAATGTAGCATTCGATATTACTCAGCATTCATTTGCTGGAAAATTCATGACATAATGGATAGTAAAAGGGTATGTGTGTTGTTGAGAAACACATTAGTAATCTATCCGAAAAACGTCACATCCGAAAGATTACAACATAATTCAGCATTAGTTTACCTTTATACTGAACAGTAAAACAATATACAGACATCCTAAGCGTTTGATATGGAAACAATTGTGAAAAGAAATTCATAATTATGGGCTAATACGAGGGTCGTTCATTTAATACCCGGACGATCGTTATTGCTGGAAACCCATTCACACTATTCCTTTATTCGCATACGATATTTCAACTTGTTGCGACGAAGGGTTTACATACTATTAGTGTTTTAATAAGTACGTGTAACACGAGTCGGCCTAAGTCGACGTCAAAAAATTGTGATGTTACGCCATTTTCGCTCCTAAAACGCGACACTGTTTCTCAATTTAATCGTTTTGGAGCAATACAGGCATGCGAGCACACCAATTTAACATTTTAAGATGTTCGGTAGTTATGTTTAATGCTATATCCACGATAATTTCGCATGATCTCGTATTTACAATATGAGTTTTTCTTCAAGCCAACAGGTGTTTAACCGACGACACTTTCCTGTTTCTGACGTAAGATTGGCAGGGCCTCGGATCATTGCGGGAAGATTCTTGTCATCATGGAACCGTTTCAAAGCAGAAATCCACCGATACAAATATTCTCATAAGGCTTCTTTAAGATAGAATCTTTAGTTTTATAGGTGTATGACCAATACTTTTACGAAATTGTATCATAATCCGTTTTTTTTCCTAATAAATTCGATTCCATTGCATTATTAATGGAAACACACCCGTTGTCACTAAACAACGTTTCAAACACAATAACAGTACAGAAATTACAACAAACGTTATAAAATCGTTACGTAGATGTAGACATAACATTATCAAATATTTTCAGTTGAAAATAGGCAATTATACCACGAACCCTGCCACATCAACACTCTACAGTTCACAAAGAAGTTGGGTTGGGCCGGGTAGATCTTTGTTGGGTTACTATTGCAACCACAGTTTGTGTCCGGTTGGATGAAATTATACAAAGTTTTGTCAAATAATCAAGCTGGTGTGTAAGTCTTATTAAACGAAAATTCATTACTATTGTATGTTTCAATCAAGCGCTATGGAGATCCGGGTATTAAATGAATGACCCTCGTACTTACATATCCTTGGTATATAGACGAACACAATCGAAATTGTATGCCCCTCTGGAACTGACTGTAAACGCATAAACAGGTTATACGCCTTTCTGGAACTGGTATTTACCCTATTTAAGTCATTTCTATAAGGACATAACCTGTATCACCATGTAGAGCTTGAACATTCGAACAAAATGATACCAAACACTCGATTTTGCAAAAATTGGTCATACGACCATCTGGAATTAAGGCGACGAGTCTACTAGCTAGTGTTTCAGACAGTAATAGAGGCTTTATCAGTTACTCAGACAGTCAGTATTTCATTCAGTCAGTAAGTATTTTAAACAATCAGTAAAATATTATTTGAAGTCAGACAGACAATGTTCAGCCAGTCACAGCGAGTTTCAGACTGGGGCTATTTAAAAAATGGTACCAAACAGGTTCGAAACATCCAAATTTGATAAAAGACATATCGTGAAATAATTATGTGAGAATAATGCATAAACCTCATAGTTATGGAAAATGTTTGGACTTCTTGAGCATAGAACATAAAAGCACCTTTCCACTGGCATATAACACTCATATGTTTTAAAAATATGACGTAGAATACTATAGCACAGAGCCGACAATTTCCTTAACTGTATCACTTAAAACATCAATTTTTATGAAAGTTTTGTACCTCATGTTTTCTTTAAAACTAAATATTTTATCGAGAGTAATGCAATGATGTCTTTTTTATGCCGCTGCATTTAGATTCTATAATTATTTCTTAATTCTTGGAGGAATGTTTGTTTATATGTTTACTTCTCTGGTTTATTTACTTATATATAAAGGCGTTCTCTTAATCTTGTACATACCTGTTTTATAAATTGAGTTTTTACTGACATTTATTTGACTTAATTAAGTTAATATATTTCCAAGTTTTAAGTTAGGGTTATGTGCTTAGCTATTTGTACCTGTAATCTGTAATTATTTTAAATGTAATTGTGATGCTTGCCATCCCAAAGTTTAAACTATTTATAGTTTTAAAGTATGTATTGATTCTAAAGTTAAATACATGCCGTTCCTTCTTATTCTCTGTTCAACCTGTAACTATTTTAAAAAAATGAATTTTTAATGTATGAATAGTTATATATTGCTACCTAAATTGTCTTAACTACTTTTTGCAGGTATCTATGTTTTTTAATTCTGTACCTTTGTTACAAATTTTTTCTTAAAAAATCGAATTGGCAACTGGCAACTGGCAGCCAGCAGCCGATTCAAATTTTTTTCTCCAAAAAATATTTTAACTCAGAAAAATCAAATTTGCAACTGGCAACTGGCAGCCAGCGGCCGATTCAATTTTTTCTTAAAAAATCGAATTGGCCGCTGGCAACTGGCAGCAAGCAGCCGTTTCAAATTTTCTCAAAAATATTTTTACTCTGAAAAATCGAATTGGCAACTGGCAACTGGCAGCCAGCAGCCGATTCAAATTTTCTCAAAAATATTTTTACTCTGAAAAATCGAATTGGCAAAGGCAACTGGCAGCCAGCAGCCGATTCAAATTATTTTCTCAAAAAAATATTTTAACTCAGAAAAATCGAATTGGCAACTGGCAACTGGCAGCCAGCAGCCGATTCAATTTTTTCTTAAACAAATCGAATTGGCAACTGGCAACTGGCAGCCAGCAGCCGATTCAAATTTTCTCAAAAATATTTTTACTCTGAAAAATCGAATTGGCAAAGGCAACTGGCAGCCAGCAGCCGATTCAAATTATTTTCTCAAAAAAATATTTTAACTCAGAAAAATCGAATTGGCAACTGGCAACTGGCAGCCAGCAGCCGATTCAATTTTTTCTTAAACAAATCGAATTGGCAACTGGCAACTGGCAGCCAGCAGCCGATTCAATTTTTTTTCAAAAATCGAATTGGCAAGTGGCAGTGCCAGCAGCCGATTCAAATAGTTTTCTTAACTAGACAGTGTTGCATTATGAGGGGGTAATTACCTGGGAGTTTGACATGTTGATTTACATAAGGTCGAATAGACCGTGGCCGAGCATTCTATTGAGTATGTGCGTAGTTGCCTAGCAACGGGACTAGAAGATCTCCCGAAAGGATGAAAGTCGATCATTGACCATCGAGAAAGTTACTTTGCATATTTATGACAATTCTTCAATAATTAATATAGGATTTAAGAATTTATGTGATAGGTTGAATTATATATTGAATGACCCTCGCATATAAAGAAATTGTAACTAGGAGAAGTGCAGTGATAAATAACCATAACTCTATATTTTGAAATACATTTAATCTGAAAATATAAGCATGAGCACATGGCATAAAAAGCAGTGACCAAGATTAATAACGCCTGTCTGTTTTAGCTCGACTATAACTAATAAGTAGAGCTAATGTACTACGAATCCCGAGCGTCGGCGTCGGCATCATCTCACGTAAAATATATTTTGGCAAGTTTCTATTTCAGAGTATTTCTAATATACATTTTGAGGTACATCAATGAAACTTGGTATATATACTGCTTGGGTGAGGTCACCGCTTGATATCAACTATAAATTGTATGCCCCTTTGTTTACTTTTAGGCAATGACGTTTTCTGATCTACGAGATGTGATGAACAAATACGTGGAAAAATACTCGGAAATCTTTGTTACGTAACCCAAATTGAAGAAAATCCGTCAGATAATAGATTGGCGTATTACTAATACATAACTACATGACACATGAAACTCAAGAAATATTTTGTAAAAAAAATAGAAACCGTAACGTCACTATGGCTTCACCGGCCCAACGTCATCGCGACGTCGTTATATATAACATTATTCATATTCATTCGGGGCAAAATTCATAATGTATAACGCATTGAATGGTTCTCAAAAAATAGCTGTACAACCAGATACACTTTATAGACCTGTCATCCGAAACTTTTTCCTATGTAACTTGTATGTAAATTATAAGAATAAGCTGCTGGAGAACATTATTATTGATGACGTAATTTGACGTTATTGACGTTGTAAAGCCCAGTCGCATGTAGGCATTGATTTTACATGGCTGCATATGAGAGAAAAGTAAAACAGTCACCTATTGTGTATGCTATTACATATTTGTTGCATTTTGCAATATTTTCATTGGTATTTTATGACATTTTATTCGCAACACGACTTTTGTCGCCGATTTCTGTATCGCACTCATTTTCAGACAACAACTTCGAAGCAAATAACTCTCGTAATTTGACGTTCATTGAAATAATGAATGTAATGTTATATCACTGAATATGCATAGTATAATATTACAAACGCATAAACGATATGTCATCGTTTGCTACGCTTAACGTTGGAGAATATGAGAATTTTTGCCGCATGACGTCGAGTGACGTTGTCATATGCAATCGCGTTCTTTCAAACTTTGGTTAATATTAATGATTACAGCACTTTTCCGCGTATTTGTTGATCACCCTCGTATGTTAGTATTTTTGCTATACCATTCGAAGTCGAGATATTGTCGAAAATCAGTACTCTATTCACTAAGGTTCCGTGCTAGTTTTCAGGTAATCTATATAGAGGATCTGTCACGAGTTGTCAATTGACATAAACTTTTAGTAAACGAGATTTGGAAATTTTATTAAGCGAGCCTTTGGCGATCTTAATAATATTTCGTTAACGAGTTTAATATAAGTTTATATCAATTGGAAACGAGTACTAGATTCTTTATATAAAATGACTCTAATAACACGAAACAAGAGCACCGCGCTATATAAACCACGCCAAAAATAACATGATTTACGGCATACAATGACGTCATTTTGGAGATTATACGTACTCGTTATACTAACCCGGATACAACCAAAGTCATGTGATATATAATTTACATCATTTGGAAGGCAGTTCAATCTTACTCGCACCGAATATGGCTCATGAACTTCATGTTTGTGGTATTTTCCAGATAAGTGAAAAAAATGGTTGTTTTTGGTTTTATTTCTATATCATTAGCATTCGACCGATTCTGTTTTGATAAAACTATCTCACTGTACATTGTGTCGTATGTTGGCACTTAATCATTTTGAATGTCGAATTAAATGTCGAATTCAACATTCAAACATAATTTAGTCAGTGAAGGGGCTAGTAACTGCGCGATCTCGGTGAATTTATGGTCATGTTCTTTCTTGCATCTACTTAGTAGTAACGTTATATTTATTATACTCGATTTCAATGTTTGTCAGACTGTTAGTTGGTATAAGATGTTGAGAATGTTACTTTGACGAATATCATTTATAATTATATAATAATGGTTGTATGTCTAAAACGTATTGTTGTCGATGTAAGAAAATGCGACGGGTATTAATATTTCAAAATGTTTGCTTGATAATTATACCCCCGAACTACGAGTTGTAAGGGGATGTACTGGGTTCTACTTGTCCGCCCGTCCGTCCGCCCGTCAGTCCGTAGACGCATTCTTGTGAATGCAATTTCTCCTACAGTTTTTGCAGGATTTCATTCAAACTTTTACACGTGAACAACCTAACATGTACATGTGCGTGACGGAAATAATTTTAGTTGATATTTTTGCTAGAATTATGGCCCTTTGCTCTTTTATTATCTACTTAATATTTAGAATATAACCTACATTATGAGCCAATGAAAACGCCGAATTTTCGCGGTTAAATGAAAATTTAATCATTAAATTTTTCTCTTAACAGACTTGACGCCATGCGTTGGCGCTAATTTCTATCGGCCAATCAGAATGCGTAATGTTATATTCTAAGTCAGTTAGAACATATTAAGTAAATTTTAATGACTAAAAAGGACTCGCTTCGCTTCGCTCGCTCCGCCCTTTTTAATCATTAAAATTTACTTAATATGTTCTTACTATAACATAGTGAAACATTCTTGTAAATGAAATTCCTCTTACAGTTTTGACAGTATTTCCTTGTAACTTTCACAGATGACCAACCTTGACATGTAGATGTGCTCAAAGGAAATAATTTGCCTGCGATGATTTTGCCAGAATTATGGCCCTTTGTCTGCGGGGGTATATATATCCGTATGCTGAATGGCGACAGCTCTTGTTTGATAGAATATAACTCAAATCTACAATACTTTCCATACAGTTGTTTGAATATATATTCATGTTCATGTATTCTATGTTTTTTATTAAGAAATTTATTTCACATTTAATATTATCATCCTTACTCGTTTGTTTTTGTTTAGTGTTTGTATGTCTTTGATCTTGTTATTACGCGTACAGTCAATGGACATATGTGAGTACTCAAGTACAAAAAATATTTGGTAAATTTACACTTCGAATTTACTTAGTCTAACAAAACTATACAACGCATCACATTCTCAACAAATTACCTACACAACACATCACCTACACAACACATCACCTACACAACACATCACCTACACAACACATCACCTACACAACACAACACATGACCTACACAACACATGACCTACACAACACATGACCTACACAACACAACACATGACCTACACAACACATCACCTACACAACACATCACCTACACAACACATCACCTACACAACACATCACCTACACAACACATCACCTACACAACACAACACATGACCTACACAACACATGACCTACACAACACATCACCTACACAACACATCACCTACACAACACATCACCTACACAACACAACACATGACCAACACATCACAACACATGACCTACACAACACAACACTCACCTACACAACACAACACATCACCTACACAACACATCACCTACACAACACATCACCTGCACAACACATCGATGGCTTAGAATTATTAGACGGACGTAAGTACAAAATCAATAGTTTGAGCAAACACGAAAATGCTGTCTGAAAACAACTCTTTACTTATGGAAAAAACAAGACCACTTCCGATTTTCATGAAAACAGGCTCATAAGAAGCGTCTGGAGGTGCAGAATTCAAATATGCATGAGTTTATAAGGTAGTACTAGCGACCTCCTAATTCTAAGTAAGCGACATCACCACAATTATAGTTCATCATATAAAGTTACCAAGGTAACACTAACATTTACATATTTCTGTTGACCTTCAACAATATATTGTTGTTTTGTTTTAACATCATTTGAAGACGATAGGAAATCTGAGCGAGCATTCATTTGCACCAAGTTCATATATCTGATACATCAAAAAGTCAAAACTGAATTACATGGAAGGAAATGGATCATTTGCCATTTTCAAATATGACATCTTAATCGACTCAAATATTTGGCATATAATACCACGACCTATTTTTAATAATCAGATAACTCCAAAACTGTCACATATTTAAAGAAGTATGTACACCAGTAACTATGTCACTTGTAATCTGTGCTAAAATTTAACGTTATGCTTTATTCAATAACAGTTTCCTTTGAAATCAAACTAGTAGTTATTGCTAGGCAGCAAATAAAGAGAAAGAATCTGAAACTACGTGTTGTTAGTGTATCATTGAAAGAAAGTTAATAACTGCTTATTCAAAGTTGCCGATTTGCTAGTCTGGAAATATTCAAATTGGCAACTAGCGATCATCCAGTTAAATTGAATTGTTTGCTAGCTGCCGGTTAGAATTTGCCGATTCTAATCTACCCGAAAAATTCGAATTGGCAGCTGGCTGCCGGTTCGCAGTTGCCAATTGATTCAACATGAAAATTGGAATGTGCTGCTTATCGCCGGTTCGCGGTTTCAATGTTTTAGAATTGTTCCAAGCCACGAATTAAGTTGAGAATTCAATGTCAAAGGCGAAAGTTTCGGACTTTTGGCGAACATCGCATACCTAAACCCTGTTTACTCGAATAATATGGCATTTGTGGGCACATAAATTGTATATACTTATTGTTCATTCATCGCGTCAACGATATATGTAAGTGATCACTTTCAAAAGCAACGCAAAACACATATAAAACAAGTAATTAAGAATTGCAAGCAATACAGAAGTCCCCTACCGGTTTTAAGTCATTTTCAATGTTTCTGTTGCCATAGCAACCACAATTTTTGTCAGAATCCAAATATTTTAGTCGTGCATAATCCCCTTATTGCTCCCTATCCACATATCAAGTTTCATAAACCTAGCTTGAAAACTATTTGAGTTATGGCAGGATCCAGATTTTTTGACGGACGACGGACGGACGGCAAACCTATAGTCCCTTCCGGTCAAAAGCCGGTAGGGGACTAATAACAAATACTTACCCCACTCTAGTGGCGTAAAACGCGTGTGTCTCTGCCTTCAACATACAGAACTGCCATACACACAGCGGGTTGTACGGTGTGAAGACCAACCAGATGATATATCAAATGAGAGATATCTGAACTCTAAGGGGCATCACTTATTATGTAACTTTGTTAGGATATGAGTGCAAACATCACGTGTAAAATGGTGTCAAAGTTGTTTTACTTATTATACTTTTCGACAGCCTGGACTTGGGCGGTTCTGTGCTTGTTTAGTTGGGCATTACGTCTTTATGTGTTTTATGTTTCCTGTGCTCGGTTGGTACAGTTGGGCACTGTGCGTTGTGTGTTTTTAATATTTTCTGTGCTCGGCTGGTTTAGTTGAGTGCTGTCTTCACTGCCTGTGTTATGCCCCGGGATACGAATCTTTACAATGAAAGGATGAAAATATAGCTTGGGCTATTTTTGTTTTATCTATTTAAAGGCGTTCGCTACAGTTTCTATCACAGTACCGTAGTCTCTAACAGATAAAAGCAATATCTTAAAAATTTTAACGTCTTTGTCAATAATTCTTACATCATTATTTCATGATTCATAAATATACTTATTCGCAACGAGAATACAACGCTTTGCGTTTATTTGTCAAATCAGGGACAGTACAAGAGATGGACGAGTGTCTCGATGACGTTATATAGCGTTATCTATATCTAACCTGTCGGCCGATAAGCGGAGTGTATAACGGCCGCTTATACGGTCCGGTAGTATTTTCTTTCTGTACGGTCCAAAATAAATCCGGGATTGACGATTGCGGTAGGTAAAACGGTCAATTATACGGTCCGATTTAAATCCGTCATATAATTTTATTCCAATAAATGATTCTGTCTCTCAAATAAATCTTAAAAATTTGACTTAAGTTAAAAATTTGTACAGCTCATATGTCCCACGATTTAAAGAATAATCCAAATTTTTTCTTATAGTAGCTGTTTACATAATGCTTCAAAACTATGTAAAATATTGGTCGTCTTAAGAAAATTTTAAGATTTTAATAAATTTAAATAAGTTTTCACTTAAGATGCTTTGTGAATACCAGCCCTGGTTTAAATTCCAGAAACAGGTTTCAAATTTACAGCGATCTATATATATGATCTATATTTCGTCCTAGAATAAAACGCTTTAATTAAATATATATAATATTAGTGTCTATATTTGTGTTTTATGGTTGTACATTCCAACATAAATTTTATCCGTGATTGTCGGGAATCGGTATAATGAAACAAAGTTACGATATATATAATATATACTTAACAGATTCCATTCAATTACATATTCTAGGTCCTAGGTCTGATAAATTCCCTTAATATGTGTGTAGCAGATGCAATGGTTTAATTACTGTCACAAATGTAGATTACACTACGGGAGGGCGGTATTGAACTCGTGATTGGTGCATTATCTAGACAGTAATCTCATATTGTCTCAGTCTCAGCGGGAGTTTCCGGTAATACTGTTAATTAGTAAAACATAGACAGCCACTGTAGATGAATTAAGACTGCTTTATAATTTTCATAAATAGTGTTTATCATACACGGTTCTATAATAGTATAAATGCAACCACACTTGCTAAACATTATAACATAAAAATATACTATAAACACGGAGAATTGGCGTATTTTTAAATGAAATATTTCAAAATTGTATAAATAAATGTGCATAAAAGTATGCCTATTCCGAACAGGGATTTATTATAAATAAGACATAATTTGCTTTCAATCATTTTGGACACCATAGAGCTGGAAATTTGCTATAACTAACGTGAAGGAATGAAAAAGTGTACTGAAAGCACACAGAGTTGGCATATTTTGAAGTGAAATAATTCAAATGTAAAAATTGGGGCATAAAATTTTGACTTTCTCGAGCAGGGATGTATTGTGTAATGGCAAAAATAAGTTTTAGATAATCTATCGTTATACATTTCGAGACCCTTAAGCTTCAAAATAACTATATAAATAATAAAGTTTTTACTGAAAACATGACGAATAGCTAGGCGTAATCTGAATTCAAATAGTTCCAAAATTATTTAAAATTTATACATAAAATTATGCCTATCGCGATTAGGAATTATTATGTAATGGTAAAAACAAGTTTTAGATAATTTGTTACTATACATTTTGAGATCATTAACTTGCAAAATGGCCAGTATCGTGGACAGCTAGAGCGATTAGCGTGTTGATCACACCTATTTCAATGAATGGTAGTTAATTATAATTTAATAGTGTAGACTGTGTTGTAGTAATGTTTTTATTTATTTGACTGCAAGGTGTAACAAAAACAATGATTTAATTACTGTCACAGACAACATTATGTAGATTACACAACGGGAGGGGTGGTATAATTGTATTAAACTTATGATAGGTACATTATCTAGACAGTAATATCATATTGTCTCAAGAAGTCTCAGCGGGGAGTTTCCGGTTGTATACTGTAATTACGTAAAACATAGACAGCAACTGTATATAAATTAACCCTAATTTATAAATTTCAAAAGTATTGTTTTTCTATAATAATTTATGGCGGACATAGAGCAACCAAATTTGCTAAACGTTAACATAAAAAATGTACTTTAAACACGGAAAATTGGCATATTTTGAATTCAGATAGTTCAAGAATGTGGTGATAATTGTGCATAAAACTAAGCCTATCACGAGCAGGGATGTATCATTTAATGGCAAAACTAAGTTTTAGATAATCTACCTTCCTACATTTCGAGATCCTTAAGTTTTAAAAGTACTATAATTGTTGAGAAATAATCAACTGGTTGCTGAAAACATGGCGAATCGGCGTATTTTGAATTCAAATAATTCAAGAATGCGTTGATAATTGTGCATAAAACTAAGCCTATCACGAGCAGGGATGTATTATTTAATGGCAAACATAAGTTTTAGATAATCTACCTTAATACATTTCGAGATCCTTAAGTTTCAAAAGTACTATAATTGTTGAGAAATAATAAACTGGTTGCTGAAAACATGGCGATTCGGCGTATTTTGAATTCAAATAATTAAAAAATGAGTTGATAATTGTGCATAAAACTGAGCCTATCACGAGCTGGGATGTATTATTTAATGGTAAACACAAGTTTAAGATAATTCACTACAATACATTGTGAGATCCCTAACTTGCAAAATGGCTAGTATCGTGGACAATGAGGCAAAAGAGCGATTAGCGTGTTGTTCACACCTATTTTAATGAATGGTATATGATTTAAATATGCTAATTTCGTCTTTTCATCGGATAAAAATTCAATTCATAAGTTTAAACTTTCATTACAGTGCAATTACAATGTTTGATACCGTTAATTAACGACAGATGTATGCATTTTTGTGTCTACGCTTTCGCGGGATTTTTCAAGATATCGAGCATTTTTTATCGGAGCGCGGCGATTGGCCGACAGGTTAGTCACGCTTAAAACCCGTGTTTCCGTTCCCTCTGTATTTATTCTTCCCAGGTCAAATAAAACGAACCAATGTTTTTTCGTAGAGATTATTAATAAGGCAATGGTCAGAGAAGTGCTATCCGTGTTTATACGATACAAAACACATTAAAACATTAAACAATCGGTCTGAATAAATAAAACTTAATTTTATAAAGGGGCCCTTTCATCGACATGACTCAAGTAACGAAGTAACGAGAACAAAATAACATGCGCACCGGTTTAGCGATTAAGGAAATATCTCTATATAATTACGTTGTAACTATAAAGATAGTAACTCACCAAGAAGTAAAGGAGTTGTCGAAACACGTCTATTTCTTGAGAAGTCTAGCAGGAAAGAGATCGATGTACTTCCACGCATGCGCCGTCATGGTCGGGCATCTAGGCGATGATTGGCTGGGCTCATCGGTGCATTAAGTGTACCCATAACTACAACTTTCCTCCCTGCTCTATAAAAGCCACCCCACCCGGGAAATGACCCCAACTTTGAAAATACCCCAAGTTACATGGGTTTGCCTAAACCAAAATGGCAAACCTGGGCCTTATTTCCCCCATACTGAATGGATAGTAAGTATAACCTACCCTACTTAACAAGGAACACATATCCCATCCCCAAGGCTAAAGACTTACAAAAAGGGAACCCAGTGTGCATTTTTTGACCGGGACCCTGATCTACTGAAGCAGCCATGAAGTTTCTTATCCTGTCTGACTTAATATAATTTTTATACACAGTCAACTAAATTTTAATTATGATTTGGAAAGTCACCATGGAGTGTATGTAAGATAACCAATTGTGAACAGTATCGGCCAAGAAAGTAATCCAGGAATCTCTCCTGTTCCTCAAAGGGCGTCCTGGATTGCGTGATATCGAGGCCCACCTCACCAAGGGCCAGACTAGGCGATTGTGTCAACACGTCGCCCATATGACTTTCGTGTATACCTGTGAAGTTAGGTATCTGGCGAGGGTGCACACCAATTGCCATTCTCACCCTCGAGTGAGGAGGGACTGACCTAAGAAAGGTATCCGGGTCGCAATAGACAGCAACTATGCCTTGTAGATCCACTGGGTTATGGGGGGGTGGCGGTCGGCCAGAACTGGTGAACATTTCACCTATTCTTTCCTCCCGTGTTTGTCCCCATAGTTTCCTTCCCAGTCTGTCCACGTGCATATGACTGTCTATAGCGAGATTATGGGAAGGGTTAACCATAGGCCTTAACTCTGATTCGGGGTTAGGCGTAATTGGATTGAATGACCTGTCAAACACCTTAGTTGACTCAACTTTCTCCTCACCTCCGTTCAGTTTACCTTTCAGCCTCCACCCCTCCTGTTGTTCTAGAGATAGCTTGTTAAGAAGCACCGCTACGCACCTCCAGTGGAACGCACATGCTGGTGAGTTTAATGGACGCAGGGAGAACTTCCCTGAAGGTAAGGCCCAACTCAGAGTTTTACTTACAGCCCTAAAAAACCTCTCGTACTGAGAGGAGACCAAATAAGGAAGTGTTGCCCCAGAAAAATTAATAATTTGTACTAGGTCAACAAACTTAAAGTTACTTCTCCCATAAATGGCTCTCCCTAGCGCATTCAACGCTCTAACCAGTTTGTGAATCAGATGATTAGCAAATATTTACTCTCCCGTAACCCCACACCAACATGGCCGAAATACTCGGGGCATGTGTCGTCTAACAACATGGGGTCTTATATTCCTATCTTGGAAAGCACAGCCCTTCATAAGACAGGTATGAGATTTTTCCGTACTGGTGCTCCTCCTAGGCCTCTTATTTTCTATATTTTCCCCAAATTGCCCATTTAATCCATTGGATCCGGTGATGATGAGGGGGACACAACTGTAGGTTCACTCGTATCCATTGATTCGTCATCCATATCAGAACCAAATCCTCCCTCAGTAGGAATGGCAAGAAGCTTGTCCTCGTCACTGGGAGAGAGGTCGAGATCACCACCCACAGCGGCATTCTCCCTAATTACCTGGAGATTATTATTATTCCAAGAGAGCCTTACATCCTTACACATCCCGGGTGCCTTATATTCCTGATTGACCTGTTTTGGGATTTTAACCTTATTCCTTAAAACAACCTACCTGTCTTACCTCTTCGGGCGGTTTTTCCCCTGGGAAAAAGAAAGTTGTTAGCAAGGTCTAGTGTGAGACGGTGTGTGTAAGGAGATGGGAGAAGGGAGTATTTGAGAAGGATTGAGTGAGTGAGTGCGAGAGACAGAAGGTGGGAGAAAGGGTGGGTGAGAGACAGAAGATGGGAGAAAGGGTGTATGAAAGACAGAAGATGGGAGAAAGGGTGTGTGAGAGAAAATAGGAAGTGGGAGAAAGTATTTGGAGAGTGAGTGGGAGAAAGGGTGTGTGAGAGGAGATAGGAAGTGGGAGAAAGTATTGGGAGAGTGAGTGTGAAAAAGGGTGCGCGAGAGAGTATATGAGAATGGAAAAGGTGTGTGTGTGTGAGATAGGCATAAAATACTTGATGAAATTTTTTATTTTGCATATCATTTAGGTCATTGTCACTCATAATGAAAAATGTAATTGATAAAACTATGTTTATCTAAAAACGCGGACAATATAGGTATAAACCACATGCCGAGCCTTTATAAATTGTGCTTATTACAAAATTTGTAAATATCATTATATTAACACAATACAAATAACATTGAAGGTGTTTTATATTTAGTTAAACACTGATATGTCTATACTGGTTAGTTCATGCAAATGCGGGAACCCCTTTCGGGCCTCATTGTGATACTAGTAGTCGGGTGACAAGGAAGCACCATCCGCTTTATGGTAACAAGTCAGTGTATATATTTTGTATATAAGCCCTGGAACGGTCCATTGCAAGTTCTGCCGGACTGTTACTAACTAGATTTGATTTATCACTTTTGACAATTCCAGTTGCAACAATGGGCGTCGACATTGCGACTTACCGAGCAAGGGTGGGTACATTCAAGCACGCATTTGGACAAGACGTTGTGACTCATGATGTTGTGGTGGATATTCCAACTTTCAGACGAATCGTCATTTGGGAAGTGCTATGTGTGCTGATGCTAATAATGGCGCTTTATGAAACCAGTTTCGTGATGAAATACCCTCGTAAGTGTATTCATATTATTTCGATTTATAATTGATTAAGACTTGAACACTTGCTTCTCTTCTCTAATACATGTACTAATGAAACTACTATGATATTACTTGGTGATGACATTGTCTTGTTTATGTATATATGTACGATCATACGAGGCTTGATCGGGAAGTTCGTATCATTTTGTTGTATTCTATGAGGTCATATTAAATACAGGTAGTGTGTAAATTATTGACATACGAGGGGTGATCGCGAAGTTCGTAATTATTTATTTTTAGTTCCATATTGATGAAACTTCATTCTCCTGAAACAATGCCATTTTAGAGTCATCTGTATGGCTCAAATTCACGTAATATAACAAACATAGTTCATTCAAGTCTTTGTCAAATATTTCCCATATCATGTTTAAAATGTACACGACGGATCGTTTCACTGTTGACGTGCCGTCTTAGCTGAACACATATGTCGTGCCGTCTTAGCTGAACAAATATGACGTGTCGTCTTATCATATGTGTATTTTTTAAAAAATACAGTTATTTGGCCATTTTTGTTCAATCTATTCACCCTTATGTATAAGAAAAAGAGTGACATGACGTCCAAACAAATTCAGGCACTGCTCACTGCCCGATATAACGACTATACTGATGAATTTTCAATTGGCTTGCCGTCTATGCACTTTATTCCGGACGTGGTCTGGCATTTGCCTCGAATGTTAGACAAAAGTAAACCTTTAGTGAGAAATGTATCAACAACCGGGGATAGTAAACACTTTCCCCTTAGCATAGGCTATATTTCGTCAAAATCGAGTGGAAAATAAGATACTTAAAGGTCTTTTTAGCTCCGAGTCGACGCTATTTGGCTGCCTGTCTTACCATAAAATGACGCCACATACCACTTGGTATGGCCACACTGAATACAACAATTATATAACGTTTTATTTACAGACGAGTTCACAACTACCATCAATGGTATATGGGACACTCGTCAAATAACTAACTTCTTGGTGACATTGTCAGTATACTCAATTACGGAATTCGTTGGCTACTGTCTACTGTTGACGGTTATCACTCCAGAACTACACTCAACACATACAAAATGCAGGAATAATAGTATGTTAGATTCAGTCATACAATAAAGATAAATATTCCCTTATTTATCTTTTTAGAGGGCTAACTGGAACCATCTTTTTAAACAGTAATTTTCGCTGTAATTTTCACTGATAAATCTCTATAATTCATTGATAGCATATAATAAATAGCGATAATTTAACTTCATCAGTTCATGTATATAGTTATGATTTGTTTTGTATTATCAGTTACAAAAATAATCTTAACAAATACAATATTGCAACTTTTTGCAGAAACAACTGCTTTATTTGGACATTATGAGACCAGAGATGACAAGGGTAATGGTTCAGCTAAGAATGTCATTTGGGTGTCGACGATTGCGAAATCCATCTGTATTTTCTGTGCAATCGGTTCATTGACTTTCATTGGTATGCTGTTGTTAATGGCAGGGGTAGAGCCAAACCCCGGCCCTTGGGGACGTGAGTTTATCTATATACATTTTATGTATCCCACATTTTCATTGGTCAGATGATAAAATTAATGCAAAAAACTAACAATTATTGTGTAACACATTTCAAGTAAAAACTTACATGTACGAGGGGCGTTCAATATATAATGTCCATGTCCTTTGTATTTTGCTATGACAGTATTTACAAGAATTCTACAAATACTGTCTGAGAGGTGTTTGTTTCTATTCTATATCTGAAAAATTACATAGCCTTTCGTCAATAATTAAGTAATTTATTGAACTTAGAAGAGGGTCTACTCGAGTATACTAGCCTTATTGTCATTTTAAGCCAAATATGTGTTATCTTTGCAGTAGTGGTTTAGAAATTAAATGGCAGTATTCATTTAATTGCAACATACCAATCTATAACTTAATCCTTATATTTCCACCAGAACAAAAAATGAACATGAAAGTATGTTTTGTCTAAGAGTAAGGCGGTCAAATACAAGGAGACTACTCTTATTTATACCAAATGATGCTTGTTGGTTCACGCTCCAATAACTTCATATCACTTCTATTTTGTTCGCAAATTTTCCCCAGAAATTATTGTTGATGGTCTACGGCGTACGTCAATGTATAATATTTCGAATTCCAGTCAATAAAACTAATTTACAATATGAATTGAAAAATAGCATACTTTCTGAACTTATTTTGACACCTATTTTCGCGACTTTCAAATGGTCTTATTTTGTATAAAAATGGCAAACAAGTACAGGAAATCATGTAATTATGGAAGGCATTTACATTATTCACGGAATAGTAGATGTGGAATAAGATTATTTCCGGAAATGAAATTTTAATGGACAATTTTTCTCGAAAAGACGCAGTATCTATTACTGACCCTTAAAAAGACACCAGAAACAACAATCCGGGAATTAAATTTATTGAAATTTTCACGAAATATTTCGGAATAGTTGATGGTTCCAGAAATGTAAAAAGATTTCCATTTATCAATGAATGTTAAAATTTGTGACCAAAAAGACATTATATATTGAACGCCCCTCGTATTTCGATACCATAATTACGACTTCTAGTAATCAAATATACATGTATATGAGCCAGTCTCAAGGAAAACATGCTATTTTTGACAAAACAAAATGCTTTAGGGATGTTCCATTATTTCAAGGTAAAATCATAATGAAGCAAATGCAAAATACTGCTAAAAATGCCCATTAATAGAAAATCTTCAATACTGTACATGCACGAATGTTATGGCACGTTTGCTGCCCAAGTGGATGAAACTATGGCTAATACACTATCTTATATACTATCATTAATTTCATACACAATATCATTCAATATCCGATTATCCATTATTAATTTGCGTTCTCTTTGATACCTTATCAATATCACTTGTGTAGCTTTAAGTTATCTTTATTTGCTTTTGAGAAGCATTTATATCAGTTATCAGTTTTATAACATAATGAACGTGACATTCATACATACACTTTTGCTTGTGTTGGTTATGGATTTTCACTTTGAGTATAACGGGTTTTTTACTTTTGCTGAGAGAAACCACGTAGCGGGAATAATCTTTAGATTTTCTTTTGTTCCCTATACAATCTCTAATTACCGGTATTTGTGGGGAGCGGTGGCCTAGAAGTAGATCGCGCGCTTCGGGATCGAGAGGTCCTGGGTTCAACCCCCGTCTGGACCACTGCTTAATTTCTCTGAGCACGCATAACCCACATGCTCCACTTGACCAAGGTGTAAATTGGTACATGTGAGGGCTGTGTCTGAACATGTTCGATAGTCCTGGGCGCCGAAGATCGATGTTGGCTGCACACCCACCAGGAGAGAAATAGTCTCCCTAGGGAGACTCGAACGCAGGTTTCCATAGGTAGCCCAATGACCAGGGGAAGTTTAAATGTCAAAGGGTGGCTGAACGGCTGAACTGCTGAAAACAGCCCTAGAAAATTGGTAACTTTATTTGTTTTACCAAGGATAATAATCTTTCATATTCAGGTAACAATCCATGTAAGGACAAACTGACAGAAACATTCGCTAGCACTCTTCTGAAAAGACTTGGTTTAGACGAATATTTTCCATGCAAGATAGAATTATTCGATATAATTTCAATCGCTCCGAAAAATATTGAGTGTCTTGATGGGAGATCGGAAAAACAATTACCGTGGATACTTTTAAGAAAACTGATGGCTGTAAATGGAGACGCTTTTTGTTTGGACGATCCAGCTGAAAACAAAGTACAAGTTTCCGAATTCTTGGAAATGGATGAAGAAATATCTGATGAGGAGGGTTATGGTGATGCAGCGGGAGAACGACAAAATGGTTCAGAAGAATACAACGATTTGAAGATAAACTATTTAGACGTCTTTCTGTTAGTATTTCAATGTTGTAGTCCTATGTTACAGCAGGTGCTGTCTCAAAAAATGTTTCTTTGTCAATTTGCTTTTCCATTTCTGTTCACGCCATTAACTTGCACTATACCATCAGTCACGCTGTGGCCATTGCGGTCAGTAGTCGTTGATACTAGCTCCAATGAGAAAACAATACGAGAGTATGACCTCTTTGAGCTACCAACAAAGTGTGTTGCTTTTTGTCGTATTGGACGTCCACAATTTTCTAAATCCAAATTGCTAAACAAACTTGTTCCAGATGAAAATATAAAACCCTTCTTCAATTACAAATGCCAATCAGGACAAGTCCCGAAATCGGTGTGCATCAAATATATTGAAACGTTTTGGTTACTGAAATCAGGTACTGATAGAGATGCATTTGACGACATAACCATGGTATGTAATATGAGGGGTTGTGTTAGGTCGTTTGACAAGTCTACAATGTCACTTATGAGTAAATTTGTGGACGCAATTTCGGTGTTTATCCAAAACGATGACATAATTGAGTGCCAAAAAGAGCTCGAAAATTTAACATCGTTATTCAAAAGGGTAATCATTGTATCGATAGGTTCTTCTAAGAAAAAGCTTGCCAGCTTAATGAAAACGTTAACCACAAATGCTAGTTCAAAATATAATTGCACTCTTTCTATTGTCCAAACGTATGATATAAAAGAAAAAGAAATGAAATTAGAGGATAGCATCATGAGAGAAATTGTTGATGTTATAAAGAAAAAAACAAAAGAACACCCCGCAAAATCTTTCGAAACGCGATTACGAGAATGCAAGATGAAGCAAATAAGTACTGATGAAAAGGTTGAAGCATGTGCATACGGAAGAAAGACTGCTGAGGAGTTCTGCAAAACTATAAATTTGGAAACAAGCTTTCTATTATTAAAAAGAGCTGTGACTCCTATACAGTCTACGGAGGCCAGACATTTGGGAACGCTTTTTAAGGAGCTAAAAAGGGAACAGGATAAAGATATCCAAGAGACAAAGAGAGCCAAAATAGAGACTGTCCGAAAAGAAATGGAAACAAATATAACAAAACCAATCAGGAAACACAAGGAAGCACGGGGGATAATCCAAAAGCAAAGACCGGACAAACGGCAAGATATCGACAGAGAACGGGAGTTAATAAAGGCAGAGGAAGAGATGGATGCAGCATCATTCGCTGTTAGTAATTTGTTTCGAGAGATAGGGCTTATATACGATACTGTATGTGAACTCAGGCTTAGCGAAAAGATTTTAGATATACCATCTGTGGAAAAGATCGCTTCATGTATAGGAACACTGATGTTAAGGGGACGTTCTTTAGAGTTAATTGATGGTGATAGTTTCTATTTACCAGCAAAATGGTTGTCTAAAATATTTGGCAGTGGGCAGATGCATGGAAAAAAAGTTATGACAATAAGTATTCTGGGTGTTCAGAGTTCTGGAAAGTCTACGCTACTGAATACGATGTTTGGTGCGTTGTTTTCAACAAGTGCCGGCCGGTGCACCAGAGGTATACATGCTCAGTTGATACCACTCCATGCTGATCGTATCTCTAAAGGACAACTGGACTATGAATACGTCCTAGTACTTGACACAGAAGGATTACGCTCCACAGAGGTTATTCATGAAAGTCATGAGCAGGATAACGAGTTGGCTACATTGATAACAGGATTAGGAAATACCACCATTGTGAATGTAATGGGGGAAAATACCCAAGAAATCAAAGACATTTTGCAAATCGTTGCCCACGCATTTCTTCGCATTACACTTGTCAACGAACGCATTTCTTTACAGAATCGGTGTATATTGGTTCAACAAAATATTTCTGCAATTGCTGCTAGTGAAGATTTGGACTATGGGTTAAATAAGTTTATTACTGTTCTTGATGAAATGACTCAGGACTCTGCCAAGTGTGAAAGGATTGAGTACATACGTAGATTTAATGACGTGATACACTTTGACGTGTTATCTGATGTTTATTATCTCAAAAGTTTTTGGCATGGAGATCCACCATTTGCCCGAGTAAACAAAAAATACACTGACGCAGTGAATGACATAAAGTATCGCATATTTACACAAACAGAAGCGCCTGACGCGAAAACCCTTTCAGAATTCATTTGCCAAACAGATGACTTATGGCAAGGAGTAGTAAATGAAAATTTTGTATTTTCGTTCAAAAATAGTCTTGAGAGAAGAGCATATTTGGCAATGGATGACAGTATACAAAGCTTGCTGTGGAAAATTGAATTTTCAATAACAACGAGAATGCACTCAATGGTGCAGAAACAATATTCTAACTGCCAAACACAATATGCCATTGAAATCGCCGAAAAAAAGGTGAGTGATGGTCTGAATTGTATAATCAATGAAGAAAAGAAAGCAGCCGAAGCTTATTTGACAAAATATTTCGAGACCAGTCACAATCGTACAATAATTTTCCAATGGAATGAAAGCCAACGGGGTCGCATAAAGAGATTCTTTGATAAGATGCAAGACCTTCTTACAAGAAATATCAGAAATGAGAGAAATAAAATCAAAATGAAACTCAGGTTGCACCATGACACAAGAAATCAATTAGAAACGTTACACAAACAAACATCAGAATATGCGAAAACCCACAATGTAAAGAACATGACGGAAGAGCAAAAATCAGATTTGTTCGAGGTAGTTTGGACTAAAAATTACGGAAATGATGATCCAACTAAAGTGGTCGGTATGTTTGATTTGCACGCATCATTTTGCGACTGCCTCTTAGAAATACACACCACACATCATCATACGCTTAAGTCTATATTGGATGAGATGCATTGGTATAATCATAATAACAGACATTCAGTATTGAGCTACGAAAAGATTGGCATTAACCAAAATGATATTGTGTCATATAAAAAGCATTACTGTGTTGTACAGCATAGCAAAACCCTGTTAGAAACCCTCAGAAAGGAAATTGAATGCACGTGCGCACAAAATGAGTACATTTCCGAAACTAATGTTCGTAGCTTTATGCATAGCTTGAGTCAGCATGGCCAATTAGCTTTTTCTAATGCACACACTACGGTTAAAGAACAGTATTACGTTAAATTGAATGTTTATGTAAGTATGGATGCAAGAGAGATATTTGAAAAGCACAACAACAAGTACATGCAGTTATTGGTCACAGAATTCTACACATATAAGCAAGACCAACAAGAACTGTTTAAGGAATGTCTTGAATGTCGTTTAAACGAGGATAGTTTAGCAGAACATATTGCCAAGGTTATTTTTAATTACATTGGTACAGAATCGAAAATTCAGATGTGTGAGGAAACACAAACTACCATCCATGGTGATTTACCAAGAACGAAAAATCGCCTCATCATAGAACTGTGTGTCCACTTGGTCGACGCAAATGCTTTTGAAAATGTTATGTCTTACATCAAGTCCCCATACGAAACAGCACTACAATGGTTTGAACAAAATGCCTTGAGGGTTCTCTTTGAAGACGAAACGACTAAATTTACCAAGTGTAGTTCACGTGTTGTCAACAACTTGGCATGGAAAGCTGCTGAAAGCTTAAGACGATCGCAAGAAACTGATAATGCG
Organism: Spisula solida; assembly: GCA_947247005.1. Taxonomy (NCBI): domain Eukaryota; kingdom Metazoa; phylum Mollusca; class Bivalvia; order Venerida; family Mactridae; genus Spisula; species Spisula solida. The sequence continues at coordinate 2,510,305 of OX365958.1, read as the reverse complement.
GTGGTTACTACATGTTCTAAGTTACTTGACCGTCTATATTGTAATTTAAAAGAAAACAACATATTTATACAAATGACAGACTTCGACTCTATTTTGAGTTGGTATGTATCAGACGTCAATATAAATCTGGTTTGCCAGAAGATCAACGCCAAACTAGAAAAGGATATTGACATTCTTAAAATTTCATTTAAGTCGTATACCAAAACTTCGGTTTGGTGGGAGGAGAAGTCTCCATTTCGTGTTATGTTTGAGCGTATCTGGGGATGTTCTGAATTCTGTCCTTATTGTCACGAACCCTGCGAAATATCTACTGATTCGCATGCAGGGGATCACAGATGCGTTCAACATAGACCAAGATGTTTAAAGGGTGTTAAAACAGAAAAAGGTAACGCAGTAGCAGAAACATGTAATCATGGTGTTCAGTCTAAATCTAAACAGCATTTATGCTGTGTTTTCAATTACAAATGTTATTCTGAGAATTCCGTGTGTAAACTAAAGTGGCATAAATTCCGGGATTACAGACAGGTCTTAAAAAACTGGTATATACCTCCAAGTTCAGATATGCATGATTCTTCGAAGTTTTGGCTTTGGTTTGCTGGTAAATTTAAGAAGGAGCTCAAAGACTATTATAAATATGAGATAAAAGACATACCGGACGACTGGAGCAAGATATCTCCAGAGGATGCAAAGGAGAGTTTACGAGCAATCTATCGATAATTATTTATTTGATTATATTGACCTCGGCAAACATAACAAGATACTAATTCGCCATTTAAAATCAACATATCTAAGAAACCATCAAATTACCAGTTTGCCACAATCCGCAAAACTTAATGTTCAATAATAAATAACTGTACAGTTTATTGCCCCCTCATAAAACTGTTATACCTTTAATTGGTACATATTTATCGTACATGCACTTCCCTATCATTGTTGTTTCATGATCTATTTTAATAATTCACGAAATACTAACTACAGGAGTATAACTACTCTTCATAATTACTTTAGAATCGTATCCGAAAGTATTTTTGTATCTATGTTAACGACCATTTCCTTTGCTCTATATGATACATGTCTGCTATGCAGGACGGGGCTTGTGTGTAATAACATGTTTCACTATGGATGTTAAATAAATACATTTATTAAAAGCCTCACAAATAGATCCCACTCCGACAGCCTGTCGCCTCGATCAGCCAAACAAATCCGGAAGGAACAAGAGCCATTAGAAAGACAAGAACAGACCAAATGGACGACCACACATCACTAAGACAAATCACAAACAACACTTAATAGACACAGTGTATATGTATACAGCGCCTTTGAAAGAAACGCAACAGCCTTAATCGATAACGAAATTGTAGAAGGGTACATCCACTATGAACACGGTTTCATCATATTTCTTTTAATTTCCTTTTTAAACTAGGAACTGAATAATGCATACGAAAGGTTGGCTAAGTTTAAGAACCGTATGGTTATGAGTTATGTAACTATAACTTCAAAGCTTTTTGGTAATCGAATATTTGACCACAGTGCCTTTTTGTGAAACTTTGTTCACTTTGTATTTGCCCTTCTGCAATTTCAGTGTCCAGGACAATGCTTCTTCGTATCTTTCAAAAATACATGTACAGTGTATATGTTGTGGGTTGTTGTGTTGTGGTGTCGTCAGTTTCTTATTTTCTTGTCACCTGGCTCTTGCTCCGATTTAGTTTGATTGACTGAGGCGGCAAACTTTCGGGGTGGGATGTCAAATTTTTATAGTTGCTAGTTTTTTTTGCGTTGGGCATAGTCTTGTCTTTTTGTTATTAAGTCGTATTCTTGTGCTAGATTTTTATGTTGGGCATGGTCTGTGCCTTTTTGGGTTACGTTGTGTATGTATATTTGTTTTCTTGTGTCCTTTCGTGTCATGATGTTTCTGTTGGGTGTTGCTTTTGGTATTTGTGTTTAAATTATTAAAATATGGGGTTAGATTTAATTTGTAGCCCCAATGCCGTTTCTAGCGGAGTTTTTGCATCTTAAATAATAAACAATACGTCATAATTTCTCAGTATTCGTCATTTTCTAAGGGGCCAATTCTTTTGGAGCTAGGCTTTTTATTCGCATTCAATATTTGTCCCCTATCGGATTCGTTCTCCTATCCGGTTCGTTCATAAGTAAATATGCAGCTGTAGAGTAATGGGTGTAGTTTGTTTTATGTTGCTAGTTTTCCGTTTACCTTGTACCCTTTCATCCACTATCGAATTATTTATATCATTTTTGTTTAAAACCGTCAATTAATTATTTATGTGGCTTCAGGGATTTACAAGTAACAGATATGCTTAACTTTTGAATATTTCAGACAGCTCAAACTAGGTGTTTCGGCCTTTTTATCCCCCGCCGAAGGCGACGGGGATATGGTAAAGGTAGGCGTCATTCCGTCAGCCCGTCCGTCCGTCCGAAATTCTGTGTGCAACTCCTCCTACATTTCTGAAGGGATTTTGACGAAACTTTCACAGAATAACTGATATGATGTCCCCCAGCGCATATTGTCAGGATTTTTTTATTCGACCATTTTTTTACAGAGTTCTTGCCCTTTGTTGATTTTTACTAATAAATTCTTCTGTGTGCAACTCCACCTAAATTTCTTAAGGGAATTTGACGAAACTTTCACAGAATAATTGCTATGATGTCCCCCAGCGCATATTGTCAGGTTTTTTTTATTCGACGATTTTTGACAGAGTTATTGCCCTTTGTTGATTTTTTACATTTAAACTCTTCTGTGTGCAACTTCTCCTGCATTTCTCAAGGAATTTTGTCAAAACTTTTACAGAAGTACAGTTATGATGTTCCCTAGCGTATATCATCAGGGATTTTCATTTCGGCCATTTTTTGACAGAATTATGGCCCTTTGTTTGTTTAGTGTTTTTGTGGGATATAGAAAAAATGATAAACTCTTCTATGTGCAACTCCTCCTCAATTTCTTATGTGATTTTGATGAAACATTCACAGATGTACCCACTTGAGATGCAATGGCGCATATTGTCATGGGTTTTAATTTCAGCCATTTTTGACAGAATTATGGCCCTTTTTATACATGTGTAAGCTATAGAGAAAACAATTTGTTTCTGATGGATAACTTTGGGATGAGATATCACAATGGAACTTGCTGTATGGGCTGTGTGTGTGCAGTCTGCACTTGCAATGTGAAATTGGGCCGATGGGGATCAAGGTCACCGTTACTAAAAATAGAAAAAAATATTTATGCTCATATTCTTGTTTCTGATGGATAACTTAAGTTAGGGATGAGATATCACAATGAAACTTGCTGTGTTGGTTGTTTGTGTGCAGTCGGCACTTGCAATGTGAAGTTGGGCCGATGGCGGTCAAGGTCATCGTTACTAAAAGTAGAAAAAATCATTTATGCTCATTTTTATGAGGATTGAGATAACATGGAAAAACTTGCTAGCTTTGAAGGTAGCTTTGGTGAAGAGTCACATTGGATTGAAAGTGGGGGTCAAGGTCATCATTACTAAAAATAGAAAAAAACTTTTCACTCAATAAATTTTGTTAGGAATGAGATATCATTGTGAAACTTGCAGTTTAAATAGCGTATGTGAAGATGTCTGTTGCAATTGACCGTGGGCTGAAGGGCAACAAGGTCGCATTTAACTTGAGTTGACTATGTTTATCTTGTTTGTAACAAAATGAGATATAGTAAAAAATATTGTGTGCATCTCAAACATTTCACTTGGGATTGAAACCAAACTTTCACATAACTTATGTTGTAAAAAAATGATTGTATTCAATAATATTTGGTACAATTATTTTCCCTTCGGCGGGGGATATGGCTGTCTGTGACTGCTTCTTGTTCCTGTTGTAACGTTGTTATACAGCGTGGGAATATAAAGTGGGTCATTCGGTCACTACACACTATACACGTTACCGGTTTAACATAAGTTGTTAGTTTACGCCCTAAAGCTCATTGTGTCAATGATATACGAGTGTAATTGTATATAGACTGCTAATGACTGGTATATTTTGATTATTTTCTCCTAATCACATGTTTATATGTGTATACAATTACGTTGCTTTATCTTTTTATGTATTTTATATTTTGATTATTTTCTGCTAATCACATGTTTAGATGTGTATACAATTACGTTGCTTTGTCTTCTTATGTATTGTTGCAACTGCGCATAGTTACATGTTTACGTTACTGCCCCATGTGTATAGATATAATTCCGACCTCTGGGCCGTAACCTTTGGGTATCTGCTTCTAGTAAATAAAGTGTATAGCTGAAATTGTTGTCACGGTCCAATACTTGTTTTCAATATTTATACCCAAATGCGAATGTGTTGTTGCTAGTCAAAGACTTATGGTACAATAGTAAAACGTACCGTTGGTTGATAGTTGATACATGTTGTACAATGGCGTTGTATTTTTATACCTTGTTCCAACACAACCAACACGTTTTGACTACATGTTAAAGTGACCAAGAAAACATTTAACATTATGCACATCGTTAATACGTGTTGTGGTCGCTTTCGGTTAGCTGATGTTGTTTTTATCACTTTGTTTCGATCCATTTACCGTGTAAAGTAGCAATGACTACATCAGCCCTACGTTCAAGGAAACATTAAGTAAAGTACGTTTCGCACCTGGTACGCACCTGTTATTCGTTTAATGGTATGTTTAAAAACATGTTTGACACGTACGCCAAGTTTGGCTAATCATATCCGGAGGTAGTGTGCGAGTATTTGTGTTATTAAACAAAATGGCGGACAGAGGCAAACAAAATAATGTGAATAGTAAAACACGTGCATCCGTACATATTTCGAACTGAGAACGGAAAAAAGGATATTTATTGTTTGCCGTAAAGGAAGCGTTCAACGAAGGATTATAGCGATAAAAACCTCTATGATTTTTAAACATGTGTGCAGGTAGCTTTCCTTGAACGTAGGGCAGTTATCTAGATTATTCATTAATTTTAGCATTACATGTACTTTCCCGTCGTTTTTTGTCGAGTCCGCTTGGTGAGCGAAGCATGGTCGCCGCATTATGTGTATCTGCGTATCTGCGTGCGTCCAATTTTGCCCGGACCATAATTTTAATGAGGTTCCTTTCTCAAAGGTCACAGTTTAAGGTCAAATTGAAGTGAGTCCGGATCATAACTTTGTCATGCATCGCATGCATTAATGAGGTTCCTATCTCAAAGGTCAATGTCACAGTTTGAGGTCAAAGGTTAAATCGAAGTTTGTCCGTAATATTTGTCATGCATTGAACATTCTCCACGAGAAGGAATGTCATGCCTTAACCCCAGGTTCCTATATCAAAGGTCAAAGGTCAAATATCCAAATGATGTGTGTGCGAATATGAACTTTGTCATGCATTTATCAATCTTACATATATTTGACACAAATGTTGAACTCCATGAGAAGGAGTGTCATGTACACACTCCATGTTCCTATCTCAAAGGTCAATGTCACAGTTGGAGGTCAAAGGTCAAATTGAAGTTCGTCCTGAATATATCTTTGTCATGCATTGATCATTGTTACTTATATTTGACACAAATGTTGAACTCCATGAGAAGAAGTGTCATGCGCAAACCCCATGTTCCTATCTCAAAGGTCAAGGTCACAGTTGGATGTCAAACTGAAGTTCGTCCGGACAATAACTTTGTCTTGCATTTAACACTCTGGCTTATATTGGGCATTGATATTAACCCTTTTTTAACTTTTCCGGTGGATAGCACCGACATAAGAGAGACTACCTCTGGATTACCAACAAGTTAATATCTAGTTAGATGGGAAACATTGTGCTTCGACATAGACTGGAGTCAGGGACCTTTCGAAATGTAGTCAAGAGTGGTACCCACTCGACCACTGTGCCACCAATATCAAAACTAAATTAGAGTTCATTGTCATGAAATACGATATTCTCTTTCTCGTTCTTACATTTAACACATGATAAAAATGAGAATATCTTCTCGCTCCTTATTAATATATCATATATTGTAGCATTTAAGAATTATACTGTTGTTGTTTTTTTTGTTGTTTTTTTAAATTTATTATTAATATTTTTGTATACGAGTGCATGTGTACTTAAGTAGAACAGCAAAGTGTCTGTTATTGGCATAGTTACAACAGGTAAGAAGTAAGATGGACAGTAGAATAAATTGTCCAGTCAATATGGCATGTGTGTTGATATTAGCCATTTGACTGAATTGTATGACGACTATCTTTTACGCCATCTTAGATTCAAGGGCCCGCACCAAACATTTGCAATTTATGCCGACAGTCTGATAATCCCCAGACTGTCACCCACCAACGGATAAGTATAAATTGGTACATGTTGTATACATAGAACATATCGCTGGCTTAGAAATAGAAGGTCATAAGTACAAAATCAAAATTTTGAGAAAACAAGAAAACATGTTTGAAAACTACTCTTTACTTGTTGTTAAAACTTTAGTTTGGTCAACATGGCCACTTCCGATTTTCAGGAAAATACTAGTAGACTCATAAGAAGCGCCTTGAGATGCAGATTGCAAATATGCATGAGTCTTATAAGGTGCGACCTTCACAACTTACGTCCTTCTAATGCTAAGCCAGCGATATATCGTGTTACGGTATGGGTCCAATTGCATGTTGAAAAAATAGTTTTGCTGCTCTAGTACGTGTAATATCTCTTGTGTAGGTGGATAGACGCTTCCGCCGTTTCTGTATGGCTATCAATAACATGTATAGTCCCGTTAGGATATTGTGACAGTGACGTTGCAGTTTATGTGTACGCAAAAAGTCACAACCATTGTCTAAACAGGTAGAGGGAAGTTTAGTACGTTAGTTTAGCTTTGAAATTATATTTGTTTGTACAGTTTAAGGCTTTATTATTGATATTACACCGTTAAAGTGGACTCGACCGCTGCGTCACTGGATATTTATCCTGACTGGACTATACATGTTCAGTATGTTTTGTAAATTAAATTGTGGCAAGGTTGAACTGAAACTCACAAACATTCCGTGTATCCGTCGTTCCATCAGCCCTGCGTTCAAGGAAAAAACACGTGACGCACGTTTCGTATTAGGTACGATACGTGCGTCACGTTATTTTTCCCTGAACGCAGGGCTGGTGGGTGATTTGAACACGTCAAAAATTCAAGATTACAGTAGAATACTACATGTAGGAACGAACACGCACGAAGAATATTGAGCGTCGTTTCAACGTTGCCACTTCTTCCTGATCTTAGTATATCTTCGTGACGGGAACCAGACTATGTTGTCATAGTATACAGTCAGAACTCGATACAACGACGCTGTTCGTTTCCAAGAAAATTGTCCTTGTAACGAATATGTCAGTATACTGAATTGATACAAAGAGCGTTTTAATACTTTTGTCCCCAAATATGATGTCAGTATAATGAATTTGTCAGTATATCGAATGTCGTTATATCGAGTTCTGACTGTACATATAATGTAGGGTATAAAGTTGCGTCAGAGGAAATGCATATAAATTTTGATTTTTTAGAACTATTTACATATGTTTGATAAACTAAACACTTTAGCTAACGGTCACATTAATTATAAAAAAAAAACACCGAAGAACAACACTCCAAAGTTTGTTAAATAAACTCTATTCTATTGCAATTATGTATTATATACAGTCTATGTTCACTGTTTTTTAAGTCTTAAAGGGACTGCCTCACATATGGTGTATATCCCATAAACAACCACACTGACATCTAAAATAACTTGAGAAACATTGGCCTTTTGTAGTCATTTAGTATTTTTACATCAAAAATTCTATAGGGTATTAATACCCCATAGAATTAACACTTCTATTACTTAAAATGCCTGAAATTTGTTCGCATTTGATGAAAATGAATCGAAAAACGAACAAAATACCTCACTGATGTTTACGCTGTAGTTTGTTGATGTTACAGTTTGATCACGTGTGAATGACATAATTAACAAAGCATATTGAAAGAAAAAAATACTCAGTGGGCGATATCGAGAGTGGTTAAAATTGCTTATTTGCACCAAATCTTTCATAAAGCAACCGTCATTGGCTTTCTATTACGCCAATACTTAGTTAGGCTGGACAATAAAGATATACACAACTTTAAGCATACTCTGTGAGGCAGCACCTTTAATAAAGAAAACCTTAACAGTGAGACAAGTTTCCATTGGTCTAAAGGCAATCTAATTATTGACGTTTGGTTTTACAATATGTGTATCATCAATTCAATCCTGATCAGTTTGAATGAATGTATTTATCACTCATAATTGCATGTACTACAACTTGTATTGTATTTAACTATTACCTTTACTCTATTAATGTGAGTGATTGGTTGATTGTACCTTTTTTGCTTGTAATAAAATATGTAGTCCGATATTTTGTATTTTTGTATACCGTATATTATTCAGGTTTCATAAATTGTATATCCAAATTGACATATCAAGCGTTGTTATTCACAAAACATCTACTTAAGTTAAAAAGTGAGCTGTACATAGTTTCCAAGAAACGAAGAATAACCCATGTTTTCTTTGTGGTTATTGTAGCTCAAAATCACATTATGTAACTATGTAAAAAAAAGAAACTTTGTGAATACCATCCCTTGTCTTCATCTCCTCATTCTTAACCAATGAACAATCATCTTCATCAACAGCATTTTCGTCATCGCAATTATCGACAGCAATACCAGTAGTAACCGAATCAACACAAGCAAAATGTCACCATCTCGAGGGCCATAACCCTGCTTATATTGGTCGAATCAGAATATACAGTTTTACAGTTTATTTTCAAGATTTAGGCCATTTTAGAAATATAAATATATACGTGCACAACAACACATGCTGACTAATATTTGTATGAAGTTTGCTGACTGGAGCACAATTACTTTTCAAAAATATAATAAAAAATCGGACAGGGAAAGCAGCACTCAACTTAACCAGTTGTGCACAGAAAATACAAAAACAGCACATACCACAATTGCACGGTACAATGCCTAACACATAACTGAACGAGAAAATGAACTTAACCGTTGAAAGTCCACGTTTTAGCTGTCAAAATATCGAAAGCCCAAGTCCGAGCTGTCAAAAAGCACAATGACCTAGTTTCAGCTACAAAAATCTGAATCACTTATTTTAGCTGTCAACAAGGGCTGAACTATCTCAATTTAGCTGTCAAAAGCTCTAAAACGTTTAAGATTAACAGTACATGTTAAATCCCTGCAGCCACACAATTAATTTAAGTAACGGATGACACAATATGTTTTAGACGGACAAGACTTAGTGCCAAACTTTATTACCCCAAATCATTTGGAGGATCATTATAAGGCACGGCACTTACAAGCCACAAGTACAACATGAACAAGCTGAAACTGAAATACAGTTATAAAAAAACCGCCTCGATCAGTGAAGCATATCGGAAGCTGGAGCCAGCAGACAAAAATGATTTACAAGGACGACCACACATCAAAAGGTCGAATCACCACGCAACACTCCCCAGGAACGGTTCACCTACCGCCTTGAAAGAAACGCCACAAAGTTGCAAAAGACATACACAAAATAAACACCGTTTAAACAAGGCATATTGATCAAGTTTCTGTGTAATTTTCTTTATTATATTTTAACTATAAAGTGGACTATACATACAGTAAAACAAGGCTGACTATAAGGCTTTCGAGTTGGTACGGACAGTGGCACATGTCACTCGTGGCTTAAACGTTTAACAGTGCACCAAACCTCACACTTGACCCACATACAACTTTATGAAACCTATATAGATTTACATGTACTCTATAGTCCAGCGGGACGAACGCAACTCAGGAAACTATTAACAATAAAAATATATATTCGGCATACGTTAGCTACAATTTCAATTGACATCACATTTTGTACTGCACTTTAAATGCACTTGTGCTTGAAACACTCACGACTCGTGAAAACAAACATGACCCAAATATATGATCGCTAATTTATGCTATGTCGTAATTTCGCTTTTTCGCCACAACAATGCGAAAATGCAACAATGCGAATAAATGTATACGACAATATCGACTTTTTCGCATTGTAACATGTTCGCATTTTCGCTTTGTTGAGGCGAAAAAGCGAAAATACGACATGGCATAAATCAGACACAACAACAATTGGTGTTCGGAAATGCACACTACATGTACATGTAGTTTGTTCAGAATTAAAATTATTACAAAATGTAAGCATGTGTTGAATTTTCGTAAAATGGTCATTCGGTTGTAAACAATAAATGCGGAGTGTAAAGTAATGTATTCAGGCAACGTAAGAATATCGTAAATTATTATTTGCTTTCAATGGATTACGGAGATTTTTCAGTGAAAATAACAGTGAAATTACCACTTTGTTATTTTCACTGTTTTAGAAGCTGGTCAACGTCAACGGCGCAGGGCTTTAAGATATACGTTACGTCATAATGACGTCACAATTGTCACGCGGTGACGTTCCAATTTCGACGTGATTTTTCCAATTAAGCCAATTACGGTACACTTTTAAGAGAACTTTAAGCATATAATAAACAGAAAATGTGTTGATTTTTGGTGAAAGATCAATTTTATTTCACTCGTGATCACATAAAATTATATTTTATTAATTATATATAATAAAAATGTTGATTTTCTGTGATCACGCGATGAAATAAAATACGATCGTACACCAAAATCAACGAATATCCTTTATATAACACACTTCGAGGAGGTGAATTGATGTTAATCGTCATCTGATAAAACGATAATTAGGGACCAGCATGAACACATGCAGAGAGTCCTTGCTATTACGAAAATGCAAATCAAGGGATACGAATGACATTGCCCTACGATTGTCAATACAGTGTATTGATATATACAATGCTCATCTAAACATTTTGTTTTAAAATTTATTAAATCCTCTTTGTGTTGACAATCTGTAATTAGAAACATTGTCATGAGAAAGCAGCTGCAAATATGTGTCGCATTATCCACGCGACACAACTAGCAAATTATTGTATTTCTTAAAAAAAAATATTGATGCTTTGTCACTTGATAATGCGATAGTGTATGTTTTCATTTATTGTCTATACAATAATTATGTGTAATCATGAAATATTTACCCTATGTGATTACAATCGTTAAGGGGGTAGAGTGTAATCTAGTGGGATCGTGCATGTTTCTTTCAAAAGTAGTTTTGTCTTCGAATTAAAGTTGTTGTATACAATAAGCATTACATTATGATGTACTACATTTACTCTTGAGGTTAGACAAAATATAAATATTAATAAAGCAATTGATCAAAGCATGCCAGTATTTATATTGCAAATCTTGCTCGTTCACAAACAAATTTAACATTACATTAAGAGTCAAAGTTTTTATTCAATAATATAAGGAACAAACTCTTACAAAGAAATAATTATGAAACATTTGGATGAACTTGCATCATTTCTTGTAAATCGAAAGTAGAACAATTAAATGATAACGTTTCTTGAATATCTTGTAAAGTACATTGTATACATTTGTCAGTCATAAACTTAGTAAGAGTTTGCGCCTTGAAATTTTATTGAAAGAACGATATACATTTTAGCAAGTACCAATTGATAGTATGTGTGTTTGTAAACAAACAAGATTTGCAATGAAATTGGTGTCTTGCTTTAATAAATTCACGTTATTAATATTTTTTGTTTTTGTTTAATTTCAAGTGTAAATGTAGAGCACGTATCATATGCTATGCTTACTGTATCCAACAAATTCCAATGAGAAAAAAACATGCACTACATAGATAAGACTCCGCGTCCTTGACAAACATTGTCCGGTTGTCATTGAATATTTTTCAGTCGGGCCACTATGTGTGCAAATTATAGACTTATTTGACAAGGATAGTACTAGTATCTTAAAGGTGCTGCCTCACAGATTTGGCTAAACTTTTTGTATATCGTGATTTTCATACCTAAGTATTTATGTATTAGAAAGCCACTGACGGTTTCTTTTTGAAAGATTTGGTGTATAAAAGAAATCTTAACCACTCTCGATATCGCTCACTGTGTATATTTTTCTTGAAAAAAGCGCCAAGTTTCCTTCCAACATTCTTTGTGAATTATGTAATTTACACGTGATCGAACTGTAACATCAACAAACTACAGCGTAAACATCATTGAGGTATTTGGTCCGTTTTTTTATTCGTTTTCATGAAATGCGAAAACATTTCAGGCAATTTAAGTAACAGTAGTATTAATACTTTTGATGTAAAAATACTAAATATCTACAAAATGCCGAAGTTTTTCAAGTTATTTTTTATGTCAGTGTGGTTGTTTATTGGATATACAGGCAACTATACCAAAATTATGCGAATATTTGACAATTTTATTTTATTTTTGCAATACATCAATATGTGAGGCAGTCCCTTTAATAAGCTGGTAAACAACATTAAAATTTTAATAAGCTGGTAAACAACATTAAATTCTAAATAAGCTGGTTTACAACAGTTTTCAGTTTAATTATTAATTGCAGTAACTATCAATATCATATTTGTAATTGATACCACCTGCATATGGTAAAATTGTTTTAAATAGTTATATTAATGTAGATTTGTTAGGTTTGTGCATCTTTGACAATATTGAAATATTGCAACACGATCGCATTTTATAGATTAATAATATGATTGAGTTCTATAAATAGTAGTTTCATTTTCGAAAAATAGGTTATCTATGGAACTCCAACCACCATGAAAATTTGTCGCAATGCGTAATAGATTGACTTCTTAAATCGCGCACACACTGTTCACACATCAATCGTACACCTCCGATGCATGGGTATAGATATATTTTATTTGAAGATAAGGATTGTGATAAAATGTGACACACCGGTTTTACTAGTGAAGGTAAATAATTCTATAATCATTTCTATTATTTATGTAAAAATTATTTGAACATTTACAAAAAAATATATTACTGAGAGAATACCTCGCGTTGTGTTATAATTTTATTATTTTTTTACATCAAAATTAAAGCAAGTTTATTAAAATAATTCATATCCTAAATTCAAGAAATGGTGATTATGTGATCGGGTGTTTGTACTTCATTTTTACACTGTTCGAATCTCGGCCAGGGCACTTAATCGCTTTTCAGTATTTCCCTACCAACGAGAGATGAACTGGTTGGAAACTCAGAGGTAGTCTCGCTTGTATCGGTGCTATACATCGGACACATTAAAGAACTAGGGAGTCTATTCGGAACGAGCTCGGGTTACGCACCCGGATTCCTTGTATCACAACTATTTCTCTTCTACTTGCTGTCCTTTCATCAAAAAGACAGGACTCCATTGGAAACACGTGCTTGAAACTTTATGGTCTATCCTGGACCGAAAGGATTAAAAAAATACAAATACACATCTAAATATATTCTGGCTACCTATGCATCACTATATAAATGTATAAGACACGTTAACTGCGTCGCATATGGTATAATTTGTTGAATTAAGTTGAACAATTGTGATGTGAACTTACATAGACGTAGTTAATATAATGGTTATCATAAATAATATTAATTAAAATTTAGTATTTCTTTCAATTATAAACATATTTTAGTACGATATTCCTTTCCACTGTAATTTTTGTTTATATACCAAAGAAATTGCTTATTTATCTTTAGTCGTACTGTTCCTTGTTAATGTTGTTCCGTCCGTTAGCCCGTTCCTTTTAACATGGAAAAAGGCTGTATTTGGTCAGTTTGTGAGTTAAAATGGTTTTAAATATTACTTAAAAAACTACTTGCAGACGATATTATAGCATGGCAGTAACCTCACACCATTCGTAAACTTACCAAGCATGTTGTAACATTTGCACAGACTATTCGTGCGGATTGAAATATGTTTGACAGCTGTGTAATGACCGATTTTACACAAACTTTATGTGATCGAGAAACGATCCAGACAATCGAATAACAAAACAGTGTTTTCAATGATAATACCAGCATAATTAACATAAAGATTATTTAAAAACGCATATTACTTTTGTAATTTAGCTAAAATAAAGTTTGACAGAAAGCCTCGTAACACATATCAGATTATTAATTCGCTAACATATGCAGCACGTGTTGAGATAGGAAAATGCTGATATTGATGTTTCATTGGGCGTAAGTAATATATTGTATTCGATGTCATCATTCGTTATGAACGACACATTATGAACACCGCATCATAATGATTTCGTCGATAAACTGTCGCACTACTTTAATTCGTCTTTGGCGCATGAATATAAATTTGCGCGAAATTCGTAAAAAAACGAGATGACAACTGTAATCAATACTTGGATTTCTATGTTATTATCGTATGCTCGTGTGTAAAGTTGATATATTATGAACGCAATAAAGTTCATTATTCGATCTGGCAATCGATTATGTTGATTACTATGTTTGAAAAACATGTTGCTGTACGTTTACTGCGTGACATGAGGGAGCAAACATGGCGACTGCCTTGTCGAAATTACACATCGACATGAAGGTGTTTTTTCGCGTAAACTAAACACCAGAATCTAATTTCAAGCCTGGCATGCCCTTGCGACGATTAATTATAAAGTATACTCAATGAGTTCGTACCATAAAATACAATAATGATAAAGTTTGACATTTTGAAAAAAATGGTGTATTTTTCATTCAAATTCGCCTTTATTCTAGTGTTAGCTTTTGAATTAGGCGACTATATAGCACATTTAACACCACACGCAAGTGCTACAATGGTTCGTATTATATGTTTAAAATTATGTTTTTTTTAAGTGTGTGTTTTTCAAGCATTTTCAAGGGGTAGGGTGAACGTTAACAACCACATTGACATTTAAAATAACTTGCGAAACATCGGCAGTTTGTAGTTATTAAATTAGTATTTCACATCCATAATTCTATCAATACCCTATAGAATTAACACTGCTATAACTTAAATATATATATATTTTTGCATTCGATGAAAACGAATTGCAATACCTCACTGTATCACAGCGTATAAACGACTGTACGTCAATCTAGGATGTCGTGATTGGATTTAAACGATTTGCGTAAAAAACATAACGATGTTGGTAGAATAATTTGCAATACTAAGCTTGTATACAAAACATAATGACATGTAGTACATAATCATAATTAAGATTAAATTTCCTATCGTTAGCATACGCTTTATTCCGCAATATTTGCTAAGTTTATCTAAAATCATTGAACATCGTTTGACTTATTGTGAGAAAAGGGTACATCGGCTACTTTTAAACATCATTTATATCGTGCTCTGGACGTGTCAGTTGATTAATTGTACATATTATAACAGGTATAACATAAACATATACTTTGTACGTTTTAAAATATTTTCAAATTGTGATTTTACCGAGATAGAGGCCAAAAGTGATACAGCTATGTAGTCTCAATACTGTATGTTTACTGATGGTTTTGAGAAATGATTTGTATGTTTATTGTGATACAGATGTACTCATTACTGTGATTGATATAGGGTGATTTGCATTCTTTAATTAGTATTCTTTAGTGCATTTCATAAATTATTCGCTCAAATACTACCTAATTATTGTACTTAAATCATTTTCATAAAGACATTTGCATTTATGTAAGACTTGTGTTATGGAACAACCTAGATGCGCCAATTATCCATATCTATGGCTTAGAAGAATAAAGTGGTAATTACCAAAAAATATTCTGAAAACTAATCTTAAGCTCGCTCTGGTTAACATGACCAGTACTGAGTTTCATAAAAAATAGGTCCATAAGATGCGCCGCGCGGTGCAGATTTCGAATGAGCAAGATTGTTATAAGGTCGTTATTGTCCTAGGCAAGTGATATTTACTTCCTTATTGACATTAATTACACGTTAAAGATGTTAGAATTAAGAAATAAACTATGAAAAACCGTTGTATACCGGATCTAACATTATCTAAACCCGGAATTATATAAAAGCCAGTGTTATTTTGCGAGATCTGTGTTGCTTTGGTTACTTGTTGACGGCTGTAACGATTATCTTTATCATCCCCAGTATAACTATACTTCAAACAATAATAATAATAATATATAATATACAACGCTATGATTTGTTCTTTGTCTACATAGGCAAAATCGCCGGTTATATTAGAATCATAACTTTAAAATGGTACAGTTTTATTCATCCCATTATCTTTGGGATAAGTCAATGCACAGTGCCAGTCCTGGCTTGAGTGTGTTGACTATAATTTGTAAGGTACAATACGTTGTATACTACTCAAAATATGACCAGGATCAAGAAATCAATATCAAAACAATATTAACACATTGATAGTATTTGCTTATTTAATAATATAGATTTCTTAGAAAGCCTCATACAATAGTCAACGGGTCACGTGGTTTGGTCAGAGTTTGAATTCACTAATGGATCTGAAAATGTGTGTTACACTTTCGAAGTTACAGAAAGATACTGAAAAATGGCCGCCAATAGAATAACAAAAGATTCCTAAAATGCGTTATTCTGTAGCTCATAAATTTTCTTTTATATTTTAATGATGTTTAAAAATATTCCAAAAACTCTAGTCACATTTTAAAATAAGGGAGATAAATGCTCAGTTGCTTAGTATAGCACTTTGATCGACCGCCATCTTGGAATAGGAACGCTTGGAAGAGAAAACACTGGACGTGACAGCCTGCCTATAAGCAGTTATTGATCAACTGATTACATCATGAAAGTACTTGTTTTAAACAAGGAAAATCGTATTTTATAGACATAATCAACATAGTTATACAGTACAGTGAAAGCAGGTTCGTAATCGTACTGTATCGTCCTTCGTTACTTCGTACCCAAAAATGTCACAAATTTTCTACAGACTGTACATTTATGAATCATACATGTATGATCAGTAATCATTCTGTACTGGATGATCATGACAGAATTATTTTAGTCATTCAATTTTATTCCAAGTCGTATGTGCGGAAGCACCTTTGATTCATCAAACCGATGGTGTTCCCGTATGGGCCGAATGTCTCTACTTCTCATGACCAGCTCGTTTATAACACCATTTTCCCTCTTTCCTGATTTCCGGTTAGCCCTTGCATTCTCATCAAACGAGTGATTTCTGCAAATACACATTATATGGGGAAATTGGGTAAGATATGTTATTTAAAAAAAGTGAAATATTTTCTAGTAATAAATTCAGTTTGTATCTTAAAGTTCTGAAAAAATAATTCTGACAAGTGCCTCCCAGGTCAAACCAGTACCGACCGAGTGTCTTGATTTAAAGGCACAAGAACACTTAGCAATTCGGGATGATATGTTTTGTTAGATGCTGTTATTTCTTTTGGTACAATTCTATAATCCTTGGAACATGAATATACTTGCTTTGTTTCAGAATTGTGGTATAATGCATAATGCAGATACCGAAGTTTTCTGTTGAAAATGTGCAGTATAAGCACTGGATTTCGTCCATTGTATCTGAAAAAACAACGAGTATAATCACAATAAACATACAGTTGGCACAAATCACGATAAAAAATTGCAATAATGAGTACACATTAAATCTTGACAATCACAATAAACGTACATAATCAATGCAGTAAACATACAGTAGCGGCAGCATATAGTCGGTTGGTTTTTTATCTCTGTCGCAATAAAAAGACAGTTTAAAAGTATTTGAAAACATACAATCTATATGTTAATGTTATACCTGTTATAATATGTACAATTATTGAACTGAAACGTGTCCGATCATGATGTAAATGATGTTTAAAAGTAGCTGGTGTACATTGTTCTAACAAAAAGTCAAACGATGCTCAGTGATTTTAGATAAAATGAGCAAACATAGCGGAATAAAGCGTGTGCTAACGGTAGGAAATTTAATCGTAATTATGAATATTTACTACTTGTCATTTTGTTTTGGTATATGTGTCAATGACTGCAGAAATCAGGCCAGACGCTAAAAAATCACATTTTAAGATTTTTTAAAAATCTTAAAGAACAGCATTTTGTGAATAAATTCTGAAAATTTCAGATGATTCTGGCGATTATTTATGATTTTACAGCACTTTTTGCACATATACTATAGGCCAAAAAGAAACCAAAAAAATCGAACAGCTTTAAAAAATCATTCAAAAAGAAATATCCATGTTTTATGCTCTCTTCACCTTAAAATTTAAAATCAGGCAACTTGATCAGTTAAATTCATATAGTGCTCCTGTAACTGTGTTCTTTATTGACTATGGTTACTGTAGCAATTGCTCACATTTTAAAATAGTTACCATGGTAACACAGTATGTAAATTAATTGGCTAGTTGGTTCATAAGCTCATATTGAGTTTTTTAATGTCATTATATCTACAAGTACAGTTTAAGAATTTAAATTTTGAAATTAAATTTTATAAATATATTGGATATTTACAGAGTTATTGACCATTCTGCCATTACTAAGCAACCTTACCAAATCATGAATGTTTCAGATTTAATCTAGTTTTTAATCTAGTAAATACATAAACACTATAATAACAATTATTATATTACAACATCAAGAAACAAGACTGATTAAAATTCACATTTCTTTATTGACACAGTAACATTCATCAGTAAAATAATACATATTATTCAAATTCAGGCTTTTTGGGTAAAGACATTAAAAAAATAAAGAAAATTGTGAATTTTTGGAAACAGTTCACTATAATATCATTATCAATTTTCTTTGATAAAGTGAAAATCATCATGATAGTGTAGGAGATGTAACACATTTTAAATCAATAGGGAACTCAGTGTCGCCTATAAAGATACAACTCAGTTATATATTTGTATAATTGAAGTTACATTAGATGAGAATTTGACTAATCTATCACCACGCATTATCACAAGTTTGAGAAATATATTAAGTTCAATTTTCATTTGAAAGGGAGGGGATTTCATAACTTTTTTATACTTCCTAAATTTCAAAGCGACACAGATTTATAACGTGCAATTATTTTAGCAATGTTTTCTTGGGGGTTTTCTGTTTGAGCGATCAAAATTGGGTGGTATTATTTTAGCTCACCTGTCACATGTTGACAGATTGAGCTTTTGTGATCACTTTTATGTCAGTAGTCAGTCCGTGCGGCCGTGTGTTCGTCTGTCAACAATTCATTCAAACGACGTCTCCTCCTAAACCATCTGGCCAATTTTAACCAAACTTCACAGGCATGTTTCTTGGTAGTATTCGGGGTACCGCTAAAATCGATACGTGAATATATCTGCTTCCGTTGCTTGAAAAAAGTCAGCTGAGCGACCTTTTGGTATTTAAGAAGGTACATGGATTTTTTTAAATCGACAACACCGTGTGCCTGTGAACTAATCTCGAATATTTGTTTACTGCATTATCGTGTACATGTACTAAGATTGTTACCTGGTGATTCAATTTGGGTCAAGTACTGATACCATAAATGTAACGTACCTAAATATGAATACGTCAATATGGGATTTTCCACGGTAACGATTTTTAGTTCTGTCAATGGGAACATGATTATATACGATAAAGCTTGACTACATCAACAGTTTGAAGCATTAAACGTACTAAGAATGTATGAATTAACGTACACGGTAACCTAGATGGATAATAAAAACATCGTCATGTGAACCTTGTTCGAAGTTTTTTTTAGCTCACCTGTCACATAGTGACAGGGTGAGCTTTTGTGATCAGGTTTCGTCGGTCGTCTGTCCGTGCGTGCGTCCGTCAACAATGCTTTCTAACGACTTCTTCTAAACCACTTGACCAATTTTAACCAAACTTCACAGGCATGTTCTAAAAATAGCTAAGAGACTTGAAATCTATAAATAACTCCCGTTGCAATGTCAACCGATTGGTAACCCTTTTTAAAAATCATTAAAAATCAACCACGGGAAGATTTCAAAATAATTTTACAAAAATGATTGTTGGGTGACCCTCTCATAAAATTGACATTCGTCTTGTGATTCGTCAAAAAACATGGCCGCCAGTGGGCGGGGCTCATTTTCCCCATATATCTATGTTAAAATCTTTAAAAATCTTCTTGTCTGAAAGTACTGGTTGGATTTTATTATAAATTTGTTACTAAGATCCATAGACGATCCTTTCTGAAAAATGCTAAAAGAATAGAAATCTATTAACAACTCTGATTGCCATGGCAACTGATAAGAAAATCTTTTTTAAAAATCATAAAAATCTAAATAATTTTACAGAAATACTTATTGAGTGACCTTCTTACCAAATTGACAGTTTTGGTGTGATTCATTAAAAAAAGGGCCGCCAGTGGCCTAACGGGCTTGGGCACCAACCGTCCCTCGGGACTCTGCAGATGTTATAGCACGACAAAGCATGCGTTAACCCCACAATGTCTCGAATAAAAGCGAGTTTGTGCGTAACATGTAATATCGCTACACACGCTACTTACTCTATAAAGTTCTGATAAAATAATATTGTCTCTCCCGAATCCGGGCCAACATTTGTCTCACTGCCTTTTCCGTCGGATTTTTACTAGCTTTTACACATATAAGATATTTTTCTAATTTAGTATAATTTTATAGTGCATATTTTCTCGCCATATATACTGATCAACACTCATAATCGGTCACTTCACATATTACTAAAACTCAGGTCACTAAGTATATAATACGCTCCCTACAGCGCATTGATTTCCACTTAACTGTTACCATTTACACGCTGCTTAAAATACTAGAATATTGTGATATTTGACCTTTACAAAACTGCTGTGAACCCTGATACACATTTTCATTGGTTGATAAAAGTTTACTTGTATGTATAAAGGGAGAGGTATAGCAGAGAGTTTAGTGAGGTGGACTAGTGGTCTAGTGGTAAGGGCTACTGACTGCTGATCTGAAGGGTGTGGGTTTAATCCCTACTCCAGACGGTCAAAAAGTGAAATGCTTTTCAGTGTTTCCCACCTAACATAACTAAATTTACTAACAGTCTTTCGGACGAGACGTTAAGCGAGGTCCCGTGTATGATGCTTTACATCGGCACGTAAAAGAACCAGGGATGCATCTGGAACTGGAACATCTTCTGTATCATGCAGTATCCCCCAAACACTAAAGTGACTAGCCTCTTCTGGGGGCCTCGCCCATAATTATGGATTATCCGGTGGCGAGGATAAATAAAAGCAAAATAAACAGAGTTTAGTGGTGACCACGAAGGGTTTAAACGAGTACACATACTCTGTCTGAGGGTTAAATATTTCATGATCTATCAATATGATAAACAGATAGTGCGAGAGTTTTAATATATAATACAAGTCATCCGCTTCATTTATCAGTTAATGATGAAAAGTAGCATCGCAAGTTGAGTTCATAGTATAAATACGTTAATTATGTGTAAAAAGACAGTTTTCCTTGCTTAAAACAAGAACTTCAATCTTGTAAGCAGTTATTTTACCGCTTTTAGGCTTCCGTCGATCTGTGTTCAGTTTTTCAGTGCATTCCAAAA
Source organism: Spisula solida (assembly GCA_947247005.1). Taxonomy (NCBI): domain Eukaryota; kingdom Metazoa; phylum Mollusca; class Bivalvia; order Venerida; family Mactridae; genus Spisula; species Spisula solida. Next base: position 2,488,889 of record OX365958.1, on the reverse strand, counting down.
TGGCGGTCAAAATATCCTTAGCAGCCTGGATTTTTTATCTCCCATTCATTAATGTTTGTTGCGGACTGGGGTGTTTCGTAATCTTATGGAATATTCTAAAAAATCATTTAAACATAAAAGGTAATTTATGAGCAACAAAGTTGTTGACATTAGTGAAATTGAAATGATTTTCATTCACATCCTCAGAGTACCCGTTTCCCGCCACACGTACACACATATCTCAGATCAATAGGGATGACCAAATTTTTGGATGGGCTAAAAACTCGCAAAATACGTACAATGCCGTCTTGGTGATCTCATCGCACAGCTTCGCTGTGCGAATGGATCACCTATAAGAAAGATTTTGCTCATCAAAGGCGGTAGACAAATTTACATACCCATTTAATGAGGGTTTACCGTACTCTACTGCCGGTTAGTCAAATATGCAAAAATCTCGAAATATTCAAGATGAAACCCATTCACTCATTTAACTACATGTATGCAATACCTTTCAACGCAATAAGATGATTCTAGTTCCATTTTTGTCAGGGAATATCAACATTTCCAGAGAAACAGAAGTTTCTGTAAGGATTATTTGAGTGTATCCGATTTTGGTCCGCATATGCATTTAGTGGTTTATAACCTTATGGGTTTACTTGATCAATGTGCACAGGTGAGCGACCTAGCGCCCTATGGGCCATCTTGTTATTATTTTTAACATTATTGTGCATTTCCCGGACAAACGTTGAAAACACATAAATAACTATTTTGTATACAATGTGGAATAACTCAGCATAGTTGAAGACGCTATTTAAAACATGATCATTTATTGCTTAGAGCATATAATGACGATTGAGATAAGTATATATATTTCCCGTGTACAAAAATATGAGTTTGAAAAGTGACCGATTATAAATGTTGCTGAGTGTATCACCATGTTTTTTACTTGATTGTATCAATGTTGATTTCTATCAATGGGGGCTAAATATGCAAATAAACTCTATTCTATAAATCTTTATTTGCTCTGGGTTTTGCTTTGCGGTGTCTTCGGAAAAATACGGGGATAATCCATATATAGGTTATAAAGCGATAACCTTATAAAGTTTTAACGACCATATAATATAATTATATATTGAAAGTTTCGAGTATGTATCATTGTATGAGAACATGTACTTTATTTAGACGTGTCCAGGTTCTAACATAGTTTATATTGACGTTACAAATTTGTCGATACATGGAGGGATATACGGGAAACTAATCCACAGGCACACGGTGTCGTCGATTTAAAGAACAATCCGAGTACCTTCTTTAATACCAGAAGGTCGCTCGTATTTTTAAGCAACGGAAGTAGAAATATGCACTCTTTTCTCAATTTTAACCGAGCGCATTCGATCATACAGTAAACAAAGAAGGGATATCAACGTTTTTGAACACCATTAGGATAGAAAATGGATAAAACCTGTGTATTTTTTATTCGTAAACATTAAGCAACCGTCCTCAACTGTCAGGTACTCGGAATTATTTTTAAAGCGACGACACCGTGTACCTGTGAACTACTTGTAATCTCGAATATTTTTTAACTGCAGTATTGTGTACATGTACTAAGATTGTTCCCTGGACCACTTGAACCACTTATATAATTACAGATATATTCATAATAACTATATGAAACAATCATTACTATAGACGTTCATATGTTTAAAATTGACTATCTTCTCTTGTTTTTTGTTCTTTCTTGTCAGCATATCATACAGTTATGTCAAAGTAGTTGAATTAAAAAAAAAACACGTTTGGTTTGCAATCCTTAAAAAAATAAGATTGTTCCCTGGTGATTCAGTCTGGGTCAAGTACTGATACCATGAAATGATGATGAACGAAACGTACTAAAATATGAACAAGTCATTATGGGATTTTCCATTGTACCTATTTTAGTTCTGTCAATGGGAACATGATTATATACCATAAAGCTTGACGACATCAACAGTTTGAGGCATTTAACGTACTAAGAATGTATGAAATAACGATAACGGTAACTTAGATGGATAATAAAAACGTCGTCGTGTGAACCTTGTTTGAAGTTTTGTTAGCTCACCTGTCACATAGTGACAGGGTGAGCTTTTGTGATCACGCTTCGTCGGTCGTCTGTCCGTGCGTGCGTCCGTCCGTCAACAATGCTTTCTAACGATTTCTTCTAAAACCACTTGACCAATTTTAATCAAACTTCACAGGCATGTTCTAAAAATAGCTAAGACTTGAAATCTATAAATAACTCTGGTTGCAATGGCAACCGATTGGTAACCACATTTTAAAAAATCATTAAAAATCAACCACAGGCCAGATTTCAAAATAATTTTACAAAAATGGTTGATGGTTGACCCTCTTAGAATCGTTAAAAATCTTCTTGTCTGAAAGTACTGGTTGGATTTTATTATAAATTTGTTACTAAGATCCATAGACGATCTTTTCTGAAAAATGCTAAAAGAATAGGAATCTATAAACAACTCTAGTTGCTATGGCAACTGATAAGAAAATCTTTTATAAAAATCATAAAAATCAACCAGTGGATCGATTTCAAAATAATTTTATAGAAATACTTATTGAGTGACCTTCTTACCAAAATGACAGTTTTGTTGTGATTCGTTGAAAAGGACCGCCAGTGGGCGTGGCTCGTTTTTTCCTATATACATATGGTACAATCTTTAAAATCTTTTTGTCTGAAAGAATGTGTTGCATTTCATTAACAAGAGTGCCAAAATGTCACAAAATACGCCCGTCTTGGGGCATGGTGAGTCTCAGGTCATGGTGAATGAAAAAAACAAAAAATCCAACATGTTTTTTAATAAAAGGACCATAATCCAAGAAGGCCTAGGCTGATTTGGCCTACAATTGAAATTGTCTTAGATATTATATCCATTAACATTGTCACAAAGTTTGAAGATACTCAGATGAAAACTCGTTGCACTAGAGAACAGACAAGGTCAATTTCACATTTATTTTGGTAATTATAGGATCATAACCAAATAAGGCCCAAGCCGATTTGGCCTATAATCAAACTTGGCCTAGATATTATGCCCATAAGCATTGTCACAAAGTTTGGAGATGATTGGATGAAAACTGTTTGCGTTACAGTACAGACAAGGCCAATTTCATACTTATTTGGTAATTAATTTAGACCCATAACCAAATGAAGCCTAAGCCGATTTGGCCTATAATCGAACTTGGCCTAGATATTATGCCCATAAGCATTGTCAGCAAGTTTCAAGAATATCGGATGAAAACTGTTAGCGAAAGAGTACAGACAAGGCCGATTACATACTTATTTGGTAATTAAAGGACCATAACCCAATAAGGCCTAAGCCGATTTGGCCTATAATCGAACTTGGCCTAGATATTATGCCCATAAGCATTGTCAGCAAGTTTGAAGATGATCGGATGAAAAATGTTTGCGCTAGAGTACAGACAAGGCCAATTACATACTTATTTGGTAATTAAAGGACCATAACCCAATAAGCCCTAGGCCGATATGGCCTAAAATCGAACTTGGCCTAGATATTATGCCTATGAGCATTGTCAGCAAGTTTGAAGATGATCGGATGAAAACTGTTAGCGTAAGAGTACAGACAAGGCCAATTACATACTTATTTGGTAATTAAAGGATATGGTTTTACTTGGTCAATGTACACAGAGGTGAGCGATATAGGCCCCAATGGGCCCTCTTGTTTAAAGAAGATTTAATCACATTGTCGCTGATTATAACATCTTAAATAATACAGGCATGTTTTGCAGTTATCAATCTGTTCCCACATAGGGGTGTGCACGGGGAATGTGACATAAAGACTTTCCTGATGTACGGGAATTTGATAACCCTGTCATCAAGTAGCGGGAATTAGACTTGGTCCGTATTTTATGGACCGGAGAGTCCCAAGGAAATATACATAACTATCTGCATAAGAATAAACCTAGCTCTTAATGAGATTATGTTACATGGTTCATACACAATTCTCACACCAAAATTGTACAATTTCGACTCTGTGCGCTGGATAAATGAAAATTATTTTTGATCACGGATACTGCTTAGCACTTCATGTCTCACACTCGCAACAATACATTTACATACTTTTAATTTTCAAGAAAAAGACTATTTCTGCATCATGTTTCATGCAGATGTGTCATTCTGACATCATCCATACACTTAAACGCATACTGTTTGTATAATCAAGGCTGTTTGCCTCCTTTTAAAGTTTTTCCCTTAAATTAAAGTACAATTTTGGCATTTTTTCAAGACAGCACGTAATTCAAGTACTTTTCAAGGTAAAAAGTGAAGGTTGAAACCAAGTTCAAGGAATTTTTAAGCCCTGTGCGAAACTTGTGTTGTGCACAATCTTGCAGACAAGAAAATTGTAGATGGTTTATAACTGGGTAAGATGTTTACCTGTCGCATCACAGCAAACTCCAAAGATCTGACATTTCCTGGGAGTTTTAAAGAACAATGGACCGACCTGTAAAACAGAATATGCAGTTATTATTTTGACTAGATACAATAGCAATAATGGTACTGATCATTCATACAAAGTTTTGTTAAAATCCAACCAATTGTTACAGAGAAATAGCGCGGACCAAATTATACGGACCAACCAACAAACCAACAGACCAACCAACCTCAAGAATGACTCCAATATAGCCCCCATATACTATGTATCTTGGGGTATAATAAGAGCAATTGCCAAATGGTAGACTATCATACCCCGCAGGTAAAAAAGCATTGCAGCTAATTACTTCCTTCAGCTGTTCATCAATGAAAGTTTGAATGAAATGTTGCAAAAACTTGGCAGAGTAGCTTCTTTAAATAGACTCCCTGGTCCTTTAACATGTGTCTTACGGTCCTACTCCTACCCCAGCTTTTAGCGTGATAAAGCACCAATACACACAACGCTATCTTCCAGTTTCCAACCAGTTCATTTCAAGTGTGCCGGGAAACACTGAAAAGGGTTTCTAAGAGCTCTCCACTAGCCCCAGTGGTCAGCAATTTTGGTGACTACTGAAGGATTTACCACCGGCTACAATTCCCAAACTGAGCTCAATGAACAAATTCAATGTTTAAAATAAGAAGAAATTAATGGTCAAATTACTCATGAATAAACAAACCGCATTTTACACACCTAAGTACACATGACTACCTTTTCACAATCACTGGCTACATCACAATTTATGGAGCGCCGTGGCTCCTAAAATTTCTCGTTGCCCAGCAGAGATTCAATCGAGGTAACTAGTGTCCTAGTTTTAGACCCCAGATGACCCAATATCTAACATGGCCTAAATTGTGTAGAGTTAATCAATGTGACCGAGTTTCATAAAGATTAGACTGAAATTGTTATCAATCAATTGTGAACAAATAACAGACATATGGACATTGTACATAAACTACTGAAAGATTGATGACAGATGAGCTGAAATACAGCAGTTATTTTTTAAAATATAGCAGTTAGTTTTAAAAAATGGCAGTTATTTTTTAAAATAGTTTTAGCATTTCCTTCTTTCTGTACAAACATATGCTAATACCTGTTGACTGTGATGCGGAAAGTGGACCTGCTGTGCATAATCCCAAGAATAATGTGTTGTCAGGTTTTGAGAACATGGAGATGAACCTGTAAAAAAGTTAATAATAATATGTTAATGTAACATACCATGTTAACAATATGTCACATGCAGCTTAAATTTTAAAATACAGAAATAATAAATATAAATAAATATACCAGATTTATATAGCGTCTGTTTCATGCGAACGCACATGTATTCAAAGGCACTTAACATTATAACGTTGCAGCCACAAGGGCACATGTGCATCCTCTACCAGTGCAGATACAGCATGATCTGACCAGAGGGACAGCCTGAGAGAAAGTCCCTGAAGAAAGAGAGAGGCATTAGATACAGGCATGTCCGGCGCTGCAGAAGTGCGCCTAGCTCTTATTTCGAATAGACAGCCTGGTTCTTTAATGTGCCCGGCGTATAGCACAGATACACTGCTTCCTGGCACCTTTACCAAGATACTTTGCATTACACACGGTCAGATATAGTGGGAAATATTATTAATATTTCAGAAATGTCAAGTTCTGATGCCGGGGATTACCCACGACCTCTGGATTGACAGTCCAGTGCGTTACCACTGAGCTAAATCTGCTTAAAAATAATAACAAGAGCCAAAATGTCACAAATACACCTTTCCGTGGCATAGTAGCCCATGCAAGCTCCTATGGTGACTTTATTAAAGTAATCATTTATATTTTATGAATAATATTCAGAAAAATGACCCAAAACTGACTTTGATTTTGTGGAGATGATCATTGTGACAAAATTTCATTAAGATTATGCCAAACTTATAACCTCTAGTGACTACACAAGTTTTTTTCTAATATTTGAACTAGTAACCTGGTTTTTGACCCCACATCACCCCGTTTCTTACTTGACGTAGAGACAAACATACTGACCAAGTTTCGTAGATATTGGGCCATAATTGTGTCCTCTGTGTTCACAAGCTTTTTGTAACATTTGACCTTCTGGGCTCGTTTTTTACCTCACATGACCTAGTTTCAAACTTGACCTAGTTTTCATAGAGACAATCATTCTAACCAAGTTGCATGACGATTGGGCCATAATTGTGTGCTCTAATGTGTACACAAGCTTTTTCTAAGATTTGACCTTGTGACCTAGTTTTTGACCTCAAATGACCCAGTTTCAAACTTTACCAAGACAGTTTTGGCCGATAATTGAACTAAGCCTAGATATAATACTCATAAACATTGTCGCAAAGTTTGAAGACTATCGGATGAAACTTAAAGTATGTACAATGTCAATTTCACATTTTTTGTACCATAAAGCACAATATACCAAGAAGGCCTGGGGTGATTTGGCCTGTAAATGAACTTTGTCATTATGCCCACACACATTGTCACCAAGTCTGAAGATGATCGGAGGAAAAATGTTTGAATTATAGTACAGACAAAATTACTTGATGCCACAGCCCGCCGTCAGGGCTGTTCAGTTAAAAATGATAAACAAGAGCACTGCCTACAAAATAATGGACACTCAACATTTTCGTAATTGATAGAAATCTATATTTTAAGATCATTTTTTACATTGACATGCCAAGCATTCTTATTATATTGGTAAATATATCACATTTTTTGTTCAAATGCATAGGATTTTCAACTTAGTTATTAAATAGCCTTTGTTAAAAATAAGATCTTAAGTATAACTATTTTTACATCAGGGATACCAGATGCATCTTATAATTTATTTCAATAACACATGCACTTCGTCCAACCCCAGCTCTTCCTGAATTAGAATATGGTGCATGGAGAAACTAACCAAATAAAGTAATTTCGTTTGAACATTTAAAACTACATTGTCAAGAAGATCTACTAATACAGACAACATGAACATGAACTGTTTATAAGGATGTTTAAAATCAAAGCAATATGCACCTTCTGCACTTGGTGAATTAATGTACGACTCTTTACTGGCAGCACATTGTTCTCTATAAGCATCTCTTTCCATCTTTACGAAATTGATATGACTCTCATATGACTGCAACAATGCAGATTTGTCGTCTTCTTCAAGAGCACCACTATGTGAAATTTTACTCGAAAATGTCCGGCATTTAAGACACAGATCTGTCTGTGGTTTTGACATTACAATGTTTGGACATAACTCTTTCCACAACCTTAGGAAGGTTCTTAAACTTACAGTTCTCATACCCATGTCAATTGCTGTCTGTTGATACAATAAATGTATATCTGATTTTGTTTTATCAGACGGTAGCAGCAAAACCTGACAGTTTCTTTGGTTGGGCAAGCGACCCGGCAATGGCACAGCATTTATACTGGCATACTTAAGCACAAAAGTTAAAATATTTTGCCTTTCTGTAAATGTCAGACTGTTTGGAGGTAGTCTGTTGGTCAAGCTGTGAGTACGTGGCTTTAACCCATCACAATCCAACGATTTACCCAGAACCTGCAATTTCTGCCTGTCAATACTATACAAAAAACAAAACATAGTTCTACAAATTCTATTGCCCATGTAGAAATACTGTTGAGATGGACGGCACCGATCTAATGGTTTATGGGATTTTGAAGAAGTTTTTTGACCAGAATTACGATGGCAAAGCAAAGCAGATTTCACAGCAATGTCGAGTTCGTCATGCGAGAGCTCCTGGCAAAAACCTCTAAAATCTAATATGGACTGGTGGTCAAGGACCTGGCTACAAGGTTTGCCGGAATAAAATTCTTTACAACCACAACTTTCTGTCATGAATCGTTCCTGCTTTTGAAGCTCATTTTGATCAATTTCGGACAGATCCTCTAAAATAACAGTTGATGTAGTAGCTTCAAGTTCAAGATTTTCAGCATCTGAGTCCATATCAGACTCATTGTGGTCAGACATAGCAGGATTTGGGTCATAGGATTCATCATATGACCCAAAGAAATTTTCATCATTGGGGTGATTTTGAAAATATAAGTTATGGACACTGTTCAGTTCATCCTCGAATTCCTCATCGTCGTGCTGTGACAACTCATATTCATAAGGCACAGTGCTAGCAGCACTTTCCTGTGACCACATGTCGATTTATGACCCTAGGTAGATGTCCTACATAGTGGTAATTTACAAATAACACATTTAAGTTGAAGTTGAGTTCATAGACTCGTAAAATATTCCAGCAGACGAATTTTCACTGATTTACAGGAGCTACAGTCTACTTCCGGGTCAAATATTTTTGAACATGACAACAACGATTAAAATCACGGAATTTAGAGCATTGAAGCAATGACAGTGTATAAATGATATGCTTACCTTCGGACAATATGATTTCCACTCAACCTGTACAGTTATAAGGCCATATACGACGATATTTTGTTATAAATCCTTAAAACTTCACCCGCACCCAGCGCATGCAAAAGTCGCGTACGCCATCTTTAATTGACCTTTGACAGTGAAGGGGAATAACTGAGAATAACTCACTAAGAAAAGGTTAGATGACACTAAACTCTTCGTGAGAATGTTTCGGGAATAATGCTTACTTAGGTTAGTAAAAAATAATACGCGTAATTTTGTTTAACAACGAAGATATACTGGGAAAAGTCCACTAATAGATAAAAAAAATCGAACGTTTTGACGTCAAACTTTGAGCGCGATTTACCGAAAATAGACGTTACCGCGTCTGGCCTGATTTCTGCAGTCACCGTCACATATAAGCTTAGTATTTCAAATTATTTTACCAACCTTGTTGTGGTTCTGACTCCATCCATCTAAATCCAATTACAACATCCTCATTTACATACAGTCACTATGTCTGTCTGTCGGTCGGTCGATCGAGCAGTCTGTCTGTTTGTCTGTTAACAAAATCGTGTCCGATCTGTAACTTTGTCGTTTCTTGGTGGAAAGACACAGGTCCCTAGCTCAAAGATCAATGTCACACTTAGAGGTCAAAGGTCATAGAGTCATGCAAGTTGTGTCCGCTCTGTAACTTTGTCGTTTCTTACTGAATTTTTTAAATGGCTTGGTACAAATGTTCACATCATCAATCGGATGTGTCATGCGCAAGACCCAGGTCCCTAGCTCAAAGGTCAAGGTCACACTTAGATGTCAAAGGTTAAATGGCTCAAATAGGCATGTGATTCGTGTCCGCTCTGGAACTATGTCATTTCTTATATGATATTTGTAATACATGGTACAAGTGCTCATCACATCAAGACAATGTTTCATGCGCAAGACCCAGGTCCCTAGCTCAAAGGTCAATGTCACATTTAGTGGTCAAATGTTAGCAGGTTCAAATAGTCATGTGATTGGTGTCCGCTCTGTAACTATGTCATTTTATATTAGATATTAATAATACTTGATACAATTGTTCACCACATCAAGACGATGTGTCATGCGCAAGATCCAGGTCCCTAGCTCAAAGGTCAAGGTCACACTTAGTGGTCAAATGTAAGAAGGTTCAAAATAGTCATTTAAATCGTGCCCACTCTGTAACCATGTCATATCTAATTGGACATTTAAATAATGTTGTACAAAAGTTCACCACAACAAGACAATGTGTCATGCGCAAAACCCAGGTCCCAAGCTCATAGGTCAAGGTCATACTAAGAGATTAAGATTTAAAAGGCACAAGTACACAAATTGTGTCTGCTTTATTACTGTGTTATTTAATGACTTGGTAGCATTCACATCCACACTCTGAGATACCTAGCTCAAATGTCAAGGTCACACTTACAGACCCAGCTCTTGTCCTCTGGTCAATGTCACGTTTAAGCAATAACAAACTTTATTTCTAATTATTCCATTTGCATAACTTTATACTTAGGTGTCTGATGACAGCTTTTAGCGGGGGCATCCGTGTCCTGTGGACACATTTCACAAGCACGTCATTTGGAAGATCGATCAACACAGTCCTGAAACTAAAAAGCAACACAGTGTAAGCAAACAAAAAGCGACATATATCATTGTCTTTGGAAAACATACAAAATCTAAAGAGAAATCCTTTGTCAGCACGAAATGCAACCATCGCAAAGAATAGCAGATCCAGTTTGATCGAGTGCAACAGCACCCGTGCCCCCGAAAACGCAGAACACTATTATTGAAATATTAGGTGAACTCCATATAAAAAATGACCGGGCATTATAATGATTAATGATTATATATAAATTTTATTAAGTTTACCAGTAACAGCTTCGTTTTTAAGCAAAAAAATGCATCCCTCGTAGATCAAAACAGACAATCAATGCCCTGATAAGTACTAAAGATCTCACCCCTTCCCAACATATCAAACAGGAACAAATTAAATGACGAAAAAGACCAAGAGACAAAATACATCAGTTAGTCCAACCAACGGGTTACTTTTAACTTCTGTTTTTAGGTGATGATATGTTCATTACAAATTGTCAACTGGCTTGCAATGTCCAACTATTTTAAAAAACAAGACATGTTATTTGGAATTACATACAATATTGATAAACTGTATGAAGTTAAAACAGATGTAAAATGTAGCATTCGATATTACTCAGCATTCATTTGCTGGACAATTCATGACATAATGGATAGTAAAAGGGTATGTGTGTTGTTGAGAAACACATTAGTAATCTATCCGAAAAACGTCACATCCGAAAGATTACAACATAATTCAGCATTAGTTTACCTTTATACTGAACAGTTAAACAATATACAGACATCCTAAGCGTTTGATATGGAAACAATTGTGAAAAGAAATTCATAATTATGGGCTAATACGAGGGTCGTTCATTTAATACCCGGACGATCGTTATTGCTGGAAAACCCATTCACACTATTCCTTTATTCGCATACGATATTTCAACTTGTTGCGACGAAGGGTTTACATACTATTAGTGTTTTAATAAGTACGTGTAACACGAGTCGGCCCAAGTCGACGTCAAAAAATTGTGATGTTACGCCATTTTCGCTCCTAAAACGCGACACTGTTTCTCAATTTAATCGTTTTGGAGCAATACAGGCATGCGAGCACACCAATTTAACATTTTAAGATGTTCGGTAGTTATGTTAAATGCTATATCCACGATAATTTCGCATGATCTCGTATTTACAATATGAGTTTTTCTTCAAGTAGTGTTTACCATCCAACAGGTGTTTAACCGACGACACTTTCCTGTTTCTGACGTAAGATTGGCAGGGCCTCGGATCATTGCGGGAAGATTCTTGTCATCATGGAACCGTTTCAAAGCAGAAATCCACCGATACAAATATTCTCATAAGGCTTCTTTAAGATAGAATCTTTAGTTTTATAAGTGTATGACCAATACTTTTACGAAATTGTATCATAATCCGTTTTTTTTTCTAATAAATTCGATTCCATTGCATTATTAATGGAAACACACCCGTTGTCACTAAACAACGTTTCAAACACAATAACAGTACAGAAATTACAACAAACGTTATAAAATCGTTACGTAGATGTAGACATAACATTATCAAATATTTTCAGTTGAAAATAGGCAATTATACCACGAACCCTGCCACATCAACACTCTACAGTTCACAAAGAAGTTGGGCTGGGCCGGGTAGATCTTTGTTGGGTTACTATTGCAACCACAGTTTGTGTTCGGTTGGATGAAATTATACAAAGTTTTGTCAAATAATCAAGTTGGTGTGTAAGTCTTATTAAACGAAAATTCATTACTATTGTATGTTTCAATCAAGCGCTATGGAGATAGTCCGGGTATTAAATGAACGACCCTCGTACTTACATATCCTTGGTATATATAGACGAACACAATCGAAATTGTATGCCCCTCTGGAACTGATTATAAACGCATAAACAGGTTATACGCCTTTCTGGAACTGGTATTTACCCAATTTAAGTCATTTCTATAAGGACATAACCTGTATCACCATGTAGAGCTTGAAAATTCGAACAAAATGATACCAAACACTCGATTTTGCAAAAATTGGTCATACGACCATCTGGAATTAAGGCGACGAGTCTACTAGCTAGTGTTTCAGACAGTAATAGAGGCTTTATCAGTTACTCAGACAGTCAGTATTTCATTCAGTCAGTAAGTATTTTAAACAATCAGTAAAATATTATTTGAAGTCAGACAGACAATGTTCAGCCAGTCACAGCGAGTTTCAGACTGGGGCTATTTAAAAATGGTACCAAACAGGTTCGAAACATCCAAATTTGATAAAAGACATATCGTGAAATAATTATGTGAGAATAATGCATAAACTTCATAGTTATGGAAAATGTTTGGACTTCTTGAGCATAGAACATGAAAGCACCTTTCCACTGGCATATAACACTCATATTTTTTAAAAATATGACGTAGAATACTATAGCACAGAGCCGACAATTTCCTTAACTGTATCACTTAAAACATCAATTTTTATGAAAGTTTTGTACCTCTTGTTTTCTTTAAATCTAAATATTTTATCGAGAGTAATGCAATGATGTTTTTTTATGCCGCTACATTTAGATTCTATAATTATTTATTAATTCTTGGAGGAATGTTTGTTTATATGTTTACTTCTATGGTTTATTTACTTATATATAAAGGCGTTCTCTTAATCTTGTACATACCTGTTTTATAAATTGAGTTTTTACTGACATTTATTTGACTTAATTAAGTTAATATATTTCCAAGTTTTAAGTTAGGGTTATGTGCTTAGCTATTTGTACCTGTAATCTGTAATTATTTTAAATATAATTGTGATGCTTGCCATCCCAAAGTTTAAACTATTTATAGTTTAAAAGTATGTATTGATTCTAAAGTTAAATACATGCCGTTCCTTCTTATTCTCTGTTCAACCTGTAACTATTTTAAAAAAAATGAATTTTTAATGTATGAATAGCTATATATTGCTACCTAAATTGTCTTAACTACTTTTTGCAAGTATCTATGTTTTTTAATTCTATACCTTTGTTACAAATGTCGGACAATAGCTATACGTAGCTAATATTTCTATATTGTATTGTATTGACAATCCTTACTTACTTACGTACGTCGCTGAAGTGAACATAAAAACCCAAGTCATTGAAATATGGTGGTTACATGTATATATATCTTGTTTACACACTTTTAAAGTCACAAGTAGGCCTACGTATATACCCATTTACAAAGCATGAAACAACATTATGCCCATCAAAGTTTGAAGACAAATGGCAGAAAATAACTTAAACCATTGTTATGACGTCACGCTATTGTTCTCATCGCCCAATATATTTAATATTGGACGGCTATCAACGGTTTACTGTCCAATATGTTTACTCAACTTTCCAATATAATTACACAAACATATTGAACAGCTACAATAAATCAGAAAATTCGAATTGGCAACTGGCAACTGGCAGCAAGCAGTCGATTCAAATTTTCTCAAAAAATATTTTATCTCAGAAAAATCGAATTGGCAACTGGCAACTGGCAGCCAGCAGCCGATTCAATTTTTTCTTAAAAAATCGAATTGGCAACTGGCAACTGGCAGCCAGCAGCCGATTCAATTTTTTCTTCAAAAATCGAATTGGCAACTGGCAACTGGCAGCCAGCAGCCGATTCCATTTTTTCTTAAAAAATCGAATTGGCAACTGGCAACTGGCAGCCAGCAACCGATTCAAATTTTTTTCTCCAAAAAATATTTTAACTCAGAAAAATCAAATTTGCAACTGGCAACTGGCAGCCAGCGGTCGATTCAATTTTTTCTTAAAAAATCGAATTGGCAACTGGCAACTGACAGCAAGCAGCCGATTCAAATTTTCTCAAAAAAATATTTTAACTCAGAAAAATCGAATTGGCAACTGGCAGCCAGCAGCCGATTCAATTTTTTCTTAAACAAATCGAATTGGCAACTGGCAACTGGCAGCCAGCAGCCGATTCAATTTTTTTTCAAAAATCGAATTGGCAAGTGGCACTCAGCAGCCGATTCAAATAGTTTTCTTAACTAGACAGTGTTGCATTATGAGGGGGTAATTACCTGGGAGTTTGACATGTTGATTTACATAAGGTCGAATAGACCGTGGCCGAGCATTCTATTGAGTATGTGTGTAGTTGCCTAGCAACGGGACTAGAAGATCTCCCGAAAGGATGAAAGTCGATCATTGACCATCGAGAAAGTTACTTTGCATATTTATGACAATTCTTCAATAATTAATATAGGATTTAAGAATTTATGTGATAGGTTGAATTATATATTGAATGACCCTCGCATATAAAGAAATTGTAACTAGGAGAAGTGCAGTGATAAATAACCATAACTCTATATTTTGAAATACATTTAATCTGAAAATATAAGCATGAGCACATGGCATAAAAAGCAGTGACCAAGATTAATAACGCCTGTCTGTTTTAGCTCGACTATAACTAATAAGTAGAGCTAATGTACTACGAATCCCGAGCGTCGGCGTCGGCATCATCTCACGTAAAATATATTTTTGCAAGTTTCTATTTCAGAGTATTTCTAATATACATTTTGAGGTACATCAATGAAACTTGGTATATATACTGCTTGGGTGAGGTCACCGCTTGATATCAACTATAAATTGTATGCCCCTTTGTTTACTTTTAGGCAATGACGTTTTCTGATCTACGAGATGTGATGAACAAATACGTGGAAAAATACTCGGAAATCTTTGTTACGTAACCCAAATTGAAGAAAATCCGTCAGATAATAGATTGGCGTATTACTAATACATAACTACAAGACACATGAAACTCAAGGAAATATTTTGTAAAAAAAATAGAAACCGTAACGTCACTATGGCTTCACCGGCCCAACGTCATCGCGACGTCGTTATATATAACATTATTCATATTCATTCGGGGCAAAATTCATAATGTATAACGCATTGAATGGTTCTCAAAAAATAGCTGTACAACCAGATACACTTTATAGACCTGTCATCCGAAACTTATTCCTATGCAACTTGTATGTAAATTATAAGAATAAGCTGCTGGAGAACATTATTATTGATGACGTAATTTGACGTTATTGACGTTGTAAAGCCCAGTCGCATGTAGGCATTGATTTTACATGGCTGCATATGAGAGAAAAGTAAAACAGTCACCTATTGTGTATGCTATTACATATTTGTTGCATTTTGCAATATTTTCATTGGTATTTTATGACATTTTATTCGCAACACGACTTTTGTCGCCGATTTCTGTATCGCACTCATTTTCAGACAACAACTTCGAAGCAAATAACTCTCGTAATTTGACGTTCATTGAAATAATGAATGTAATGTTATATCACTGAATATGCATAGTATAATATTACAAACGCATAAACGATATGTCATCGTTTGCTACGCTTAACGTTTGAGAATATGAGAATTTTTGCCGCATGACGTCGAGTGACGTTGTCATATGAAATCGCGTTCTTTCAAACTTTGGTTAATATTAATGATTACAGCACTTTTCCGCGTATTTGTTGATCACCCTCGTATGTTAGTATTTTTGCTAGACCATTCGAAGTCGAGATATTGTCGAAAATCAGTACTCTATTCACTAAGGTTCCGTGCTAGTTTTCAGGTATTCTATATAGAGGATCTGTCACGAGTTGTCAATTGACATAAACTTTTAGTAAACGAGATTTGGAAATGTTATTAAGCGAGCCTTTGGCGATCTTAGTAATATTTCGTTAACGAGTTTAATATAAGTTTATATCAATTGGAAACGAGTACTAGATTCTTTATATAAAATGACTCTAATAACACGAAACAAGAGCACCGCGCTATATAAACCACGCCAAAAATAACATGATTTACGGCATACAATGACGTCATTTTGGAGATTATACGTACTCGTTATACTAACCCGGATACAACCAAAGTCATATGATATATAATTTACATCATTTGGAAGGCAGTTCAATCTTACTCGCACCGAATATGGCTCATGAACTTCATGTTTGTGGTATTTTCCAGATAAGTGAAAAAATGGTTGTTTTTGGTTTTATTTCTATATCATTAGCATTCGACCGATTCTGTTTTGATAAAACTATCTCACTGTACATTGTGTCGTATGTTGGCACTTAATCATTTTGAATGTCGAATTAAATGTCGAATTCAACATTCAAACATAATTTAGTCAGTGAAGGGGCTAGTTACAGCGCGATCTCGGTGAATTTATGGTCATGTTCTTTCTTGCATCTACTTAGTAGTAACGTTATATTTATTATACTCGTTTTCAATGTTTGTCAGACTGTTAGTCGGTATAAGATGTTGAGAATGTTACTTTGACGAATATCATTTATAATTATATAATAATGGTGTATGTCTAAAACGTATTGTTGTCGATGTAAGAAAATGCGACAGGTATTAATATTTCAAAATGTTTGCTTGATAATTATACCCCCGAACAACGAGTTGTAAGGGGATGTACTGGGTTCTACTTGTCCGCCCGTCCGTCCGCCCGTCAGTCCGTAGACGCATTCTTGTGAATGCAATTTCTCCTACAGTTTTTGCAGGATTTCATTCAAACTTTTACACGTGAACAACCTAACATGTACATGTGCGTAACGGAAATAATTTTAGTTGATATTTTTGCTAGAATTATGGCCCTTTGCTCTTTTATTATCTACTTAATATTTAGAATATAACCTACATTATGAGCCAATGAAAACGCCGAATTTTCGCGGTTAAATGAAAATTTAATCATTAAATTTTTCTCTTAACAGACTTGACGCCATGCGTTGGCGCTAATTTCTATCGGCCAATCAGAATGCGTAATGTTATATTCTAAGTCAGTTAGAACATATTAAGTAAATTTTAATGACTAAAAAGGACTCGCTTCGCTTCGCTCGCTCCGCCCTTTTTAATCATTAAAATTTACTTAATATGTTCTAACTATAACATAGTGAAACATTCTTGTAAATGCAATTCCTCTTACAGTTTTGACAGTATTTCCTTGTAACTTTCACAGATGACCAACCTTGACATGTAGATGTGCTCAAAGGAAATAATTTGCCTGCGATGATTTTGCCAGAATTATGGCCCTTTGTCTGCGGGGGTATATATATCCGTATGCTGAATGGCGACAGCTCTTGTTTGATAGAATATAACTTAAATCTACAATACTTTCCATACAGTTGTTTGAATATATATTCATGTTCATGTATTCTATGTTTTTTATTAAGAAATTTATTTCACATTTAATATTATCATCCTTACTCGTTTGTTTTTGTTTAGTGTTTGTATGTCTTTGATCTTGTTATTACGCGTACAGTCAATGGACATATGTGAGTACTCAAGTACAAAAAATATTTGGTAAATTTACACTTCGAATTTACTTAGTCTAACAAAACTATACAACGCATCACATTCTCAACAAATTACCTACACAACACATCACCTACACAACACATCACCTACACAACACATCACCTACACAACACATCACCTACACAACACAACACATCACCTACACAACACATGACCTACACAACACATGACCTACACAACACAACACATGACCTACACAACACATGACCTACACAACACATGACCTACACAACACATCACCTACACAACACATCAACTACACAACACATCACCTACACAACACATCACCTACACAACACAACACATGACCTACACAACACATGACCTACACAACACATCACCTACACAACACATCACCTACACAACACATGACCTACACAACACAACACATGACCAACACATCACAACACATGACCTACACAACACAACACATCACCTACACAACACAACACATCACCTACACAACACATCACCTACACAACACATCACCTACACAACACATCGATGGCTTAGAATTATTAGACGGTCGTAAGTACAAAATCAATAGTTTGAGCAAACACGAAAATGCTGTCTGAAAACAACTCTTTACTTATGGAAAAAACAAGACCACTTCCGATTTTCATGAAAATAGGCTCATAAGAAGCGTCTGGAGGTGCAGAATTCAAATATGCATGAGTTTATAAGGTAGTACTAGCGACCTCCTAATTCTAAGTAAGCGACATCACCACAACTATAGTTCATCATATAAAGTTACCAAGGTAACACTAACATTTACATATTTCTGTTGACCTTCAACAATATATTGTTGTTTTGTATTAACATCATTTGAAGACGATAGGAAATCTGAGCGAGCATTCATTTGCACCAAGTTCATATATCTGATACATCAAAAAGTCAAAACTGAATTACATGGAAGGAAATGGATCATTTGCCATTTTCAAATATGACATCTTAATCGACTCAAATATTTGGCATATAATACCACGACCTATTTTTAATAATCAGATAACTCCAAAACTGTCACATATTTAAAGAAGTATGTACACCAGTAACTATGTCACTTGTAATCTGTGCTAAAATTTAACGTTATGCTTTATTCAATAACCGTTTCCTTTGAAATCAAACTAGTAGTTATTGCTAGGCAGCAAATAAAGAGAAAGAAACTGAAATTACGTGTTGTTAGTGTATCATTGAAAGAAAGTTCATAACTGCTTATTCAAAGTTGCCGATTTGCTAGTCTGGAAATATTCAAATTGGCAACTAGCGATCATCCAGTTAAATTGAATTGTTTGCTAGCTGCCGGTTAGAATTTGCCGATTATAATCTACCCGAAAAATTCGAATTGGCAGCTGGCTGCCGGTTCGCAGTTGCCAATTGATTCAACATGAAAATTGGAATGTGCTGCTTATCGCCGGTTCGCGGTTTCAATGTTTTAGAATTGTTCCAAGCCACGAATTAAGTTGAGAATTCAATGGCAAAGGCGAAAGTTTCGGACTTTTGGCGAACATCGCATACCTAAACCCTGTTTACTCGAATAATATGGCATTTGTGGGCACATAAATTGTATATACTTATTGTTCATTCATCGCGTCAACGATATATGTAAGTGATCACTTTCAAAAGCAACGCAAAACACATATAAAACAAGTAATTAAGAATTGCAAGCAAAACAGAAGTCCCCTACCGGTTTTAAGTCATTTTCAATGTTTCTGTTGCCATAGCAACCACAATTTTTGTCAGAATCCAAATATTTTAGTCGTGCATAATCCCCTTATTGCCCCCTATCCACATATCAAGTTTCATAAACCTAGCTTGAAAACTATTTGAGTTATGGCAGGATCCAGATTTTTTGACGGACGACGGACGGACGGCAAACCTATAGTCCCTTCCGGTCAAAAGCCGGTAGGGGACTAATAACAAATACTTACCCCACTCTAGTGGCGTAAAACGCGTGTGTCTCTGCCTTCAACATACAGAACTGCCATACACACAGCGGGTTGTACGGTGTGAAGACCAACCAGATGATATATCAAATGAGAGATATCTGAACTCTAAGGGGCATCACTTATTATGTAACTTTGTTAGGATATGAGTGCAAACATCACGTGTAAAATGGTGTCAAAGTTGTTTTACTTATTATACTTTTCGACAGCCTGGACTTGGGCGGTTCTGTGCTTGTTTAGTTGGGCATTACGTCTTTATGTGTTTTATGTTTCCTGTGCTCGGTTGGTACAGTTGGGCACTGTGCGTTGTGTGTTTTTAATATTTTCTGTGCTCGGCTGGTTTAGTTGAGTGCTGTCTTCACTGCCTGTGTTATGCCCCGGGATACGAATCTTTACAATGAAAGGATGAAAATATAGCTTGGTCTATTTTTGTTTTATCTATTTAAAGGCGTTCGCTACAGTTTCTATCACAGTACCGTAGTCTCTAACAGATAAAAGCAATATCTTAAAAATTTTAGCGTCTTTGTCAATAATTCTTGCATCATTATTTCATGATTTATAAACATACTTATTCGCAACGAGAATACAACGTTTTTCGTTTATTTGTCAAATAAAACGAACCAATGTTTTTTCGTAGAGATTATTAATAAGGCAATGGTCAGAGAAGTGCTATCCGTGTTTATACGATACAAAACACATTAAAACATTAAACAATCGGTCTGAATAAATAAAACTTAATTTAATAAAGGGGCCCTTTCATCCACATGACTCAAGTAACGAAGTAACGAGAACAAAATAACATGCGCACCGGTTTAGCGATTAAGGAAATATCTCTATATAATTACGTTGTAACTATAAAGATAGTAACTCACCAAGAAGTAAAGGAGTTGTCGAAACACGTCTATTTCTTGAGAAGTCTAGCAGGAAAGAGATCGATGTACTTCCACGCATACGCCGTCATGGTCGGGCATCTAGGCGATGATTGGCTGGGCTCATCGGTGCATTGAGTGTACCCACAACCACAACTTTCCTCCCTGCTCTATAAAAGCCACCCCCACCCGGGAAATGACCCATACTTTGAAAATACCCCAAGTTCATGGGTTTGCCTAAACCAAAATTGCAAACCTGGGCCTTATTTTCCCCATACTGAATGGGTAGTAAGTATAACCTACCTTACTTAACAAGGACACATATCCCATCCCCAAGGCTAAAGACTTACAGAAAGGGAACCCCAGTGTGCATTTTTTGACCGGGACCCTGATCTACTGAAGCAGCCATGAAGTTTCTTATCCTGTCTGACTTAATATAATTTTTATGCACAGTCAACTAAATTTTAATTATGATTTGGAAAGTCACCATTGAGTGTATGTAAGATAACCAATTGTGAACAGTATCGGCCAAGAAAGTAATCCAGGAATCTCTCCTGTTCCTCAAAGGGCGTCCCGGATTGCGTGATATCGAGGCCCACCTCACCAAGGGCCAGACTAGGCGTTTGTGTCAACAAGTCGCCCATATGACTTTCGTGTATACCTGTGAAGTTAGGTATCTGGCGAGGGTGCACACCAATTGCCATTCTCACCCTTGAGTGAGGAGGGACTGACCTAAGAAAGGTATCCGGGTCGCAATAGACAGCAACTATGCCTTGTAGATCCACTGGGTTATGGGGGGCGGTCGGCCAGAACTGGTGAACATTTCACCTGTTCTTTCCTCCCGTGTTTGTCCCCATAGTTTCCTTCCCTGCCTGTCCACGTGCATATGACTGTCTAACGAGAGATTATGGGAAAGGTTTACCATAGGCCTTAACTCTGATTCGGGGTTAGGCGTAATTGGATTGAATGACCTGTCAAACACCTTAGTTGACTCAACTTTCTCCTCACCTCCGTTCAGTTTTCCTTTCAGCCTCCACCCCTCCTGTTGTTCTAGAGATAGCTTGTTAAGAAGCACCGCTACGCACCTCCAGTGGAACGCACATGCTGGGGAGTTTAATGGACGCAGGGAGAACTTCCCTGAAGGTAAGGCCCAACTCAGAGTTTTACTTACAGCCCTAAAAAACCTCTCGTACTGAGAGGAGACCAAATAAGGAAGTGTTGCCCCAGAAAAATTAATAATTTGTACTAGGTCAACAAACTTAAAGTTACTTCTCCCATAAATGGCTCTCCCTAGCGCATTCAACGCTCTAACCAGTTTGTGAATCAGATGATTAGCAAATATTTACTCTCCCGTAACCCCACACCAACATGGCCGAAATACTCGGGCATGTGTCGTCTAACAACATGGGGTCTTATATTCCTATCTTGGAAAGCACAGCCCTTCATAAGACAGGTATGAGATTTTCCCGTACTGGTGCTCCTCCTAGGCCTCTTATTTTCTATATTTTTCCCCAAATTGCCCATTTAATCCATTGGATCCGGTGATGATGAGGGGGACACAACTGTAGGTTCACTCGTATCCATTGATTCGTCATCTATATCAGAACCAAATCCTCCCTCAGTAGGACTGGCAAGAAGCTTGTCCTCGTCACTGGGAGAGAGGTCGAGATCACACACCCACAGCGGCATTCTCCCTAATTACCTGGAGATTATTATTATCCCAAGAGAGCCTTACATCCTTACACATCCCGGGTGCCTTATATTCCTGATTGACCTGTTTTGGGATTTTAACCTTATTCCTTAAAACAACCTACCTGCCTTACCTCTTCGGGCGGTTTTGCCCCTGGGAAAAAGAAAGTTGTTAGCAAGGTCTAGTGTGAGACGGTGTGTGTGAGGAGATGGGAGAAGGGAGAAAGGGTGTATGAGAGACAGAAGATGGGAGAAAGGGTGTATGAAAGACAGAAGATGGGAGAAAGGGTGTGTGAGAGAAAATAGGAAGTGGGAGAAAGTATTTGGAGAGTGAGTGGGAGAAAGGGTGTGTGAGAGGAGATAGGAAGTGGGAGAAAGTATTGGGAGAGTGAGTGTGAAAAAGGGTGCGCGAGAGAGTATATGAGAATGGAAAAGGTGTGTGTGTGTGAGAGATAGGCATAAAATACTTGATGAAATTTTTTATTTTGCATATCATTTAGGTCATTGTCACTCATAATGAAAAATGTAATTGATAAAACTATGTTTATCTAAAAACGCGGACAATATAGGTATAAACCACATGCCGAGCCTTTATAAATTGTGCTTATTACAAAATTTGTAAATATCATTATATTAACACAATACAAATAACATTGAAGGTGTTTTATATTTAGTTAAACACTGATATGTCTATACTGGTTAGTTCATGCGAATGCGGGAACCCCTTTCGGGCCTCATTGTGATAGTCGGGTGACAAGGAAGCACCATCCGCTTTATGGTAACAAGTCAGTGTATATATTTTGTATATAAGCCCTGGAACGGTCCATTGCAAGTTCTGTCGGACTGTTACTAACTAGATTTGATTTATCACTTTTGACAATTCCAGTTGCAACAATGGGCGTCGACATCGCGACTTACCGAGCAAGGGTGGGTACATTCAAGCACGCATTTGGACAAGACGTTGTGACTCATGATGTTGTGGTGGATATTCCAACTTTCAGACGAATCGTCATTTGGGAAGTGCTATGTGTGCTGATGCTAATAATGGCGCTTTATGAAACCAGTTTCGTGATGAAATACCCTCGTAAGTGTATTCATATTATTTCGATTTATAATTGATTAAGACTTGAACACTTGCTTCTCCTCTTTAATACATGTACTAATGAAACTACTATGATATTACTTGGTGATGACATTGTCTTGTTTATGTATATATGTACGATCATACGAGGCTTGATCGGGAAGTTCGTATCATTTTGTTGTATTCTATGAGGTCATATTAAATAGTGTGTAAATTATTGACATACGAGGGGTGATCGGGAAGTTCGTAATTATTTATTTTTAGTTCAATATTGATGAAACTTCACTATCAAGATGATCGACTTGATTGCAGTTGCATTATACAACGGAATAAAAATCCGCCAAATTATGCGACAATTAACGGTACCCTTGCCAACGCTGCAACACCTGGTTGCCGCACACCAAAATCGCTATATTTTCATCTTTCGTTCTCCTGAATCAATGCCATTTTTAAGTCATTTGTATGGCTCAAATTCACGTAATATAACACACATAGTCCATTCAAGTCTTTGTCAAATATTTCCCATATCATGTTTAAAATGTACACGACGGATCGTTTCACTGTTGACGTGCCGTCTTAGCTGAACACATATGTCGTACCGTCTTAGCTGAACAAATATGACGTGTCGTCTTATCATATGTGTAGTTTTTAAAAAATACAGTTATTTGGCCATTTTTGTTCAATCTATTCACCCTTATGTATAAGAAAAAGAGTGACATGACGTCCAAACAAATTCAGGCACTGCTCACTGCCCGATATAACGACTATAATGATGAATTTTCAATTGGCTTGCCGTCTATGCACTTTATTTCGGACGTGGTCTGGCATTTGCCTCGAATGTTAGACAAAAGTAAACCTTTAGTGAGAAATGTATCAACAACCGGGGATAGTAAACACTTTCCCCTTAGCATAGGCTATATTTCGTCAAAATCGAGTGGAAAATAAGATACTTACAGGTCTTTTTAGCTCCGAGTCGACGCTATTTGGCTGCCTGTCTTACCATAAAATGACGCCACATACCACTTGGTATGGCCACACTGAATACAACAATTATATAACGTTTTATTTACAGACGAGTTCACAACTACCATCAATGGTATATGGGACAATCGTCAAATAACTAACTTCTTGGTGACATTGTCAGTATACTCAATTACGGAATTCGTTGGCTACTGTCTACTGTTGACGGTTATCACTCCAGAACTACACTCAACACATACAAAAGGCAGGAATAATAGTATGTTAGATTCAGTCATACAATAAAGATAAATATTCCCTTATTTATCTTTTTAGAGGGCTAACTGGAACCATCTTTTTAAACAGTAATTTTCGCTGTAATTTTCACTGATAAATCTCTATAATTCATTGATAGCATATAATAAATAGCGATAATTTAACTTCATCAGTTCATGTATATAGTTATGATTTGTTTTGTATTATCAGTTGCAAAAATAATCTTAACAAATACATTATTGCAACTTTTTGCAGAAACAACTGCTTTATTTGGACATTATGAGACCAGAGATGACAAAGGTAATGGTTCAGCTAAGAATGTCATTTGGGTGTCGACGATTGCGAAATCCATCTGTATTTTCTGTGCAATCGGTTCGTTGACTTTCATTGGTATGCTGTTGTTAATGGCAGGGGTAGAGCCAAACCCCGGCCCTTGGGGACGTGAGTTTATCTATATACATTTTATGTATCCCACATTTTCATTGGTCAGATGATAAAATTAATGCAAAAAACTAACAATTATTGTGTAGCACATTTCAAGTAAAAACTTACATGTACGAGGGGCGTTCAATATATAATGTCCATGTCCTTTGTATTTTGCTATGACAGTATTTACAAGAATTCTACAAATACTGTCTGAGAGGTGTTTGTTTCTATTCTATATCTGAAAAATTACATAGCCTTTCGTCAATAATTAAGTAATTTATTGAACTTAGAAGAGGGTCTACTCGAGTATACTAGCCTTATTGTCATTTTAAGCCAAATATGTGTTATCTTTGCAGTAGTGGTTTAGAAATTAAATGGCAGTATTCATTTAATTGCAACATACCAATCTATAACTTAATCCTTATATTTCCACCAGAACAAAAAATGAACATGAAAGTATGTTTTGTCTAAGAGTAAGGCGGTCAAATACAAGGAGACTACTCTTATTTATACCAAATGATGCTTGTTGGTTCACGCTCCAATAACTTCATATTTTGTTCGCAAATTTTCCCCAGAAATTATTGTTGATGGTCTACGGCGTACGTCAATGTATAATATTTCGAATTCCAGTCAATAAAACTAATTTACAATATGAATTGAAAAATAGCATACTTTCTGAACTTATTTTGACACCTATTTTCGCGACTTTCAAATGGTCTTATTTTGTATAAAAATGGCAAACAAGTACAGGAAATCATGTTTTTATGGAAGGCATTTACATTATTCACGGAAAAGTAGATGTGGAATAAGAGTATTTCCGGAAATGAAATTTTAATGGACAATTTTTCTCGAAAAGACGCAGTATCTATTACTGACCCTTAAAAAGACACCAGAAACAACAATCCGGGAATTAAATTTATTGAAATTTTCACGAAATATTTCGGAATAGTTGATGGTTCCAGAAATGTAAAAAGATTTCCATTTATCAATGAATGTTAAAATTTGTGACCAAAAAGACATTATATATTGAACGCCCCTCGTATTTCGATACCATAATTACGACTTCTAGTAATCAAATATACATGTATATGAGCCAGTCTCAAGGAAAACATGCTATTTTTGACAAAAAAAATGCTTTAGGGATGTTCCATAATTTCAAGGTAAAATCATAATGAAGCAAATGCAAAATACTGCTAAAAATGCCCATTAATAGAAAATCTTCAATACTGTACATGCACGAATGTTATGGCACGTTTGCTGCCCAAGTGGATGAAACTATGGCTAATACACTATCTTATATACTATCATTAATTTCATACACAATATCATTCAATATCCGATTATCCATTATTAATTTGCGTTCTCTTTGATACCTTATCAATATCACTTGTGTAGCTTTAAGTTATCTTTATTTGCTTTTGAGAAGCATTTATATCAGTTATCAGTTTTATAACATAATGAACGTGACATTCATACATACACTTTTGCTTGTGTTGGTTATGGATTTTCACTTTGAGTATAACGGGTTTTTTACTTTTGCTGAGAGAAACCACGTAGCGGGAATAATCTTTAGATTTTCTTTTGTTCCCTATACAATCTCTAATCACCGGTATTTGTGGGGAGCGGTGGCCTAGAAGTAGATCGCGCGCTTCGGGATCGAGAGGTCCTGGGTTCAACCCCCGTCTGGACCACTGCTTAATTTCTCTGAGCACGCATAACCCACATGCTCCACTTGACCAAGGTGTAAATTGGTACATGTGAGGGCTGTGTCTGAACATGTTCGATAGTCCTGGGCGCTGAAGATCGATGTTGGCTGCACACCCACCAGGAGAGAAATAGTCTCCCTAGGGAGACTCGAACGCAGGTTTCCATAGGTAGCCCAATGACCAGGGGAAGTTTAAATGTCAAAGGGTGGCTGAACGGCTGAACTGCTGAACTTTTGAAAGCAGCCCTAGAAAATTGGTAACTTTATTTGTTTTACCAAGGATAATAATCTTTCATATTCAGGTAACAATCCATGTAAGGACAAACTGACAGAAACATTCGCTAGCACTCTTCTGAAAAGACTTGGTTTAGACGAATATTTTCCAGGCAAGATAGAATTATTCGATATAATTTCAATCGCTCCGAAAAATATTGAGTGTCTTGATGGGAGATCGGAAAAACAATTACCGTGGATACTTTTAAGAAAACTGATGGCTGTAAATGGAGACGCTTTTTGTTTGGACGATCCAGCTGAAAACAAAGTACAAGTTTCCGAATTCTTGGAAATGGATGAAGAAATATCTGATGAGGAGGGTTATGGTGATGCAGCGGGAGAACGACAAAATGGTTCAGAAGAATACAACGATTTGAAGATAAACTATTTAGACGTCTTTCTGTTAGTATTTCAATGTTGTAGTCCTATGTTACAGCAGGTGCTGTCTCAAAAAATGTTTCTTTGTCAATTTGCTTTTCCATTTCTGTTCACGCCATTAACTTGCACTATACCATCAGTCACGCTGTGGCCATTGCGGTCAGTAGTCGTTGAAACTAGCTCCAATGAGAAAACAATACGAGAGTATGACCTCTTTGAGCTACCAACAAAGTGTGTTGCTTTTTGTCGTATTGGACGTCCACAATTTTCTAAATCCAAATTGCTAAACAAACTTGTTCCAGATGAAAATATAAAACCCTTCTTCAATTACAAATGCCAATCAGGACAAGTCCCGAAATCGGTGTGCATCAAATATATTGAAACGTTTTGGTTACTGAAATCAGGTACTGATAGAGATACATTTGACGACATAACCATGGTATGTAATATGAGGGGTTGTGTTAGGTCGTTTGACAAGTCTACAATGTCACTTATGAGTAAATTTGTGGACGCAATTTCGGTGTTTATCCAAAACGATGACATAATTGAGTGCCAAAAAGAGCTCGAAAATTTAACATCGTTATTCAAAAGGGTAATCATTGTATCGATAGGTTCTTCTAAGAAAAAGCTTGCCAGCTTAATGAAAACGTTAACCACAAATGCTAGTTCGAAATATAATTGCACTCTTTCTATTGTCCAAACGTATGATATAAAAGAAAAAGAAATGAAATTAGAGGATAGCATCATGAGAGAAATTGTTGATGCTATAAAGAAAGAAACAAAAGAACACCCCGCAAAATCTTTCGAGACGCGATTACGAGAATGCAAGATGGCGCAAATAAGTACTGATGAAAAGGTTGAAGCATGTGCATACGGAAGAAAGACTGCTGAGGAGTTCTGCAAAACTGTACATTTGGAAACAAGCTTTCTATTATTAAAAAGAGCAGTGACTCCTATACAGTCTACGGAGGCCAGAAATTTGGGAACGCTTTTTAAGGAGCTAAATAGGGAACAGGATAAAGATATCCAAGAGACAAAGAGAGCCAAAATAGAGACAGTCCGAAAAGAAATGGAAACAAATATAACAAAACCAATCAGGAATATTTTAAAGGTTCTGTGCGAAAGTACTCCTGTACAAGATGGTTATTTTTTGGCATGGCTGGAGTTCTATATTTCTCGCGAGAGTAGGCACCATCTTTCAGAATTAAAAAGGAAACACAAGGAAGCACGGGGGATAATCCAAAAACAAAGACCGGACAAACGGCAAGATATCGACAGAGAACGGGAGTTAATAAAGGTAGAGGAAGAGATGGATGCAGCATCATTCTCTGTTAGGAATTTGTTTCGAGAGATAGGGCTTATATACGATACTGTATGCGAACTCAGGCTTAGCGAAAAGATTTTAGATATACCATCTGTGGAATCTATTGCTTCATGTATAGGAACACTGATGTTAAGGGGACGTTCTTTAGAGTTAATTGATGGTGATAGTTTCTATTTACCAGCAAAATGGTTGTCTAAAATATTTGGCAGTGAGCAGATTCATGACAAAAACGTTATGACAATAGGTGTTCTGGGTGTTCAGAGTTCTGGAAAGTCTACGCTACTGAATACGATGTTTGGTGCGTTGTTTTCAACAAGTGCCGGTCGGTGCACCAGAGGTATACATGCTCAGTTGATACCACTCCATGCTGATCTCATCTCTGAAGGACAACTGGACTATGAATACGTCCTAGTACTTGACACAGAAGGATTACGCTCCACAGATGTTATTCGTGAAAGTCATGAGCAGGATAACGAGTTGGCTACATTGATAACAGGATTAGGAAATACCACCATAGTGAATGTAATGGGGGAAAATACCCAAGAAATCAAAGACATTTTGCAAATCGTTGCCCACGCATTTCTTCGCATTACACTTGTCAACGAACGCATTTCTTTACAGAATCGGTGTATATTGGTTCAACAAAATATGTCTGCAATTGCTGCTAGTGAAGATTTGGACTATGGGTTAATGAAGTTTATTACTGTTCTTGATGAAATGACTCAGGACTCTGCCAAGTGTGAAAGGATTGAGTACATACGTAGATTTAATGACGTGATACACTTTGACGTGTTATCTGATGTTTATTATCTCAAAAGTTTTTGGCATGGAGATCCACCATTTGCCCGAGTAAACAAAAAATACACTGACGCAGTGAATGACATAAAGTATCGCATATTTACACAAACAGAAGCGCCTGACGCGAAAACCCTTTCAGAATTCATTTGCCAAACAGATGACTTATGGCAAGGAGTAGTAAATGAAAATTTTGTATTTTCGTTCAAAAATAGTCTTGAGAGAAGAGCATATTTGGCAATGGATGACAGTATACAAAGCTTGCTGTGGAAAATTGAATTTTCAATAACAACGAGAATGCACTCAATGGTGCAGAAACAATATTCTAACTGCCAAACACAATATGCCATTGTAATCGCCGAAAAAGAGGTGAGTGATGGTCTGAATTGTATAATCAATGAAGAAAAGAAAGCAGCCGAAGCTTATTTGACAAAATATTTCGAGACCAGTCACAATCGTACAATAATTGTCCAATGGAATGAAAGCCAACGGGGTCGCATAAAGAGATTCTTTGATAAGATGCAAGACCTTCTTACAAGAAATATCAGAAATGAGAGAAATAAAATCAAAATGAAACTCAGGTTGCACCATGACACAAGAAATCAATTAGAAACGTTACACAAACAAACATCAGAATATGCGAAAACCCACAATGTAAAGAACATGACGGAAGAGCAAAAATCAGATTTGTTCGAGGTAGTTTGGACTAAAAATTACGGAAATGATGATCCAACTAAAGTGGTCGGTATGTTTGATTGGGACGCATCATTTCGCGACTGCCTCTTAGAAATACACACCACACATCATCATACGCTTAAGTCTATATTGGATGAGATGCATTGGTATAATCATAATAACAGACATTCAGTATTGAGCTACGAAAAGATTGGCATTAACCAAAATGATATTGTGCCTGATCAAAACATATTAGCAAGAAATTTGTTAAACACAAATCCTGTGTCATATAAAAAGCATAACTGTGTTGAACAGCATAGCAAAACCCTGTTAGAAACCCTCAGAAAGGAAATTGAATGCACGTGCGCACAAAATGAGTACATTTCCGAAACTAATGTTCGTAGGTTTATGCATAGCTTGAGTAAGCATGGCCAATTAGCTTTTTCTAATGCACACACTACGGTTAAAGAACAGTATTACGTTAAATTGAATGTTTATGTAAGTATGCATGCAAGAGAGATATTTGAAAAGCACAACAACAAGTACAGGCAGTTATTGGTCGAAGAATTCTACACATATAAGCAAGACCAACAAGAACTGTTTAAGGAATGTCTTGAATGTCGTTTAAACGAGGATAGTTTAGCAGAACATATCGCCAAGGTTATTTTTAATTACATCGATGCAGAATCGAAAAAGCAGATGTGTGAGGAAACAAAACATATCATCCGTGGTAATTTACCAAGAACAAAAAACCGCCTCATTATTGAACTGTGTTCCTCCTTGGTGGACGCAAATGATTTTGAAAAAGTTATGTCTTACATCGAGCTCCCATACGATACAGCACTACAATGGTTTAAACGAAATGCCTTACGTGTTCTCTTTGACGGCGAAACATCTAAATTTGCGGACAGTAGTTTATCTGTTGTCATCAACTTACATCTGAAAGTTGTTGAGAGCTTAAAACGAGTGCAAGAAACTGATAATGCGGTGGTTGCAACATGTTCCAAGTTACTTTACTGTCTATGTCTTAATTTAAATGAAAAACAGCTATTTATACAAAGAACAGACTTCGCCTTTATTGAGAAATGGCATGTACCGGTATCAGACGTCAATATAAAGCTGGTTTGCCGGAAGATCCAAGACAAACTGGAAGAGGATATTAACACGCTTAGAACTTCATTGAAGTCTTATACCAAAGATACGGTTTGGTGGGAGGGAAGGTCTCCAGTTCTTTATATGTTTGAGAGTATCTGGGGCTGTACTGAAGTGTGCCCGTATTGTAACGAACCGTGTGAAAGATCTACTGATTCGCATGATGAAGATCACACATGCGTTCAACACAGACCACAATGCTGCAATGGTAATAGGGCTACAGATACTAAGCAAGCTTTTACAGAGACGTGTAATTATTTTGTTCAATCGAGACGTAACCATAAATGTGGCGTGTTTAAATACAGATGCAATGACGGGATATCTGACTGCGAAGTAGAAACGCACGAATACTGCAAGTACAGAGAAATCCTGAAAACATGGCATATACTTCCAAATTCTGATATGCATGATTCATCCAAGTTTTGGCTTTGGTTTGCGGGAAAATTCAAAAAAGAGCTTAAAGAACGTTATCAATATGAGACGGAGACTATTCCGGATGCATGGAGCAATATCACTCCTGAGGATGCAAAGGAAAGTTTGCGATCTGTTTACGGGTGAATGTTATTATCATCTTTCAGCGCAGCATTCTGTCCATCATATGTAACTGGTGTACATTCCCTACATCCAGCATAATGTACAAAAAACTGCAGCAAAATAATTTAATGAACCAAATATGCTATAAATAATGAAGACTTATATCATGTTTGGACAGCTCACTTTTGACTCACGTGTGTGATCCATTTGTAAATCAGATGCTCTACCTACTAATCAGACGTCATTCAAGTACCATCACAGTCAAAATACCAACTGCACTTTGGTTCTTTGACCTACGAGAGAGGTTTACATGTAACAATCACAGAACCTGTCACAATGATTTCTATGTCTAAACCTGCATTTTAAAACGTTCTTATACTTTATTCTGTGTCAGTCCTTCAAGCTAAACTCCGTCATGTTTCGCGTCCAGCTTACAAATTCATCTTTCATAGTGAGGTAATAATAACGTATTGGAGCTTTGAATACTTCAGTTCTACGTATCAACATTTAACGAACTTGTAGAATTGTAAACTCTTCTCATTAAATATGTGAATTTTAAAGCTGTAGCTGGTTTGCATTGCCGGGTATCTTTGTTGGCACATGCGAAAGCTGATAAGCGTTGTTTAGTGAAATATTAAAGGAATTCAGTAGACGATCTCAGATGACTTTAAGAAACCGACGTTTAGTACACCTGACTGGCAAATAAAGGCTATGCTCGACATCCAATATACGTGTATGTATCTGATTAACTGTTGAAAATGGTATACATGTAGTAGTGTATGTTATAATTTGTATTACCTTTGATTGTATATAGCTAGGCTGGTGGAGTAATACGTGTTTGGTTTAGCCAGATAGCTTACGACTCCAGTCGGACTTCGAACATCCAACGCTTAGTATCCATATACTCATTCCTTATTTGTTTGCCTGCTAAAAATTCATATTTTTATCTCTACTATTTGTTTACATTTTTATAACCATTGTAATATGCTTTATGCAAAATAAAAGTTCGTATTTCTTATTATTAATTTTTCAAAGGAATTTTCTGAATCATCATCGGCATTTTTGTTATATTTCTTGATTTTATACCTGAGTATATTTTATTTCGCTGTCAGGAAAAAATTAATTAAATGATAGTTCCAGGCATATAATAAATTAGGACGTAGAGAATGGACATTCCTGACGGATTCATATTTTTATATTGAATGTATCTGTACCATGACCATTATTAGTAACAAAAATATTATATTAAGTCAGACAGGGAAGGCAGCACTCAACTTAACCAGTCGATCACAGAAAACATTAAAAAACACAGTGCCAAACTGAACCAACCGAGCACATTCAACATAAAACACATACAAGGCACAATGTCCAATTAAACAAGCAAAGATCCGCTCATGTCCAAGCTGTCGAAACGTAAAATAAATTATTACTAGCTGAATGACCCAGTTTCCACAGCAAAACGTCTATAATGCCTAGTTTTAGCTGTCAGAAATTCTAAAACGAAGAAGTGCCAAACACACTGCCAACCAAGAAAATTAATTAGCCCTTGTCCCAACTGTT
The DNA here is from genome assembly GCA_947247005.1 of Spisula solida. Lineage (NCBI taxonomy): Eukaryota > Metazoa > Mollusca > Bivalvia > Venerida > Mactridae > Spisula > Spisula solida. The sequence continues at coordinate 2,455,473 of OX365958.1, read as the reverse complement.
AAAAAGCTGAATAGAAAAGTTTCAGCAAACAAAAGGCGGAATGCCTACTCTGAATGACCTAGTTACAACAGTAAAACTGCTAAACTACATATGACTATTGACGTCATTATAAAGCAATTCCACACAAGGTATAAGATCATTTCGTAAATTGAAGTTTTTTCCTTCTCCATTATTATAAAGTACGAAATTATGATGAATAAATCATATTACGTGATTTGGATTTGTTCTCTTCTTATCCAGTTTTGAACCGTTTTTATATACATTTTGTCATTTTAACAACACGCATGTTTTTAGTATAATTATTGGGTTTCATATGTATTTTTTCTATTATATGTATTTACCAATTTGTGTATAATGTGTACTATTGTATTACATGAACTGAGTTGTATGACGTACAGTGCGTTTATTTAGGTCAGTCACTTGTATAATTATAAACAGTGTAATATCATAACATTGTATTTTTATTGTTTTAAAAGGACTGCCTCACATATTGGTGTATTGCAAAAATAAAATAAAATTGTCGAATATTCGCGTGAATTTGGTATAGTTGCCTGTATATCCCATAAACAACCACACTGACATCTAAAATAACTTAAGAAACTTCGGCATTTTGTAGTTATTTAGTATTTTTACATCAAAAATTCTATAGGGTATTAATACCCTATAGAATTAACACTACTATTACTTAAATTGCCTGAAATGTGTTTGCATTTGATGAAAACAAATCGAAAATTGAACCAAATATCTCACTGATGTTTACGTTGTAGATTGTTGATGTTATAGTTCAATCATGTGTGAATTACATAATTAACAAAGCATGTTGGAAGGAAACTTAGCGATTTTTGTCAAGAACAAAATACTCAGTGGGCGATATCGAGAGTGGTTTAAATTGCTTATTTGCACCAAATCTTCCATAAAGCAACCGTCAGTGGCTTTCTAATACATCAATACTTGGTTAGGTTTGAAAATCACGATATACAAACATTTTAGCCCAATCTGTGAGGCAGCACATTTTAATTGGAGAAACCCAATACCTTATTGACTTAGCCCCATACTTATATGTGCATAAAATATCTGAGTAGACATTAATAAGAGAAATTACTATGTTTAAGTACACAATGTTATGTAAACAAATGACTGATCTGAATAATCAAGTTAAACAATACGAGGTTTAGCTGAGAACATTTGACGTGGAACTTATTAATCCTCGTGTGGTTTCGTTATTGTACCATAAGAATGGTTTGATAAGTTAAAATAAAAACTTTGATTGGGCAACGGATAAGCATAGATATTCAAGGATTCCATGTTAAATGTTCTTAGTTGTATTTTGTGCTCTGTGATTTTTGGATTAAAACCAACAATAATTAAACTTGAATACATTCTGATTACTGTGGTAATTAGTTGTGAATATTGTTGGGTGTACCATTTAAGAAATAAACTATGAAAAACCGTTGTGTACCGGCCGTTATACTATGGTTTGGAGTTCTGACGCGTATATACTCTTTATTTCCACTTTTCAGTGATTTTACATAATAACATTTGGTATATGATTTTACATAATTATACAAGAGCTAAGTAACAAATTCACATAATGATATACATAATAACAGTTATGAGTGATATATGCGTAATGATTTCGTAAAAGAATATCACATATATATAAATGCAACAATTATATAATCTTACCGAAACGAAATGCAAGAATGTACAATGGTGAATAGAAAGAATTATTAATGTAATGTTCCAAGTTATACTCATCACAGACACGCATGTGTAACCTTTTTAACGATTGCAAAAACGCTTCATTTTCTTCGTAGGCCTGAGTGGTTATTAACAAGCGTCAGAACGACAAACCATTGTATAACAGCCGGTATACAACGGCTTTTGGGTATTTAATTTCGATTCTAACATGATTTAAACTCGGAATTATATATTAAGCCAGTGTTATTTTGCGAGATCTATGTTGTTTACGTTACTTGTTTACGTGTATGACGTCATAGAAACGACGTGACGTCATTTTCATTGTATATCGGCCGATATACGACGTTTGATTTGTTCTTTGTATATATAGGCAAAAACGCCGGTCATGTTAGAATGTTGTATTATGAACGGTTTATGCTATAAATGTGTTTGGATTTTGTGAAGATTGTTTTATTAGTTTGTTAAATATTAGCCTGAAATTATTGATGTATAGTTACCTCGGTCACTAGTGAACGGCCCTTTGTATACCAGGAATTATACAGTAAATCATTTACTGAGCTGATGACTGTGTAGTGATTATGAGAAACTTTGAAGGCTCCTTAAAGGTAGTCAAGTTAAACCTTTGGAGAACGTTTCATTAATCAGTGATACGTGACGCTGTTCTAGAAACACTCCTAAATGGGTTGACAGATAGTATAATGTTAGCATGATCTTGTCGCAAAAGACAAAATGTTTGTTTTCAGAGACATATGTCGACTCATTGTACTGGAGTAAATTAAGTACTCTATAACATCAATGCATACGTATAAAACCGAACTTTAACTACTACTGTCGCGATCTGGGATGATAACAGTTGGGATGTCGTTACATCATTCATTGTTGTCCCATTGGCCAATGATGACTGTGCTCCATTCGACACACGGCTTGAATTAAAGCTACATAATATATTTAAATATAAATTATACAGTATTTTCTCTTAAGGGCATCGCCCTTTGAGGTGCAAATATTGGTCATTGTTATTCGTTTAGAGTTATATGCTTCATAGATGCTAAATTTATAGTGAAATCAATATCGACTTAGGGAATTGTTAAGGGTGTAGCTATATAAAGGTTATTGCTCTACAGAGGGTCGCTTTGTATATTGTTTATATTTGTTGCTTGGTTTATGACTAAATTGTTAATGAAAATTAATTTTGATTTGTACTGTATTTATCATAGATTATAATTTTTATTACATGAACTCTGTTTTCCCCATGGTATTTTAATGACCATGCTTTTATTCATTTCAAATAGTTTTAGCCAAGAACTGAATGCTCCACAGATGTTAAATTTAACTATAATTTAAAGTGAAATTAATATCGACTTAGAGAAGTGTTAAGGGTGTAGCTATATAGAGAGTATTTCTCTACAGAGGGTCGCTCTGTATATTGTTTATAATTGTGGCTTGATTTATGACTAAATTGTACATGAAAATTAATCTTGATTTGTACTGTATTAATCCTAGTTTATATTTTTATTACTCTGTTTTTACCCATGTTGTTTTAATGTCGATGCTTTTTTCAAATAGTTTTAGCCAAGAACTCGTTTGATCGAATACCCTGAAGCATTAGACATATGGGTAAGAGTGACTTCCCCTGAAAATAAGGGAATGTAACTCTGAAGATCAAGAATTACTTCCCTTGCTATCAAACATAGTGTGAGCTTCATAAACACTTTAAGAAGGAAACATAAATCTAATGGCATTACATTTCAAATTAATCTAAACCAATGCAATTATGGCTGTTATAGCAATATCTACATCTCTGTTCAATATATCTGAGATTAAGTTACAAAATATATCTATATCTTGACTAACAATGTAGCAAGTCTTTTTTGACAAGGCTTCCACCTTGGCATAACGTGCGATGTGTATTGAACGCTATCTTGTTCTCTTTTAGCAGAGACGTATAATAAGCATTGATAGAAAGAATTACTCTCTCGTGTTATTTAAGCAATAAATTGTGTTTGAAAAAAAGATATATCTATATTTTATATTTTGTTTGAAAATGTAATTGTATGTTCTTATTATGTTACCGCGCCATGCATCATATAACCTTGTGTAAAAATGTTGTGTAAATATAGCTGGCTTAGAATTAGAACGTCGTAAGTACTACTTACTACCTTATAAAACTCGTGTATATTAGAAGTCTGCATATCAAGGCAATTCTTCTTGTGAGTCTATTTTCATGAAAATCGGAAGGGGTCATGTTGACCAAACAGAAGTTTAAAAAAGTTTGTTTGTCCGTAAGTAAAGTGTAGTTTTCAGACAGTTTTTTCTTGTTTTCTCAAAATATTGATTTTGAACTTACGACCTTTTAATCGACGCCAGCGATATGTTTATGTTGTTTGTCAAGAAACTGTATTGTTTACGAGAATAAGCTACTATTTTGTTCTGTTCTATAACAACATGGGAACGAAAATCATTTTATATTTGATATCTAAATCTGATTTCAATTCTTAGCTGTTGGTGAATATGGCCTTCCATATTTCTATATTGAACGGTCGGATTATGAGCATTACTCGGCAACCTTGTATTATTAGAAATAAAATTGGGACATTGTCCCAATCTCCTGAAGCATCTCAATCTTGAGCTAAATCTCATCTGAAATAGTGTCATGTATCATTGTGTTATTTTCCCTGGGAGGTTGAAGTCAAATTTGGAATTATACACCAGAAATATGATTCTGAGTTTATTAAAGTAAAATTTCATGAGCATGAAATTCAGATTGATCTCAAATTGAGACTACTATTTGAGCTTAATCTCAATTTGAGCAAATATTTCTAGTTGAGATGTTTGGGAGATCGTGGCCAGATCAATTCGTATAAGCGAGATTACATTGTGTATGGAACATTATACATTAACGTATATAATTACAGTACAACATTAGTAGAGCAACACTTTTTGGGGATGCAAATATTGGCTATTGTACAGATGTTGTTGCTCTGTAGAGGTTAAATGTATGGTAAATATCAGCTAGGGAAATTTTGAAGTTGTTGTTATAGAGAGGTTGTTGTTCTATAGAGGGTCGCTCTGATGAGGTTGTACTGTACATTAAATTGTGTTTATTTTTCAGAATTTACTGTATTGAAATTAATGTTTGTTTGATGGCTTTGATTTTTTTACTGCTTTTAATAAAATACTTAATCAGATATACAACTGGCTGTGTGTGTTGTCTGTTATTCAATGCTTCTATTATGGAACTACGAGTTGGTCATGTTTGGAGCCGGGCCAAATTTATGTAGCAAGTTGAATCGCCAAAATATGTAATATACAGGTACGTATATATTTTGGAAGACAAGAGTAAAAAACATCGTTACATAAACTGTGGTTACCTGCAATAAGTAATACAATACCAAAGCAGTATATATCGTTGATAGCAATTGAATTAGAATATGTATGTGTGACCCGATGGTCGGGTTGGTAACACTCAAACGGATAGAGAGGTCACTGGTTCAAATCACGGTCGGGGCATTCGGTCATGTTCTGTTCTGAAACGCTCATCAGTGGTTCCTACCCAACTAGAGATGGAGTGGTTGGTAGCCCAGATGCAGTATTGTGTGTATCAGTGCTATACATCGGGCACGTTGAAGAACCAATGAGTCTATTTAGAAAGAACCATGGTCTCAAACACGGATCAAAGACGGATCACATGTCTCCGTCCCTAACCTCGAAGCCGAAGGTCATCGGTCAATTAGGCAGGGTAAAACACGCATGACCACACACGACTGTCAGTCGAACACAAACAGTCTGAACAAAAACATGTATATTTTCCGTCATGTCTCATATATATACTACAAATAATAGAACACATACAAAGGAATATTCTCATCTTATTCATGTTCGAATCGTTCAGTATCAAGTCGGGTGCCTATGAACGCCGTTTGTAGAGCTCGTCATCACCATCGTCGTTGTCACACAACTACGGAATACCGTTAAGGTCATCGTGGATTTTAATGTGTAACCGCGATGACCCTAACGGTATTCCGAACACAACGGACCGATATTATGTTTTCCCCGGCTAGCGTTAGGTAGATTCCCAATGGCGGTTAAAAGAAAGATCACTTAATGAAATATTGGATCAAAATTCTAAAGTCAAGTGACGATTCTCTTATTAAAATAATCTACAATGTCCTACGCGAAGATGCGAACAACAACTTACAATATAATGGCACAAACTGGGCGTCACATGTCAAACAAATACTTAATGAAATAGGAATGACCAATATTTGGATAAATCAAGATACTTTACCTTTAAATTATATAAACGTAATAATACAGCGACTGGATGATACATACCAACAAACATGGTACAGTAATATAATTAATTCAAGTAGATTAGACTTTTATTGTAAATATAAATATGACTTTAAAATGGAAGAATATCTGAATTGTATAAATATAAACAAATACAGAATAAGTCTCACAAAACTTCGACTGTCGTCTCATACTCTCGCGATAGAAACTGGTAGACATAGTAATATACCCCGAAATGAAAGAATCTGTCAACAACGTACAATGAATGTTATAGAAAGTGAATATCATTTTGTCCTTGTCTGTCCGAAATATCATGTACTAAGAACTTCACTTTTACCAAGATACTACTGCCATTGGCCAACTCTTAGGAAGTTCGAATCATTAATGTCAACATCAACAACGCGATTACTAATCATTTTATCCAAGTTTGTTTATAACGCATTTGACCTAAGAAATCAGACTTAAGATTTTCCTATCAATACAAAATATAAATTTTATGTAACAACAATGACCAAATAAAATATTCACGAAATACATTATGAATATTATACACATACTATGAAAACAAAACACATTTGTTAAAATCCATACGTTAATTGTATCCTTCTTTTTCTCTCATTATATTACGTATATGTATGGTGCTACATTTTATTTTTATTTTATTGTTAAAACCATACAGTCTCCTATTACAGCTTATCTACATTCCTATAACAACTACCTACTTCTCTGTTAAATGATTCCAATTTTTCCTCGTGTTATACTTAATTTGTATGTACATAATTTGTGTATGACTATGAACATGTAGTTCTATGTTAATAAACTTTATGTTATGTTATGTTTGTGCATTCTGAAGTATCCTGTCAGCTATATACGTTTACAGCCTAATTATCTCTCCAGTAAATACAATGAATTAATTATCGGTACGATTTTGTCACTAATGACCAATTATTGACGACATAATGTTAACTACATGTAAATATTTCGAAATGTTAGTATACATTTAAATAAAATGTAAGGAAGACAAAATACTAATTTTGCAAGAGTTGCTTCCCTTAGAGTAAAAATCATACATTTATTGTTAACAATTCGTTATTGTGTCTACAAACCAACTGGAGGCTGTATTTAGTTTTCTTCGATCTTATAAATGGTGTTTTCCAACTAAAGTGCTCAAAATGCATCATTCTGCAGATAGGTTGCCAAGTTATTGCTTTATAAAAATATCAATTTTGGGCTTAATTGGGCTTTAATACAACAACACAAATCGAAAGTATATACGAATATTCAACATAAATCTGCAGCTCATTAAGGGCTGTGTGCGTCATAACAGTGTCTAAAGCACCTGGGTACGCGAGATTATGGTTCCGAATTAAATACAGGCCATAAACATGTGTACTGCCTCGACAAACGGGGTGTCTAGCAGCGAGTATAACCAACAAACGACTGACTGTGAGTGTGGTAAAAAGCTGTAATTAAACAAAAAAGCACATTAAGCAACAAGTCACATTACACAACAAAGTACATAAAACAACAAAGTATGTAAAATACAACTACATATGAATAATCATACTTTAGCTTGTACAAACTCGTAAACAAACTCCAAGAGGCATAAGGGAGAAAACTCTTACAACCCTGTCAAAGGTAAGTAAGGGAGACAACTTGTACAACCCTGTCAAAGGTAACTAAGGGAGACAACTCGTACAGCTCCGTCAAATGCAAGCAAGAGAGACAATCTCCTGCAGACGATATTTCTAAGCAAATTAGAACAAAATGCGTATCAAGAACTTCAGTAAGCAATACAAAAGTGCTATTACAGACAATATAAACTAATACATACACTGTGAGGGCTGACATATGACCAAAATATCAGGAAGCGTGAGAACGCTCGAAAGAAACATCTTGTTCCCGCAAATACAACTTGATTCATCGGTTTACAGAAAGTTCTTATTCCAAAATTTAACCGAACACAGACTGGTTCCAGAACAACATGGTCTAAATTATAGAACTTACTTGATATGTATCAAGTTCAATGGAAAAGCCAAAGGGAGACAACATATTTAAATGTACATCTGTTTAAGCAACTACCTGTATTAAGCATTAAGTTTGAACAAGTATCCCGTATGTTTTATTTTAATACATATACATGCATTTACATAGTCGCCTTATTCCAATCCATGTATATAGTGCGGAGACTTTAACCTGATCTTCAACCTTCTAGTAGCATAATTTAACAGCTGATATAGTCTATATTTATAATCCCGGTTGTATGTTTTCATAAGCGGCGGGTATCACGAAGACGTTCGTTCGGAACCGCCCAGTTAGGATGATGAGTTACGTATAATTTTATCATAACTGGACAAGTGTTTGAACCTGGCTCGCATTGTTGTTCAAAACGTGGGCTTTGACATTTTAATATATACATAGTCATGGTGGAACGAACGCTCAATGGTAAAAATCTATATTCTGTTAATAAGAACATTTTTGTACAGAAGAGAAGAGAACCCGCTGAAGCGACAAATACTTGTACATAACTACTCCAATATTGAAATATTTATGGTCAGGACCACGCCCCCTCCCACTACGCGCCTTGAAATATTTTTTTTATATTTATTATATATCCAGACCCATTCAGTACTCACACAAACATTTGCTGAATGATTTTGATATTAATACAAACATCTATGTACGTCCTCTACTGCTTAAATAACGCAATGTTGATGTTAAAATATACACAGGAGCGTATCTTGGGGCGGGTCCAGACCCAAAGTGTCTGTGTTCCCGGGCACAGATCTTTATTTCCACGATAGTTTGAACAAAATACATAATACTAATGACAAACTTACAGTTTACGTCAAACATTGATCAGCAAGAATCAAATATCAATCAAACATTGATTAAAGCTATCAAACAATGTCCATACATTAAGCATGGCCAGGTAACGGATGTTACAGAAATCACACTCCGTGACAAGTAACTTCCATTACCACCCAGTACAAACAATAGACCAATTATAATTAGTCTAGCTTACCAGACGCTTATATTGAGTGAACATCCTATACTTATCATGTTATCAATTTACTCGTAGTGACAAATTTGGCTCAAAGCTAAACGGAAAATTAATTATCACAGCTTTATTAAAATATAATTATGCGAAATAGATCGGAAGTTACTATATAAGGGTAGAAGGGTTATACTGGACATTATTCATATCTCATCGTTCGACATTGCATTATTTAAACATATTATATATCTACAACACTACTCACAAGTCTACCAGTGAAATATGTCTATCAGGTATGTATATGTACATGTCATGCAATTAATATTATTTTTTTAATCGTATAAATTCAATAAAATACGAGTTTCCTTGTACAATATAGTCTTTATTATTATAATTAGTATTGTACTCTGATTTTTAATGCAAGAACTGTTCATAATTTCTGTGGGTATACTCAGGAGTTGTAATTGCTTTGACCATAATATATATTTACTCACTCCGCAAGTCAATACAAAATTATTACATTTTACATCAAATTCACGATAAAATACATCAATCAGTATAAATATTAATAAACAGAAGAAATCGGAATGTTTTTTATGTTAAACCAAATACGTATTTATCAAACCATTACATTATTTGAAAGAATCATTAATTTATGTATTTTATTCTATTTCACAGATTACAGTTGTTCAGTGATGGGTTGTTGGATTCTCCCGTTACCAGGGAAACCACAGATTCTGAGGTAGCTTCTATCATTACACCGGACAGCAAGGGCGTTAACTCTGATGAGTCTGGAATAGATGTACTCACGCCATTATCTGTAAGTATCATAATAATATGTACACGAAAACATTGATGCGAAGCATCCAAGTAGCGCGGCAAAGTATTATAATTATATGTACAAGAAAACATGCATGCAAAGCACCCAAGTACAAGAAAACATTGATGCTGAATATCCACACAGCGCCGCAAAGTATTAATGTATAAACATACGTTCAATGTGTTTATCATGTTTATATAATTCTAATCCATTAAATAAATCTGCAACAAAGTGTATATGACAATTCAATAGATGTATTGAGAAAAATGTTAATTATCATGCAAATGCAATGAAGTATATATTATTTATTTCATAGTGGGTTAATCATGTTATTTACTTTTTTCAGGTTGGTTTTTCATGGAAGCCAAGAAGTCGTCGATCATCGCTAGACGCTCGCAGGAGCTTGTTTTCTGGCAAGCGTCTGGCAGATGATGATCTGATTGAAGAGTCACCTTGTACTAAGAAACTGAGATCGTTGACAACTGAACCGTCAGAACAGAGCCAGGTAAAATGAATATTCTAATCTCTACTCACGATCATTTTCAATCAAAGAAACTTGTTACGTTCTAAAAAAAAGTACCAAACTCCAAATCAAAGCACCGATAGAACAAAGAAGAAAATATTTCTATATATACAGAATTACATCATGTCTGGCAAATTATTTCATCGAAATAATACATGTACATTTGTAACAAAATTCACCCCTTCGCTACAGGCATTTACTATAACGATTGGCCCGGTTTGAGTACCGTTTTGCCCGACTACACATTTGTCAATTCTACGTTTTTCATTTTGTCTTATCATTTGTTTACTATTTATTTCAGAAAATCATGGAAGCCGTGGAACGTCTGGAATCACGTGATCTTATCGCTGATGGATCACGTGACTACACATTACCCACAATTCCTGGCAAGCACAGTGACCTCAAATCCATTACTGCTGAGACAATGGCGGATGTTGTGTGTGGAAAGTACGACAAAGATTTCGGACGAGTGACCATTGTAGATTGTAGATACCCGTATGAGTATGACGGTGGACATATTAGAGGGGCGGTGAACATGTATACAAAGGACGAAGTTCATAGTCTGCTTACGTCACCAGTGACGTCAGAAAAACCTCACGTACTTATCTTCCATTGTGAGTTTTCATCCGAACGTGGTCCAAAAATGTATCGCATTCTACGTAGTGAAGATCGTGAGATGAACAAACATCAATATCCACGTCTGAACTTTCCTGAAGTATATCTTCTACATGGTGGATACAAAACTTTCTATCAGTCAAACAAGGTAAATATAATATTTATATAATTTTTTATAATATATAATTTTGTTGGTGTTTACGTTTCTGTAGAGTGCTTCCTTCGCAGTCCGATCTGTTATCATCTCCGTTTAAGACTAAATGGTTGTTAGCATCTATAATAATGCAATATCAATTCCTATTCGATATCAATGATACAAAATTATAGGTTTATAGAAACACCACAACTGATAAGTTATACCCCTTGTTTCCAAAAAATCTATATTTTTTCAGCATAAATTTTATGTTAATTACATGTTAATTACAAATGTACTTTGCAAAATATGAATTTTGTTACTTAACCTTTGTTATCTATATTTTTCAGGAACTTTGTGACCCCATCAGCTACAAACCAATGTTACACGAAGATCATACCGCTGATTTACGTCACTTCCGGGTAAAGTCTAAATCATGGACGGTTGGAGAGAAACAGGTTACAAGTCGACGACATCGTAGCAGATTGACCCGAAATCTGAGTTTCTAAAAGTGCTGAACTACTGTACCATATTAGTAATGTGACGTTAAAAGTGCTGAACTACTGTACCATATTACTATGTGACGTTAAAAGTGCTCAACTACTGTACCATATTAGTAATGTGACGTTAAAAGTGCTCAAAATGTAAAATGTGCTAAAATATCATAATTATATGTTGTGTTGTTGTTATTGTTGTTAATTGATTTTTTGATAAATGCAAATAAAGATATAAATACTGAAAGAAACATGTTTTTGTTAATATATTTCAATGTTGTCCTGCGACATTTCTGCAAAATACTTGAATTACTTTGACATTCAAAATGCGATCGGTTTCGTCTAGCATTAATTATCAACTTATCATCCACAAGCATCTGATAACTTCTCCACAAGTGGAGGGCACTTATGAAAAACCATCCACAAGTGGAGGGCACTCATGACAACGTCTCCACAAGTGGAGTGGAGTGCACTCATGACAACTTCTCCACAAGTGGAGGGCACTCGTGACAACTTCTCCACAAGTGGACACAGATAACAACTTCTCTAAATGTGGAGGACACATATGACAGTTTCTATAAATGTGGAGGACACATATGATAACTTATCCACATGTGGAGGATACATTTGACAACTTCCCCACATGTGAAGGACATATATGGTAAATTCTCTACATGTGAAGGACATATATGGTAACTTCCCCATATGTAAAGGACATATATGATAACTTCTCCACATGTGAAGGACATATATGGTAACTTTCCCACATGTGAAGGACATATATGACAACGTCTCACATGTGACGGACATATATGACAACTTCCCCGCATGTGAAGGACATATATGGTAACTTCTCCACATGTGAAGGACATATATGGTAACTTCTCTACATGTGAAGAACATATATGGTAACTTCTCTACATGTGAAGGACATATATGGTAACTTCTCTACATGTGAAGGACATATATGGTAACTTCCCCACATGTGAAGGACATATATGGTTACTTCCCTACATGTGAAGGACATATATGGTAACTTCCCCACATGTGGGGGATACATATGACAACGTCTCACATGTGGAGGACATATACGACAACTTCCACACATGTGAAGGACATATATGGTAACTTCCCCACATGTGAAGGACATATATGGTAATTTTTCTACATGTGAAGGACATATATGGTAACTTCTATACATGTGAAGGACATATATGGTAACTTCTCTACATGTGAAGGACATATGTGGTAACTTCTCTTCATGTGAAGGACATATACGACAACTTCTCACATGTGGAGGACATATATGACAACTTCCCCACATGTGAAGGACATACATGTATATGGTAACTTCCCCACATGTGAAGCACATATATGGTAACTTCTCTACATGTGAAGGACATATATGACAACGTCTCACATGTGACGGACATATATGACAACTTCCCCGCATGTGAAGGACATATATGGTAACTTCTCCACATGTGAAGGACATATATGGTAACTTCTCTACATGTGAAGAACATATATGGTAACTTCTCTACATGTGAAGGACATATATGGTAACTTCTCTACATGTGAAGGACATATATGGTAACTTCCCCACATGTGAAGGACATATATGGTTACTTCCCTACATGTGAAGGACATATATGGTAACTTCCCCACATGTGGGGGATACATATGACAACGTCTCACATGTGGAGGACATATACGACAACTTCCACACATGTGAAGGACATATATGGTAACTTCCCCACATGTGAAGGACATATATGGTAATTTTTCTACATGTGAAGGACATATATGGTAACTTCTATACATGTGAAGGACATATATGGTAACTTCTCTACATGTGAAGGACATATGTGGTAACTTCTCTTCATGTGAAGGACATATACGACAACTTCTCACATGTGGAGGACATATATGACAACTTCCCCACATGTGAAGGACATACATGTATATGGTAACTTCCCCACATGTGAAGCACATATATGGTAACTTCTCTACATGTGAAGGACATATACTGGCATGCGAGGTATTACCGGACAGAAATGCCATAAAAAGCTTCCTGTGAAGTTAAAAATCGATTTTTAGTCAGATTTTTTTGTGTTGACACATACCTGGGTTCAAGGCCTTCCTAAAAATAGAATTCCCGAAAAAATGACGTCACCAGAACATCCAAATTAAGGAGCCCAAACAGGGGCACTTTTTACACTTTTTTTCAACGACGTACAGCAGGTATTACCGGACAGTCGTTTTCAGTCATTTTTAACTTAAACTTTGGAATATTATTATGGTAAATAATTGGAACAGGGTTGGTACTTCCTATTTATGCAAAAAGATGTCACGATTTTCGTGATTACAACCCGTAACGCGCCATGTTTTCCTGCCGGGTGGCGCTGTATGATAGGTCAAATGCCGTAATATACCGTACATAATTTACCGATCAAAAGTCGATAGCAACCCCAAGTATTTCAGATTTATGTATAAGATATTAAAAAGGATTACTCAACTGCTATCCGTTGACGTAATTAACAATATCCAGCTAAAATTAGAGCTGGTAAAAAAGGACGAAATTAAATTTAAAATAAAAAAAGATAAAAATCTTGATGCCGCGAGGATTCGATCCCGGGTACTCTCGCTTCACAATCAAAGACGTTAACCACTCGACCATGGGCGCTTTACTTAAAAAAATTGCGGTTTAATTTAAGGTCTGTGAAGTTGGCTCAACATACGACATACGACATTCAAAAAATCGAATGTCGTCCAGCTCGACATACGACATTGGACGACATTCAAAAATCGAATGTCGTCCAGCTCGACATACGACATTGGACGACATTCAAAAAATCATCAAAAATCGAATGTCGTCCAGCTCGACATTGGACGACATTGGACGACATTCAATAATCGTCTAAATCGAATGTCGTCCAGCTCGACATTGGACGACATTGGACGACATTCAAAAAAATCGTCAAAAATCGAATGTCGTCCAGCTCGACATACGACATTGGACGACATTCAATAATCGTCTAAATCGAATGTCGTCCAGCTCGACATAAGACATTGGACGACATTCAAAAAATCATCAAAAATCGAATGTCGTCCAGCTCGACATTGGACGACATTGGACGACATTCAATAATCGTCTAAATCGAATGTCGTCCAGCTCGACATTGGACGACATTGGACGACATTCAAAAAAATCGTCAAAAATCGAATGTCGTCCAGCTCGACATACGACATTGGACGACATTAAAAAAATCATCAAAAATCGAATGTCGTCCAGCTCGACATACGACATTGGACGACATTCAAAAAATCATCAAAAATCGAATGTCGTCCAGCTCGACATTGGACGACATTCAATAATCGTCTAAATCGAATGTCGTCCAGCTCGACATTGGACGACATTGGACGACATTCAAAAAAATCGTCAAAAATCGAATGTCGTCCAGCTCGACATACGACATTGGACGACATTCAAAAATCGAATGTCGTCCAGCTCGACATTGGACGACATTGGACGACATTCAAAAAATCATCTAATGTCGTGCGGCTTGGCATACCGTCCGGTAACTGCATCAGTTCCTTTAAAAGCATTGTTAACCTTAGCCACTCACGGATCATAGGCTTTGTGACTCGCCAGAACCCTTGTGTGTAATGATTATTCGTGTCTGTCTGACCTGGGCATTATTTAAAGCTAGTTTGCTAGTTTGAACTAGGTGCAAGATTATTCATGTACGAAAAATCTTTTCTAGACGCTCGATGTTCTATTCTTTGAAATAGTTATTGAGGTACCCTTGGATGCAACTATAAATACGTTTCTGTAGAATGTCTCAATTTGAAGCCTCGGTTTCTGGATAAATCATACAGTTTCCGCTGTATATAGCAATAGTCAAACCAACTTCGCCGCCCTTAATCTTGATGAAACCTGGACCTTTTGCCCTAACCGTAGATGTAACGTTATATTCCGGGGTTAAACTGGCTTGTAACAGGCTCATACCGTAACTACCCCTGCCACCACCGGTACGACACGGGGCTATACCGTTCTATGTCGGAGGTCGACATGCTCTCAATCGGGTTTGTATTTGAAAATCCGATATGTTACGGTTTATCACGGTATTTGAACGGTAAAGCTGGAACGTATCTTGAATTTTTGTTATGTCGAAGTAATTTTCATGGTCACGAAAAATTGAGATAACAACAAGACTTGACTTTACTTGTACATGTATTTTAAATTGTACATCTCGGATATACGTACCACCTTTTTAAATGTGATATTCGACGGCTTCTGTTGGTAACGCAATACCAATTATACTTGTTTTTATGAATCAGCCTCAAATGTATTATTCACATGATGGCCACCCGACACTTAAAACAAATTAGTGTTAAACAATAGATTTGAGCTTCAAAATTATCAAATACAAAAATAATGTCGAGCTGGACGAAATTCATATATTCATATATGGTAATGTCTCTACATGTGAAGGACATATATGGTAACTTCTCTACATGTGAAGGACATATGTGGTAACTTCTCTTCATGTGAAGGACATAAACGACAACTTCTCACATGTGGAGGACATATATGACAACTTCCCCACATGTGAAGGACATACATGTATATGGTAACTTCCCCACATGTGAAGGACATATATGGTAACTTCTCTACATGTGAAGGACGTTTAGATAACTTCTCTACATGTGAAGGACATATATGGTAACTTCTCTACATGTGGGGGATACATATGACAACGTCTCACATATGGAGGACATATACAACAACTTCCCCACATGTGAAGGACATATATGGTAACTTCCCAGCATGTGAAGGACATATATGGTAACTTCCCAGCATGTGAAGGACATATATGGTAACTTCTCTACATGTGAAGGACATATATGGTAACTTCTCTACATGTGAAGGACATATATGGTAACTTCTCTACATGTGAAGGACATATGTGGTAACTTCTCTTCATGTGAAGGACATATACGACAACTTCTCACATGTGGAGGACATATATGACAACTTCCCCACATGTGAAGGACATACATGTATATGGTAACTTCCCCACATGTGAAGGACATGTATAGTAACTTCTCTACATGTGAAGGACATATATGGTAACTTCTCTACATGTGGGGGATACATATGACAACGTCTCACATATGGAGGACATATACAACAACTTCCCCACATGTGAAGGACATATATGGTAACTTCCCAGCATGTGAAGGACATATATGGTAACTTCTCTACATGTGAAGGACATATATGGTAACTTCTCTACATGTGAAGGACATATATGGTAACTTCTCTACATGTGAAGGACATATGTGGTAACTTCTCTTCATGTGAAGGACATATACGACAACTTCTCACATGTGGAGGACATATTTGACAACTTCCCCACATGTGAAGGACATACATGTATATGGTAACTTCCCCTCATGTGAAGGACATATATAGTAACTTCTCTACATGTGAAGGACATATATGGTAACCTCTCTTCATGTGAAGGACATATATGGTAACTTCCCCACATGTGAAGGACATATATGGTAACTTCTCTACATGTGAAGGACATATATGGTAACTTCCCCACATGTGGGGGATACATATGACAACGTCTCACATGTGGAGGACGTATACGACAACTTCCCCACATGTGAAGGACATATATAGTAACTTCCCCACATGTGAAGGACATATATGGTAATTTCTCTACATGTGAAGGACATATATGGTAACTTCTATACATGTGAAGGACAAATATGGTAACTTCTCTACATGTGAAGGACATATGTGGTAACTTCCCCTCATTTGAAGGACATACATGTATATGGTAACTTCCCCACATGTGAAGGACATATATGGTAACTTCTCTACATGTGAAGAACATATATGGTAACTTCTCTACATGTGAAGGACATATATGGTAACTTCTCTACATGTGAAGGACATATATGGTAACTTCTCTACATGTGAAGGACATATATGGTAACTTCTCTACATTTGAAGGACATATATGGTAACTTCTCTACATGTGAAGGACATATATGGTAACTTCTATACATGTGAAGGACATATATGGTAACTTCTCTACATGTGAAGGGCATATATGGTAACTTCTCTACATGTGAAGGACATATATGGTAACTTCTTTACATATGTGAACTTCTCTACATGTGGAGGACACATATGACAATTTCTCTACATGTGGAGGATACATATGACAACTTCTCTACATATGACAAATTCCCTACATATGACAAATTCCCCACATGTGGGGGACACATATGACAACTTCTCTACGTGTGGATAATACACATATGGAGGACATGACCATAGCCAATGATACTGAAGATAACATTTGCTCTAACCAGGAGGGAGAAATATCTTATACACTGCCTAGTAATGTGAGAGTGGCGTTTTATTTTATTTGTACACAAAAGATTACAGCCATTGTCTGAACTGGTAAAGCGAATATAATATTTTAGACGAACATTGGAATCAAAGATGTCTTGATTAGCCTTTATAATTGGGATTACACCGTAATAGTGGACTCGGCCACTATTATTATCTAAACTTAACAATATACTTATAATATAAAATGTAGTGACCAGCAGAGCAGAGCGAGCAGAGCAGAGCAGAGCAGAGATGTTAAAATTTTAAAACCTAATGTAATAGGCAACGGAAAAAATACACAATACAATTTTTATTATTATAAAAATATTTGTTTTTGTTTCACGGTGAAACCAAATTGTTTTTGTTGAAACCTTAACATTAATTTTAAAAGTAAAATAAAGTCTCGATATGAAATTTGTGGATTCACTTCCTGGTATTGGTCAAGGGCATATTTATCTTTATTGTAGTTAATTCATCACGTCAGTTGTGTTGACATCAAATTTACTGCGCCGTCGAGACTTTAATTAGTACTGTTTGCAGGTTACTATACTCCATCGGTCTCAGTTGAAAATACGAGTTTCTATTAAGTCGAATATCCAACATTTGGAAATTCGAATTGTATTTAAGTCAAATATGCAAATCTCAGCTGGCTGGACTTTCGATCTTAGCTGCATACGTTGAATACCAAACTCATTGCCTGCCAGCTCGAAATAAGGGTGTTGCTGGCAATTGAGTTCTCCACATTCTCTGGGCTAAGTTAAATATAGTCAAAAAGTATGGTTATGTTTCCATCGCTGTATGGGACACCAATCGTGAAAGCTCGACCATTTCCGTTTGTCTCCGGTTAATATACCTACATTACAATGCATGTTTGGATTGTGAATCATCGGGTGTTTCCGTATGTTTTCGGCAAATCTAATGCAAATGCCATTCTGATCACATCGATCGGCCTTTCAAGATGGATTGCAATAGATTTACCGGAGACAAACGGAAATGGCCGAACTTTGACGATTGATGCAACTCGTAAAGGTCGAGCATTCTCGGTCACTAGTGTATTCCTCACCTTAAATCATAGTCTGTGGTTCTTGACCAACCGTCAGGCAGAAATTTACTGCCAGAAAAAAAAGTTATATTCATTTTGTAGACGTGTGTTCTATCTTTACTTGTCTTCTGTGTATATTTCAATGACATCGATGTAGTTTGGTCGATGTCCATGGCTACACAATTAATGTTCATATGATAGTCATTCTGAACCCTAAGGGCGTCATATCTTCAGTTTAAAGACATGTACGTGCAGTTTGAAATCGCTTTTATAGCCTTGTGAAAGATCGTCAGTTTAACGCGACGAGTGTTATTGTTTAAAGGGACATGCCGTGGAACTAAAGTGTCTCGAATAGCAAACAAATTGGTATCATTTTAATACCTAAGTCAAGTAATGAAAACCCTGTAAAAAGTTACGAAATCTCCCGCTAGTTTTTTTTTAAAATAATATTTTCGGTAATAGTTGGTTTTACAAGTGATAAACGCAATTTTGTTGTATGCAAACCAAGACACTCCAGTTTCTGGGCATATCCCTTTAAGTTGTTCTTTATGTACAGCCATATCATATCATATCTCATCTCTCTATGCCTTAAAATTGCTATTTAACAGTTAAAATGCAGAATAATCTAAAGCTGAAAGTGTACGATTCAAATTATTAAAAAAAAACAAAGTCACGAATTCTGGTAACAATGTATGTAAAACGTAATAATAATAATAATAATAATAATATGTTTATTTTCCTCCATAGTTGAAAATTACAACAAAGTTAGTAATACTAATAGTAAAAAAGTATCCAAAACATTTAAGTATAGATTTTTTTTAGAAAGTCATTTGTAATAAATATTCCGTACATTTTCACCGAAATGGTCTTCTAAGAATATAAACTAGTATGTAACAGTGTATACACGAGTCAACTTCCGGTTATCGCAATTATTCATACACATTGAATTGTACAGTCTCTCAATTAGTCATACAGTGGTCGGAAATCACAGATGTGTTTGCTCGCAATAAGGCGTATAAAATGAATTGTATAATCTTTCAATAAGTCATACAGTGATCGGAAATCACAGGTGTTTTTGCCGCCATTATATAAGTTATACAAGTTGAATGGTAGAGTATCCCAATAAGTCATACAGTGATAAGGGATATATACGCTGTGTTAATTACTATTAGATAAAATATCGATTATAATTTTTGTAACATTACCGACATATCACGTTCAATATGGTAACGGGTTAATAAAAGATACACATGCACGATGGTATAAATAGTATCGATTGGAATTAAATAATAACGTTTCCGACTTTCAAGAGCACAGTTGGCTTTCAATTATTGTTTAGAAAAAGATATAAATCAAGGGACCTAATCGATGATCGCTCAAGGGATACAACCTCGCTTCGGGAAAGCCTTGTTGAGTTACATGCGTCATGTTCGTTTTTATCGGCCTGCTGTTTTCTTAATGTTCCTCCGACATATACTTAAATGAGTATCTTTTGTTTCTACTTGCACCCAGACAATGGCAGACATCTCCGCTTTCTTGTTCATGGACGGTTTCTAAACTTGACACCCATTTGAAAGTTTTGGAATGCAAAATGGTAAGCAAAATCTTCTCAGAAATGTACAGTTGTGCAATATGCTATCAACTCAAAAATACCTACTGTGATTAAACTAATTACTAGGTGGTTGTTTAATTAATGGGATGCTACGGACTGTATACCATATTTTCCCAAGCTGAATCGCATTATATTCACTACTTAAGTTTAACACAAGGAATGCGTATCATGGTCAATTTGAGGCGGAAATGAATTTCTTAAGATGAAATTTTCAAATAAATTTCTTACTATGCTCACAAATGTCAAATGTCCAGCTTGCCCGGAGACTCGAAACATCCATTAATTTATTTACACCACCATCCCTGACAATGGAGTGTATTTCCGTTAAATAGCCAATCAACGATTAATTCTCAAACTAGACTATGTACATGATTAGAAAGTATTTCAATGAGGCCCGTCTATGGGCTAGAATTTTTTATTGCACTTACACTCATTTTTGAATTTGAAAAACATGAAGTAAATGATATACACAACAACTATGCGCATACCACATGCAACATGCGTTCACTCTACGAAGTTTTAGAAAACGAGTTTGGCAATATAAAAAGGTCAGCCATGTAATAATATTTTGTTACTTTTAGTATTTAGTTTAAAGTAATACTTGTAGTTAAGTAAGAAAACATTCTAGCACTATGATCAATCATTTTCAATTGGAAAAAAATCCATACCTCTTGTTTATTAACCAGACAGTTATGCTAAGGTCACATTTGCCCTACGAGCTCGTACGGACACCGAAGACTCGTACGAGTATCGTACGGATTTTTAACCCGTACGAGCATCGTACGGATATCTTTCCAGTGCATCTATATAGATCGTTAGTGGTCCGTACGAGTTGTGACCAGTCGCTACGAACATACTCAAACCGTTAGGATTTCAAAAATTGTGAACTAGTACGAGTTGATAAATTCGTACGGATATCGTACGAGCTTTGTGACCCTAGCATTATAAGCATGCCCATATAGTATAACAATCAGTATATCTCGACAGTCAAACTTCATTTAAAGGCTACCGGGTATCTTGTTGAAAACTTGTTGAGATACGGTGCTCAGCCTGAATAAACAAAAACATAATTAAGCAATATAATTATGCTGCACAATAACTATTTTTATAATATTTAAAGCTGTGCTTATTTTTTTTTCGGATAAACCGTTTAACTGTTGGAATATTTCGGACAGTTCCGACTGAATTTCTAGGATGGCGCGCGTGGCTTCCGGTGGACCTTCCTCGTAATGACTAACCATGCTTCACAAGACGGACCTCTCCAACCCGCGTGATTATTTAAACCAATCCCTACAATTTGTACTTACTGCCAGGATCATTCAGTTTTCGACAGTCACCCATGTAAGTAAATCTAATTTATTAAATTCGTCCTTGATTATTTTCGACGTAGTAATTATTTTCGACCCAAGGAGAGATACTAGTAATATTCCAAGTTATTATATTTCACCGTTGGAATTTAACAATTGTTGGACAGTGCTGGACTTCTTTGGATAAAGTATTTTTAGTCTATTTTGACATTTTTAATGATATTCTAGAAAATTTTAAATAAAATAAATTGATATACAAATGTAGTTTTATTAGCCAATTAGGGCTTATGAGATGTGTATAAAATTGCGAAATATTATTTTCGATAATTCGTGCGAATTTGCCTTGAATGTAGGACTATTATATAGATGCATAATGCTGAGGTCACATTTGCCCTACGAGCTCCGTACGAGTTGATTTTGTCAAACTCGCACGGCGTCCGTACGCAGCCCGTTCGAGAATCTTATAGATTTTCTTAACTCGTACGAGCATCGTACAGATATCGTACGAGTGCATCTCTATAGATAGTTCGTGGTCCGTACGAGCTGTGACCAGACGCTAACCGTTAAGATTTCAAAATTGGTGAACTCGAACGAGTTGATAAATTCGTACGGATATCGTACGAGCTTTGTGACCGTTGCATTTGTGAGACATAAATCCATGTTGTCATGAAAGAGATTCAGCTTTGCTGATGACATGTTTTAAGTAATCACACTATTGATCTCAAAACTAATGATTGGAAGATCGTGTAGGGTGTCCTTTTTTCGACTCTGTTCTTTTCAAGTAATGGGTATATCCAAAAAGGTAACGATTTATTTTATTTTCCAAAATGTCCATTTTCTCGTGAAAAATTTAATAACGATACTATTGTCCGTTTACCATGGTTTTGTTCCAAAGTTATTAAATTAAACGATCTCACTTGATATTATTTAGAAATTTTGTTTTTAATAATGCTTGATTTGCTCGTTCAATACTAAATATATTTTTCAACCCATCCTTCATAATTTATTGTGTTGGACTGAGACAGTCATAGTGTGTGGTTACTATTGGGTTTTTTCCCTGCCTATTTGGCCAATGACTCCCGGATTCGAGGGAACATTTATCAAATTAGGTTTTCTACTCCAATTTCTTATATCCTTCTAGAATATGTGTTGTTCATATTTTTTTAATACTTAAGCGTTTTTTTTCTTAGTGTGCGCCAACATATGTATATATATATACATGTAGTCATCAATTTTTATCATGTCATGATTAAATTTAGCGGATTTTGGTAAAATGGCAATTTAGTGGTTTCTTAAATTCGAGGATTTAAAATATTGAAAGAAAAAATGTTGTTACATATTTTTGAGGTCAATTACTCGAGAGGATTTAATTTCATCATCTAGTTCATCCTCGAAATTAACGAAAATCTATTCGCCGCGAATATAAATAATTTTATAGTATTCATTTAGCACTATAAGTTTTCGCGGATTGTGGTGAAATTGCAATTTCGTGGTATCTTAAATTCGTGAATTTGAAATCATTGAACTAGAAATTTGTTGTTTCATATGTTTGAGGTCAATTATTGGAGAAGATTTAATTTCACGATCTAGTTCATCCCCAAAATGAACGAAAATCAATCCGCCGCGAATACAATATACTAATAATTATACAGTATTTGATTATTTTTTATTTTCAGACAATATGAAGCCTCTTGTGTTCGGGCTTTGGGTTGTCCTCATCGTTGCTATTGTGTCTTGGCCTGGCAGCTATGGTCAGGGCACCAAGGGAGGCGGCTATGGTGGTGGTTGGGGAATTAGTAAGTTATGTTAAACACATTGTCAAAGTTAGAACTCATCGTTTATTTCTTTTAAAAATTTCATACATCAGTTCTCTCCATACGCGTATGCATCTTATATGTTTCTGTTCGATTGATTTATTTCAGGTCAGGGTCAAGTCAAACTGTCTGTGCTATAACTTATATATCTACAACAAACTCGGGTAATATTATCATGAATTTCTACGTATATAGCGAATTCATTTTCTGTAAGCGGATTTAGCTCAGTGGTAACACACTGGGCTGTCAAATCCAGAGGTCAAGGGTTCAATCCCTGGCATCGGAACTTGACATTTCTGAAATATTTATAATATTTCCAGCTACATGTATATCTGGCCGTGTGGTCTGCAAAGTATCTGGAAGTGCCAGGAAGCTGTGTATCGGTGCTTTAAAGAACCAGACTGTCTATTCGAAATAAGAGCTAGGTGCACTTCTGCAGAGCCGGACATGCCTGTATCTACTGTCTCTCTCTCCCATTCAGGGGCTTCTCTCAGTTTGTCCCTTTGGTCAGATCATGCTGTATCTGCACTGGTAGAGGATGCAACTGTGCCCTTGTGGCTGTAACACAATAATGTAAAGTGCCTTGGAACGTGCGTCCGCATGAAAAAGGCGCTATATAAATCGGCTATATAAATCTGGTATATTTACTCTACCAATGTCTTCGGTGTGTCACGCTAACCAACTATAGCACATGAGCAAGTACTATACTATTCACAATTTGATAAGGGCCAAGAAATTTTCCATTCGAATATTTTTCAAATTAAATAAGATTGACTGGTAGAATTTTCAGAAACAAAATGCTACATCTGCAATATTGTAAACCATAAAGATTACTTCAAAATGTAATGCCTAAGTGCTGATAAGCCCAATCCCATTAAAATGTTAGTGCTGTATTCAAGCCTCTTTAGTAACGGAATGCGGCCATTTTCTTGGCATTTTGTGTCTTACATGATATGGTATTAAAAACGGGATAGACATTTCCATGTTAATCTTGCCACTTTGGTCCCCGTCAATAGGGCTTATCAGTTACCTGGAAATGACGTCATTTTGGAAATGCGTATCAAATACAAGGCATCAAGTTTCGAAATTTAGCAGCAGATAAGATGACATTTTATTCATTGCACAATGTTTTCTTCATCGGTTTTGTACATTTAACATCAGACGGACATCAAAATTGATTCCTTGGCCCTTGGCAAAGTTTGAGTAGTATATATACAACCTATGATATAGTACGGGGATGCTGGTCTGATCCTTATCTTAATGTCTGAAAATATTACAAGGTTCTTAACGGTGAAATCAAAGATCTAAAAATACAGTGTTTAGATCTTTGGTGAAATATATCAATTTCCGCGATCAAATCGTGCAATACCGGGGTATCGGTCCTTAAGATTTGTGTTTGTATTACATATCAAGTGTCTTCGTGATACTCCCCACTTATGCCGAACATAATAATATAATAATAATAACGACTTCGTTTATAATTGATTGAGCTCGCAGGTATAGTCCAGTCAGGATAAGAATCCAGTGACGCAGCGGTCGAGGCCTCTATAACGGTGTTAAACCAACTATAAAGGCTTATACTGTACAAACAACTATAATTTCGATGCTAAACTAACATACTAAACTTTGCTCTACCTGTTTAGACAATGATTGTGATCTTTTGCGTACACATAAACTGCAACGTCAGTGTCACAATATCCTAACTGGACTATATATTGGATAGCTCAAAGTAAAAAGTCCATGGATTTCAAAAAAAAAATCCAAAAATAATGCATTTTGTAAATTGGTTTGTTACACATGGAATTATTTTAACAATTTGTTGATAAATTTCGTATGTCAAATTATCATGCATATAGTTTTCCAAATTTGAAAGCTACCGGCCTACCGCCGCTTTTTTCACAATTTTAAGATTTTCATGTTTAATTTTATACACACCAGCTGTTGAATTATGCAGATAGAAGGTCGAGGATCATGTCAATTCTCTGTCTAATGAAGTCGGTACATCATTTGCTCGCAGGAACTATTTGACTTGTTACATATTTGACAGTAATATTAACTATTCACTATATTTGTTCTCAATGCATTTTGTTCCTGTTATACGTGTATTGTATTATTTTGATTTGGAGATTTGATGTAAGAAACAGGATCTTTGTTTGTTTCATTGAGTGTTATAATGAATTTCCTCTCTGTCATACATAAAAAAATATGTTGCATTGTATGTATTATCATGTGGGGTAGGGATTTTGCTTCTTAAAGAAAGTAAATGTACTTTATTATTTCTTTGGAGCATGGGAATTTCTTTAAAGGTAGCATCGTTATACCTTTGGAGATTGTTGCTGGTTAACAGTTAACCGCCTCCTCGATAGCCTATTGGATGAGCGTTCGCTTCGAGTGCGGGAGGTCTCGGGTTCGATCCCTGACCGCGTCATACCAAAGACGAAATAAAAATGGTACCAGAAATTCCCTTGCTAGACGCTCAGCATAAAAAGGGAAACTGGCTTCTCTTCTCTCAAACCCTCATGGCGATGGATAACATCAGGAATGAGTTGTCGAGAGTGATTAATATAAGTTGGAAAAACTTGTTTCACAATCGACCTTAAATAAATTAGTATAAACTAACAGTGGTATCTGACGCCGTTCAAGCAACACCATTTTTATGGTATATTTCGTAAGGGTAGGGTTGTTATGTATTGCATGTCTGTATGTGAAAATGTATATTGTATCTGTTTAACTCTTCATGTATTGGAGGAAAATAGACTATCTATCTATCTGTTAAATTATGCTAATGGTTGAATGCGGAGCAGGTCAAAATGTCCGAACTTTAACTATATCAACATTATTTCATTTCAGTGTCGATGTTTGGAGCTATAATTCTTATCTCGGCTTTATTTGGACAGAAGGGGACCGATTATCATGTGGTTGTTGGGAATTATTCTTCAGAGACGATCACAACGTAAGTAAAACAATCATAAACAAAATTAAGTTACCAATTTTCGAGGACTGCTTTCAGCAGTTCAGCCGTTCAGCAACCCTTTGACAGTTTAACTTCCTCTGGTCATTGGGCTACCTAAAGTCTCGAGTCTCCCTGGGGAGACTATTTCTCTCCTCGTGGGTGTGCAGCCAACATCGATCTGCAGCGCCCAGGAATATCGAACATGTACAGATACCGCCCTTATAGGTACCAATTCACACCTTGGTCGAGTGGAGCATGTGGGTTATTCTTGCTCAGAGACATTAAGCGTGCAGTGGTCGAGACGGTGATTTACCCGGGACCTCTCGATCCCGAAGCGCACCCTACCACTCTAGGCTACCGCTCCCACATCTAGTAGGCTTACCATGTAATCGGTACCCCTCTGTCAGGTTAAAGTCACAAATAACCCGGATGCCGGACAGGGCCCGTGTTAAAAAAGATTTAGTTTACAGGACCACACTCAAGCTCAAAATTGATTTACTTCCATATGCAGAAAATATGTTAAAAGAAAGATAATTTCTACAACGTAGAGGAAACAATTTCGAAATCTCCTGAAATGTCAAAGACAAAACAATGCGTCAATATGCATAGTTATCGAAATGTTGGGCTTAATAAATTGAAGCTAGGTTTAGATTTGATCCAGAATGTTCGAAGTCAATCTTAGTTTTAAGTCCCTTACCGGTATTTACAAGAAAATGAAAGTGTTGAAGGTCTTCAACCTGTTATTTAGAAGGTGGTTTAGGTATTCTGTACATACAAAGTAGAACTTGCATAATACAGTGTAGCAATACCACGTGACTTTTGACTACAGTTACAAGAAGAAATTCGTAAACATTGGAAAATAAAATAGCCCTAAGTATTTTATTTCTTCATCGATTTTTATGAATTATAAGTCACGCTAAGGGGACAATTATTTGCTTTCCATGAAATACAAAAAATATTTCAGCGACTGTGTCGTTTCGCCAATTACCCTGTGAAACCTTGGAACGTGAAGGTATCACAGGGTAATGGAAATATCGGTAAAACTGCTGAAAAAGATCTTATATTTCACAGAAAGCAAATTCCTTTCCACTTAGCGTGGCGTATATCTTATAGAAATCGATAAAGAAATAAAATACGTATGGCTATATTTGTGTTCTAATGTTTACAAGTTTCTTCTTGTAACTGTAGCCAAAAGTCACGTGGTATTGCCACACTGTAATATATAATAAAAAAAACTGGAAGCCACGCCTTGATTTCAGACTCGTTTTTTTCTATTTATATTTTTATTTTATACTGATTTATTTTACATTTCAGAACTTGATTGTAAAATCATCGGCGATTTTCTGCGTCGTCTCGTTACCCTGGTTATATGTTGATATTGTGTTAGCCATGAACTCGTGTAGTGTAATTTACGCCTTGAAATAAAATACCATCCTGCAGTCATTGTTTTTGTAAACACCGTGTTTGTTGTTTATTCTTTGTAAACACAAGTTTTGTTTGCACGTATATCCAATACAACCGATCAGAAACCTTCCCTGAACACAACTCGAGGACATAAAAGTCAAATAGTCAGTCCTTTCCTGTTAGGTCACACACATAATTTTATAGAATAGAATAGAATATAGTTTATTTGCATATTCAGTCCTGAAAAGGACTTTTTACAAAGCAACATTAATACAATTACATAAATAGCATGGTGATATATGACGGGAAAGTATGCAATATGATATTATACCAAATTAGAAAAAATATTTTATATATGTAACCGAGGTATATATGTATGAGACGAATTTAGGCCCGGGTTCGGGAGAGACGGTATTTTTTTTTTTTAGAAAATTTATAGTTTATGTACTGATATTATATGTTAAGCACAACCGCTCTTATTATTATATATTATACTCAAAAAGCAGGGGAAGTGGCTAGTTCTAAAGTATGGAGCTATATAGCTGCCACCACTTAACTTTAAGATTTCATGAAAACTTTCGTAAAAATTATGGGATATTTCATGAAAAAATATAATTATCATGAAGACAGATAAATTATCTTAACACGAAATTATGCTTGTTATAGTGCTCTGAACTGACACACCATTAAGATGATAATTTAAAAAGAAACCAACTGACTTTTCAAAAAAGTGTATTATTTTTCAGGAATACATTTTACGTATAGCGAAACTTTTCATGAAAGTCGATTATTTTCACCAAAACATCTTTACGTTTTGTGAAACATTTTTATGCTTCATGAAAAACTTGTTTAGTTTCATGAAAGCATCATCTTTATGTAGTGTCAGTTCAGAGCACTAACAAGCAGAAGTTCGTGTTAAGATAATTTATCTGTCCTCGTGATAATTATATATTTTCATGAAATATCCCATAATTTTTACGAAAGTTTTCATGAAATCTTTAAGTTAAGTGGTGGCAGCTATATGGCTCCATGCTAAATGTCTGTAACTTTGTAAGTTGGTGTTATTATTTGCTCAAATTTTCAGAAACTGTTAATGAAAGTCTGCTCTTTCTAACGCCATGTTATCATGATTTTCACAATTTTGTCACAAAGCCCGGTTTCCTGGAGAACGGCTCATATATATTACCAACCTAATTATCTCCCTTTGTAATACCATCTACTACAGGTCTCAAAACCTACCCCGTCACATTTGTAAACACACTGTTAGTTGTTTAGTCTTTGTATTTATATTGTTGCTGCTGTTGTTGTTTGTTCTTACACAGCCTATATAGCTAGCTTGTTACCTTTTTCCTAGCCTGTATCGTTAGGATCTTATCATTTTACATAAAATATAGTATATTACGTCCCACTGGTCGATAGTACTATTCCTACTAGTCAGTCATACGGAGACTGCCCAGATGCCTGATGAGCCAGCAGTTACCTGGAACTAACTACTATTATATTGAGCGTCAAGTTAGGGAGATGCCAGTGCCATTTTTAATGATTTTAGTAGAATTCATAGGGTATTGAAGCATATTATTTTATTCGTGTGTGACCGCCTTATATCTCATATATGAATATATTTTATGCGTGTGCGACCGCCTTATATCTCATATACGAATATTCGTATATGAGATATAAGGCGGTCGCACACGCATACAATAATATGCGTCAATACCCTATGGTAGAATTATGTCTCTGCCGAAATCGTACCCGAGACCTCTAGCTCTCCCAAGCGGACGCTTTACTACAAGGCAATCGAGGCACAATCATGTAGTAAATAATGCATGTTTTTACTTAACCTATAGTCCTGTTGGTTGGGTTGTGCTAGCCCGTCTAAAATTATATTCGAACTTGGATCAAGTGAAGCAAGGAATGGGTGCTTAAACTATTGGGAGTGTGACGTCACGTCAGGAATTAAGAGTAGGAGTTGTCGCCAAGCACTATTTCAGTTCCATGAAAATGAATCATCCGCGTGGTATGATGCTGAGCTCGGCTGTACTCGGCTGTGCTCGGCTGTGCTCGGTTGTACTCGGTTGTACTCGGCTGAGCTCAGCTGTATTCGGCTGAGATCAGCTGTATTCGACTGCGCTCGGCTGTGCACGGCTGTTTAAGTTGAGTGCTGCCTCTCCTGTCCGTGTTTCTATTATCTTTTTTACCGGTTACTTTTAGAAGGTAAGTAAGAACTGGTTATGATAGAGTCCAGGGAGGCTGGTTTGAAGAATCGGTTGTCGTATTTATAACAGACAGTGTTGGTGAAAGAAAAATCGGTCAACTGTCATAGTAAAAACCTCATAGTTTGGGTGGCATTAAAATGTACAAGGTAATTAATTTTAGATATTCATAGTATAATCATTGCATTATTTTGCAATTATGGCACCGAAAGAAAAAGAAAAATGAAAAAAATATTTGCTCCCCGACGGGGAATCGAACCCCGGTCTCCCGCGTGACAGGCGGGGATACTCACCACTATACTATCGAGGACCACGGAAAATGGGATTCAAAATTGACATTAATATTAAATCTATTTTTTATATCATTTTAATGATTAACATAATAACTATGTTACTTCCGTAATTGAATAATTAATAACTTTTTCATCAATTAAATTCGCTGATTAAGCACCTGATACGTGTATTTGCGCGCAAGTTAAAGTTTCACTATCGAATTCCTATAAATAATTTAAAAAATCCAAGGGAAGTAACACCGTCAAACTATTTAGTATACTTATAAGAGTTACTTCCCATTATCCAACGCAAAGATGTAAATTTTAAAAAAAGAAAAGAAATACATGTATATCTACTTTATTTCACCATTATTCATCACATGACTTTGGCTGACCAATCGTAACCCATAAAATACATCTATTATGTCATACGGTTTCGCACATATCAAACTTTTAAAAACACATAATTATCCTACCCTTGGCATTTATCTAACATGATTTTGTTCTTTATTGGATCTAGATAAACATGAGCCCAATTCAATAATACGACCATTCAAAGACCTAGTCTTTGGACCATTTAATCACTCAAAAATTCAGATTTACCTTATCTTGGTGTAAAATACGTTTTCATCCCAAAATGATGCGACGAAATATAAACAGTAGCATAAATAGTAGATAGATAGATAGAGCTTTTATTTCCTCCAGAATCGGAGAGCAAAACATATTTACAGTGACAGTAACACAAATATA
This sequence comes from Spisula solida, assembly GCA_947247005.1. Classification (NCBI taxonomy): domain Eukaryota; kingdom Metazoa; phylum Mollusca; class Bivalvia; order Venerida; family Mactridae; genus Spisula; species Spisula solida. Next base: position 2,424,108 of record OX365958.1, on the reverse strand, counting down.
CATCTACATATTACAATTATTATACCATACACTTATATAATTATAATGCATGCATATGATCATGGTATGGCATGTATACAATATAAACAATGTATTACAAGATACTTATATAGGATCGTTGAAGCCCACATAATAACACATGACAACTACAAGCTTTGTAAGCAGCATATTCATATTGTGACCATCCTATTCGAAAACGAAATATAAGAAAGGTCGAATGATTGTTGCATAGTTAAACTGCTGCTTTCATAAATAACATAATTCAAATTCAGACTCACATAGTGTGACTATCTTATTCGAAATCGAAAAACAAGAACATCACAGCTATGATTACTGAATGGTCTGCTAAGACTTATTACAACACACAAACAACCACATACTTAAGACAACTTCATAATATGTGCTAGTGCATGGGATACGTTTGCATTTTGGAAGGATGTAGTATCATTTGCTGTCACCAGAGTAAATATCTCTAAACACTGTGTCTTATTGTCTAATTTAGAGAACTCAGTAAACCAATAATGTCCTTTTATTTTTATAATATGACCCCATAGCTTACGATGTGATTCATATAGAACATGACACTGGCAAGCTCTATGAATGACTATGTTGTCAGTAAGGAGTTGGCATTTTGAACATTGTCTGATAAATTGGACGTTGGACTGACATTGATTACCAAGACAGACTATGCCCGTTATGTAACTTAAGACAAATTGGAAACGCATCACATTATTTACTTCATTGTCCTTTTTTTCAAGCAACCAGACTATTTTATATTGAACAACATTTTTCTAACATAATTATATGGCGGATACGAAATAATCATATCAAGTAAAAATCGCACAACATTAGAAAAAATTATCAGTGCCTTTGCTGCAATTATTAATGGTCATTAAACACTTTAGGTAAATACCATTGATATCACTACCATAAATTAATTGTAATTGTCGATTTAAGTAAACCTCTGTGCAACCTTTTTCCGTATTCTGTTATTTAAACAATAGGTATCCCCGTGAACATGTATATTTAACTATAGTCCAGTTAGGATATTGTGACAGTGACGTTGCAGTTTATGTGTACGCAAACAATCACAACCACTGTCTAAACAGGTAGAGTTTTGTATGAGTTGAGTATGTTAGTTAAGCATTGAAATTATAGTTGTTTGTACAGTATAAGCCTTTATAATTGGTTTTTACACCGTTATAATGGACTCGACCGCTGCGTCACTGGATTTTTATCCTGACTGGATTATACATGTATGTTACAAGTCATCTTTTACATCAGTCTGTACTGTATACCCAAGTGAAATACATTCCCGTTCTTTAGTTGAAACAATTGCATTTTTCGTGTAACTAAACTGTGTTAACCTTTTTATATTTAAACTCACAAGAACTGTGACATTACTGTATGAATGTTTATAATCCTATATTACATGTATAACCTGTACTAGGATTGAATAAAGTTTGTTTAACTTTGACTTTGACAAATCATGATTTGAAATGCAATTTTCCATAAGAAAAAATGAAGTAATTTTGGTGCAGACAAAAATCCCTCACTTATATCAATGATTCAGCTGCACCGAGTTAGACAATAACTGACGCTGAAGATATAAATACATAATGAATGACGCTTTATAAAATATATTTTGTTTAAATATGTATAGTTATTCTGAGCAGACTCAACACGCGGGGCCCAAGGGGGGCTGTTGGTACTAAATTAAAGGTTTAAACTTCAAAACTTCAAACCCTTGATGACGAATCTTCGAATAATTATTTCGAGACATCGCGCAATCTACGAAATTCAACTCACTGTATCACGTGGATGAAATCTCGCGAGACAATTTGATCACGTGACTTGACAAGTCAGAGAAAAACAATCAGTTAAAGCATTGTGATATATGGCTAAAATGTACATAGCATTATCATCATTTCCTAGAGCCAGAACTAATAATAACACTGATCAGGCTCGGTTCACTGGAAGGAAGACAAAGACTATAGGCTGGTCAATCAGGGGAAAACACCGAATTACTTCCCACTGTAGTCATGAAGTCATCGATTTTACGTCTCCAGAAACATTTCCAAGAAAATTGATCGCTGCCATTAATTCTCTGCGAGGATTGCGGCGGCAGATAAGATTCTCTTCTGTTATTGCTCGCTTTCCTGGCATCTACGTGTCATCTGGAGTAGAATGTCCCTTGGCTATATTTCTTAACAAAATACAATCACTAATTCCCGTATATTGAATTTTCTGTATCATTGAGTTAATGGAATCATTTTTGCCAAGCCTAGTTGTTCGTTTCACGGTCGTGTGGGGCTATCAGTGTAAAGTCACGTGATCACAAGCCACAGCACAGATATTGTTGTTGATTGTAGAATAACATGTCCCATGTGAGTACATGTATAAAAATATGCATTATTTTAATATTGTTGCTTGCTTCTGGCATTACTATAAACCGATTTCGATAACATGGATTCCGTGGTTCATCGCATTCAAATCATATAGGGAAACATGTTTTGTTATCTATTTAATCGGATTAGAGCAAATTTCATCCATTCACTGGATTAAATCTGTATATAGCAACGTTTCAGATTCGGTAGCCTCTGTGGCTGAGTGGATATGTGCGTTGAATATCGTTTTTGAAATATTTAATTTTGAGTTCAAGCCCTACAAAAGTCATCATATTTTTACTTTGCTTTTATATAAAATAGAGGTTTTTTTATTCCATGTATGTATGGATACATATTTACGTGCATACACTGGTTCGTCTTGTACGATGCTTAAACATTTTGTCTTATTTGTGGGTCTTTTATGCATAAGTACATGTAATTTACACTTTTTGAGAAATTTTCGATTTCGATTTTCATTCATGAATTTAATTTTTATACCATTTTGTCAGTCTGAGAGCATAAAACAAAAAGAAATTAGCAACGGTTTATTCATATGCGTTTCTTTTTTTTAAATAAAAAAGTACAATGAGTGGGGGTTGAACCTAAAACGTTATTCATTTGGTGTTTGTAACTGTCTGCTCTGCCAACTGCGCTATGCTGACAATTGAAAATTCTATGCTTTATGTAGCCTAATAAAGAGTTGGTATGCATGATATAAAAGCTGGATCACCTGTATTATGTTTATGTTATAGCCTTCGTATATAATATTTATTTCACGCGTTTCGTTAGTATAGCGTGAAATATTTGTCTTATCGCGTAACGGATTATATAGAGTGATGTATTGGTCAGTTGATTTTTGCACGGGTTTTTCTGTGTAGGATAATGTGTATTGATATGTAAAGTTTTGTCATTCTACCAGACGGTTTCAGTCAGGTCACGTCTTGTTTTAAGCTCTACTTAGGAACATCGTTTTCACGTATCTTCTAAGCAAAGTAACGAAGAAAAAAGACAAGTAAATTATCGCAGTTAGAGTGTACAATTCAACGTACACTGAAAGCGACTGACGTAGAATAGAGACAACACTTCCGTTGACGGAGAATTATGCCGAAGAGAAGACAATTCTACCGAGCAAAACAACATACAGCTCGCAACGTGAAAGAAATTGGCGTTCAATCAGGCATCAATTCCAAAGATACATCAGAGGCATCAACGAAGACTTGTTTACCAACAGCACAGAGAAAGCCAGGTTCTTGTTGACGATGTGAAAGCCCGGGTACTGAAGGGCTAAATGGTGTGTGTGTGTCACAGACAGATAGTACAGATACTAGATAGTACAGATAAGTAGCTTATATGATATTTATTGTAATAACAGTGCATGCCATAGCACGTGTTTGAGTTCCTGTGAGTAACTGAGTTTACATTTTTAATGAAATATCTTGCTTAGCAAACACAATTGAGAAATGAGACTCAGTTTGTACTAACAGTCAGAGGAAGAGAGTCTCCTGTAAGGAGATTCGGTTCATGTTTTGAGCGTTGGTTTGGGATAACCTGATGAGTGGTTTGTACAATTTACATAATATATATGGAAACGGTATGTCGGTTGGCATGGTATACATTGATTTATTCTGTTGAATTGAATATAAATTAATAACAATACAACACGTGGTACATGTAGTGCGGTATGTGCTTCTAAGGAAATTCCAAGTTTATTGATGAATTGTTGTTGATGAATTATTGTTGTATTCAAAAATACTACTAATTTCAACTTAAATATTTATTTGCCTAAAACATATAAAATGTTTATTGCCAATGCAATAATAATAATGTGGCAAGTTGAAAATTTTATAAAAACATATATACATGCTGAGACAGTAATATATGTAGTCGGTAGCAATCACTGTTTCCGGCAGGGAAAGGCTCTTGTTACTGTGTATTGTGTAAACTAGTTAACTTTCGGTTATCGCAATAATGAGTACACGTTCGCAATAATGAGTACACGTTGAATTGTATAGTCTTACAAAAATGAGTACAGTGCTGGGAAATCACCGGGTGTTTCGATTACAATAAGTCATACAAGTTGAATTATATAGTATCCCAAGAATGAGTACAGTGATTTGGTTGATACGCGGTGAGTTATTTTTGTAGGCTTTTAAAGTTGTTTTTGAAGCTCCAGTGAAACGTTTTCAAATGTAATTTACCTGATAAGTTTTTTAATATTTAAGCGGTGTATCAACACGGTATGATAATTTCAGAATATACGACGTGTTTTGGATAGTAAATTTTCCCACGTTGTTAAAAATTAGTGGGCATGGAAATTATAAACATTCTTATTTTTGGCTTATGTCTTCAGTACTGCCACATTCATAAAATAAGATTTACTTTTGGTTTTATTGAGCAATAGAAAAATGTTGCTTGGAACGTTGTTATAGGTAGTTTTGGTAGTTATATGAAGGTCAGGATATGAACGGCATTTGGTCGGGATATGTACGGCAGTTGATCGATATATGAACGGCATTTGACCGGTATATGAACGGTATTTTGCCGACAGTATAAATAAGTCGCACTGAATGTGTGTTACAAGTCGGTAACTGGTTTGTTCCGAGTCCGGTTAGAAAATTAAATTGTCTGAGGGGAAAATTTATAGATTCACTGTATGTATACACTGTAGCGTGGTATCAACGTAAGATTATTGTCAGGGTAAACTCAGCTGATTAAGATTCAGATCTTTGAATTTGTCGTGGAGTGAAACTATATTGTTATAGTGTAAATATATATAAATGAACATAGGTTATATATCCAAAATATGATAATTGGGCATACGTCTCTGTTGACGCCAGTGGAGCTGGATTAGTAAAATATGCCAACGTCTTTGTTGACGCCAGTGGATCTGGTTACGGTGCTTGTATTGAATAATATTTATGTTTTGAAGTACGGTATCCTGTATATCATGATGGTTGAGTGACGAAATCACGTTTATCTCAGAGTGGAGAGAATTTGAATACGTTGATCTTGTGATGCAATATCATATTTCAAAATTACTAAACAAGAACGCCTTAGTTCATACAGACTGTAATATGCTAGTTCAATTTTGATAACCGGTAGTTGTAAGCATCATTTACATAATAATAACTTATCACAAAAGGTGGATAACTGTTCAGATGCTGATATTTATACCTGGTACATTACCACGAATTGTGGTCCACGAACGAATGATAATTTTGCTAGTCAGTTTAATAGAACAAAACATAAAATGTAATTCAGTCAAAGCTCATGCAAAGCCCATAGTCTAACACAAGAAATAAATAAGTTCATAGTAGATATAAACATTACATGCATAGAAGAAAGAGTTTATATAACCTGAATTCAGACAATAGAATGTATGAATGTTGTTTATGAATTTTAGATTGGAAACAATACAAGGCTGATATATAATTACACATGTTACTCAATACTTGCGTGCTGACACTGCAGGTGTCTTGCTAAGCAAAGCTGGTCAGAGAAAAATAATTAGAAAATTCTGCACCAAGAATAGTTGAATATGTGTTAGTAGTATTATTGTACCATGCTGGAAATCTGTTTCATATAGATCAGAATTGTTCACCAGTGGAAATCCGGCTAAAACCACAGGTGTTGGTTTGTTGACAGTCCGAACAATTAATAAGACGGGTCACATGTTGAAATGGGTGTTTTGACGATAAAACGCTGCGGCTTGTCTTCGTTTCAGTACGAATTGAATAAATGTATAACATAGATATTCTTTTCTTCAGAATCGAGTCTACAGTACAAATTGAGAAGACTGGTATGTCGGATACATGTATGTAGTTCCGAGTAGTGATCTGGTCAAGAAAATGGCTTGATAATAAAGTGAGTTCCAAAAGTGACAACAAAGTAATAAAGTATTTATACTTGTCTACTAGTATTTTCACAAAAAGGAACATTTCGTTAGTTCGATAGGAGGTTCAGCAACTTTGGAATGTTCGTATTTAACAGAACTCATCGACAAGAAGTGTTCGAATATCGTTATTTCGAAGCTAGTACATGGTATCATATGGACATATTCTTAAAAGAATCTTCCAGATCCAACCTATACTTTATATGTGAGGAATTTATATGTCGTGAAACGCATATATATGTGACATAAAACTGCTAAAGTACCCTGTGTCAAGTTAATGTTGATTGGGTTGTGTGATAAATATGTCAATACTTAAATTGTTTTGATTACCGTATTAGAAATAGTATGCATATTTCTTTCGGGGTTTCTGTTTCTTAAAAGAATGATCGATAATTTGCTGTGATATTAAGTTTATATTTATGTTCATTTTAGCATATTCATAAAACTAACCAATACATCTTCGGAAATGAAGTCGTGGTGTCGAAAATGTTTACTTCTGTATGTCCGTATACAATGTATACTGCTTCAACGCTAATTCAGTATTCCGGGACAGTAATTTCTTGTTTAGGCCGTGTTTTAGATCACGTGGCAAGCAATCATATACATGTGTTTAGAAGGATAAACCCTTAAGTAACACAATGGCTAGATAATCTTTACTGTTGAGGCTCAGGGAAACAGCCGGAGATTTAAACCTAGGTTTACACTCATTGAGATCCGGTGGCGATAGTCGCGGCCGCAGCCAATTTTGGCCTGAATGACCGGTGTTGGAAAAGACACGGTCGGCGGAAGAGCGTAAACAGTAAAGATGGTTACGTTGCAGATTTTCTGGAAAGCAGACTCGCAATGTATGTAAATTTAAGTCTTCAAATTACAACATATCTCAGCACCAGCCCCTTCTTTTGTAAGTCTAAACGCAGGTCTGGTCAAGCAAATAGTGTTTTGTTTTATTATTTGAGTGTAGCATAGACTATTTATTTCACGCGTTTCGTTAGTATAGCGTGAAATATTTGTCTTATCGCGTAACGGATTATATAGAGTGATGTATTGGTCAGTTGATTTTTGCACGGGTTTTTCTGTGTAGGATAATGTGTATTGATATGTAAAGTTTTGTCATTCTACCAGACGGTTTCAGTCAGGTCACGTCTTGTTTAAATTATATGTGTTATATATGAGTATATGCTCGAAAGTATCGACGCATGTTAATACAAAACAAATCGTTAGAATTTAGTAATATGATTTTACATCATTGTTTGTGTTCGAGGAGAGGATGTGGTCCAACATCTGGCGATACGACCCACATTTGTTTTTACATTTGTAAGCGACAAACGGACACAGGTTTCCAGAGTACTCTGGTTTTTCCTGGGCGAGTTGAATCGCAGTATCTCCTTTCATGCTGGTTGCCGTTCAGCTATACGCATTGAAACTTTACCAAAGATAGTTATGAAATAGTGTTTCATATTAATGATTACTATAAACATTTAACATAATGTGTGTACATGTATGACATTTATTTGGTACGCTATTTATTATGTCAAAGGTTCGTAATACAACGACAGCTTACGTTATGTAATTTCATAAACTTATATTCATGCTATCTGTATTCACTTGTCTTCACCCAGCTGACTGAATAAACGCAGGTCTGGTCAAGCAAATAGTGTTTTGTTTTATTATTTGAGTGTAGCATAGACACAAACGGTCAGATTATCGAAATCGGTCTATACGTGGGTATAGATGTACAACGACCTTCGACATATGACCTTTGGGCGAGTTCATTTGCTAAGGTTGAAACGATATTTACCGTTATTTTTCCAATATATTATGAATATATCTTATAAATTCACGTTATCTTTCAGGTTGACAGCGTGGCCTAGTGGTTAAGATGATCTATACTCTGAACTAGTCTGTACTCAGAACATCTTTTTATATGGGCTGTGGGTTCGAGTCCGCTGCTCAACTCTTTTTAAATAATTTTATTATCATAATACATGAGTGTTTTTTCCTATATTTTATTACTTAATGAATAATAAAATTATGTTTAACGTTAAATACAAAGTTGCTTTGTTTCGTTTATTTTACGATTTTAGCCTGCCCTGGATATTGTATTTATTGCTCAATCGGGTTACAAAATATTTTCATCATTGGTTTCGCTGGAATTAGAATTGGAATCACCACTCTAAGAATATTCTTTAGAAACTTCAACATTAATAAGCGTTTACTCAGGTAATACAGGGAGCACAGTTCGGGTGACCGTTGACCGATATCTCTGTTCAACAGTCTTGACGTGGGAGTGTTTTCAAGGATTAAAATACAGAAAAAAGTACAAAGGACATAGATATATTTTAGAAATATATATAAAATAGACATGCACGCGAATGTTTTATTTAGCAAAATTTAAAAAATATTCAAAATGGGTGGGATTCGAACCCAGACAAAAAATCTATTTAGTTTCATAAGCAGTAGCTTAGCCTACTGCGCCATGGAGGACGATGTAAGCTACAATTTCAAATAATATATTTCTTTTCCGAATACATGTACACCCCTTTTACCTGGATTATTTCATTATTAAAAGTACAGTTACGCCCGAACGATTGTGGTTTATCTATATATCCAAACGTAATGTCACTGCTCCCATGGTGTATTTGTTTATGGGCGTAGGTTCATGAAAACGATGTAAAGAAATGCGCAGTAATTCAATTCTGATTAACATGAAACGTGCTGCATTATTTGAATACCTTGATTGAATTACATTTTTGTATATAAACATTATTATCTTTTATTTCCTCCATTACTGAAGAGCATATGATAACCGTGATAATAATCATGAATATACGTATATTCCAATCAGGATAAGAATCCAGTGACGCAGTGGTCGAGTCCGCTATAACGGTGCAAAACTAATTATAAAGGATTTTACTGTACAAACAACTATAATTTCAATGCTAAACTAACATGTTTAAACTAAACTGCAACGTCACTGTCACAATATCCTAACTTGACAGTACCACATATATGAACACCGTTACTTTAATACATTACCTTACACATGTGAATACACAAATACCATATGAGAACTAGACTAGTGACAACATCACATTATAATATACAAATAAAACATCTTAAGAACAGGGCTGGTATTCACAAAGCATCTTAGCAGCAAACTTAGAAATTTCTTAAAATCTAAAAATGTTATTAAGTGTATCAGCCAAGAAGCAAGATCAAGATGATTAATATTTTACATAGTTCTGAAGCATTATGTAAACAGCTTCTATAATCATTAAGAAAACATGGATTATACTTTAAATTGTGGGAGAAATGAGCTGAGCAAATGTTGGATTTAAGTCAAAATATTTAAGTTTTCACTTAAGATGCTTTGTGAATACCAGCCCTGAACTTTATTTACTCAAGTTGGCATAGTCACATTATATGAGTATACAGTGCCAGATTATTTAAATATGTTGAAGCATGACATGGTATAAAAATATGTTTATGCATACATATACATTTATATATATGTATATACACATACATATATTTATGTATGCAGTTGGTAGGCAGTGGGTATAGATACACATAGCAACACTAGACACACACACTTTCAAACTACACACAATTTACACACAGGGAAACCCTTGAGTACAAGAATTATTGCAGAATGCACAAGTACAAGCAACACATACCCCTACAACAAGAGAGTGCAAGTTACATACAAAAGCTACCGGAAATTGAATACATTAACATCCGTCGGCACAAGTTTGAAAAACATGCAAAAAGACACATAACAACATAATTATTAGGACATCTAATTAGAGATACCTGTTACTTTGAATGTGTAGTTTTGGTACTATTTACAAGTTAAAACAGATATTATACTTGCACAGGAAATATAATACTTGTGTCCAATGGGTTTCCCTTGGATTACTGCTGTGTTAAGTATTTGTACGATTTCGAATTCTTTCTAATTGAGATTAGAAAGAATGTTCGAATATAATTAAATGTTATAATAAAATAATCACAACGATATAATATTATAAGACCTGCTTACATAAAGTTCCAAATTCAATTCACTGACTGCCAGAGACATGTTATACAGTGTAGCAATACCACGTGACTTTAGGCTACAGTTACAAGTAGAAATTTGTAAACACTGGAACACAAATATAGCCATAAGCATTTTATTTTGCATCGATTTCTATGAAATATACGCCACACTAAGGGGGAACATTATTTGTTTTCCATGAAATATAAGATCCTTTTCAGCAGATATGCCGTTTTGTTCAACACCCGGTGAAGCCATGGAAAATACAGGCTTCACAGGGTACTGGAAAAAACGGTCAAGCTGTTGAACAGGATCTTATATAAAAGTCTCGTGGTATTGCTACCCTGTTATACGTGGTGGAGAGAGGTAAGTGGCGAATGTTTCACTTTATGTGCACATGTGCGCGTCCAAAATGTCCGTGGATACTTTGTGCATGAAGTCGTTACGCGACTATTTCAATCTTTTATTAGTTTAACAAAGTGATATTTGACCCTACACCAACTTTTCAGAATTGTTCTGTATTCAGACTATTACATAACCCAAAGATCTAAAAACACATATTGAAGAGATAATGCAAATTAGCACGCAGCAGATTCTGTTATTTTGCATACAACTTTTTTATTTGTCAACCTTTTTATGACCAATGTCTCATTTTGAACAGCTATGTTTCTTCTACTGCATGGTGTAACTTGTTTTATTCCTTGACCGATTTCAATTAAAGGAGGTATCATTTTAAAGCTGTATAATAAATATATTGCATAAACTTACTGGATTTTTACTATGAACAATAAAACAGGTGATATAAGGTATTAAGAACAAATGCGATTTCACGAGATTTCTATTTTTAGATCTTTGCATAACCAGAATACTTTGAAATTCTATCCATAAAATTCAAATTTGGACGGGGGATGTCCTGCAATCCTGTCTATTATATATAATTTAATTTTGTATGATTAAGTATTTGAACGATAAGTGATGGATCGACAGTAATGATATTTTATGGATAGAATTTCAAATTCCTGAACTTATAGTGAAGTCTTATGCCTTTCCGTTTTTCTATGTAATGCTAAGGTCACATTTGCCTTACGAGCTCCAAGTACGAGCTCCGTACGAGTTGATTTTGGTAAACTCGCACGGCGTCCGTACGGAGCCCGGACGGACATCGAAGACTCGTACGAGCATCGTACGGATTTTCTTAACTCGTACGAGCATCGTACGGATATCTTTCCAGTGCATCTCTATAGATCGTTCGTGGTCCGTACGAGTTGTGACCAGACGCTACGAACACACAAAAACCGTTAGGATTTCAAAATTATGAACTCGTACGAGTTGATAAATTCGTACGGATATCGTACGAGCTTTGTGACCCTAGCATAAGTTGCCTAAAACGTCTCGTTCTTTCTCTTCCTTTTCACCCATGTCGCCCACTCATATCATTTCTTATTTTACTATTGCAATATCCAATGTATTCTAGTGCGTTAAAGCTCTATTTACACTACGCAAATTGTTGCACAACGATTGCTTGTAATTGTTTTCGTTCTGTATACATACACTCAGTTTAAAGACTAGCTCAATTGTTGCCCAATTGTTGCACAATTGTTGCCCAACAATTGCAAGTAGGTCTGTATACACACAGCAAATGTTCAACCCTTCTTTGAGCAACAACCTCTATTTAGAAACATGATCATTTTATTCCTGAGGTTCACAGTTCACCTCTCCAAAACAAAACTCTCGGCAATGAGTAGCCATAGTCATGTTACTGTTATTTTTATTTACCGATCAAATGTTTGCTTGGACTTATATATTTTAAGTTTTTTATTTTTATTTATACTCCAATCTCTTTAACTGTGGTAATACTTAGTTGCAGCAATAGTCGTCACGTGATAATTTAATATTTTAGAGAAATTTTCCGCGAACTTTCGGATCGTCCCTCGTGATTATAAAGGTATTTTCATGCTCATCTTACCTTGAGCAGGAAATTTGAATGGCTTCTTTACAAGACAACATTTATATAATCGTTACTTTATCAAGAATATACCAATCTGCTTTCTTTAAAGCTATCCACTAAAATTATAAGAAAAACCAGTAAATCATAAGTGGTTTGACGGCCAGAATCCGATTTGTTTGAAGTTTAAGCACGAATTCAAATGAGCATGAAAAACGTTTTATATTCAGTGGGCCTATTTTTTAAATACAATGTAGTATTATATATAAATCAACTCACGAAATCTATATTACTTCTTTGAAGAATACATTGTCATCATTTATTGCGTAGAATAATATTGTATAGACAAATTGAATGTCAACATTTTTAACATGAATTATATAAAAAATATGCTTTCTGGAACATATTTTTTACCGATTTACATATCTTTCTATAAATGAAAAAAATGAATGCACGTAATTGCCGTCAGCTCCCAGACGTTCACCATCTGGGACCAAGATGTTTATAGTGGTCCCATATGTCACCGATTGATTTTTTATCCTATGATCTACTTTAGTCCTTTTTTTCATCTTTAATAATGTTCACGTTTAGTACATATGTTTCAATGAACTTTCATTTCACATGCTAGTACTGTACTGTAGTTGACTATTTCAGGAGGGTATATTTAGTTAATATACGTTCCTGATTATTTGAATATCTAGGCCTACTAATGGCCTGTTTTAAACTTGAATGGAACATCTTCATAAGTTAGTATCGCATTTGAAACTGGTATTTTGAATAGAAATTCTTTTTCTTAAGGCCATACTAAATAACTTCATAGCTCACCCTATCATGTCACTCCAACAATTTATCAAAAATATATTAAAACTCTTTCTACAATTTGAAAAGAAATTAAATCATTTCGTATCGAAACATGAAGTTTTTATTTTATAAAACCATCTTCTTCTAGTTATTATTTTCAAAACGTTTAAACAAACATTTTGGGAATAATCTTACGATGAACTTTTAATCGCCTAATACACTTACGACGGAAGACGGTGTATACCCATAAACTATATTTGTACATGATAGGCGGGGTGTATATCATACGCTATGTAAAATATTCTGATAAATATTTTGTCGCAACAATCTCGTGGTCCTCGATAGTATAGTGGTGAGTATCCCCGCCTGTCACGCGGGAGACCGGGGTTCGATTCCCCGTCGGGGAGCAAATATTTTTATCCAAAAAAAACCAATTGTTTTTGTTGTTCATTAATAAAAATTATCGCATTAATGATTACTTGAATGATAAACTACAGTTTATATAACACGAACGGTTAGGGATAAATGTAGTCTAGTCCCGAAGTTTTATTTCATGAGTGCCTATAAAAAACTACAAAAAAATCTGCAACAAGCCACTCCCAATTACACAATACTTTGGAATACATATTCTATTTATATTATCAATATAAACTGTTTGTAATAAACATGTACAAGCGTGGAACGTTAAAATGCTTGCCAGTATAAGAGAAAATACAAAAAGGAGCTCACTTTCGCCAAATTAGTTAGAACCACTGAAAATATAAAGATCGTACATTGAAAAGTACAGTGGAACCTTTTGAGTGGTTGTTTGCGAGCAGGCTACAATTTCAAGCCGCTTTTTTCCCAAGGTTTCACAGGGTACTGGACAAAAGAGCCCAGTTGATGATAGGGATTCTACATTGCGTGGAAATGTTACATTTCCTTAGACTTAATTCATAGAAATATGTATGGAAATAAAATATTTACGGTTATTTTCGTTTTTCTACTGCTGAACAAATTTCGTCTTGGATTTGATGCCTTTTGTGACGTCAAAGTCACGTCATATTGCTTCACTGTCTTTGATCGCATTGGATCCCATGATCTAGTGCAGGATTGATTTTCAAAATAAAATTTATAATTTGATATGACTGGGTTAATTTAATCTACTATAGCATTTGAACCATCACGGTCGGGTTTAAAAGCACTGCAGAGCTAAAGTTTTTTTTTAATCTGTGATGCATGTACATGTACAAAGGCATTGCTATCAATTCCAGGAATTTACAAAATGACATTTTGCTTGGCCTTCAGAAAACTCACATTTATTTGTACATACGATATTGTTTAAAGGCCGAAAAGAGGGGTGCTAAATAAATACGAGGGAAAACTCTTGTTTCGTAATAAGCCATGACACGCACACTGTGTATGTGTATTTATTTCGAATTGATCTACCTCAAACAAATGTAACAATTAGTATCAAGTTTTCCGCGTAATTATGAACATCCCTCGTACGAAGATTTAAGAGTATCAAGTTTTCCTTCCACGTAATTATTGAACATTCCTCGTACATGACTTTTTCTCTCTCGGTAAAATGTTACCACATTTTTCCTCCATCGTAAACATAAAACATCACAAAAACACTGACTCTGTCTTGTTTTGTCTCAAGATGAATTCATTGAACTTATCTGTCAAAATACCTTATTGTTTATTTCATTAAATAATCATCTGCTACGTTCCTATGGAAACCGTTCCGTAATATTAGGATTTATTGTTTTTCCCAGTAGAATCTGGAAATTCTCCAGCATAGAATTGCGCTTCAGAAAACGAACTCAAAATGTAATTTATCTCGTGAAGCTGGCAGGAAATAGTGGGGAGGGAAAACTGCGGAGAAGTTGAAATTGGATTTCTGACGATGTGTTGTTGTCGTCGGATGAACACAGAAATATGACACGTACTATATTCCAGTTTTAAAGTTTTCATCAACAGAGTATAGCACGGAGAATTTGACGTGATCCTGACCTTTAGGTATGAGTTCTAGTATAGTTAAAGGTTCTTGCGTTGACTATATACGAGGGATGTTCAGAAATAACGTACACTTTTACTGTGGAGTTCGCATTTGTTGTCGTACGAAAATGATAAATACACCATCATAATTCGGAATATTTCTGCAATCAGTACACCAAATTAGGTATATCTGTAACAAAGTATGTCATGAATTATAGCTTCTCAAAACCAGTCCGTACCACGCACCCGGGGCAACACAAATGACGTCAGTGACGTTACAAAGTCGGTGTCGATGAAATAACCTCAACGATCACTTCACTAAGTCGCGAATATAACAATTGACACCCACTGTAATATATTATATTTCCGCAAGCAACCCGTGCAATATCGGTATTTTAGATTTGTGTTTCAATGTATTACAGTGTAGCAATACCACGTGGTTTTTTACTACAGTCCCAAGTAGAAATTTGTATACATTGGAACACAAATGTAGCCATAAGTATTTTATTTCTTCATCGATTTCTATGAAATCTACGCCACGCTAAGGAGAACATTATTTGCTTTCCATGAAATATAAAATCTTTTTCAGCGGATGTGCCGTTTAGTCCATTACCCTGTGAAACCGTGGAACGTGTAGGTTTCACAGGGTAGTGGAAAAATCGGTAAAGCTGCTGAAAAAGATCTTATATTTCATGGAAAGCAAATAATTTTCCCCTTAGCGTGGCGTATATTTCATAGAAATCGATTAAGAAATAAAATACTTATGGCTATTTTATTTTCCAATGTTTACAAATGTATTCTTGTAACTGTAGCCAAAAGTCACGTGGTATTGCTACACTGTATTACACACACCTTGAGCGTGATACTTCGTGATACTACCCGCTTATAAGAACATACAACCGGGTTTATAAATATAGACAATATATCAGCTATTAAAGTATGCTAATAGAAGGTCGAGGATCGTGTCAAATTTTCTGGACTATATATTACGTGTACATGTATGTGCTTATGGGTCATATAAATTCATATCGCGTCCATTGACAGCCAATTAATGGAGCTATCAGCCATCTTATTTCATAATTATGCTGATATGCCCGTCTGGCTATCAATGGACGTATAATGAGTATTTGCGGTTTTTATGAAGATTTTCTAAGCCAATTTCGCAAAAGAATTGGAATTGGAATTAAATTTCAGTCTACAATAATACCGAAGTCCACGGGTCTTGATTTTTATAGTGTTGTTTTATCGCAATTCCTGTCTAAAAATTTTAAAACCAGACAACGAGTTAGAAACATTTTTTCCACTTTGCTAGACGAGAGCACAATCAGACTAGTCATTGAATGTTTCACCGTTTTATGTGAAAGTATCTGCCTGTTTCTGAGATTTATCTCTTGTATAGCATGGAGAATTTGACTTTATCCTGACCTTTAACATACAACCGGGTTTATAAATATAGACAATACATCAGCTGTTAAATTATGCTAATAGAAGGTCGAGAGTCGTGTCAAATTCTCAGGACTGTAAATCTAGTTTCTTATCAAACAGAGCTTCTTGCTATAGATCGATAATATTGCTTTTCTGTTGTTATTCTCGGTTATATGATAGACATTTCAGATTTAGATTTATTCGTAGTAGCATCTGTTTTAGCGACGTTTGTAGTTTTATCAACGTGTCCACGGACAACTGTCAATTGATAGGGGACGGAAGTTGATTTAACCTGACCCCTATCTTTCGACTAATCTCAAGTAGAAATCTCAACTCAAACTGAGATTTATCGGACTGTTTGAGGTTTTGAAATTCCAAGATGTCATATTCGTTTTGTGTGGCCAATTTTCGAATCCAGTCTCTCACTTGAAAGTTCACTTTAAAAAGGATTATATGAAGTCAGACAGGGAAGGCAGCACTCAATTTAACCAGCCGAGCAAAGAAAACATTAAAAACATACAAGGAACAATGCCCAACCGAACCAACCGAGCACAGAAAACATTAAAACATACAGGCACAATGCCCAACCGAGCACAGAAAACATTAAAACATACAAGGCACAATGTCCAACCGAACCAACCGAGCACAGAAAACATTAAAACATACAAGGCACAATGCCCAACCGAACCAACCGAGCACAGAAAACATTAAAACATACAAGGCACAATGCCCAACCGAGCACAGAAAACATTAAAAACATACGAGGCACACATGGCCATACTATGAGATGAGATTAAGCTTTAGACTGAGATGCTTGGTGAGATCGGTGCCGGCATGTTTTCCTGCCGTTAATCAATAACCAGTAATAACTTAATTGAATTCCATAGAAAAACAACTGACACATGTTGTGGACATTTACTGTAGCGGTGTAGCCATGTGATGGAATAACGTAACCTGTGATGTAAAGCAAGGGTATCGAACCCAGACAGGCCTGGAGGCGGCTGGCCCTCACTATAGATCTACTACCCGACCCCTTTAAAAAAACTATGTGTGGACAGTTCTCATACATCAATGTTAAGTCAAGTTCTCGAACATCAGTGTAGAAATACCACGTGACCTTTGGCTACATGTCCAAGACGAAATTTGCATAACTTCGAAAACAACAATAGCCGTAAGCATTTTATTTCTTCATCGATTTCTATTAAAATATATGCCACGCTGGGTGGGAATTATTTGCTTTCCATGAAATATAAGATCTTTTTCAGCAGCTGAGCCGTTTTGTCTAGCACCCTGTGAAACCTTGATAGCAAAAAGTAAAGCACATTTTGTCTTGGACCTGTAGCCAAAAGTCACGTGGTATTGCTAAAACTGTAACATGATTCTGGTGCAGAATACGTTGGGTGAATTAAAATGTGTTTGGATGGACTAAATTTTTTATACATTCATTGACAATCATCGAGAAGTTCCCTTCCGGATAATTTGGTGGTCCTGAAAAGGACCGTTTGTTTCCATGGAAACATGTCTACATTGATACGTCACTAAGATCTTCTTCTTCGTCAGAATCATCCCAGCTAGTTGCTAAATCACCAACGTCTCCGTTAGTGTCTATAACAACGACAAGTTGGTTGAAGAGTTCACCACGTAGAAAGCCGATGACTTTAGCTAGATGTTTGAGATATTGCAGGTACATGTAGCGGACTCCTTCAGTGACGGAAATACGAAGTCGTACATTGTAGCTGATGCTTTTGTGACTGTTCCAACGTGCTGAATCGAAACGTTCTAGGAGTGAGTTAATCTCCGCATCCATTGAAGACATCACTGCTTTCACCTTCGCAAACTTCGACTCTGTCTCTTGTAGCATTCTGTATTTACTCATGATTTCGTCCATTTTTGCTTCTGGTTTCGTATATATAGAGTTCAAGATTTGTAATAAATTCAACTTGTGTGCAAAGAAGTTTATATTGACAACATTCGGATGACAAATATTACTCAAGCTATCTGTAACATCCCCTAACTTCGTGACCCCTTCCTAGTGGAGCCTGTGTCGTCTGGAAGGGGCTATATACCTTGTGTATATATTGACAATTCACAACCATCTGAATAAACACATTGACACGAGGTCCCATCACCCGGTCACCACGTGGCCGGGACATATCTATCCAGGACCGTCGGATTATTGTGGCAAATTCACACCTACATTATTTGGATTGTATATTGACAAAACGTGTGAAATTAAGCTGGACCACATGTCTAAAGAGGTATAGTATGGTTAGACAGACAGACAGACAGGTAGACAGATAGTTTAATTCTAGACATGTACAACGAATTAAATATATTCAAATTGAATAAATAATTTCAACACTTAGCGAACAAAACTTCTAACGCCCCCCCCATCGAAGTTCAAAATTGAATTATTTTTTATACAAAATTGTTGGTAGAACAGCCGTTCCTAATAATGCTATGCAATAAATATGTTTATTATATCAGAGGGTAAAGTATCTGATTATATGTAACCCTGGAAACATATTCGGTTCTGTTCTATTAACCTTTGTCACCCCCGCTATTATTATTTTATATTTTTGTGGGTACAATATACAACTTGAAAAAATATTACTTTCTTATTATCCCTCATAATTATAATA